>SWDC01000158.1:8518816-9718816 GCA_004919715.1 Linderniella brevidens
ATTATCACGCTAATTTGACTCACACCACCCGATTTAATATGTCCACTTGTTAGGCATTGAATCGTGCCACGCGTAATGGAGCCTGTTGAGATTATGTGTCCCACAAAAACTAATTTCACCCGGCTCAATATATAAACCAAAAAGGCCTCTCCTAATATCACCGATTGGTTTTAGGGAGGAACCCTAAATTTAACATTATCTTATGCAAGAAATCGAAGTTTTAACTACCTGCAATGGCAGATACTGTCCGGTAAGGCGGTAATCTTGTTCCTCGATACGTCCAAGATTTTCAACTTAAACAACAGGCCGATCGAATCGGGCAACGATTCCAACATATTCGACGAGAGATTGAGCTCCTCGAGATTTTCCAATCCCGAAATAGAATCTGGGATTTCCTGCAAACAGCAAAAGAATAGAGATTTCGAAAAAAAATGAGATGGAGGAAATATAGTAGCAGGCTATCATCATCATCATCGACTCCTTATTACCTTGAGCTTGTTCTCAGACAGATTCAACACCACCACCGTCTTTGCCCTGCCGAAGGCCTCCGGCAGAATCACGAGCCCTTTCCCGATCAAATCGACCCTCTCCACAGATTTCCCCATCTCCACGTCCTTCAGTATCCCAACAACATCCTCGTTCACTTCAACGTCGCCCTCATTCTCATTACCCCCTTCGATCAAGCTTTCGTCGCCGGAGACCGCCGCCTCGTAGATCCTCTGCAGCCTCCCCTCGGCGTCGCTCAGCATCCCCTCGTACGCCGCGTGCATCTCGTCCAGCGAAGTCAGCGACTTGTACAGCCTGTAATCCTCCGACAGGGGGTCACCGCTGAGCTCCGAGAGCTTGAGCCTCGCGAAGTCTAGGGTTTCGTGGTCCGGGCGCGGACCCAGGGCTTGCAGCGCCGATCGGGTGCGGGCGACCTCGGCCGCCGCGTGGCGCATCTGGTTGATCAGGGTCGGATTCTTGAGGTGCGGCATCTGCGCGCTGAGATCGAAATGGGGCTCTCGAGACGGGGCGGGCGATTGCGGGTTCTCGATGTCGGATTCGACGGTGGCGGCGGACATCGGGTTCTTCATCGACGGCAGCTTGGACAATACGTAGGAGAGAATCGGGAAATTATTCGGGTTCGGATCCATTTTTTCTCCCTCGCGATTACAAATTGGATGATCGTCTTTGGTGTGATGATATGCGCAGGGAATTCGATGCGATGGAGGTTGAAGTTAACGAACGCTATTCTTTGTACCGTAAGAAAATTTCACCGAGTTTCGCTGTAAAAGGCGAGATTTTTACCGTACGGAGAATAAATGTAAAAGCGCTATTTCTTGCGATTTGAAGTCGCTGGATCTATTCATAAATCTGCCCAACACAGGCCCAGCCCATCTACAAACTTTATTCATTGATAAAGAAAAAGTGAAAATTATGCTCTCGGTTTTATCAATTGCTGAAGATCTGCGAGGAACTAGGAAAAATACAAGCTTTATTAATTTCTTACTTGTGTATACGTGGTGATTTTAAGGACACGTAAAATAAAATAAGAGTATCAACAATAAGTTTTCAAATTAAAGCTATTTTAACATATTTAACGCTATGGCATGCACGTGACAGTTAACCTCAGAAAAATCAGGCATTGTGTTGGAAAAAAATTTCTGCAGTTAAAATTAACACACACTTAATAATTAAATTGGAAAAAAACCCGTGGCGGCGGACATGTCGGTTTGGACCGGAATTTTCTTGATGCGACATAGTATTTTCTTCAAATTAATTGTCATGTACACCTCACGTATCTTAATTTCGGATAGGTTTCCGATGCTAATTGTTCTCAAATCACTTCAATTAGTCGGATATGCTGATTTAAACCATTTTTTTTCCAATGGCACGTATAATTTTCTCACAAATTAATTGTCGGCGGCTCACTTGTGTTAATTTCGAGATGAAATTAAGTTTTTCAACATTAACTGTCATCAAATTGCTTGAGTTTCAAAGTTTAACGTCTCAAAATTGTTATCTTTTAATTTTGGTGTAATCAACTAAAAAGATAATAAACTGATTCCTTCATGGGCCGTGTTTGCCACCGGCTTCCGGGTTTAGCTGGGTCAAATATGTGGTAGAATAGAAGGCCTTGGTACATCTCTTGTATTTTCATGTTTTTTTTTTTTTTTATTGTAGTAGAAAATTACAAATCATAAGGTTACAAAGTGGCTACTTTTCCTTGGCTGTTAATAAGACGAGTGCCAATTCATGATAAGATGATTGAGCTATTAAAGCCACCAATAGTGGCGTTAAAGCGATGTCTGATTATAGAAAAAAAATTATTTAAATAAAAATTAGATGTTTTTTTAAATATAAGGTACAAAACGGTACATTTCCTAGATATATTATATTGTTAACGCATATAATTATTTTTAATGTTAAGTCGGATGTTTCGAGAGCGCCAAATGAATGAGTCAGCGTCGTTGCACAAGGCGAGGAACTTATTATAGTAAAATGGATATCTCTACGGATACATCATACATTGACAAAGTAAGTATTTATTTATTTGTTGGTCTTATTAAATTATTATCATTTGTGTATCTGAGGTGATGCACGTTGAGCCTGAGATTTGGGATATTGATCAAGTCACTTTCGATCATATTTCAATTATTGAGACTTTAGGAATCAAGAGCATGCATATAATATATTAATATTTACTTAATGCACTATCATACAACATGAGCCAAAAATAATCGTAATATTTGGATTTCTTAATCAACTACGATAAGATATTTGGTGAAACTTGTAAATTAGGTCAAGTTAATTTTGTAAAATAACTATAGTAGTAGTATTATAAAGGATGAAAATAGGAATATTCTCTCTATGGGTGATAAAGGAGATTGACATAAGATGCAAGATGTCATAACGTATTACATTTGTCATCGATGAGATGTAACAAATTACATCATTTACACGTTGACACCCATGACATCTATCATTGTAATAAATCTAACATCTTTTATTTTAAATCTCATGAAGAGGACGTACTCAATAATTGCATAGTGGAATCAATAATATGTGGCTATGCATGCTTAAGGAATCTGATCTGCACTTGCTAGTAGGAACCATAAATACAAACAAAGATATATATATATATATATATATATATGAATTTATGAATGAAAAAACATTAAAATCCGATTTTAGAAGTATAAATATGATCATCATCGTATTAGCTCGAACTAGGTAGTCTCATCTACCTTGTGATTAGCATGGTGACAAGGAGACAGCTATGTAAGTTATAATAATGCAGCTTATAAACTAATAATCAATTAATAAAATATTAGAAAATGAATATGATTGAGTTAGGGCAGCAAGTAGGCCATGTTTGGTGCTTTCGTCACCTTCCACTTGCAAGTTTTGTTTTGGACACGACAGACCAATCACTATCAGGTTTAAGACAACTATTATATCGTACTTATGTAGTCAATTGCAAATTCAGAAAAATTGACATAGCCAATACTAATTTATTTTTTTATAGAAATGCAGATACTTGAGAGTAATAATCAAGAAGTTACTGGACTTATCAAGCAATTTACCTTCTACTTCCCAAAAGCCCAATGTACCTATCATCTTCATCTCCTCACTTACTTATTATGATTATGAAATGATATAAAATAAAAAGCTATATTCAATCAATCAAATCATCCACGCAAAATAGAAAGCTATATTCAATCAATCAAATCATTCACACAAAGAGGTTACAAAAAGGAAATAAATCCAAAGCCGTAAGTAGATATAAATTTATTAAATATAAATATTATTTTATTTTAACCAAAATCACAGCTCATCACGTGTCTCTATAAATCTCGCCCTTGTGTGTCTCTCTCTTTCGCTAACTCTCAGGCATTTCGCAAGACTTCCTCAGAATCTATACCTACCAACAAGCCCTCATTGCCGTCGATTTAGCGAATCAATCGTTTCCAAAAATTGCGTATGCTCAAATCTTCAGCTACGTATCGGAGATTTAATGGCTTTTAGGTCGTGGTTGTTTTAGCTGAGTTTCGAGGTTGATTCAGCGAATCGATCGAAGGAACAAAAAGTCCTAGTTGCGGTTGGTCGGCGGCGGTGTCGGTGAACGAGTGCCTTTATCGCGTGCGAGTGCTGTATGTCATTAGATTGCGGCTTGCATTACTATTGTGGTGGAAACGGCGAGCTAGCTAACCAGTTGCAATGGCCCCAGCTCAGAAAAAAGCGACGCGTGGACTGTCCGCTGAGTGTTGTTCCGCCCAGGCTGGCGGTAAGGTGGTTTCCGGAGGAGTCCCTGTTGTCCGAAGAGAGTCGGCGTCGGCGACTGGTGCTGGTAGTGGTGGTGAATGGGGCGTTGAGGAAAGGAAGAGTAACAACAACAAAGCGGCAGCGGTGTCCTCGTTGATTAGACCTGAGGCTGTGTCTAACGCTGGAGCAACTAAGGGTACTGTTTTCTCTTTCTGCTGAACTTTTAAATTAGTAGTAGTTTCGAAATGCCCGAGTCCTTGTGGTAGTACTTCTTGTACTTCTTCTCTACTTTATCACTTCTGTTCTTTTTTTCCCTGCATTTTCGAGCGCAAATTCTTTGTTTTATATGCTAACCTCGCTCATTATACTTCCAAAAAGTAGTCCAGTTTTTCTTTTCTTTTCTTATCATCCTATCGACACGATGGCTTGAGATAAATATCTAATATCTCAATTTTGTTGCAGCTGCTATTCAGACACGTTGTTTATCTTGTTATAATTACGCTATGTGCATCCTTTGTGTTATGGAGTCTATTTGGGAAGATCAACTCCCAGTTAATCAAGTTGTTCACTGCTTGATTCTTTGTGGCTTTGGGATGTGAACAGTTTCAGTTTAAGCTGTTTATGGTTTATATCTGTGTCCATTATTGTTACGTAATTGAAGCTGAGTTAGGTCCATGGGTGCTAATTTATCATTAATTAACTGAATATCTTTCAGGGATCCAGGTCATGCTAAGGGCTCAAACAAAGCATCCCTTAGATCCTTTATCATCTGCAGAAATCTCTGTTGCTGTGGCTACTGTCCGAGCAGCTGGAGCAACACCTGAGGTATGTAATTATTCCTCATTTGTTTTCCTTTCTATATCTTAAATATGTTTATAAGTATAATAACCTTAGCTCAATTTCATGTCCAATCGACCCTACTATCTCCTTTGTTTCAGGTCAGAGATAGCATGAGGTTTATTGAAGTCGTTCTTCTTGAACCCGTAAAGAATGTGGTGGCACTGGCGGATGCTTATTTCTTTCCCCCTTTTCAGCCATCTCTGTTGACCAGAACAAAAGGGGGACCAGCAATTCCCAGCAAGCTTCCACCGCGACGAGCAAGACTCGTTGTCTACAACAAAAAGTCCAATGAGACAAGTGTGTGGATTGTCGAATTATCAGAGGTGCACGCAACCACTCGCAGCGGTCATCACCGGGGAAAAGTTATATCCTCTACCGTCGTCCCTGATGTTCAACCACCTATGGTAACTTGGCAATGCAATCTTTTCCTTTACTTATTTGTTTTTATTTTATCCCCATCAATTGATTGAGAACATTATATCAATTTACATGGATTCGGGTTTTAAGGATTGAACTTGAAAGATCACTCCAGTTTTAATGCTCTGTAGGATGCTATGGAATATGCTGAGTGTGAGGCTGTTGTCAAAGATTATCCTCCATTTGTAGAGGCAATGAAGAAGCGAGGCATCGATGATATGGATCTAGTCATGGTTGATCCATGGTCAGTAAATTTTAGTGCATTGAATATAATCACTTTAAGCTTCGTTGTGACTTAAAAAAAGAATATCTTATAGCTCTTGAACGCGTTTTACAGGTGTGTTGGCTACCACAGCGAGGCAGATGCTCCCAGTCGTCGCCTTGCAAAACCCCTCATATTTTGCCGGACCGAGAGTGACTGTCCCCTTGATAACGGCTACGCGCGTCCAGTCGAAGGGATTCACGTGCTCGTTGATATGCAAAATATGGTTGTGATAGAGTTTGAAGATCGTAAGCTTGTTCCCTTGCCTCCTGCTGATCCTCTGAGAAACTATACTCCCGGGGAATCGAGGGGTGGAGTGGACAGAAGCGATGTGAAGCCTCTTCAAATTGTTCAGCCCGAGGGTCCAAGCTTTCGAGTCAATGGGCAGTTTGTTGAATGGCAGAAGGTACGTACCTATTTGTCTTTTTTTGTCTTCTGTTGTTTCAAGCTACTTTTGAAAACGATAATTTTTTTTCCGTAATGTCAGTTGGATGAAATTTTAAAGTGGAATCGATAAGCAAAATTGTTGAAGACTATGAAGGAACTACAAAATAAAAATTAGATAGATATATTAATATCACCAATCCCTTTCAGTCCCTTTCTTGAAGTAGCATCATCAAACGCAATTCCTTCCCTTTTGACATAATTTCCATTGTTTGAATCGTCAATGCCAGCATGATGTCCATTTCTCATATCTATTTTATAAGATTGTAGCAAACTCTTATTCAAGAGAATTATTGTCATAAGTGAGAAGAAAACTCTCATACGAGAAGAGATCTACGAGGGAAGAAAACTCTCGAAACAAAATATAAAATTGAAAACAAAGAAATTGAGAAAGAGAATGTAATATGCGATGGGTGCTCCAACCCGATCCCTCGGCGAGCATGGTGACAGTTGATATGTGGCCGCCAGCGGAGAAGGAACCAAATTAGGAGTTTTTATGTAGAGAGGTTTTGTTTGTTTTTTATAGTTTCAATCTACTTTGTTATCATCATTCTTTACTCCAATAAGATTGAACGTTTCAAATTCGCTCTTCGACAGTGGAATTTCCGTGTTGGATTTACTCCAAGGGAGGGTTTAGTCATTCATTCTGTTGCATATGTTGATGGTAGTGCGGGACGAAGACCTATCGCTCATAGGTTGAGCTTTGTGGAGATGGTCGTCCCCTACGGAGATCCTAATGATCCACATTACAGGAAGAACGCGTTTGATGCTGGGGAAGATGGCCTCGGGAAGAATGCACATTCTCTTAAGAAGGTTCAAAGTTATCTTTGCTGTTTCTTATCATGAATTTTATTGTGCGTTCGTTTCGGTTTTTCATTGCATCTCTGAGTCTCTTTTTTTTTTCCGTTGCAGGGATGTGATTGTTTGGGATTCATTAAATACTTCGATGCCCACTTTCCTAATTTTACCGGCGGAGTTGACACGATCGAAAACTGCGTGTGCCTACACGAGGAAGATCACGGGATCTTGTGGAAGCATCAAGATTGGAGAACGGGCGAAGCTGAAGTTCGAAGATCGAGGCGTCTTACGGTTTCTTTCATTTGCACCGTGGCCAACTACGAATATGGATTTTACTGGCACTTTTATCAGGCAAGTAAATCCTTGAACCGCTGTCGAAATACACCTTACGTTTTCTGTTTCCCAAAATTGTGTTACGAATTTAAACGTTTTCCACCAGCAAATTATTCTTTCCTAAAATCTTGGAGGTCTCAAAACCTCCTAATACTGTCAACGTAGAAGTTTTCTTTTCATTGGAATCAAAATAAGATAATTTACCTGATTTAGGATGGCAAAATTGAAGCAGAGGTCAAACTTACCGGAATATTAAGTTTAGGAGCTCTGCAGCACGGTGAACATCGAAAATACGGGACCACAATCGCACCGGGGTTATACGCACCGGTCCATCAACATTTTTTCGTGGCCCGCATGGATATGGCCGTTGACTCTAAGCCTGGTGAAGCACATAATCAAGTATCATAATCTTCCCTTTTGAGTATTCTATTTAATGATAATTCCCTTTCCGTTCTTATAACGATACGATCTTTATTTAATTTAGGTCATTGAAGTCAACGTCAGAGTCGAAGAACCCGGAAACGATAACGTTCACAACAACGCGTTCTACGCAGAGGAAACTCTACTCAAATCAGAGCAAGAAGCGATGCGCGATTGCGATCCTTTTTCTGCCCGTCATTGGATCGTAAGCGATCGTATCTATTTTGGTTATCTCGTCATCGTACGTTCAATTTTTTCCATTACATGAAAGCACTTGATGTGATTAAATTAAGTACAGGTGAGAAACACGAGAACCGTGAACAGGAACGGACAGTTAACGGGCTATAAATTGGTGCCCGGTTCCAATTGTCTGCCGTTGGCGGGTCCCGAGGCTAAGTTCCTACGAAGGGCGGCGTTCTTGAAGCACAACTTGTGGGTCACGCCCTACGCGCGCGGCGAGGATTTCCCCGGGGGAGAGTTTCCCAATCAGAACCCGCGCGTCGGCGAAGGGCTTGCTTCGTGGGTCAAGCAAAATCGTCCGCTCGAAGAAGCGGATATCGTCCTCTGGTTAGTTTTCTTTTTGGATATAGAAGCGAAATTGAATAACGAAAAATGTTAACTGTCATCTCTAGCTATAATGATAATCGGTAAATTATGCTATGCCCCCGATGTGGATATTGAAATACACGTTACTCATCTATGCTTTTTTTATTTGCGTGACACTTTATTGTGCTGTATAAACTTAGCATCATACCTACGGTGTTGTCTAAAACTTTGTATTGTACCTCCGGTTAGGGGATGTAGATGGCAAGGAGCGAATGATTAAATAAATCATGAGTATTTTTACGCTATTTACATATCAGATGGGTTTTGTTGTTTAGTTTTTAAAACCACGGGTGCGTTATATGCAATTTATCCTAGTAATAACTCTCCCTATTCCTTTTCTTTTTTTTTCTTTAGGTATGTTTTTGGAATCACGCACGTTCCTAGGTTGGAGGATTGGCCAGTGATGCCTGTTGAACACATTGGTTTCATGCTCCAGGTATATAAATACATACAATCCAAAAATATCAATTCCTGCTTGCTCCATGATTATACCTCAATTTAATCGTTAGGCACGGCTCGCGTGTGCTAATTTCGTGCTGAAATTAGGTTTTCAACGTTAACTGTCTTCAAATTTCTTCAATTTTAAACTTGTCTTAAAAGGAAAAATTAGAAAATTAGGTCACTGAGTATATATGTTTTCGTTTTTAGATCACTATGTTTGATAATTGCAAAATAGGTCACTAACTTTGTATGTGAAAACAATTTGGAGTTATATTTTCAATTTTAGGTTACTAAGTATATATTTTCAATTTTGATCACTATGTTTACAAAGTTAGTTACCAAATGAGTGACCTAAAATTGAAAAAAATGTATACTTAGTGACCAAAAAGCGAAAAATATATACTCAGTGACCTAAAGTTGAAAATATAACCCAAAATTGTTTTCGCATACTAAGTTAGGTGACCTATTTTTGCAATTATCAAACATAGTGACCAAAAAACAAAATCATGTATACTCAGTGACCTAATTTTATAATTTTTCCGTCTTAAAATTGTCGCTTTTTAACTTAGGTGTCCTTTAAATGCCACTCACTAAAATATATATGACTTAAAAAACAACTGAGCCTTGTTTAATCGCAGCCACATGGGTTCTTCAACTGTTCGCCTGCGGTGGACGTTCCTCCGAATACTTGTGAGATGGACGGGAAAGAGAACGAGGCCAAAGAAAGTGGTGAATCCAAGTCTATACCATCTGCTCTCATTGCTAAGCTTTGATGTTATAAATATGTTTGTTGTAATATATTGTTCTCAGGGTGCTCTGTCTTTTGTTTATTTGTTTTTGCTACTATACATCCTTTTCCCAGTTTCTTTTGCACCTAACTTAAAATCTACACTTTTATGATATCATCATCAATCTTCGATTTTACGATTTGTTGGTGATGATCAAGGTATCTATCTATTTTGCTTAAGAACAAAAAAAAAATAAATTTAGTTGTGATTTTATGACCAGTTGGATTGAATTGGAGCAATTTAGTCTAACCTTGTATTGTTTCAAACAGTTAAAATCAGGAATAATACTCATTTTGATCATCAATGTTTGTCTTATGGATCAAATTAGTTTCCGATGATTCAATTGGATCAATTTAGTTCCCCATGTTTCGAAAATGAACCAATTTGATCCCAACTTGACAGAAATCATCAATTTAGACGGAAAATCATTAAATAGTCTTGTGTGGGATAATTTTAAAAAACAAAGAAAATTGAGATTGTACGACTAAATTGTTTATTTTTGTGCGTTTCCAAACACGGAACAGCCGACGAACGAAATGCTCTCGTTAAAATAAAACACATTTCAACCGGAACGCTCAATTTCGTAAACGTATACGAAAATTAACGATTAACAGACTTGTCGAGCTCCTCATCGTCTTCTTCAATGGCGGATCCGTACAGATCGAGGTATTTTTACATTTATCATTGCAAGGAAGGTAAGAGTTTAGAACTGGAACGTTTTGGCTTTTTCTGTGCTTAATTATTTGAGTTAATTGAACGCAGAGAAGGGCTGAGCAACCGGCCCGGTATATACGGTCAATCGCACGAGCTTCAGGTGCGAATCGATCCCGATTTTGATGAGGAGGTCACCGGTCTTCGCAATCAAGTCAGGCGATTGCGCGATGTAATGTTTTGTCCTTTTAATATTTCCTCCTCAAAATCAGATGCCATTTTTATGTACTTAGTTTGTGTTTTTGTATCATTCATGGAAGAATTATGTGCGAATTTATGAAGATTTGAAATGAAACCGTGGTGGTCCTTGGTTTCTTTAGGAAAGTAACATCACCATAGTTGCTCTTCGTGAAGATTTCACATCCAACCTGCCTGAGAAACTATTTCTATAAACCTTGTTTTGTTATAACCCATATGAGTCTGTTAGTTTCACAAACCTCATTAATGATAATGTGTCTTTGAAGCTGCTGATGCGTTGATTTGTAATAGCTATATATATATGTTGGATGGTCCCCTTGTTTTTTATGCTATTCTCATTATATGTCTGTATTCCTGCAGGTAGCTCAAGAAATTGGTACAGAAGCAAAATTTCAGAACGATTTTCTCAATCAGCTGGTATGTGTTAAAAAAGTCGAGTGTACTTTAGATTCTTGTTAATTTGGAGGAAGTGAAATAATCGCTAGCGATTCTCGAATTTTGGTAACTGGTGGCCTTTGTTTATTTACAATTGCTCGCCGTATCTAACAAAATCTCATATTATTCTTCAAAGTTGAAATATCGCCCCGTAGATTCTTTGGGTTTGATCATAGCATGAATAGTCGTTGAGGCGGTGTTTTCAATTTGACACCTTTTTTGGCAATCGATAGTTTGCGTATTGTTTCATATTTTACTTACTTTATTCGCATAACGAAATGTCTTCTACCTGCACCTTAAAGATTCAGTGGATAGTTGCTGTTGGAATCAAAGAAGCTTGTTCTTGATCTTATTTGATAGAGTGTTTCTGTCACCTCTGGCAATTCGTGACTGCTTCAAGAAGCAATATATTTTTTTTCTTAAGTTAACCGTAATGAACTTTGAGGATTCCAACGCTCGAAAGTATAGTTGAAAGAAAAAATCTATTCCCTTGTCTGCTACTGCTATTGCATGGTTTCCACTCTGCAAGAACTCTTACACTTGCACACAGAATCGTATGATAGTTATAGACTCTGCAATATGTGGGAACCTTCTCTTGAAGTGAAGAAACGATGCTAAAGACGGGCTTGTTTTATTTATTTATTTATTTATTTATTTATTTTTGCAGCAAACGACATTGGCCAAGGCTCAGGCAGGCGTGAAGAACAACATGAGGAGGCTCAACAAGAGCATCATCAGAGAAGGCTCGAGCCACGTCATGCACGTCGTCCTCTTCGCACTGGCCCTATTCACCGCCTTCTACTTGTGGTCTAAATTCTCACGAAGATAGATTTTCATCACGGTAAAACATGTAAAGGCAAAGTAAGTACATTCTCTGTTCTCTGCTTGTATATATAACATACTTGGCTGTTTTAGCACAGTTGTGAATCTGATTTTTCCCCCAAGTCTCCCAACTCTACCGTCTTCAATACATAAAACCACAGCAGTTTTAGCTTTATAATCCTTACAAGTACTATAGAATATACTTACGTAACCTCCTATAGTCTTCTTACAAGGATTCCAAACACTACAAACTCTTGATGCCCGAGAGCCTCTCCACGAACTGATCGAACACCTCATCGCGGGGCAAAGTGCTGATTCGAACGTACTTTTCGCTGTAACCAAAGTGCTTGCCGCTCCTCGTAATGATCTTGTGTTTTCGAAGAAAGCCCTCACAGTCCTCTATTTCACCTTCACACTTCAGCCAAGCAAATGCTGCAAATAAAAAAATTAAAAAAAAAAATTAATCGCATGAAAAAAAAAAAAAAAGAAAGAAAAAAGATTATGATTTGCTTTACCGGGTTGCGTCGAAAAAGTGCGGTCGCCGTACGCGCACTTTCCTTGCGGGAGCTTCGGCAAGCTGAAGAGTTTGCTATCCTTAACCGCTTCGTCGAGCTGCTTCCACCTCTTAGCCATCTTGTTGAAGCAGTGATCGAAGAAAGGTACTCCTCCGTTGTTGCCTCTGTCTTCGATCGCATCGGACACTACTTGTAAGATCTTTGCCGCCCGGAGCTGAGACTCTTTGGAGACACCGATGGTGCTGAGCACCATGTACTCCGTCATCTTCCGAGCTATTTCCCGGTCCTTCACGAGAGCCCATCTGCAAGAAAAAAACATCAACTACGATGTCAGACACGGCCGATTCGAAATTGTTGCGACTGTCGATGTTTGTGGAATTTGGAGTAGGTCACATGAATCAGAGATGATTAGTCCTGCTGGAAGCGGTAGTCACTATATAGCTGACAGTGAGGTTCAAATTCCTTTCAAACTGAACTCAGTCAGACTGTGAGGACTAGGGTTTGAATTGGTTACCCGAGTCTCGAACCGGCATGGCCAGTGCTTTTCGAGACGGTGAAAAGCATGATGTCATGATTCGCAGGAGACGAAGAAATCGGAGTGTACTGCGGCCAGTAATAAGCCAAATCGTAGATCAACGTCCCCTCTTCGCGGTTAACCACGGGCCCCCTCGATAACCCATCGGGGTTGTTCGGGTACGTTACGATCTCAACGTAGGGCTTCCTCTCCTCGAACTTGGCTGCATCACCGTCCCACTTGTAAAGCCCCGATTTCAGCATATCTGTGATCGACGGATACGACTGCATTCCCTCGAAAATCCAATATATAAAAAAAAAAAAGAAATAAAACCCTAATATATCAATTAGAAAAAAGGGTAAACAACGTCATCAAAACGAGAAGAAGCCTCCTATTACCGAGTAGAACGGTGCAGCGGACACCACGCTGATGGGCTCGGAGGAGGCGTTGTGTGGAGAGACGGCGTACAGCACGGCCTGAAACAGCTGAGAAGATCCCGTCCCCACCACCATGTAGCGATCGTCCGTGGCGGCGTTGCCTACGAGCTTGTGGAGCCTGAGGACCGCGTTTCGAAATTCGGGCTCCAAGAACCAGCAGAGGCTTCCCTTGTCGGAGAAGTAGCTGATGAATTTCCATCCCGGGATTACTACGGTGGCTTTGTCTCCCGTTTGCTGCCAGTACTTCTCGTACATCGTTGGATCGCCACTGCATATATATATAGAGTGAAAACACTTGTAAAAATGCTTGTAATCAGTATTTCGTGCAATATGAATCCTTTGGAAGAACCCTAATACTTTGAATTACACTAGTTTCCCTTTCGGGATGATTTGCGTGCCCAAAAGGCCTTTTCGGTTTAGGATACGTTGTAGTAGGTCACGGGTTTTCGAAAGTTTGCATGGATAGGTATAACTAACGGGTTAATTAGGTGAATAACCCGGGTACACAAAAGAGTTTTAGAACACCAAGTGTGTAGAAGTCATTTATACCCTTATGAAAAAGGGGGTCATAAACAGGTTATGTTAAACGCGACGCGTTTAAGGTTATCGGGTTGGTTGTAGAACAGTCGTTATGTAGTCAGTCATTTTAGTAACAAGTCACTGGTTCATGGGACTCTTTATATGAACCGTGGTCAACGAGTCTATTTTTTAAAACATTACGGGGTCAAAGACTATTTTTTTACAAGAACCCTAAAAGTAAAATTGAGGAAGCCATATGAGGATTAGTGTAGTGCAAGCAATAAGCCTATTTACTTCCATAATTCATTGAAAGTTATATGTATAAAAAAGACCCTAGAAAGCTTCGAATTATTTCAACACATAGGGTTGCATAAATATTTTTTTGCTACTAATAAATAACATCGATCATCAATGCGTTGAGGGATGGTCCAAAGCCAAAGGACGGTGGTCCACCATCAACGAGGGATGGGCATGGGCTGCGAGGAGGACCAAAGACTTGGTGGGGCAATGGTATAGTATCAAATGATTGGATAAATGACAATTAAATGAGGGGCCCACTTATATAATGTCATTCTCCAAATGAAATAGACAAGGACCTAACTCGAAATGCCTCCCAATATTTTGCTATGTAATGAAACTTTCCATGTGATCGAAGAAATGAAGGGCCATAAGGCTTCCAAGGGGTGTTTCTTGATTCTTACTTTCCTTGAATGTAACCAAAGGACAAAAGTGGATCTAAGCATATAGTTAGTGCACACAAAATACATGAAATGACCCACCAAGAAACCAATCACTAGCCATAAAAAAGGTCACTTTTTTACTCACTTGGCTCAATATATCAAAGAGGCCTCTAATTCTATCATCATTTTGGATTTGGGTTTGAAATCCCCAATTTAACCAGCCACTTCGAAGGGGTGTTTGTTTATTAATCTTTATTTTCTTGAATGTAACCAAAGGACAAAAGATGTCACTTTTTTATTCACCCTGACTCAATATATCAAAAGAGGCCTCTAATTCTATCACCGCCATTTGATTCTGGGTTGAAATCCTCGATTTAACCAGCCACTTCGAGGGGGTGTTTGCTTATTGATCTTACTTTCCCTAAAATGTAACCAAAGGACAAAAGAGGATCGATGCATATACTTAGTGCACACAAAACACATGAATGGCCCACCATGAAATCAATGAGTAAGCCCTAAAAAAAGTCATTTTTTTATGCCTTAGTTTCTTTAACCTGACATAATGGGACAACATTCCTAAAGAACGGCCATCAACGGCAGTTCTAAATAAAGCTTTTTGGGCACAAAAACAAGAAAAGCCAGCCACAAAGATTCCGAAGATCCCCTCTTCACTATTCCCTTTACCATTTCCTTAGCAGTTTTTGAGGTTCCATTCCAAGAAAAATTCAACCAACAGTTTAAAGATATCAAACATCAATGAGATATGCAAGAACACATGAAGAAACGATGGTGCTGGTCAACGAGAGGATCAATAAGGACCATTCATTCATTGTGCCACTCAAAGATGAAACTAAGCCAATGAATTTAACATTTTTCGAGAAGATTTTTACTGATTATCTTCGTTTTGGAAACACCACGTTTTTTTTTTTATTTCCCTTCAATATATGCACTTAACATGCGCCATTGAGAATTCCAATGCAAGCATGACTTGTCTCTGTCTTCTAATACAAACTGACATAACGTGAAGCTCTATGCGCACGTTAGGGAATCTCACCAGTGAAGACAGTTAACTATTCAACTCATCTAAGCAGCCAACAATAAAGGGGAAACTATGATTAAAAAAAGGTTTTTTTTATATTAATTCAAACTCAGTTGCTTAGCTCAGATTCATCTGACCCTTCATGGTGGATGTATCTCATGATTAGAGGGTACCATGAAACAATTTTAAATTAAACATAATTCACATGGTTTTATCATTTAAACAAGGTTTGATTTGAGGGTACTAAAAGGAGAGAAGGTGGGCCCAGTCATGTAATGAATTGACTCAGCAGCCATCATCATTTCAAACACACACAAGATGGCAAACTTTTATGCCCCAAAACTTAATTAAAAAAAAATTGAAGCACGAAACATGAATTTTCAACTGTGAAGTCAAAGCCAGCAACCAAGATTATTTTAATATTTCTAGTGCTCCTTCTTCGCCAGATAAATAATCTCATTATCATAGAAGTAAACAGAAAAAACTGTGTAATTTGTAAATACTATTTGAAAAAAAGAAGGGACTTACTGATCAAGATCGATGACGTCATCCAAGGCTTCTTCTGAAGTAGCATTAGAAGATGCTGACGACAGCGAAAATGGCGTTTCGGTTTCAAGAACAGTTCCCTTAGCAACATGGGAATCTCTATTCGTGACCGAAGTCGCATTCTTGAAATAGCTGGCGAAGCTGAGAACACCTTGTGGCGTTTGCTTGCCGTTGCAGTAGTCTTTGTACAAAAGACCCGCGTTTAGGGCCAGAGAAATCACCAAGAAATGCCCTAAAATCATCGTTTTCAGCTCCATCGCTTTTGAGATTCGGCGAAAGGATCCCTTTTTCACGTCCGAAAATACCCTGAAAATCAATATAAAAAAGGGGTGAAAAAAGAACTAAAGAAGTTCAAACCTCAAGAATAAGCAAACACCGATGCATGCCCTAAACGAGAGTTGCAGCTGTGGGGTTAATAACGTAACACAGGAGAATAAAGTTTCCATCTTTTTGTCTGGAAAAAGCAAATGATATTCTAAAGATTTACACATGTCAGTGTATGAACATAAAATAAGGCTATTACAATTTTACAACCTCATAAAGGGAAGTTCTTGCAGGGTAAAGATTTGAGAGAGCTTTTGACATAAAATATTGAAAACAAATCAAGCAAGGCGTTGCTTCCGAGTGCAGACATTGTTTTTAAATACCTGGAGAAATCCCAGAAAAGAAATCCCACCTTCTGATTTCTCAGACAGAAAAAAGATAGCTTAGGAATGGGATCCCTTTTAATTAATTACATTTTGCAGTTTTTGGAGGCTACCTTTTAAATAAAGAAAGTGAAGATTGCCAGATGAGGATGTGTAATCTTTCGAAATTCACAATCTCTATCCTGTTGTGAAGTTTTACTTATATTTAAGGAAATTACATTCAGCGGGAACCCAAGTGTATTATTATTATTATTATTATTATTAGTAGGCCATTTTTGTCTTTTTTTTTTCATTTTATTTTATATATAGATATTTTTTCATAAATGTATGTTTTAAAGGATATGTTGCCTAGTCAAAGTCATACATGAATATATATGATAAGTAATATATTATTACGGCAATTTGTAAATATGTGTATGTAATAAGTTGGGGATTGATCTCTACCCACAATCCGTAATTTAAGATTGAACATATTCACACACTCACGAATGGCAATATAATATATTAATTACTATACACTGTAATACTCCTAAAAGTTACTTGACCAAGATTAATTGGGATGTTGACTTTCTGATTTTCCTATGCAAAGATTATCGATTCAGTTTGAACTCTTTGACCACAGTTGTTCATCATCTGACTTAATGGTACAAACATACCCAGCGACGGACGCAAGGTACGTACGGGGCTTTGCCATGGGAGGGCTCGAGAATCTAAATTTGTGGCTTGATAGGGTTCATAGAGGATCTAAGTGAGCTTTTTCATTTTTCTTAAAAGACTCACGTCCCATGAAATTAAGCGAGCCCATTTGACATAAATTAAATTAAGCAATAAAAAAAAAAGTAACTACAAGCAATATTAAATTAAAAAGATAAATAAATAAAACTTCATGCCATAGCCAACCATCACACACTTTTTTGTTTTTTGAATAGTCTTTTATTTTGCAATTGAAAGTGATTAAAACACGCGTTAATTTTTTATTATTGTTGCTTCTTCTTCCTTTAGCCACGAGTCACCACACGCAGGAACCAAAGGCAAAAGACACAAGCATGTATCTTTCATTAAATATGTTTTAATTCAAAATTCTAAGCGCAGTTTTTTTTTAACATAAAAATTTATCAGGACTTTTATTCGTTGTATAGGAAGCAATATGGATATATGGTTTTATAAATTTATGATGCTAACGTTTCTTCATGTACGTGAAGAAGTATTTTCGAGCCCCCAATCATACGATCCTTCGTCCGTCACTGAACATACCCGAAGTATTAATTATGCTGGAAGCCGAAAATGTTTTGGGGTTCAAATTTGACTCAAAATTATAATTATTAGTAATTTTGAAACTTATTTTGTTCCATGTCGGTGAAATTTACAACACGCTTGAAATAAAAATGAAAAAAGAAAAAACGAGATGAAAGCGATGACTCGTAATTGTCCACATCTATGGTTATATTGCAATTAGAATATTTCGCCATAACGGACCACATTGCAGTAAGTACTATTACTATATCAGACTTCATTCGTTCAGTCTAATCTTTAATTTTTTATGTTCTTTCTTCAAACAGTAAATGAGTAGATTTGCCAAGATTGTTGCATCATTTAATTCTTGTAAGAGTCTCCGACTAATCTCACATCAGTGGGTGGTCCTATTTTTGAATAAAAAGAATAAAATAATTGATAAATAAGTTCCCACGTAATTATAGATTTTAATCCGCGCTTGAAGTTGGGCTTTCTTCTATTAAACATTTAATTTTGACAGTGACTATCACTGTTGCAAACCATGCACCTCTTTGCATCGCATTATCACAGCAAGAAGAATTAATGAACCAACTATTGATTATGGACAAATCTACTTAGGCTCGAAAATCGAATAAGAACTCTAGTATGATTCAGAATTAAATGTGCTTAATTGACTTCTATTTTTTTTTTTCAATTTCACTGCAATCTTCATCTAATACTCCAAATAAGTCCTGTGGGAATTGAATTTAAACATCAATGTGGATTATACAATAACCTGATTTCCCAAATCCACACATACTATCAATAATCTATGGAATCCAAATGAAGTGAAAAAGAAATAATGTCAACAATTCAATATATTCTATAAAGTTGCATGAAAATCGTTTCGAAGAAGATAATCGCATGATAAAACAGAAGAGAAAATTATAAATCAGTTTCCGCTTCAATGGCTAACTCAAGCTTGTCTTCTACAGTGCCGTTTTCCTGCAGTTTCCTCTTCAGTATTTGAATCTCAATGTCCTTCTCTTCAATCTTTTCTTGCAAGAGAAAAACCTGCACAGGTTTGTTTATTACACAGTGACAACTACTAAAGCTTAAATCTTGTTACTGAAGAGTCCATCATCAGCACCTCAGAAGAATTATTACCATTTCATTTGCTAAATCAACGTCACCGGTCAATTTCTCCATTTGCTTGCATAGTCCTGTCATAATAATGTGAATTGCACCACCGAGTTACTCGGACGTTAAAAAAGAATAAAGGGTTGCACGGTTTTTACCTTCGAATTGACTTTTGAGTTCGTTGTTCTGAGATTTTTGGAAGGAGAGTTTCATAGCTAGCTCATGCATCTTCCATAAACAACAACAGAATAAAACGCAATCTATCAGATAAATGTATTATTATTTAGAAGAGCACAATAGGGGAGATCCTCGAAGTTTCTGCAGGTCTACGTAGAAAAAAAAATGATAGGATTACCTTTCCTTCATTGGCTTGATTACCAATCTCCTCGTTCTCTTCCTGTAGAGTGCGGCACTTTGCCATCAACATCTTCCCCATCTTACTCTGAGGGGTGAAGGTGACCGCAGCTATGTGGTCCTGCAATTCTTTGACCTTTTTGTCCTTTTCTTCAACTAAATTCTGGCAAAAACCGAAAAAGTCGAAGTATGATAGAATTTGGTAGCTTTGTGCATCTATGGAGTTTCCATCTTTCGAGTAAATAAATAAAATTGTGGGAAAATTTGAAAGGCCTAATATAATACCTTCAATCTCGTGAACTCCTCGTGAATAGCTGGATCAAGCAACAACCTCCTTGCCTATCAGATTTATAATCATAATAATGAAAAATAATGACCATGAAGACACGTGCAACAAGAAACTTTAATTCCATATTTCGGTTCTGCGTACGAAATTGGGAATGAAGATTGATTATTTTCTTGAGAAATACCTGCATAGATGGAGGTTTAAGCTGAGCTCTCAACTCTCGAACAGCCGACTGCAAAAAAAGACTTTCATATTAAGTCCACTCACGTTTTTCGGAATATATATAATATAATCAATATACGAACGTTGTGGTTGATATGAAGTGCAGAATAATGATCTCTTACCTTAAGCTCCGCTATCTCCTGTTCCCGTTTGGAAAATGTCACAATGAATGCAGCTTCTTTTTTCTTCGCTTTCTCAAGCTAGCACAAAATGATAGGGGGAAACCAGTAAATGAAGCATCAAGTGAAAAAAGGGCCAAACTCCAGTAAATAATTTTTAAATCATACTTGCTCCCTTAGGGACTCCTCAGACGACTTCAACGTCTGAAGGCAGTTGACAACAAATTTAGGTTCTAACAAACAAAAAAGAGGGGGTCCTTCAATAAGCTCCGATCATTAGAAGTAAGCACTGATAGAATAAACCAAGGAAATGAAATTTCCTGTAAGAGAAACAAACCAGGCGTTGCTCCATTGGGTATGAAGGATTCGTTTTGGAAAGACGAACGCCACTTTTGAAGCTCGGATTTTGCATCTCCAAGCATTGCCTGACATAATATCACCAATGCAATTCTTACAGAAAACACATTATATTAATACTATCATTGTTCAAGAGATCCAATCTATAAATTATCCTAAACAGATTACATAAAGACAATAATTGTTAAAGAGATCTATCCCTGTTATGAACGTCTTAAAAAGAATCTACAACTTACCCGTGCTATTTCGGTCATCTTACACACAATTCAGATTTTCAAGTTGAAGTATGAATACCTGACATCTGGAGAGATCATCTTGACAGTTCTTGAGACTACAAATGGAAGTCCAGAAAACCATATTGATAAGAGAAGTCATGTAAAATACTCGTAGAAATACATTATCTTTCGGATATACTTGCCATTTTCAACTAAACTAAAACAGTGATAAAAGAAGAAGACTATGGAATTCTGCTGCAAGAAAGCATTAAGAATCCAATAAACAGTACCTCTCACGAAGAGATAAAATCATGCCAGTGGCGGCTCCTGGTGCAGTTTCTTCTACTTTGAGAGCAGCCTGCGGCATCAACAATAAACACTATCTAAGGATATGCAGCATTTTAAAGGTTGGACAGTCAAATCCAGAGCATTTACAAAAAGCATAAATGAACCTTTTTCGAGGCAAAGATATCATCTTCGTCGTCATCAATGTCTCCGAAGCTTCTCTTTTTGCCTAGTAAATAGCAAAGCATTCACAGACACAATAAGAAAACTACAAAATAAAAATGGATATCTAACAACATGAGCATTAGCTCGAGTACATCAAGTGCTTACCTGGATTCGTACCCGAAAAATCGCCTCCGAAATCATCCTGCAGCTGATTCAAGATCATACCCCAAGATCAATTATTGAAGAAACGCAATGACTAACGAAAAAAAAAATTATGTGAAACGCGGAAACTTGAGGCAAGTACAAAAGTCGACCGAGCTCACATCGTCGAGATGATCCCGTGACGCCATTGATTTTTATTTCTTCTTTGATCTGGGAAAATGGGGAGTGAAATTAGAAACCCTTTGGAGCGAAAATAGAGAGGTGCAAAATTGGTTACTGTGGGGAGTAGCGCAGTTGATAGAAGCAGAGACGCAATCAGCTGCGGTATGGACTACGGTTATCATGGGTACACCATCGGCTCTTGAAGCTAATTTACAAGTCACAATTTGTTTTTTTTTTTTTTTCTCCCGAAGAACATCTAAATTAATTAATCCTAATTTTAGGATACTAAGCTTCAAAATTTAAGCAATTTGAGAATAGTAAATTTTATTCAATCCTTAATCGTGCTCAAATTATTGTTTCAATGAAAACTTACTAACCTAAATTTGCAACATTTAATTTATTTGTCCTAAAATTGCTTCATTCTTGAAACCATTATCCTAAAATTATAATCATTAAATTTAATCATCCTCAAATTGTTTTGATCTTGAGCTTTTCTCAAAATTGCGAACATTTAATTTAGGAATTCGCAAATTGCTTTAATTTTTAAAATATTATCCTAAAATTACCATCATTTAATTTAGACATCCTCAAATCATTTCGGTTTTGAACTTACGTTCCTAAAATTGCAACTTTTAATTCGTGTGCCCTCAAATAGCATCAATCTTGAAATTTTTATTCTAAAAGTACAATTTACAACCATTTAGCACCAATCTTGAAAATTTTATTCTAAAAGTACAATTTACAACCATTTGAATTCAGTGTCCTCGATCTATTTCAGTTTTGAACTCCCTTGTCTAAAATTGCAACATTTAATTCAGAAGATATGCCGTCATCGACAATATGGAACACTCAAAAAATAATTATGCCTTACAAGTATAAACTTGGTTTATTTTACAAGAACATACACTTGAAATAAATAAATAAAAATCATGAGGCCAATGTATGCTACTTAAACAAGATTGTGCCGATGATTCTCAAAGCCGCGGCTTCTTCTGCGGCATGGGCAACTTAATCTGACAGAAGTAAACAATCAGGAGACACAACACAAGCAAAACAAACGTAAACACCGGCGATAAAATCTTAAATTCCTCGTAGCTCATATTCACAATGAGCTGCGGCGGTTTATTTCGCTCCGCGAATTCTCCCTCTACGAGCGAAGCCCCTAAAGTCCACGAAATATCTCCCGGGCCAAAAATTATCTCCGTGTCCCCGAGGCAGAGGGCGTTTTCTATCAGGGACGTTAAATACGGGACCCGAAAGCAATTCTGTACTTTGATGATTTCTTTCTCGTAGGTCCTCGATCTTGTGCATATTTTCTTTCCTACCTCCCACATTTTGGTCAGGTTCGCGGGCTGAGTCAGATTTAGGGCACGGTAGACCGCGAAGAAACCCGACAATGCGTGGTACCTCGTGACGCCGTGTAGGTTTTTCGTCAGATTAAGCTTCTCATCGCCTGCGAAGGACAAATTTTCGGTCAGTTGCGAGATTAATGATGAATAACACCACCTCAAGTGTGACATAATTTAAGTGGAGTAACTAAATTTTTTGTCAGGAAATTCGCTTTCTGTCCTCTAATTTGTCCATGTCCAAAACTAATCCAGTACGTTTAAGAGTAACTAACATTTTAGTGATATAGCTTTCAAGAAATTCGCTTTTCGTCCTCTAATCTGTCCGTGTCCAAATCCATTACACCAATTATCATAAATTGTCCACTTTTTGTAATTTTCCGACCATTTTTTGTCCCAGTCAACCATCATTAAAAGGTTTGGCATTTTACTTTCAGTTCACAATCAACGTTCTCGTTGAAACAATCACATCTTCCTTGCCGGAAGCAATAAAAAAAATGGCCGGAAAAATACAAAAGGGACCATTAAACGCAACGGACTAATTCTGGAACAGGGACAAGTTAGACGAAAGTTTAAGAATATTTCTGGACGGGCAAAAGTTTAAGGAAAAACTAAAAGCGAGTTTAGTGAAAGTTAAACGGATAAAATTTTAGTTACTCCTAATTTATCCCGAAGAAACGCGTAATAACAAGCCGCATAAAGCATATACTCTGATATCATGACAACTAAAAAATTTATGCTTTTCTACATTAACTGACCTCCGTAAGAAAACAAACCGATGCACTCCGAACCGTGCTCCACGCGTGTCCACTCCGCGACGGACGAGTTAACCGCAGCCGCCTTCGCAAGTACTCTGCACCGTTCCCAGTCGGGTTCCCCCACGAGGACCACCTGCGGCTCGTTTCCCCGAGCCCGAGTCCCGAAATCCCCGTAACAGCCACGGCACGTGTAGTTCACCCCGGGACCCGAGCCAAGGCACGGATGAGCCACTTCGAGCACACCGCCGCTCCTGACCGGCTGGGTACGGCTCAGCATTGCAACCGTCCTATCGAAAGCCTCGTTCAGACCGAAAGCAGGCAAAGAATAGGCCACGAGATCGTGCCCGAATGGCCCGATCGTCGATGTAAGAAAGTGCTCTTCGTATCCCCCTGAGCCACGAACTTCGGCGACCACCTGCAGAGACGAGCCTCCCAAATCGAGAAGCCCCATTGCTGCAGGCTTCGAAGAAGAGACCCGAAAAATCCCGGCCTTGTAATTCAAAGCTACCCAACCGTAGTAAGCCTCTTCTTTCCCTGTAAGAACTCTGATCCATTCTTTTCTGTGCAAGAAGGAACCGTGATCTTCTACGAAGGTTGCAATGTCTCTTAAAAGGCTTTCGGTGTCCTCTTTCGATAACCTCCTCATGCCAGCTGTGCCTAAGATGAAGATGGGAGTTGAGCCCCTTTGATCCGACGGCACGATTTGCTCGGCGAAACGAATCAACGGCTCCAATGAGGATCTTACAGCAGAGTAATTATTGACGAAATTGTGCAAACCGGGTTTCGTTTGCAGGCAGTGATACTCACAGCCGTTGATCTTGCTGGTGTTATCTGGATAACTGTGTAATAAAATTGGGAAATTTGAAGGCCCACCGGTTTTGTTATTACCGGTCATCTTCCACTCGAACACGTTTACTCTCGAGCCGGTGCTTCCACAGTCCAACACGACGGTGAAGTGAGGCACTGTGGGATTTCGGTTGAAAGCTAAAATCGCACAGATTGTTCCTGTGGTGATGAGTACGGAGAGTGTGATTGCTGCGAATTTTCTTGATTTGGGGCTGCGAGTGAAGAAGCCGGGATTTTGAAGCTTGGATTTCGATGGGGACTTGGGCTCCATCCATGAAACGTCGTCAATCGTTAAATCTCAGGCAAATTCGATGGAGTTAAAATCATTATTTCGGAGCAAGAACAAGAAGAGATCGGACCCAATGAGGATCTATGGCGACGGCTCGGCATCTACGCATAAAAGACGCCAAAGGATTGTGATTTGAAAGTGTTCGATGAAGCTGAGCTGATCTTTTAGTTTGCAGCAGGGAAAGTGTTCGATGAAATGCGTGAGTGTGAGCCAATGTGCGATTTCTATGTTTTAGTACCATGTATACTTTTTATTACATGGACGTACTTAAATTCAATTTTCGCCCAGATAGTTGTTAATTAGTTAATTACCCTTATAAATTACAATTAACAGTTAAAAGCTCCTGGAAAGTAAAATTAAGTAGAATTTATAACTTCATGGTTTCTATTTTTACACGCGGCAAATAATATATTTAATTAACCGAACCGCCTTTGATTCCATTTATTATTATTATTGAAAAAATAATAAGATAAAGAGAGGTACGTAGAAGGTCCTTCAAAAGCCCTAATTTCACAATTTTGGCCCCAAAGCTCTTATCCAAATCCTCATTTGTTGCAGGCTTTTTTATCTCAATTCAGAAAGATATATATAAGTCTCCGCAGAAGAACTGTTTCGGATATCCTTCTCTCGTCTCTCGCCGAAACTCGATCACGGTTTCCGAGATAATCGTAAGGCCGTTCTTTCTTATGTTGATGATTGCGTGAATTTATTGGTTTCGTGGCGTGTATGGCGAAATTGCTGTCTCAATTCGATTTCGCACGTATAAACTAAACGTAACCAGGATACTTTATTCTCCCTGCTATAATGTTCCTTATGAATTTTTGTGGATATTCTGTAAGATTCTTAATGTGGTGGGTAGTAGCTAATTTTCCTTTTTCAGGGGTTGAGGTTCTCTTGAGGATATGAGTTTGTCCAGAATCCTTCGAATTTGTACGGTGTAGATGATGGAGTTGGCGACAAATTTGCAGGTAATAACGATGTTCTTTGCCCATTAATAACTGGTTATGATATTGAAATAGGGCCCTATACTTTTCTGACTTCTGTTGTCCTGTTATTTAGGGTTGTGGAAGAAATTTTCCCTCAGTGCAATCATCTTTAGCTAGAGGGAGGAGCACGATAAAACATTCTGGATCGAAGCTTCATGAAGATGGGAAGACCTCATTGAAGTGCCCATCAAGGTGAGAGCTTGTGTAAATCTATATGGGCAACGATTCCCTTTGCAGTTGATAAAATATTCTAGTACGTAAATATGGCATCGGATAATGTTTTGCGCGAAATCCTTTGTGAAAACCGGTTCAAATTAAGAAAACAATGGATTCAAAAAGGTCTCATATAATTTTCTTTGTAGCTTTTGCATATGAAAAAATCTTCTTCCTTTTTCTTTTCTTTTTCCTATACCTAAACTTAGTGATAAACATTCGGCAAATGTTAGAACACCGGTTATGAGAAGCTTGTTTTGTCTCCTCTATTGGTCCGCTAAAACCTTGTCTTGTTATGTATTTTAATCTACAACATTTGCATGCATCAATTTATTTGTGATGGTTACTTTTTTTTCTAAATAATACAATTCTCTAAAGCTTCAGATGATTATCTTGCTGCCAGTTTAGGATCCACTACTCTAGTTCTTCGCCCGAAGCCAAGATTACTTCAGATATCAGCTTTCAGAGGTAGAGCTTATGGTTCAAAGCCTCTAAACAATCCCATAAACATCGCTCGTTTTCAACACGAGCGCAATGAGTCGGTGGTGGAATCCGCGAAAGCAAAGAATGTAGTTCCCGCTTCGCACACAGCAGCAGACGAGACCACAACAAGGTCACTTGCCATACAAAATCTGTTCAAATACTGGTTGACGCTACTACGCACGCAAACACGGAATCAACCTGAAGAACATTTGGAAGAAGTTGTTGAAGAATCTTCTCCTAAAGACGTTCCGGTGACATCGTGCTCCGTTGAAAAGCAAGAAAAAGTAGGAATTGGGAAGGCGACGTGGCGCTACTTTCTTAGTATCGATGCAACAATTAAAGTACCATTATTGATCTTGTAAGTACTTTTTACCGTTTGGGGTAGTTTATGAATATTTTGCCCATCCATTTTCGTACCTCATCTGATTAATCTCTCTTGGGGTTTCTCAAGCATATACATATGTTGCTATCGGCATGCGAAGAATGCTTATTTGAATATGGGGGAAAGCCTAAACTGGTTCCTGATGTTTATCCTGTGGGAATCAATTTAGTCCTCAAAGTTCTCCATGGACCTATTTAATCCCCGATGTTGTCGATTTTGGACCAATTTGGTGCTTCCGGCACTACGGACGTCAATTTAAACGGAAAAGAAGCACGCGTCCCTCACACGTTGACCTTCTCTCTTAGAGACCTAAAATATTGGGGACTAAATTGGTCCACAAGGTAGACTTCGGGGACCATTTTGGGCTTTCTCCCTTAGTGGCGAATTACATGCATAGTGATGTGTGGGGCACGCGCTTTTTTTCCGTTTAAATTGACGTCCATAGTGACGGAAAGACCAAATTGGTTCACAATCGACTACATCGGGTTCCAAAATTGTTCTCGCATAACATTGGGGACTAAATTGGCCCACAAGGTGAACATTGGAGACCACTTTGGGTGTTCTCCCGACTGAATATAACTATTGCTTCTTTGTATCTGCTCCACATGAAATCAAATTTTCATCCACTATGCAGTACTTACTTTCACGTGTTAATCAATTTTTCCTTCTCAATTTGCAGCACACCTCTGTACGTGGGAATTAACATGTTATACGGGTCAGAAGTAACAAAAGAACTAACACCTCTGTGGATCGTTGGCCCACTAGTGGTGGCTCTCTACGTCAAGATGTTCCGAGCAATTTGTGGGCTCTACGTATTCAGCTTCACGCAGACGGTCAAAGTAATCAAGAACACGCCCGCATATTACTCCCTCGCATTCGATTACCTCTTCCGCGGGAAGCTAAGGGAAGCGTTGAACGCACGTTTGTGGCAGCCACTGGAAGATATCAAGAACATGGACCACAAAGCTGCAGCCCGGAGAAAACTCAAGGATTTGCAGCTGTGGTTGGTGGAGAAGTACTTGGATTTCGTGGAATCTATATGGCCTTACTACTGCAGAACAATCAGGTTATTGAAGCGGGCGAATCTGATATAAAGCAAATATCAAGTTCTTCATCTCGGGTAATGAATCCCCATTTGTAATGTTGTAGTGTATTTCTCGTTCTTGGTTCGTTATTTTTCGGGACTCTTTTTCGCATGAGTACGACGGTGAACTCAATTTTGAGATACGTATTGGTGGATAAATGCAATGTGTTCCTTGGGATTATTATCTCTTCTTTGAGTTTCAGATGCTTTTTATCTGCTGAATCTTTCCTAGTGTGTGCTTCCTTTCCACCGTATCGATCTTGATTTTTATTTTATTGGATCATGTTGTGTAATAAGGCTATGGTCATTTACATTTCAAGATTTATGTTTCAGAAAATCTTTCAAATCAACGCAATTATCTGAGAAGTCAATCTTCATTATATGCTCTCCATGCATTCTTAATTCAACCTTTATGTCCAATTTTTTTTTAAAGATTGGTTTAAATTTATTAAGTTCCACAATGATCTCTTATCAACTGAACTCAAATAGTTAGACGTATCCTATGAATGAAGAGGAGCAGCACCGTTATACGCAGCTTGTTTTGCCTTCTGCAAACAGAAAGAAGAAAAAAAATGACAAAATAGCATCCATAAGCTCTCTGCAAAGAAGATAAAGAGTGAATATATATATATATATAGATATATATATATATAGATATATATACATCTTAGTTCTTACATTTGATGTTTGGATCCACTGTTGCAGCGTTGTAATGGCCTTGCCAGACTCGTGTGTTTCACGCGCCAAGTTTACTCCTTCTCCGAGGCTCTTCACGCGCCCACAGACCAAGAGAGAAGCCGCTGCATTTAGCACCTGTAAAATCAATCAACATATATATATGCAAGGCACTATTTTATATATGCCATTGTATTAAATTGAGTGATAATGAGTTGAAAAAAAAAAAAAGAGAAAAAAAAAAGACAGCATTAGCCAAATTATTACCAGGGCATCGGCGATGGGACCCTTCTCTCCCGAAAGCACGCGCCTGAGCACGTCGGCGTTATAATCCGGGCCCCCGCCCCGTAGGTCTTCGATGGTGCACCGAGGTATCCCGAAATCCACTGAGAAAAAAACCGCGTCGGAGCCCAAAAGATGCAATTTTTTTCAAACGGGTGAAGGTAACACTCTGTTTGGTACGCAGAATTTGTGCGTGGAAAAGATGAAGGAACACAGTATTGGTGTATCGGGCAATGATACATTATGCTTCGAGTGTTGTACCATTACACATTTCTTTTTCTTTTTCTTCCGCATCGAAATCCTTGTACCAAACACAGCCTAAAAGAGTAGATTCTTACATGGATCGAAGGAGAACTTCTCGATCTTATCGGGGGTCACATCGAGGGCTAGCCCGGGACCTAAATTAAAGTTTTAAGCGGGTTTTTACCAGAAAGCTTGTAATAGAGGAGAGGGAAAATCAAGAAATAACCCAAGAATTTCACCTAATGGGCTCATTTCATCCAATCCCTCGGAGTGCACGATCAGTGCCCTTCTCATGCCGAATCTTTGAAGTGCTTTCGCCATTTTCTCAACCTAGTAAGAAAAAAAAAGAACCATTTTTTTTGGGAAAACTCATCTGTAATAACGATCAACTAGGTACTCACCAAGTCCTCTGTGTAGACCCCCACAACGGCGAAGGGAACTCTCGCCGGGTTCAACATCGGTCCTAAGATGTTAAAAACCGTCTTCACTTTTAGTTTTTTCCTCACGGGCCTAACGATCTTCATCGCCGGGTGGTAGATTGGAGCCATCATGAAGCCGATCCCAGCTTCCTCCACGCACCGTGCTACCCCCTTAAGAAATCAAGAATCGAGAAATGATAATCTACGTGTAACGGAGAAACTATAAGCCCGTAATGTCCAAGTTTTAATTTCGACAGCACTGTAAGAATACGGGTGAATGCCAATTTTGGTCCCCACATGTTCGAGATGCCACTTTTAGTTCTCAATGTCACTAATTTTTGGCCATTTTGGTCCATCGGTTAATTTAACCGTTAGTTTGGACGGATTTACGGGACGGGCTAGGTCCCTCTTTCTTAGGCCCGCAAAAATTTGACTGGCCCGGCCACGTCCAAACTAATGGTGGCACTTTCAGGACCCCAGCTTACAGGGTTACAATTTAACGACACCAAAATTTCGAATTTGAAGCAATTTTAGGAAACGATGCGCCGAAACCCTAATTTTCGGCAAGAACTTCTATACGTGAACTGCACGTGACGTCCTGAAACTGCCACGTATGATTTATCCCCGAATAAGCAACTCCGACGCCACGTAGGATTTATCCCCGAGTAAGCAACTCCGACGCCACGTAGGATTTATCCCCGAGTAAGCAACTCCGACGCCTCGTAGGATTTATCCCCGAGTAAGCAACTCCGACGCCTCGTAGGATTTATCCCCGAGTAAGCAACTCCGACGCCTCGTAGGATTTATCCCCAAATTATTACCCAACTTACAGGGTTGCAATTTAAGGACACTAACTTTAAAAAACTGTAGCAATTTTAAAGACAAATGCTTTAAACTTCACAAACCTCGGGTTCCAACTCGATCGCAACTCCCAGTGCCTCGAGCACGTCGGCACTCCCACAAGCAGAGGAGCTCGACCGATTACCTTGCTGCGATATAAACAAGCCAAATCCCAACATCAATTAGCTAGATAAATACGGGAAAGCTCCGAAAAGATTAAATTAAAGATTTCGCGTAAACTATAACAACAACAAAAAAAATTTTTTTGCTGATTTTTGGCGAACTACCTTAGCAACTTTTGCACCGCAAGCTGCTGCAAGAATCGAGGCCCCGGTGGAGATGTTGACGGTGTTAGCACCGTCGCCGCCGGTCCCCACGATGTCGACGGCTTCGTCCAATCCTTGCACGTTCTTACAGTGTTTTATCATTGCCCGAGCGAGCCCAACAACCTAGTGTAATAGATCGATGTTGAGTTTAAAAAAAAAACCCGTAAAGTTTTACTGAGAACGAATGAGATTACTTCTTCGTATGTCTCTCCTTTTGCTCTCAGGAGCACCAGAAATGCACTGATTAATGCCTCGTCAGCACCGTCCAACAAGAAATCGAGGGAAGCCTCTGCTTCGGCTTCTGATAGATCCACGCGGCTTATCAAAGTTTCTATCAACTAAAACGATGAGTTCGTAAGCATCAACATATGAAAATGTCATCAACACACACGAAAAAAAAAATTGAATGCTAAACGAAAAATTGAGTGTTAGCTACCGATAAAGCTCAAGGTTTTTTCGTGCTTTTGGAGCTACGAAATTTGGATTTTGGACCGAAAATGCAACGGAGTTGGGTTGATTTCCCACATTGGTAAGATCGAATAAATCTTTCATTTTGACCCAAGAAGTTGAAAATCAATTGATTTTGATTTTGCTATTTCAGAATTCTATGCAAGCCAGATTGAAAAGAAAAAATAAACGCACATATTCTGCAAAATACAGTACTCAATCGCAGGAAAAGAATAGCATCTCGAAGAGAACCCATAAACATCAAACACGCAGAGATCAAAAGATCCAATTTTTATTTATTTGGTCACTCCTTACCTCACTAAACGAAGAAACGGGCGAAGATACATTGTTACCGGCGGCTGACGCCGCAAAAGCTCGAGTCTTTATGCGCGAAAGGCCTCTGAAATTAAGATTATTGAGGTTGCAAGCGTGATGCACAGGCGACGGAGACTGAGACTGAGGCGGAGATGGAAAAAGAGGGTTGTGATACAGAAGAGCCATCTTTGGTACTGAGGCTGGTTTTCGGAGGAGTAAATACCAACGAGGATAAAGGTTCACGACGACCGATAAAGGTTGACTTTCTTGATTTTCCAAAGGTCGAGAATAAAAAAGTAGACCTTAATGACTTGTCAATGAAGGAGGTGGTGTGATCAAATTTTCTTTTCACAATTCCTTGACTAATACTCGTGAGCTTTATGGCCAATGACTATCATTGTTAGGTGGGTTTGGAATGTATCTGTTAATGTTGAAGACATCAACGTTGACAATGTTGGGACAACATTCGAGTCAACATTGTTGTCTCAGAATGTGTCCGACTTCTGTTTTATCTTTCATGCCCAAAATACGTTTGAATAGATAACGTGGCTTTTATTAGTGTCATACAGGTCATGAATAAGGGATGTAATGATTCAAAACGTGTGGATTGCGTGTGGATAAGCTGGAGCGAAATTAGGAGTTGAAGCATACTAAAAATAGGAAGATTGGAGCTCAAGTCAAGACCAAGTCATTTTGAGCTGATCCGAATTAACTCTCAACGGTCACAACTATCTTAGTGGACGTTGAGGGAGTTAGTGGAGGTGACCGAGTCTATTGAGAAGTAGTCCCAAAGTCGAAGACTATAAAAGGGGACCTCACTTAACCATTTCGAGTGAGGCGAGTGAAGCGAGAGATACGAGATTATATGAGCGAAGTTCGAATTAGTCCGAACCATGTCGAGAGTTTCTTTTAGCGTAGTTTTTTCTGTTTTGCAAAAGTCGTTAGACTTTGTAGTTTGGTAGAATCCCTGTGGATTCGTTTCCTTTTCTAGGCTTGTTTTTATAATCCATCTTTATAGTGGAATTTCGCCTTGAGGCACGCATCAAGTTTTTATAACTTGCTGCAAAATTTACATCTCGTGTTTATCGGTTTTTGTCACTAAGTAATTTACATATTCCGCTGTGCGCTTTTGTGTTAGATCGAATGTTCCCTCAACATTAGTTCTAACATTTAGGTTACATTTTACTACTTAGTTTACATCCATATCGGGACCCCACCATCAAAGTGGTATCAGAGCCTCCGCTTGACGTTACTAAGCGTTCTTAATCCTCTACAATGGATGTTACAAGCTCAAACCATTTCGGCAAGGTTCCCGTGCTAGACGGAACCAACTACGCCTATTGGAAAGTGCGTGTGCGCCAGTGCATCAAATCGATCGATACGCGAGCGTGGGAAGCTGTGCTCAATGGATACACTCCACCTCGAACTGCCCCAGATGCTGATGGAGAAGTCGTTGACAAACCAATCGACGAATGGACGGTCCCTGAGAAAAATGCTGCCGAGTTCAACGACAAAGCCCTTAATGCCATATTCTCCTCGGTCGACATCTTCATGTTCAAGATCATTCAAAACTGTACATCTGCAAAGAATGCATGAGATTTACTTCAGAGGTACTGCGAAGGCGATGCAAGTGTGAGGGAAACCAGACTAAGGCTCCTCTACAATCAATTCAAAAACCTCAGAATGAAGGAAGATGAAGACATCACCACGTATTTCGGAAAAATACTGACGATCTCAAGCGAGTGTGCTAGCCTAGGAGATCCAATCTCGAATAAGATATTGAATTCTAAAGCAGTACGGACACTAACCGAAAAGTTTAATGTGAAGGTAGCGGCGGTCGAGGAAGCACACAATTTGGCCACGATGGACTTCAACACATTGCTGAACATCATGAAGAATTTCGAGACCAATCTCGACGTCCAAAAGAGGGCTTCTCGCGGCAAAAGCCTCGCTCTAGTCAGTCAGCTCTCTAGTCAGTCAGCTCTCTAAGTTTCAAACTGAGGATGAATCTGATGATGAGGATACGGCCTTGTTCGTGAAGAAATTTAAGAAGTTCCTCAAGACGGATGTGACGAAAAATGTTGGCCCAACATTCAAGAAGGACCAGAGTTCAAATGAACCGATGTCTGCTCCACCATTCTTCAAACGTAACCCAGATGGAAAGAAAAAAAACATCAACTGGGATTCACTGAGATGTCATGCTTGCAAGGGTTGGGGCCACTTTGCCAACGAATGTGCAAATACGCTTCACAAACGTGGGAAATCACTTTGGGTCGATCTTTCCGATGATGAAGATGAAGAACATGGTCCTAAGGAGTCAATGCAATCATCAGTAACCATTCAATCCTTCTCAGACAACGAAGAAGAAGAAGATCATCAAGTCGGCTTCACAGTGGTAACTGATGTTGAGTCAACATTAGACCCAACATCTGAGAAACAAATTATTTTCGATTATGATGACTCAAACTTTTTTGATGGATATTTAAGTTCTGATGATGCATGATTAGAAACTGATGTTCTTGAAGAAATAAAGACAAATGAAGCCTTCAAACTACTGTCCGCAAAATATGAGAAAGAAAAGGCGAAAACTCGGAACTCAAAGCTATCGTAAAGGGAAGTACGAGGAGAATGAGAAAAGCGAAAAGATGATCGAAAGCCTACTTGAAGGGATGAACAAATGGGAAGCCATACTGACACGAAAAGATAAAGAAATCGACAAGCTTCAGAAGCGAGTAGACGAGGCTGACGAGACGTTCTCAAAAATGAACAAGGGTAAATCGACCCTTGATGAGGTATTATCGTTAGGTATTTTTGATAAGCATGGCTAGGATACAATGCTCAGCCTCCTCTTGATGTTCCTAATCATGTGACTCATGATAGACCTAAGATTGTGTTTGTTAAAGAAAAGTTCGAAACCACGAACAATAGTGAGACCGTGATTATTAAAAAGAGTACTAAGCATGCTGCCAGTAAGTCTAACGATAGATCGTTTAAGTGTCATCATTGCATGCAGCCTGGTCATATCAAGCCGTTTTGCTGGAAATTGAAGGGGGAGATTTCGAAGAAATCTATGTTGGCTGAAATGTCGTCCAACATTCCACTCAACATTGAGAAATCAGTGTTGAAAGGTGTATCTGGAGAAATTTCAGTTAACACTCCTTCAAGTTCTGGTAAACAAAATGCTGTTTTGTCATCTAAGAAAGTTTGGGTAGAGAAATTCGTGCATAAATGCAATGTAGTTTACACCTCTTTGCGAGCTAACGTGACAGGTTCTTGGTACTTCGATAGCGGGTGTTCCCGACATATGACGGGTACCAAAGAGTTCCTAATCGACTACCTACCGTTAAGCAGCGGATCTGTAACGTTCGGAGGAGGTGCAAAATGACGGATTCTCGGTCGTGGCAGATTGAACGTGCATGATTTCCCGAAGCTAAGCAACGTCCTTCATGTCGACGGGCTTGTGGCTAACTTGATTAGCATAAGTCAGCTTTGCGACGACGACCTTGAGTTTAGATTTAATAAGGAATGTTGTGAGGTTTTTAACAGCAAGAGTGTTTGAGTTATGGCAGGAAAACGATCGAGTGACAATTGCTATCTAGTCGGCGACAAATTCGGTTCGAAAGACGTGTGCCAACTCTCAAAGGCCGATGACGAAGTTATCCTTTGGCATTACAAACTGGGCCACGTCAACTACAGAACACTGGAGCAACTTATCAAACATGATGCAATCAGAGGCATTCCGAAACTTAAGGAGTTTGGTAAGGTTGTGTGTGAGTCATGTCTGAAGGGTAAGCAAGTGCATTCTAGCCATAATGTTGACCAACATGCTGCCCAACATGTTAAAACTGCTCAATGTTTTCAGTTAATTCATATGGATTTGATGGGACCGATGGAAGTAGAAAGCATTGGTGGTAGGAAATATGTTTATGTGCTTGTTGATGACTATTCTAGATATGCATGGATCTTCTTTCTTAGGGAAAAATCTGAATCGTTCGACTTTTTCAAAACTTTATGTGCTATGGTTAAGAATAATTTAAGTGCTCCTATATTTCGCATTAGGTCTGATCATGGTAGGGAATTTGAGAATCAGTCGTTCAATGAATTCTGTGATAGGTAATGCATTATTCATGAGTTTTCATCTCCTAAGACGCCCCAACAAAATGGGGTGGCCGAAAGGAAGAATATGACATTGCAAGAAATGGCACGTGTTATGTTACAGTCTAAGAGTCTTTCTAAGAGATTTTGGGCTGAAGCGTTGCATACCGCACGTCACATTTCGAATCATGTATACTTTCGGCAAGGTACTAAGAAAACGTCGTATGAATTATTGAATGGGAAAAAGCCGACTGTCAAGTATTTTCATGTCTTTGGATGCTACTGTTACATGCTTAATGATCGTGATTACTTGACCAAATTTGATTCGAAGAGTGATAAATGTATCTTCCTAGGTTACTCCTCTAATAGTCGTGCATATCGAGTTTACAATTTGCGATTGAAATCCATTCAGGAATCGGTGAATATTGTATTTGATGATGCTACTGACCTTAGCAGAAATGCTCCACAAGTTTATATTTCAGATGTTATCCAAACTGTTGATGAAACAGAGGAGAATGTGGACGAAAATGTTGAGTCAACATCAGACTCAACATCTGCACATGAACAGAACGATGAGGAAGGACCGAACGAAGTTCGAAGAGATCCCCCACCTAAGAAATAGAAAGACCATCCCACAGACTTAATCATCAGAGATGTGAACGAAGGAAGGAAAACTAGAGACAAGTCACGCAAGGACTACAAATCTATGGTAAGGAACGTATGCATGAACTCCGTATACGCCGAGGTACGTTTTAATTGCTTTGTGTCATGTAGAACCCAAAAATGTGCTTGAAGCTCTCAAGGACAATTTTTGGATTAATGCGATGCAAGAGGAACTCTTGCAGTTTGAGAAAAACCAAGTTTGAACTTTGGTTCCACGGCCAAAAGACATTAATGTCATAGGCACGAAGTGGATCTTTAAGAACAAATCTGATGAACTTGGTAGGGTTGTTAGGAACAAAGCACGATTAGTAGCCCAAGGCTATACACAAGTCGATGGTATAGACTTTGATGATACGTTTGCTCCCGTGGCTAGGCTAGAATCAATTAGGTTGTTATTAGCTATTGCATGTTGGCTAACATCACATTACACCAAATGGATGTCAAGGGTGCGTTTTTAAATGAGTATATTGATAAAGATATCTATGTTGAACAGCCTAAGGGATTTGAGGATCCACATTTTCCTAACCACGTGTTTAAGTTGCAGAAAGCGTTGTATGGACTGAAGCAAGCTCCTCGAGCTTGGTATGATAGGTTAACGATATTCTTACTTGAGTTTGGGTTCGTGCGTGGAGAAGCATATCGCACTTTCTTTGTGAAAAGAGTCGGTGCTGATATTCTTATTGCCCAAATTTATGTAGATGATATAGTTTTTGGATCTAGTTCGCAAACTATGTTAGATCAATTTGTACATGCCATGAACTCCAATTTCGATATGAGCATGATTGGGGAACTAACTTTTTTCTTAGGTTTACAGATTAAGCAAAGCAGCGATGGCATATTTATGTCTCAGGAAAAATACGCGAAGAACACTGTAAAGAAGTTCGGGTTGAATACGGCAAAGGTAATGAAAACTCCTATGGGTTCAACACAAAAGGTAAGTAAAGACAATGTTGGACAGAATGTTGACCCCACATTATATCGATCCATGATAGGCAGTTTGTTATATCTTTCTGCTAGTAGACCCGACATTATATATAGCGTATGTGTATGTGCTAGATATCGGTCTGAGCCTAAGGTTTCCCACTTAAATGCTGTTAAGCGTATACTTCGATATGTGAGTGGTTCGTGTAGCCTAGGGTTATGGTTCTCTAAAGATACTAATACGAATCTTGTAGGCTACAACGATGCTGATTGGGCAGGTGACGAGGATGATCGCAAGAGCACAAGTGGCGGCTGTTTCTTCATAGGAAACAATTTAGTTGCATGGTATAGTAAAAAGCAGAATTGTGTGTCTTTATCTACTGCTGAGTCTGAGTATGTTGCGGCGGGTAGTTGTTGTACGCAATTGATGTGGTTAAATAGCATGTTATGTGACTATGGGTTAGAGTGTGAGTCTGTCCTCATGTATTGTGATAACCTTAGTGCCATCAACATATCTAAGAACCCTATTCAGCATTCACGCACGAAGCATATAGATATAAGACATCATTTTCTGAGAGATATGGTAGAGAAAGAATTAGTTCGCATTGAGCATATAGACACGAAATATCAGTTAGCTGACATTTTCACGAAAGCATTGGATTTTCAAAGGTTTTCGGACCTGAAAAGTCCATAGGTTTGCAGCAGTCTGTCTGAAAGTTGGTCCAACATTTGGATCAACATAGCATATGTCAAATTCGATAGTTACTACTTTAATGTTTGATTTAATATTCTTCTCTATTTTCCGGTGAAATGACTCGATCCTACTTGACAGTCTTCTGAAATGACCCAATTCCTTGCATTTAAGCCTGCTCATAAATCTTTTACAATATATAGGTATTTGGTAATAAGTATCCCTAGGTACACGGCATTCGCGGTGACGATGTATTCTTTGCGACAAAAAGCCAAACCTTGATGTTTAGGGAATAAGGACAGTGCACAATAAATCATATCAATAAATAAGGAGAAAAGGGCAGAAAATGAAAGGGAACTAGTTTGAGAGGATCGGACAGAAAAGTCTAGGATTACGGAGTAAGAATGTTGAATATTATGTTGGGGCAACATGTGTAACTGTTAGTTTGATCATGCTATATTTTCTGTGCTTTCGTATATATGCATTAGTCATTAGTAGTGCATTTGTTAGTTTCGTGTGTCTAGTTTAGATATCTCTCAGAATTGCATTAGAATTCCTTAAAGAACAGCTAGCTACGCGTGTCTCAAGTACTCATCACAGTCACCAAATCGGTTAGTCTTGCTTGAATCTACTATGATTTTTGACTTGGTATTTTTGTTGAATCATGACTTAACCTGCTCCTATATTTTCGTGTGACTTAGTCTCCCATATACTATTTTAGGCTCCCAACGGCTACTTTTGACCATTTACACCCCTCGATGAATCGTTTTAACCGTTGGATTTCTAGCTATACTTATACCTAGTTTGGGACGATTTGAACACACTTCACAAACCCTAATAGCTTAATTCAAAAATCTTGCTCCCTGAACTTTCTCTCTCTCTACAAACCCATTTCAGTTTCGTGATTTCATCTTCTTATTTCACAATGTCGAACTCACCAAATTCTGAAGAGATGAATGTTGACCCAACATTTGGGTCGTCTGATGATGGTTTCGTTCCCCTGGAAGTAGCTCCGCCGCCGCTTAATACTACTGAAGAAGGTTCAACCGTCTGATGCTAACCCAGAACCGGCAAACCCGATTTCCGAAGAAAACGCTGAAGTGCCGATTGATGCCCCTGAAAACCCGGTGAATGAGGGCAATCCAAACTCTGACCAAAGCTCAGCTGATGTGCCCGATCGAGATGCTGTGAATGTCCCTAAGAAGAGGCGCAATCAAAGGAGAGCATGCCCTGTTCGTGCTAAAAGCCCTAATCCCGTGCTGATCCACATTTCGTCCTCTTCCAGTCAATCTATCAATGATATTATCGATACCCAGACCTACGACGACCTTGACTCACCTGTCAACGACGTCCAAGTCTCAGGGGGAGATTGGTCGCCTTCATCTAACGATAGTGAAGACATTTTTGGTATGAATATCCCTCTTAAAATTGTGATGAACAGGTTGAAGAAACTGGCGGGGAAACGGCCTATGGGATCAAATGCAAGACCTTAGAAAAAGGTACGGGTCGTTGAGACTTCCCTACCTGAAAGTGATGGGCTCGGCAGTCACTATGTCCACCCTGAAACCAATGTTGAAACCGGTGCCAGTCCAGCAAATGAGGCCACAATACCTTCTGACGATGAGCTTAACCTGGCAGCCGACTCAGACTGGGATCTCTCATTGCCTCCCAGAAAGTTCTACTCCCAGAAGAACGAGGACTTGTGGGCCTCAATTAGCCAACGATCCCTGAATATCGAAAGGGTCGTAGACGTGGCAAGTTTTCGGAGGTACGGAGTCCTACAGTTCCTTGAGTCACGTCACCTAGCAAGTTGGTCCGATGCTTCGGCGTCTACTGTGATGAGGCAGTATGGGAGGTATACTCTAACCTTTCTGCTCGAGTTAATGAAGTAGACTCTAGGAAGTATGGACGTGTTTATTTTCGGGGACAAATTTATGATTTTTCTGCGAGGGCGATCAATGAGTTTCTTGGCACTCATGATGTTCAGTCTGATGTGATTTTGATGAAGTAGCTGTGTTTATTACGGGGGGAGTGAAATCGAAGTGGGAAAGTAGTTTTGGGGGAAAGCATTTAACCTCTCTTTATGCAGTTTTATTTAAAGTAGGAATCTGCAATTGGCTTCTCACGGCTAATGATAGTCGTGTGGCAAGGCCAATGGCACAACTCCTTTATGCTCTTGGAAATAATTTACCGATCAACTGGAGCGAATTGATACTGAATCAAATCGCATACCAAGCTGAAAAGAGCGGGAAAGGCCCTCTGCCCTTTCCTTGCCTCATTTGGTCGATGCTGCTGCGAGGAGGATATGAGCCAACTCGAAGAGATGTGATCTTCCGCCAGACTCAACCGTTCCCCATTCTAGGCAATCATCTCACTGGTCTTGAAAGGGTAGTTGATCTACCTTGGCAAGGACTCCAGAATGTTGATCAGCCTGCTGCTTCAACATCTTCTTCAACATCTCAGCTGGAAAAGGCTATTCAGACACTTGATGCTTCCACTGCTGCCTTGATAGCTCAGAGGGACATACTAAGGAATCTACTTTCGTCCCAAAAAGGGGGAGCAGCAGAAGATGGTGCAAGAGGTGAAGAAGAAGAAGGTGGTGAAGATGGTGCAGCAGAAGCAAGTGAGCAAGATGGGGCAGAACAGACAGGGGGAGTTCATATGGGGACCGGAGCTGCTGAAGCTGGAGATGAAGTGGAGTCAAGTCAGAGTCCAGCGTTTTAGACCTTAGCTGGTCTTAATCTTTTCTGTGCTGCATGCGTTTTTTGATTTTGTATTTTGCATGCCTGATCTGACTTTTTGCAGATGTTTAATCTCAGACCTCAAATCGGCTTGTACTAAGTTTTAGTACTTTGAATAGTTTGTTGTCTATTCTGTTTTTGTTTACTCTAACCATTTTTTGTGTTTTGTGGTTGAGTAGACTTTGCCTTCAGGGGGAGTTTCTTTATGTATAACTTCTGCGACGGTTTTGGGAAGAAAGATAAAAAGGGGGAGATTGTTAATGTTGAAGACATCAACGTTGACAATGTTGGGACAACATTCCAGTCAACATTGTTGTCTGAGAATGTGTCCGACTTCTGTTTTATCTTTCATGCCCAAAACACATTTTAATAGATAACGTGGCTTTTATTAGTGTCATGCAGGTCATAGATAAGGGATTGAATGATTCAAAACGTGTGGATTGCGTGTGGATAAGCTGGAGCGAAATTAGGAGTGGAAGCATACTAAAAATAGTAAGATTAGAGCTCAAGTCAAGACCAAGTCATTTTGAGCTGATCGGAATTAACTCTCAACGGTCACAACTATCTTAGTGGACGTTGAGGGAATTAGTGGAGGTGACCGAGTCTATCGAGAAGTAGTCCCAAAGTCGAAGACTATAAAAGGGGACCTCACTTAACCATTTCGAGTGAGGCGAGTGAAGCGAGAGATACGAGATTCTATGAGCGAAGTTCGAATGAGTCCAAACCATGTCGAGAGTTTCTTTTAGCGTAGTTTTTTCTGTTTTGCAAAAGTCGAAAGACTTTGTAGTTTGGTAGAATCCCTGTGGATTCGTTTCCTTTTCTAGGCTTGTTTTTATAATCCATCTCTATAGTGGAATTTCGCCTTGAGGCACGCAGCAAATTTTTGTAAGTTGCTGCAAAATTTACGTCTCGTGTTTATTGATTTTTGTCACTAAGTAATTTACATATTCCGTTGTGCGCTTTTGTGTTAGATCGAATGTTCCCTCGACATTAGTTCTAACATTTAGGTTACATTTTACTACTTAGTTTACATCCATATCGGGACCCCACCATCAGTATCCATCTTGTCATTAAGATTAGTCTCACCTCTGGAGTGTGTGGCGCGCAATTAATCCTCGCCAGGTCTCTGTGGCACAAGTCCACCCCGATATTTAGGGGATAACTCGTGATAGAAAAAAAAAAAGGCAAAAAAAAGCAAACACGTGAAAATCGATTAATGTGTCGTTACCAAAGCTGGACTGCATGGTAGGTACATCTTTGCAACACAAGCATGCCCAAATCTCACCAGATTCATGCTTTGTGTTTGAATTTATGATGATCTCCTCTCATTAATGTGGGATCGAAAGTAATGTACTATTAAGATCTCAAGACAGATTCTCATGACTGAGTTATTATTACACAAAGCACACTGGACTCAAACAACAAGACAACAAAGGGAAACTCAATGAGTTTCATTCAAGTGGAACGAAATTAAAAACCAAAACAAAACACAACAACAACAGCAACAATTTATTCAGACAACAACAAAAACACAAGTCAGACACCATAACCTTCACCTTCTTCGGCAGCTCCTCCTTCTCGATTCACGTTTCTCCGACAGCAAGAGACGGGGGGGAATCGCTATTTAACCGGCGGGAAAGCGGTGAGGGTAAAATCGGGGGACGTCTCCTTCTTCTCCTTCTCGAGTGCCTTCGCGGAGGAAGCCGCGGTTTGGCAGCGGTTGAGGTCCAAAACCATGAAGCTCTTGATCTTCACGAACTCGCTCGGGACCTCGCGGAGGTCCTCACAGTTCTGCAGTGCGAGGTGGACGAGCTCGGGAAATTGATCCGCCGAAGCCTTCCACACGACGAGGTCCGTCCGCCCGATGAACAGCACCTTGAGCTTCCGGAACCTCCCGTCGACCTCCCAGTAGTTTCCCGTGAACGCCTTGTCTTTCAGCTTCAGCACCCCGAGCTCCTGCAGGGAAGCGATGACCTTCATTTGTCCCCAGTCGAGGAAAGTATCGGACAACGTCAGAATCTTCAGGTGGGGAGGGAACGCGTGGGGGGGAGGGAGGTAGGGCAACTGCCCGTCCGAGGGCGGCAGAGGGAAAACATCGTTTTGAAGCTTCAACTTCTGGAGCTTCTTCATCTTCTTCAGGTTCTCGAACGAGGCGGTCTTCCCCGTCAGGAGGATGCCGAGGTTCCCGCGTATGCTCACCCTCCTCACGTTGCAAGCCCTGTCGATGACCTTATCCGTGAAGTACTCCGGCGCTATCGTGCCGAGCGTTTGCAGCGGGCTTTCGCCTTCCGCCGCCTTCGTCGGCTCCGGGAGCGTGGCGGTAGTGTTCGTCTTCAGGTGACTCAGGTGTCGCATCTTCCATATGTCAGCGTTGATTTTGAGGACGCGGTGCGACGTGTCCACGATGAGGGTCTGTATGTTCCACAGCTTGGAGAACGCCGGGGGAAGAATCTCCGAGTTGAAGGACAGGTGGATGTACCTGTTGAGATTATTGTCCCACACTCGGGAAGTTAACTTCATCCGACTCAATATATAAACCAAAGAGGCCCCTTTACTCCTAACAACAATTGGTTTTAGGAAGGAACCCTCAATTTAACAGTACCTCAGGTGAAGGAGCTCGTATATGTCAGAGGGGATTTTGGTGAACCTGAGGGGCTTCACGTCCAAGACCCTCAGGAGCTTGAAGCCCCCGGGAATGGCGGAGATGTGCTCCGACTGCAACGTCAGTTCCTCCTTCGAGAAGCACACGAACGAGCGGACGCGGCGACCCGAAGGCTTCGACGAGACGAACTTGGAGATGTTCGAGTGGATGCAGAGGCGGCGAAAGTTCCTGTCGTTGCTCACCGCGGGCACGAGGTTTCCGTCGCCCGTTTTCTTGATCTCCTCGAAGAAGTTCTCGTTGTCCCTCCCCGCCTGACTCTTGCAGAAGTCCCGGAGTGAATCGTGGATGCGGCACGTCTTCACCTTGCCGTCGGAGCTCCTCTTCCCGACCATCACCAGGTTCCTGCTGACGAGCTCGTCAAGGTAGCTCTCCGCGGTGTCCTCGAGGCTGAAGTCCTTCTTCTCTTGGATGAAACCCTCCGCGCTCCACATGCGAAACAGCTTCCACGTCATGATCTCGATGTCCTCGGGGAACATCCCGAAGTAGAGGAAGCAAGACCTCAAGTGATAGGGCAACTTGTCGTAGCTCAAGGAGATAACCTTGTTCATCATCTCCAAGGGATCGTCCATGAGGTGCTCGTTGACTCTCCCCGAGAACTTCTCCCACGCGGCCTCCTTCGCGCCGCCGTCCTTGATCAGTGAGAGCTTCTTGCTGATTATCCCTCCAATGACCACTATAGCGAGAGGAAGCCCCTTACACTTTCCGGCGATGATCTGCCCGTGACTGTCGTACTGCGGCTCCCAATAGGGCACACCGAAGACCTCGCGCTGCAGGAGCTCCACGCTCTCTTCCTTGCTCAAAAAGTCCATCTCGTGAGCCTTCCTGGCGGAGTTCGCGGCCGAAGCCACGGCAAGGAAACGGCTCGTGATTATGATCTTCCCGAGGTGGTTGCCGTCGGGGAGAGCCGCGGCTACCTTGTTCCACTCCTCGGGGGTCCACACGTCGTCCATCACGATGAGGAACTTTCCCTTGTCGAGGTGGGACTTGACCTTGGCGGCGAGCTCGTGCTCCTTCATGGCTCGCATGTCGTCGGTCACGGTGGTGAACTCCCTCAGGATGCTGAGGAATATGTCCTTGGGGGTGAACTTGGAGACGTAAACCCACAGACGGGTAGGGAACTCGAACTGGATTAGCGGGTCCCGGAAGATTTTGCCCGCCAGGGTCGACTTCCCGAGCCCCGGCATGCCCACGATGGAGACGATGTCGAGGCGCGGGGTGGCTTCCTTGAGGATTTCGATGATTTCTGCTGAGTCTTTCTCTAAGCCGACCACGTTCTTTTCTCTTACGGGGGAAGCCTGTGTGTGTTATATAGAGGAGAAGGATATGTCACAACTCACAGGTAACACATACATGGAAATGGTTCAATGGAGCAAGTACTTATAATGGAAGGAACGTTAGGATATGACAACTGGGGAAACACAACTCAGAAATCAGAACAGAGCAAACCGCAGAAAATAATTATATGTAGCTCAAAATATCCAAAAGCAGCAAATCACAAGATTTTTATTTTTACTTTCAGCGATAAACCTTCTCTTTTCATTTGACAAGAAATTATTGCATAGGCTAAACAGACTGCACATGTTTTCTTCGGTAACAAGCACAATCCGGTAGAGATAAAGGCTCTCATAATCAGTGAGAAACAAACCCAAACCGCCAAGTACAAACAAGAAAACAAGCCCGAAAGAAAGATTCAAAACTGACTTTGGGCAAAAGTACTTTTTAAAAATCACGTCGCTGATCGACAACGTTAGTTTTAATCGTATGTTTTTGTCATTTTACAGTGAGAACTCATTGTCACAGTGGATACCCAGCAGCAGTATAACGGGTACTCGGGATTTGACTGACTACACAATCATTGTTTGACCCGACCCGATTAGTAAGAGTATAATAGTCTTTATATCTTTTTCCCCTAAAAATGACTTCAAAACCCTATCTATAGTATAGTATCCTCATATAGTATGGGTTTTGAAATTTCTGTATAGCGATCGATCAAGAATGTTTATTTTAACTAACTGTTGTTTCAGGCAGCACAAGGGAAACAGAAAAAAACCAGCCAATTACTTGCATTTCTAGCGATTTTCAAGTCAGATCTGAACAAGGATGAAGCATCGTTACTGAAATTATTACCTCGGGCATGTCGATTCCATCAACGCCGAGGTTAAGCAAGAGCAAATCGACCTCGCTCTTTTCCCCGTACACCTTGGCCACCTCTCCCCTGACGCCCTGCACCTTCGCCGCGATGCGATCGAGCTTGACGCTGTCGGTGAAGACCCGCTTAATCCAGCTCTTGGACTTGGCCGACAGGGTCTGGGTGACGAAGGCGTCGACCGCGTCCTCGGCGTCGTAGAGTGCGTCGCGGATCTGGCTCACGAACTCCTTCTTGCGGGGGTCTTTGATCTTCTTCGTCGCCGCGTACTTGAGGAAGGCGCTGAAGTAATTGAGGTCGTTGGTCAACTGCTCTACTTCCTGACTGGCGTTGGAGATCAGGTTGAAGTGGTAGGTGGCCAGCTGGCCGAGGGTGTCCACGAGGAACTGAGCCGCGGCGGCGTCCGCCATTGAGATTGCTTCGTCGGCTCAAAAGTCAAGTGAGTAGTGTGCGTGTGTGTGTGCTTTTTGTGCGCGTGGACGCTGCTCAATGATTATTTGCTTTGCCGGGTTAAAGTGTGGAGAGGGGATGATGGAAAATCTCCTCCTTTATATAATAAAATCTTTTATTATATAAAACATTATAGTTTTTATCGACTTTATGACTTTATGGTTCATAACTATCGTTTGTCATATTGAGATGGGTTTGAGACGCATTAATTTGGCCCCAAGAATTAGTCACACCTCTATAATGTGTGTCGTAATTTAGCCTCTGCCATATCTGTGCGGCGCAAAACTCACATCGGTCTTTTAACTTCACCCATGTAAATCCAATCTATTTCTATTTTCATTTTTTTTTCTAATCGTAAAATTTGATTTTCAACTTTCAACGAAACTAATCCTCCTAGTCCATATGTCTCGTATACTCCGAATAAGTTGAGTGAATCGAATTTGTACCTCTTTTTAACTACGGGACGATCTCATCTTCCAACGAGACTAATTCTTCTGCTCATGTGTCTTGCTCAATCTATGCCCACACATAGCTATTTAATTGTGGCAAAATCTATGTGGTGACCATCCACGTTGGAACTCGAGGTTATTAGGATGGGGGCTCCTTGATCGACAGAGATTGAGAATTAACGGTGATTCCACGAAAGTATACGAGATGGTTTTATGTTTCTCACTCGTTCCTGTCCCCCATCACGTTTGAACCAAACAATGATATTCTTTTTTTTTTGTGTTAAATTGAAGGTTCCTTCCGAAAATTAATTCCTGATAGGACGAGAGACCTCTTTGATTTTTATATTGAGTCGGATGAAGTTAATTTACCCGATGTAAGATAAATAATCTCAACAATTTGTGAAAAAAATAATTATATTCAACATTACAAGTTATACATATATGTCATTCAAATTTTTCGGATCTGCATTCGATGTGAACGGATATCTAACAATCTTCTTCGGAATAAACAGATATTGTATTTTATCATAACATTATTGTATTAATAGCGTTTCTTTATTGACGGCTTTAGCGAGGTAACTTATTTTATTTTCTTGCTGCGAAAAAGTATTAAGTTTAAGTTGTTGGATTTACACGAGGAATTCGAATATCTATAATTAACAGAGATGGTATACTTCTTGCAAATATCCAAAGCCGATCTCTACTTAGTTGCTAAACTTCATAAAAATAAAATGTTGAATATAGTACGGAAAAAATTCGACATGGCAATGAAATTATTTTAATGACAGCAACAAATAACTTGTTTTATTTAGTACCAACTAATAGTGTTATTATATTGTAAGGAATACACAATTACAAGAATATGGCATTTCCAGCCCATTATGTTAATATAAATTTATATCATCAGTTAGCGATCTGCATGTGAATTGTGAAGTCAATCGAGGAGCCAGTACATAGTTTTATTATTTACTATGTTTATTATCCGTTCACACTTAAATTGTTTTACCTTATATTTAAATTTATTTGATTTTATATTAATATATTTTCAGTCACCTGTCGTGGGGTAGGCGTTTTATGTGATCGAGAAGCCAGAACATGGTGCTATTACTTTCTTAATTTTTATCCGTTCAGACTTACTTGTTCTCCCTTATTTAAATCCCAGTTGATTTATATTAATATATTGAGACGTGATACTTGATTCTAGAAAATTTGGTGTTGGAAAAAAATAAGATTCTATCATTTAAGTGCAAGATGCCAAGAGTATGGGTAGATAGAAGAAATAACGAGGGATTCTCATTGGTTCCATCATCTAAAGAGTGAAATAAATACTAATAATAAAGTGACAATAATTAAGGTGAGAGAAATGATAAGGAAAGATATATACATGGTCGCATGACGAAGGCTTTTTTAACAAAATAAATCAGAAAAAAAATATTAATTTTAAAAATAGGGCGTTTTCGGCACCTATTACTAAAATAGAGTCATTTACGAGTATTAGCCGAGGCGCGACGTCGCACCCATTAAACGCGACGCCCTACTTTTCGCCTTGTGGTGGGCCATTGTACGGGCCCGGTGTAGTGGGCCAATTTTTTGGCCCAATACATGTTCGCCGCGGGTAATAGGCGCGACATCGCGCCTAATGGACGCGACGTCGGGAAAATATAGATCTCAGATCTATTCTCTCTCCCTCACTCTATCTCTCTAAAACCTACCCTAACCCTAACTCCGCCGCCTCCGTCCGCCGCTCCGCCGGCGTGTTCATCCCGCGCAGCCCGCCCGCCCGCCCCCCCCCTCCCCCTCTCTCTCTCCGTTTCTCTTCGCCCCCCCCTCCGTCCGCCGCTCATCCCGCCGAGGTCATACGCGCAGCTCGCCCGCCCGCCCGCCCGCTCTCTCTCTCTCATCTCTCTCTATCTCTCTCTCTCTCCTGCGCGTCCACCACCCCCGCCGCGACACCCGCTGCCGTGTCCACCGTCGCCGCCTCCGCTACCGTCGCCGCCGTCACCACCGCCTCCGCCCCTCCGTACGTTTTATTAGGTATTTTGTTTGATTATAGTTAAATTGAGTTGTTCGTTTGTTATTCGTTGTTTGGTTATAACATTAGACGGATTCGTATAGTCATTAGTCGGATCTGTATTGTTTGATTGGTTATAACATTGTTTTGTTCAATTTAGGATGTACACGAACGAATTTTACGGTCCGATCAATCGTTCGCTGTTGATTTTTCAGGATAGTCATCGTTGTAACGATGTGCTATCCAACACGGATGGTGCTATTGACACCCCGTTGACGGTGAGGGGGTTGGAAAGCGTAGTATGGGGTAAGATTTCACGACCGGTGCACTTACACGGTCGTGTTTTGGAGAAGTTAGATACTATGTCACTGTATGACGTCTATAGTTGTGGATCTCAGAAAATAGATCCACACTTGATTACCGCTCTCGTAGAACGGTGGAGAAAGGAGACACACACGTTTCACCTACCGGTGGAGGAGGCGACTGTCACTTTAGAGGACATAGGGTTGATGTGGGCACTCCCCATGGACGGTATTTCCGTAAGCGGTGTGATCCCTCGTAAGACGCAGGAGCAGTGACTCGATTACTGCGAGGAGCTGACTGGGTACAGACCTCCCGAATGAGCGTACCACGGGACCAAGTTGTCTCTACGAAAGTTTGCCGCCTGGTTAGAAGAAAATCCAGTGGACGACATGACCGACGAGCTAATCGTCGATCAACATGCGCGTGCCTACGCATTGCTGCTGTTCAGGTCGGTGATGTTTCCCGACTCCAGTGGAAGTCACACGTCGATGACCTACCTTACGCTGCTCGAGGACATCAACGAAGTTCATCATTACAGCTGGGGCAGCGCCGTGTTAGCATTCATCTACAGAGAGCTCTGCACATCATGTCAGTCGAGGAAGATGAACATAGGTGGAGCTTTGCGGTTGATGCAGGTACGAAAGATAGTTTAATTCAACTTGTAAAGTGTAAATGATACTTATGTATTTAAATAATTAAAATATAGGTTTGGGCATGGATGCGTATATTACAAGTTCAGCTCATTATCGTCCACCCTCGAGTGGTAATGCAGCCTAGTGTAGTCGATGGCATTCAGTTACCCATTCCACCGCATGCGACGAGGTAGTTGCTCTCCTAATTATTCGAACTTTCAATTAAAAGTTTTTATAATAATTAAATTTTATTCATTTAGATGGAATGCACTGTTTGACCATACGCCTCCGCAAATTCAAATTTGCGTGCGATACGGGAATCCATTGATAGTATGTCATGGAGCAATTTGTTTGGACCCCGTACAACTATCACGCACCGGAGATTTTGGCGCTATGCCCGGAAAGCCGTCCTTAGTCCTCTCGGTCGTCGTGCCCACTGATATGTTTCAACATCGTCGAGTGGCACTATCCATATCGCGTGATGCGACAGTTCGGATTGATTCAGTCGGTGCCACAACCACCGGCGTATCTTACTGTAGATCTTCATCGCTTTAGCACTCGGAATGTCCCCGAAAAAGATTGGAGATCACAGCACGAACTACACGATGCGTATTGGAGTCAAAGGCACTCGAGGATTCTCAATGGACTGGAGATAGGTTCCGGACCGCAGTGCACCAGTGACTATTACGACTGGTACCGGTCCGTGACCCGTGGATATATATCTCCATCGTCTATTCACATGTTGCGAGGCTTTCAGATGGGAGATGGAGCATTCATCGACGTGATGGTTAGTTTATATATTAATTTTATTTATTATATTTAATTTCAATTTATTCGTGACAAAATAATATTATGCACAACATCTCGATGACGTGGAGTCAAGACTACGTCGTCGTGAAGTGGACGGAGGATTAGACGTTATACATCGTATGCAGCGTCTAATCATCGATAGGCGTCAGCGATGTGATACACAGTTCACCGACATTCCTCCTACGCGAGATCGTGGGGCATCATCCTCGCATCATGTCACTCAAGGTGTTGGGCCGTCGTCATCGCGTATTCCGACGGATTTGTACGGCGATGGTGGATATGGGACGTCGATGCCATCGGGGTACACTACGCCGATGCAGTACACATACGCGGACGAGGAAGACGACGACGAAGACACGCCACCTTACCGTTCATCTTCCCATGTTCATCCAGTTCCACGTCAGCAACATCGTCTTCCACGTGCAGCTTTTCAGCAACTTTTATCATCCGCGTGCAGGTTTAATCAAAGCTACCTTCAACTTCAGCAACTTTTATCATCCGCGTGCAGCTTTAATCAAGGCTACCTGCAACTTCAGCAACTTTTATCATCCGCGTGCAGCTTTAATGAAAGCTATCTGTAATCTATCTTTAATCTAACTGTACACAACAATATTGACATTCAAGAAATATGATCCAGAACATCTATAAAATTCCCACAAATTAAGAAAATAACATGCAACATTTGAGATACGATGCACCCGTTTGGTAGAGACCCGCGTCTTAATCGCTTCAATGGAAAAAAAGAATGAGGGTCATCCGATATTCGGAAATTTAAAGGTCCTTGGTGATTACTTTTACGACGAACTGTGGACGTACGATATTGAAAGATGGTTCGTTGGAATATTTTGGGCAAAAGCATCTATGGGTGATATCACGAATGAGAATTTGTCCGAATGTATTCAATTCCTTGCTCAACTATACAATCAACGTTACGGAATTCATTTCACCGTACCTTTTCTAACGGAGAAACTTGGTCATTTGAAGCGTCGCTACCTTTTATGGACAAAACTACGCGCCGAAATGGGAGATTGGAGAGAATATGACAGAGGATGGATTCATGCAGATACCGAGCAATGGCTTAAGTGGTTTCAGGTGGTTATTTTACTCAACGATTCATTCGGATGCAATAAAAAATTTTAATTATGCAATTTGTCATATTCTTGCAGGAGGATCCTCTTTCAACAATTTACTTCTATGAGCCCGAGCCACATGAATATTATCTGTATAAAATTTTTGCTAGCTATATCAACCCATACATTGTTCCAGACATTGACGTGCTTGCAATTCCTAACAACGAATGTCCAATAGTTCATACTTAGACAGAAGAATCATCCAAAAGACAGTCGGTGAAACATGTCAGCTCGAGTTCGAGAGTCAAAGACGATACGGGTGACGACGACTTCGTCGACCCGCCACCGAAAGGAAACCGATATAATATGTCGAGTAAGATCGGCAACGCTGGCAAAAACCAAGGCGATGATGACTTCGTCAACCCACTTCCGAAAGGAAAGCAAAAGGTATGTATAGAAAGACGCACAACAAAGGCAAACATCATGCAATGTCGAGTTCTAGAGTTGAAGAAGATAATAGTGACGATGACTTCGTTGACCCACCCCCGAAGGGTTGGAGAAAAAACTTTCCAAAGTGATTGTTTGTAACTTCAGTAACCTTTGTCATGCGTGTTTGCAACTAATATGAGGTAAATTCGGACGTAACTGAAAAATTGTAATAATTTACTTAAAGATTTAGTACAACATATGAATACTAAAACTATTTAAAAATTAGAATAAATCAACGTTGACCACTGCCTCCGCCTTGAACCACCACGATCCATTTCGTTCTGTATACGAGTTGTACGGATTCTCCCCGGACCTCTTCGGGTACGCAGAGCGTCGTTATGTATAAGAGAGAATTCAGCAGGTTCCCAATAACATTCGTCATGTAGAGGATGAAAAAACCTCTCGTTTTTACGGTACGCTTGTTTGTTATAGAAATGAGCAATATGATGCATGCTATGAACTCCCCACATACGGCAAGCTGCTTGGGCATGAGAACATGGGATGAAATACGTGTCCCATTTTCCGCACGTGCACGTCTTTCCTAAGATGTTTACCACGTGCTTCCTTTGATTCACGATCGAAGTATAAACTTCAGCTGTTTGCAAACGTGGGTCAAAATTAAAGACGACGTGACTCCAAGAACGACTTGTCCAGTCGTTGAACTTATTCCACGCATACGGAGACCAATCGCTTTCGGTGTTAGCCATCGCTGCAGAGCACTCCGTAAATCGATTGCGAAAGTATTCAACCCATCGATGAAAGCTAAAGTCCACTATTACTTTCGAAGGCAAACACCTCGCCCCTTTGAAAACTCCGTTAAGGGCCTCGGAGATATTAGTAATCATCACCCCGCATCGGAATCCACCATCGTAAGCAAACGTCCACTGCTCTTTGTCAATCTTATCTAACCACTTCCAAGCCGGTTCATTGAGAACTTTAATGTGTTCAATAATGCGATTGAACTTCTCCAACGTGTGGGTCATTCCATCTCTATGACATAACTGTTTTAGGTCATTGTTCTTGAATTCAGTGTTGAAGTTTGATACGACATGGCGTAGACAAAACCGGTGTACACCATTCGGCGGCCTAAACGCTGCTAATTCGCTTACCGCAGCCAATATTCCTATAACAAATTACGATCAATCAATTAAAAGGGTGTCAAATTAATACAAGAATGTATGTAGGAAAATAAAAGTACCTCGATGACGATCAGAAATGAGGCATACACCTTGTTCATCCAACACGTGGATGTTAAGTAAGTTCAGGAACCAACGCCAAGAATGTCTGCTTTCCGTTGAAACAATGGCAAAAGCAAGGGGGAGAATATTTTGATTTGCATCGAGCTCAGATGCAATTAATATTTTATGCTCGTATTTGGAGTATAAGTGTGTACCGTCAACGCAAACAACTCTACGACAATGCCTAAACCCATCAATACAAGGTTTGAAAGCCCAGAAAACATACCCCAATTTCTTCACACCGGGGGCTTCAGTTGGAAGATTCAACCACTTGACGACCGTGTTGGGGTTGTAACGTTTCAAAGCTTTCATGAAGATAGGAAGTTGTTGGACTGAAGTTTCCCAGGTACCGTAAACATTTTCTTTCGCCCTTTTGAGGCCATGCCATGCTTGAATGTATGAGATGTCGTACCCGGTATTGTCCTTCACCAGCTGCTTTACGTTCTTTGGTATAAATTGAGGGTCTGTCTTCACTATTCCAATCAACATTCTCGCAATTGTGTTTCGCGAAATGTTGCGGTGTGTTCTCGTCAACTCGTTCATGTAGCATGTGTGTGGCCCCCTATATATCATAATCTTCCAATAACATTTTTTTCGGTTTGAAGCATGCTCGTAACCTCCAGTGACAGTCATTGCTATGGTTGCATTTCACGCCCCATACGGTTTTGTTACTTTCTGAGACGTGAAACTCACGTCTAGCCACCCTGTAAGAATAATCGCCAACAGCTTCTTGTAAGTGAGCTTTGGTACTAAATGTCATACCGACTCTGAACCTGGGATTGTCCCTACTGTAAAAATCACCGCCGCCCTCGTTGGCTTCAGGAGGCGCCATTTGATATATTGAATAAAAAGGCACGGGTTGGTAAGGCGCACGAGCATCTTCCGCCGGCAATGGAAAATGTCATTCTCGGGACCATCATTGTTTCCATCATCGTCGCTATCATCGTTATCATCTGCGGGATCCGGAAAATCATCCAGTGCACCACCAACGTCATCAGCTTCAGAGTCGCTAGCGTCACTATTTTGCAAGTCTTCGGGCACAGGCTCAGGTAGTGGCACATTCGACATATTAGGAACATCACGACTGCTCGAAGGAATGTCTATATGAGGACGAGTGGCTGTCGGGATATAATGGGACGAGTGGCTGGATGTGATGTTGGTGAACACGTCGGGTGTGTCTTCATTACGGTCGGGATGATCGTTCTCGCTGGCCTCGACAAACACTTCAATTAAATTAAGTTTCGCATTAGCATCCAATAAGTACGATAGTTCCGCGTCGTTTGAAATTTGAAAGAGCCTCTGATAGAGTCGAGAATGTTGATAGTATTCATTCTTAACATGAACGGTTACGGAGGAAAAATTGTTGTCGATGCGAATAACCTCATATAGCATGCCCAGAAATTGAGCAAAGCTAGTGTCGCGACGAATTCGTCTAAGAGAAATGGGTGGGATGCTGTAACGAATGGAGTTTGATTCAGTAATGATTTCGCCACCGTAGTAGATAGATACTTGAATTTTAAAGGATGTCATAATTTGAGAAGAAATTTAAATACTTCAAGTTGTTTTTTTACATATCAATGTATATGGAATTATAGTACTTTATATAGGGAAAATCGTCGCATTTAATAATAGCGACGTCGCATCTATTGGACGCGACGATTCTTCTGCAAAACGCGTGAACGTTACGTCCACATCAGTTCTGCAAAAATAAAAATAAAATTACAGAGAGCGCGTGATCGAGTTGTCACATCATCGCGCCAATGGACGCGTCGTCGCGTTTATTAAACGCGACGACGGGCCCAAATGAGTTATTGGCCCGTTTAAACGTTTAAACGGGCCAAAGTAGGGCGTCGCGTTTAATGGGTGCGACGTCGCGGCTAATACCCGCAAATTACTCTATTTTAGTAATAGGTGCCGAACACGCCCTATTTTGAAAATTAATATTTTTTTTCAATTTATTTTGTTAAAAAAGCCCATGATTAAGATAATGTGAACCCATCACCATTGTAATATAATATTATAATAAGCGAGGCCACCATAAGCAAGTTGATATAATTTAAAAATTACAGCCCACCCAAAGCCAAGTATATCCTTTGTTTTATATTTCGATGTGCGCCAATTAGAACATTTGACTTAACGCGGTGATATCTGTATGTATGAATCGGTCATATTATTATTTATCATGTTACATATTGAATTCCACATCGATTTCTATCTAACGAGAGATCAATAATAAAATGACAAGACAATAATAGAGGTGGGAGAAATGATGCTCAGTCCAAGGTAAAAGCCAACCATAAACCAACTTGCCCATACTTTAAAATTTATATATCCTTAATAACAAGCTGACGATATATCAACTTTAATAACATCCTTTTTTTTAAAACGATTTTGATAACATCCAGTGTCCATAAAATATAACCATGATTTATTATTTATTTATAATTTTTGTTTCTGATTTATGACCACAAAAGGTAATCAAATATAAAACGAATTCTAACTAAAACCAGTTTGCTTAAATTTCTTAGATGGGCCAACATTTGGGCCCAACAAAAGCCCAACTCATCAGAACCAAACCCCGAATAATAAACCCTAGCTAGGTGCTCCTCTGCAGCTCTCGATTTTCTGTCGTCTCTGTCCTTCAGCAAGCGTCACGCATCTCAGATCCGAACGAAATGGTACGTTTTCAACTTTGGAAATTGACCGTGGCACATGCGCTACAGAGCACGCAGTTATCTCAATCCGTGATTTCTCTTCTTTTTTTTTTCAGGCACCGAAGAAAGATAAGGCTCCTCCGCCGTCGTCGAAGCCAGCGAAGTCTGGAGGAGGAAAGCAGAAGAAGAAGGTCCGTGAATCACTTCTTTTTTGTTTTGCTTGTTATGCCTTCTCCGTTGTTGGCTTGTGATTTAATTCGGTGTTGATTTTGGGGTAAATTTTTTTAAATTATTGTAGAAGTGGAGCAAGGGAAAGCAAAAGGAGAAGGTGAACAACATGGTTCTGTTCGATAAGGCAACCTACGATAAGCTGATCTCTGAGGCGCCCAAGTTCAAGCTCATTACGCCTTCTGTTCTATCTGATCGTCTCAGGGTATGCCTAATTTATTCGCCATTAGGGTTTTTATTGGTGAATTTTTTGTCTCTTTATCTTTGTGCTGGGCGAGATATTCCAATTTGTTTGTGATTGCTGTGAATGTTGACTATTTTGTGAAAGAATTTTTGGGCCTATCACAAGTGGCATTTCTGCTCGTTGAAATTATCGAGCAATCGGAGATGAAAACGACCCGAAAAGCTTAGGATCATTTTCGATTTTTTTTTGTACGGGATTAGAGGAGCAGATAATCTTGATCATTATTGGCCTATTATGTCTTGTTAGAACATTTTATAGCAATGAAACTTAGTCAATCACCATATATAATCTCAATTTTACACATCTTTTGAACGAGTCTTCTGCCTTTGTTTCAATTCCATGCCGAAAAGTGTTTGATTTTCAGTTTTTTCGAGATATCTTATGCTTATTCTTTTTTCCTTATATGATTGATTTCTTCGATGATTATTTACATATTATCTTCTTTCTTTTTAATGTGCACAACACAGATCAATGGATCACTGGCTCGAAAGGCCATAAAGGAGCTGATGGCTAGAGGTTTGATCCGTATGGTGTCTGCTCACTCGAGCCAACAGATCTACACCAGGGCCACAAACACCTAACTAAGTCTTCCTCTACGCGTCTCAAATTTCTCAGCTTTTTTTTTTCTTCTTTCTTTCCATTTGGTTCTTTCCCGTTGCTATAATATCGTTTTTGTGCGACTCCTCTTCAGACCATTTTTACTTTAACAATCAAATCCTATGTTAGATTTTGATGTCAAATTGAAACTGATTGGAGATGTTTGCTCACACTTTCTTGGCTTTTATTATTCTGCGACGAGCGAATTAACGTATGATTTCGTACGATATTATAGCAGCCAAATTCCAAGTTTTACAAGAACAACAGAAGCATACAAGTTCATAGATACAATATATTATATCACCACTCGCGTGGTAATTTATAAGCTGCATCGGCTTTAAAAATATTCGGTAGAGGCGAACCCGAGAAAAGCCCGGGCCCGAAACTTCCACCACAGCATGAAAATTCAGGGCAACCTCGAATTCAGAAAGTTTTCGTGTTCCAAATGGTGAAGGAGCCCCTCTTCTTGACCTCGCACAGCTCGAAACCGTTCATGGCCCTCCCCATGAGGGCCATAGCCCCAATACTAGGAAACTGCTCCTTTCCAACATCTTCGTCCATCACTAACTTCAAAGTCTGAGGCTCGCATAGAACCGTTGCTGCTACGGGTTTCTTCTCCGGCTCGTTACTATGCAGCCATCTCTTTATCCACGGGTGCGAGAGAAGTACTTCTTTGCCCTTATCATCATCAACTCGGGCAACAAGTTCCTCATCTTTTTTCGGGGATTCATCACCGCGGTGCTCTTCGGTTGGTGTTATTGCAGCAGCACTGGGCATGCCCGTGTTGAGAATCTTGGCCAGCAACAGCTTTCCATGGCTCACGTCTTCAGACAAGCCCGAGTTGTTTCCATGGCTAACCTTGAGACGCTTGACCCATCTATTCCCTGGGTCCACATCATCGCTATAAATAGGACCGAAAATGGGCACCGGGCCGGGCCGATCGGGCCTGTTCACGACTAAACTTTTCGTCCTCGACGAGCTGGCGCACATGGTGGCGTCCCGTGGATCGGCTGATGCTGCGTGTAAGAAAGGGAGCTTCGCGTTGATGTCGGGTATTTGTCTCTTTGGGTGTTGGGATTTAGCTTCTGTTGAGCAAGTGAAGGCCCTCATTGGTGGTAGAGTTGTCTTGTTGATATCTTTCATCTACAGAAAATAATGTAATTAAATACATAAAATCCATCTACAGAAAACATAAATTCTTGAATTTCTATGAAACAAAGCATGTGAAGAGGGAGAGCACCTTTGTTGATTTGATAGAGAGCTCACCTGAAACATAGATATTACGAAGGAGTTAAAACCCTGAGAAAAGATTGTCCATAAGTAAGCCACCTTCTTTTCTCTAACAATAGGAAACTAATAAAAATCAATTTATTTTTTTCGAAAGTACAATCGATGATGAAGTAAGTAGTTTCGTACCAGAATGTGAGTTCATCTCCTTCAAAGAATCAAGATCCATGGTGTCCGTCTCCGCTGATGATTCGTTCCTTATAGTTAATTTCGAAGATTTCACTTCTCCGAATTTCCTTTCGAGACAGCTGTTCACAGGGAGAACCTTGACTCCCACAACATTTCGACCGAAAAACGCAGACAGGCTAATGAAATTGCTCGAATGGCTCCCGTCGAATCTTGTAATAACCCTCGTGCTTCCGAATACCTCTTCTTTGTTAGACACGTTGGCATCGGCCTTCTCTGTGATTAGCAGCCCGTGGGTTGTCTCAGAAAACATGGGACCATTGGCTCCTTGAATGCCTTCTAAGGTTGTCCTAAATCTTATTGCCTCCACATCACCACCAACACAGTGTTGCAACTTCTGTTGAGGGTGGCTGCTGCGGTTGTGAGACATTTTTCTTTCGATTTCTTTCGAAGCAACGGAGCCACGCGTGTTCGAGAGAGAGTTTGGTCCCAAAACAGACAAGGAACGAGCACGAGCGCCCGCGTAAGGGGCGTTTTCCAAAACTGGAAACTCGGGGAAATTAATGTTTCTCGCCTGAACGTGACGGTGATCATGCTTTAATAGTGTCATGTCTTGCTTGGAGAAAAAAGAAGCTTGAGGATCAATAGGAGACATTACAGCCTTCCCTTTGTTATGTTTCTCCAGGTCAAAATTAAACGGCACCAAGTGTGACGGTGATTTCTTGCGTACTTCTTGCAAAGATTTCGAGGTTGTAAACATTCTTACATCAACAGCTTTACCACAGTCAGCAAGATTTTGATCACACACAGAAGCCTTCAACGCTTGCATTACGCCAATTTCGTGATCGTTTTTGAACAAAGAAATCGACATCCCTTCGTTTTCCGAGCTTCCCGGGTTTTTTCCAATGTTCTGTTTCCCAACTTCACAAGATTTACTCTCTCCCGTGTTAAAGCTTCGAACAGGCTTTGCATTTCTTACTTCACAGGATTTACTCTCACCGATGGTGAAAGATCTAATCGGCTTAGGACCAACAGATTGATTGCTTACATCCTCGAAATCCTCGTCAGCTCGGTAGGAACGATGGGGCTGTGCTGCTTCGCTGTGGCTTCCTCTCATCCATCGAGACATCCAAGCATTTTGAGGAGATTGCAAGCTTTCTTTACTCTTGACACATTCCTCATCAATTTTTTGGATAGATCCACCAGACATGGTGACTTAGGTTGAGAAATCTGAACCCGTCTTCTTCATCCAGAAAAAAAAAAAATCACTCAATCAGGGAAATCAATATAAAATGCACATATCACAAGGCTGAAATTTTCAACGTTCCTAATTTTCTGCATACGCAGAGAAAAAAACTCATGAACTTTTTTTTTTTCCAAAAAAAAAAAAACTCATGAACTTGATGAATGCTTGTATAGGCTTTAGTAGCCTATGCTGAGTTCTGCCCATAATGTTTTTCTATTTATAAAAATAGATTCGCACTGCAAAATTAGAAGAATTAATCGAGCTCCGAGCAGTTTAATCGTCACGGTGATCGGCGAAAACTTACCATATGCTCACGAGCTTTTTCGCACAAAAAATAAAATAGCGACATCACTGATGTACTCGAAAAGAAAATCAACCGCTAGGGATTAAGAAATTCCCTGAAAAAATAACAAATCGCACAGGAAATTCCTCAGTTAACGTCGATAAGCATCTCAAAATCACTGAATCTCCTCTCCAAAAGGTAATTCTACATACAATTACAGCGAAGATGAACTTCCGCTATAGTACCTGACGACTGCTGACTCCTCCCGTTGAAAATACTCGGATTGTCTTTTAATTTGGAGACGCGTAACTGATATAGATCGAGCTCGGGAAATGATTTTCAGTGAAAATAGAAAAATTCGGAAAAAATATAAAGAAGACAAAAAAGAAAGAAAAGGCGAAATGGCTTTTAATTACAGGCCTTGGCTTCTTATGTGGCTCTTGCTTCTCAAGGCTTTTTCAAATAAAGCAGGAAAAAAAAGATATAAAAAAAAAGATGTAAAGCAGTTAAAAATTTATGTTTAATAAATCACATAATACATAGGCGGTTGTGTATATGTTTAGTTATTTACTACTAATACGTAGGCATAATATAATCCACAATAATACGTAAAAGGATGTCTGTATGTAGTCATAAGCCAGGCTTGTCGTTAAGGCCAAGTGGATAGGTCCACTTAGGATGCACTTTTGTTGATATTTTGTCTTTTATTAATATAATAATACTACTATTATCAATTAATTTATTATCATCACCATCATCATCATTATTATTATTATTATTATCAATCTTTTTAGGATTAGCTCTCCCTTAATTTATGCGCAATTAAGTTTTCCCAGCAATCTTTTCTTTATTATTACATTTATATACTTAATTCTCTGTCTGTATTGACTATTGAGTCATGTAGCAGTTGTTGAAATTGACAATAATTATATTCACTAACGAAGTTATTAGCTCTGCAAGTATTTTTATTAAAAAATGTGGGATTTGGGACCCACGGCGTTCGACTTTGACCAAAAATATCTAAGCCTCGGTTTTTTTCTTATCTTCTTCCCAGACCAGTTTTCTAATAATTATAATAAAATTCCCATACAATGCATCAGAAATTAAATAAAGAACTTAATATATAATAATAAAATCTGCATGTTCTTTCACCGAGCCGTTACTTAACGGCTCAGAAAGAGCCGGTCTAAAAGCTGAGCTGTCTTTCTATAAGAAAAAAACGATTTTTTTGAAAAAAAATTAAAAATTGGAAAAGGAATAGAATTTAATTTCGGAATAAAATTCGAAGAGGAGACAACATAGGCGTGTTTGGCAACCTGGGATGACACGAAGCCGCATGCCTCACCACTTATAATATGCCCTTTGGCTCTAATATCCACACGTCCCCCGATGTGATAGAGAGGACTTTTTTTAAAAAAATTAATTGAAGTGGGAATAAAATAAACGTGCTTCATCAGACTATATATTATTATTATATCTAATAACTTTTTAAAATGCAATGGAGAGATGCAAAGATATTTCTCCACTTGCTTGGGCATGTGACCACTATGCATGTGCATAATAGATTACTAATTAGGTGAATAAGTTCGATGCATGAACCAGGTGAGATATTTTGCATCTTATATTCCAATCCCAAATCCCAATATATAGAAACAAAAGACACTAGCAATAGTAAATAGATTAAACTTTTATTTTATTATATTATATTGCTGTTATTTACTTAGTAGTGTTAGAGTTTTGGTCGAATTACCTAAATGCCCCTGGAGTGAAAGCATATTCCGTATAAGACCATGACCATATTCCGAAAAACTCATTCACAAGTCCAAACTCATTCTCAAACTCAAAATGCAGTAATCATTCTCCAACAATTAAACTCATTCTTAAACTCAAAATAATATTCTTGGAATATTCTCTTCAACACCTAACTTTTACAACTTTTCAATAGTAACCACATATTTTACAACTTTATATATTCTACCAAAAAACAAATAAAGACATTATTTAAATATTTATAAATGAATTAATTATTCAGTTCACAATAATAATCATTATTTATGTATTATATAAATAGAGAACAATTAAATAAATTTAATACAAAACACAAATAAAACATTTTGTTAGAAAAATAAATTCTTAACTTTTACAATGCTCAATTTATAGGAGTTAAAAAATTTTAAGTTCTTGAATAGTGTCAATCCAAATATGCGTTCCAATGTTTGAAAATTTGAGATCGCATTGTTGGTTTGGATATTGGTATCGGTTGGTTCATTTTTTTGGAATTTGCGTTCCTATTTGTGTGTCGATTGGACAACTCTAAGGTAAATTATGTGTTGAGATTATTCGTTCCCCGTTGCGAAATTAACTTCACCCGACTCAATATATAAATCAAAGACGCATCTCCACATATCACTAATTGATTTTAGGAAGGAACTCACAATTTAACATTCCTATCACCAATTGATTTTAGAAAGGAACTCAAAATTTAACATTATGAAGTACAAATTACATATCTGTTCAACATTGGGAGCACGTAATTGCTCAGTGTGATGTTTTTCCATACCACATTTTAGGGTGTAGAATTTAGGATTTACAAAAGATCTGTTCTTGGCCAATAAACAGAAATTGAAGAGCTTAGTTTTGTGTATCATGAAAGTAACAACAGTTATGAAGTATTTTGCGTAGAATTATAGAGATGAATGAAAACATATAATGCTCCGTTTGGATTCGTGGATTTCGATTTGAAATCTGGATTTCATCCAAATCACCCGTTTGGCAACCGTTCGGATTTGGATTTGGATTTCATCCAAATCCGAGGAGAATTCAAACCCTCTCTATTGTTTGATTTCGAAATCCAAAAATCCGCCGTAACGATTTTCGTAAATAATAAAATAATAATTATAATAATAACAATTATAAGTGAACGATGAGTCGAGCCGACTCGCGTGCTCGATGAGGCGGTTCGAGCTCGACAAACGACGAGTCGAGCCGGCTCAACAAAAGCTCGGCTCGAGCTCGACGAACGATGATCGAAAGCTCGCGAGCCGACTCACGAGCTTATTTTATTTGTTTTATTTATTTTTGTACATTTTAATTTTTAATAAAAAGTTCGAGCTCGACGAGCTTCCTGAGTTGGAGCTCGAGCTCGAACTCCATTTTGAAATTTCGGATTCCAAAATCCTAACATTTGCCAAATAATGGATTTGGATTTGAAATTAGGATTTTGAAATTTATAATTTAAAATCACGAATTTTAATTCAAATAAACGAATCCAAACGCGCCCTAAATGAATATCTGATGTTCAAACATTAGGGCCCAAGCGTAAGCCCAGCCCGATAAAATCAGGGCAACATAGAATTGATTGCGGAATTGGGCTTCACTCTAGATTATCCATCCCAATTTTGTCTTTTCGATTTTTATATTGTTTTCCACAAGTTCACCTTTAGAGCGAATTTGAATAGCAACATTGACAATTAACATTACTTCGCGTACCAAAAGTGTAAGAGATATCTAGTTATCCGATCGTAACGTCAAATTATTATGTATAATTGGGTCTATATTTCTATCCTTGTGACAAACAAGTCAAATGTAGCAGTGCCAATTGGATTATCTATTCTATTATACTAGTATTTCTTGTACACATGACTAAATATAAATATTTAACACTAATTTATATTTTAAGTTATCTTTAATTTATAATATTTAACAAATGAAATAATATTTTTAAAAGAATTATTTGTAAGGATGTGATTGTAATAAATAAAAGATTGAGATCTAAATACATATTAAATAAATTATAAAAAGAAGGGTCAAATTGGAATATATTTTTGATACACCAAATTGGACAGTTTTTAGCCACCCATCACCATTAATATAATAGAATAGATTATTGGTGATGGGTGGCTAAAAACTGCCCAATTTGATGTATCAAAAATATATTCTAATTTGAGCCTCTTTTTATAATGATATGTATTTAGACCTCGATATTTTATTTATTACAATTACATCCTCACAAATGTTTCTTTTAAAAATATTATTTCATCTGTTAAATATTATAACTTAAAATACAAATTTATTAAATATTTATATTTGGACACACGTATCGAGTGTGCAAGAAATACTAGTAAATATAATCTTCTTTCAAATCAAATTAAGGAGCTATCCATGAAATATTGAGAGTGAGCAAAGACGATGCATAATTTTGTAAAACTTTAATTTATCTTTATTCATGGATTTAAAAATAGATGAAACAATTGATCCAATCCAAAATTGTAATTAGACAAACACCCGCAATTTAGGAATTAATTTCTCCAATTCCCATCGGAGCCGCCACCCCTAGATCCGCCATAACCACCACCACCACCGTATCCACCCCCACGTCCACCGTAACCTCCATCCCGACGGCCGTAACCACCTCCACCTCCTCCGTAACCACCACCTTCACGTCGCCCATACCCGCCCCCGTCGCGGCGTGGACCACCGCGGAAGCCACCGCCACCGCCTCCGCTCCCCCGAGATTGAGCCTCGTTTACGGTGATGTTGCGTCCTTCGAGCTCCATGCCGTTCATGCCGTCGATCGCCTCTCGCATCGACTGCTCGTCCCTGAACGTCACGAATCCGAACCCCCGCGATCGCCCCGTCTCGCGATCGTTGATCACCTGAATTAAAAAAATTAAAAAAAATAGACGAAAACCTGAATCAGCCAAAAATAACAGAGCATCGCGAGAACAGAATTCGATCTTCGAAAAAATACAAAGCAACACAGTAACAGAGTAGCTAATAAACGACGGAAACGTACCGATTAATGCAAACTAGTAACACAGTAACACAGTAGTAACAGAGAGTAGCTAGTAACGGAAGGAAAAAGCACACTAGTAACAGAGTTAACGTTGGATCGGAGACGGATCGATCCCAGATCCCTCCGCCGACAAACGGACCTTCGATTCAATAACTTCGCCGTAACGAGAAAAGGCCTGCTCAAGCGATTCGTCGGTGGTGGACCACGCCAATCCACCGACGAAGCATCGGAACTCAAGATCAGCAGCTGCCATAGGGAAGGAGGAGATTAAAGAGAGGAAAATGAGATGTTAATTTCATTTAATGCCATGAATGGAGTGTAATTTATAGAACAGAGTTTCATGGAGAACATACTCTGGTTATTTTTTTGACCGCAGTTAATGCCGCGGTTTATGTCTTCGGCTGTGAGAAAGTTTAGGTATGCATCTGCGGTCCGCGACAAATTTAATATAATTATAATAATACTAAGAATAATAATAATAATAATAATTATTATTATTTTTATTATTATCATTTGGGGATCGGGTTGTAATAATTAAGAAAAGGTGGAATACTTTTTTGGCTTGTGGCTTGTGCAACTTGACTTCTAATTCCACAATAGACCTAATCTTTGATGATACGTTCGTAATTCAATTGGAATAATGGATGATCTCTTGTAATCTTGTTCTCTTTTGAACTTTTTTTTTTCGGTATATGTTCATTTCTCACTGGATGAGAGGTTTCTTGCTTCGGCATCATCATGTGTATTTGGACTCTAATTCTTGTAACTGTTTTGTTAATGAACATCACTGATTTCTATTAATTAAAAATATAATAATTCTATTACCCAACCAACACCACACGTTTCACTTGCAAGAAATAAATCACACCTCATTCATTAACTTCCATTTACCGTTGCTATCCACACAACACACACACAGTGTCCATCATTGCAGTCACCAGATCATCGACGAGCCACAGAAGAAGCATGGCTCCAAATATAAACCATTTCCCCACTCTACTGCTGCTGTTGCTTAGATTCTTATTACTCGCGTCTCTTCCTTACTACACAAGTATAACTTCTTGTTCTTCGATTATTTGCTGCCGAATTTATGTAGAATTTATGGGCGTTATTTTAAAGTTGGGTTTCTCGTTTTCTAATCTCTCAATTTGGTCCGAAATTCGTTCAGATTCGGAGCCGTTCGTCGGAGTGAACTACGGCGAAGTCGCCGACAACCTCCCGCCTCCGGAGGCGACCGCGAAGCTGCTCCAGTCGACGATAATCGAGAAGGTCCGGCTGTACGGTGCCGATCCGGCGATTATTGGGGCGCTGGCGAACACCGGCATCGGGATAGTGATCGGAGCGGCGAACGGCGATATCCCGGCGCTGGCCTCCGATCCGAACTTCGCCGGAAATTGGGTGAACTCGAACGTGATGACTTATTACCCGGCGAGCAAGATCATCGTGGTGTCGGTGGGCAATGAGGTGGTGACGTCGAACGACCCGGGCCTGGTTTCTCAGCTCCTCCCAGCTATGCAAAATGTCCAAAATGCCCTCAACGCCGGTAATTAAATAAAATCGAATAATTCCTTGATATTCTTCTATTTTTACATAGCGTACTATGTGTTCAAAGTTCAAGAAAAAGGTGTTATATCTCTTTTTTTTTTTTTTTTATCCCAAATATCTTTCATGACTCTGCTCTGTCATTCTCATCATTACTGTTGGTGCTATAATTCCGTCAATTAATCGCCTCTACAGCTGTTGAGATTATTTGTCCGACATTGAAAAATTAATTTTATCTGTCTCAATATATAAATCAAAGAAGTTCATCCTCTTAAGATCAATTAGTTTTAGGAATGAACCCTCAATTTAACATGGTATTAGAGCGAGTTTAATCTCCGCGTTATCACGCTTGTTTGACTCACCGCCACCCGATTTGATATATTTATATGTTAGGCCTTGAATCGTGCCACACGTGAGGGGGCGTCTTGAGATTATTTGTCCCACATCGGGAAATTAATTTCACCCGACTCAATATATAAATTAAAAGATGCTCATCCTCCTAACACCAATTGATTTTAGGAATGAACCATCAATTTAACAACAAAAAATCCCCGACCTGAATGCAACATCGACCGCGAAAATAAAAATATGTATCGAATTCATATTTTTAAGTTAGAAATTGCTTTATTAGTTTATTCGTCGTTTTGCAGCATCTTTGGGAGGAAAAATAAAGGTGTCGACGGTACACGCCATGTCGATTCTAACGCAGTCGGATCCGCCGTCTTCGGGAGCTTTTGGCTTTGGAGACACAATGAGGGCTCTATTACAGTTCCTCAACGCAAACGGTTCGCCGCTCATGATCAACCCGTACCCGTTTTTCGCATATCAAAGCGACCCGAGACCCGAAACGTTGGCGTTCAGTTTGTTTCAACCGAACGCCGGAAGGGTCGATGGTGGAACTGGCATTAAGTATATGAATATGTTCGATGCCCAGGTAAATAATAATATTTAGACAATTGCTTTCATAAGCAAGCATGATGTAACCTCGGAACAAAATTTAGAGACTTGATAGAACATGTCTTAGTCCCCAAGGGAAAATGACCTAGTGTTCAGTAGGGTAGCAAACAAATCGTATCGAATCGTACCATTTTTCAGTATGTATTCGATTATCCTTTCAAATATGGATATTCGATTTCTATTCGAATCTTCAAATCGTTTCGAATATATTCAATTTTTTTTCAGTAAAATTTGTTTAAACAAAATATAAATGATATTATATTTAATTATATGTTGAATTATAATATATTATATTTAAATATATACTGAATTATTCTAATCGGATATTTGCTACTATATTTGAATCAAATATCATGATTTTGTATTCACATTCGATTATTATATGAATCTGGAAAGCTATTTTATTCGAATTCGAATCAATTCTCGAATCGAACCAAAATAAATTCGATACATTTGCAACCCCAGTGGTCTTCAGACCCGAAACTCTTCAAGTTGGTCTCGAGTTCGAATCCACTAGGGACCCTGACTTTCGATGTCGGGTGAGACATTCTCACCTGTTCCCGGGATTAGTCTCATCCTCGGCGTATGCAATTGCGGTGAAATATGATGCTTTTCGTTAAGATTGTGAAATCTTTACTCCATAGGTCGACGCGGTGCACTCCGCTCTAAAAGCGATGGGATTTAAGGACGTCGAGATCGTCGTAGCCGAGACGGGCTGGCCCTACAAAGGAGACCCGAACGAAATCGGCCCGAGCTCGGACAACGCGAGAGCCTACAACGGCAACCTCATAAACCACCTCCGGTCGAACGTCGGCACCCCGCTCATGCCAGGGAAATCCGTCGACACCTATCTCTTCGCCCTCTACGACGAGGACCTCAAGCCCGGGCCCGCCTCGGAACGCTCTTTCGGGCTCTTTAAGCCCGATCTCTCCGTGGCCTACGACACCGGATTGTCAAAGAGCAGCAGCAACAAACAGGTGAGATGATTAATCTTCTTATATTTACCATCATGTGCCATGTTTGGTTTTAATCCTCATTATAAAGACCACTAGCAAAATTATAAGATTGGACCACTAAGTATACATGTTTTCGTTTTTAAGTCACTATGTTTGATAATTGCAAAAATAGGTCACTAACTTCGTATGTCGAAACAAAATTGGGTTTCCGGGCATTTTTTCGATAAAAATCGTTGCAAATCCTACGTGTCTGGTTGCATTGTCACTGGCCATGTGGGTGGGGAATAATCCATGTCATTAGTCATGATGCTTTTTGTCGGAAAAAGGACAAGAGAACCAAGGAAGTTGGTGATCTATTTTGCAATTATCAAACATATTGACCCAAAAATAATAATAATGTATACTTATCTTATAATTTTGCCTATAAAAGCCCAATATAAACTAATAATAAACAAGTCCTCTAAGATTTAATCTCACCCTTTTCAGAAAGATTAATAATTACCAAGCCCGTAATTTTAGCATGTGCTTTCTATTAATAACGGGTTGTAAACATATAACATTACTATTGTTATCTGGTCTTATCTTGGAAACCGAACGGGCCGTTAAATCTATAGACGAGTTAAATGTTTTCCGTGTGTTGGTTCAATCTTTTTCAGTCTCCAAACCCGAACCCGAACCTGAACCCGGTCCCAAACCCAACGGGCCCCTCTCCGACGACGAACCCAGTCCCGAGCCCGTCCTCGTCGGGCTGGTGCGTGCCCAAGCAGGGAACATCAGATGCTCAATTGCAGGCGAATCTCGACTACGCCTGTGGCCAAAGTGCTGTCGATTGTAGTGCTATACAACCCGGCGGGCCATGCTTCGACCCGCCCACGGTTGGGTCCCACGCAGCTTACGCCATGAATATGTTGTATCAACGTGACGGTAAGAATCCGTGGAACTGCGATTTCTCGCAGACAGCAACGGTCACTACTGCTAATCCTAGTAAGTATGCTTATTTATTTAATCTTTAAAAATGTTTTTTTTATTCATTTTAGGAAAAAAAAATGGTAAATATTTTGATATGGGCAGGTTACGGATCTTGCGTTTACCCTGGAGGGAATTCTTGACAAACACAACGGCTGAGAATAATAATGTCCCATTTTTATTTATTTTTATCATTCTGAATATTTTAATGATGTATATCGTGTTTGTAACGTAACATTTTGCTTGTAGTCAACGTATGTAATTATATTATAGTAGTTATGAATCATATATATATATATATATATTGTGGATGAATTTATTTATTTTTTTGCTACGGAGAATAAATGTCCCAGTTTTATCTTATACTTTTACCATTTTCCATATGTTTTTACACATCTTGTTGAATTATTATATTGCGTTGTAGTTAAAAGAGTCCACAGTCCACACCGACTCTGTTGCGAGTTTAGTTCAACGGCGGAGACCCTTTACGATATTATTAAACTTTTAATTTTTTTTAACTAAATACCACGTCAGCTAATTGAAATGTCCACGTCATCACGGGTCCGACGGCTTTGTGTGTCAACTAAAATGACCCCAACTTTTCAACGGCCCTTTCTCCATCATGGGAGTCGCCTTCCATTGGAAAACCTAGAAAAAGAAAAAGAAAAAAAGAAATCATTGTCTTCGCAACTTCTTTCAATTTCCTGGAAAAGGAGCTCAGGAACTGCCGTTCACATTTGCCCGATTTCGAACCTGGACGGAATTATGAAGCTCTGCCGCTGATTTCTTTTGTTAACGATTTGCTTCAATTGGAGAGAATTATATAAAAAGGGAAATGTCACTCGCCGAACTCAAAGAGCGGCATACGGCCGCCGCGGAGACGGTTAACTCTCTGAGGGAGAGATTGAAGCAGAGGCGTCTTCTTTTGCTCGACACTGATGGTTTCGTCTTTTTCTGCATTTTCAGTTCTACTACTAATCTGCGCCGAGACTTCGTGCTTAGATCTGCCTGTATTTCGAATCCTAAATCGTAATTTATTGAATTGGGCAGTTTCTGGATACGCGAGGTCGCAGGGTAAGACTCCGCTGACGTTCGGCGCCACTGATCTGGTCTGTTGCAGGACACTTCAAGGGCACACGGGCAAGGTTCAGTTAAAACCCTTATTCGGACATTTTTTCTCCGTAAATTGTTTATTTTATGCACCCTTAGTACAATAATGTTGATTAAGTATGTGATGTGTATGCGAGAACATGGATATAATACTGCATCTACTGAATTATTACTGGTTTATAGGCTGCGACTGATGGTGGATCTTGTGTTGGGGGTAGTTTTCTTCGATAATTGATGTTCTATCTTAGGTCTGGGGTTCACTAGTTGAATGAATTGCAGGAGTTAAATTAAGTATTTTGGTTGTCTTTTAAGTGGGGTTTTGCTGTAATCGTAACCCGAAAATGGAAAAGAAGTAAACTACCTTTGAATGGCGTTGAATTCGTTACAGTTGAACATATGCAACTTCCTCTCGTTACAACTTACTAACAGAACCGAACTTTTGAGGATGATACGAGAATCTCGGACATTTCAAGCTAATTAACGCCTCTAACGAATCTCAGGTACACTCGCTTGATTGGGCCCCCGAAAAGAACCGAATAGTCAGTGCATCTCAAGACGGGAGGTTAATCGTGTGGAACGCACTCACGAGCCAAAAGACTCACGCGATCAAGCCGCCGTGCGCGTGGCTCATGACGTGTGCCTTCGCTCCCACCGGGCAATCGGTTGCGTGCGGTGGGCTCGACAGCATGTGCTCCATCTTTAACCTCAACGCTCAGCCCGACCCCGACGGGAACCTGCCCGTGTCGAAAACGCTCGGTGGGCACAAGGGCTATGTTTCGTCGTGCCAGTACGTTCCCAACGAAGAGGCGCACCTCATCACCGCCTCCGGCGACCAAACGTGTGTTCTGTGGGATATAGCTACGGGCTTGAGGACGTCTGTGTTCGGGGGCGAGTTTCAGTCCGGGCATACCGCGGATGTCTTGAGGTATCCAGTTGATGTCATTGAAATGCATTGTCATGGATTTTGCGGAGGAACTAATTTTTTAGTCCTGTGACTTTCACAAAATTCGCTTTTCGTCCTCTGACTTGTCCTCGTCCAAAACTGGTCCAGTACGTTTTGAGTTACTAGATTTTGTCTGGTAACTCTCACGAAATTCTCTTTTCGTCCTCTGACTTGTCTCCGTCCAGAATTAGTCCATTATGTTTAGGAGTAACTAGAATTTGTTCTGCAACTTTCACGAAATTCGCTTTTCGTCCTCTAACGTTACTGTCCAGAACTAGTCAAGTGTGTTTACACCATTTATTGTAAATAGACCTTTTTGTAAATTTTCGGCCATTCATATAAAGTCCTTTCGCACTATACACCGTTCTTGGTGAAGCAATCATGTTTTCTTTCCATAAGCAATCAGAAAAATGTCCGAGAATATTACAACTATTTATGATAAATGGTGTAAAGATATTGGAGTAGTCCTGGAGAAGGACAAGTTAGAGGTAGGGATATCAATGGGACCCATTAAAGACCCATTGTATCTTGAAATGGGTCCGAGTTTAGACCCACTTAGACCAACCATGGTGCTGGAGGAGTGTGCTTGAGCGACGCTGTAGAAGGTGTGAGTCTATGTGGGTCGAGATCCAATGGGTCTTTAATGGGTCCGATTGCCATCCCTAGCTAGTTAGAGGGCGAAAATCGAATTTCGTTAAGTTATACGACTAGAATTAAATCATGTCCTCGATTTTGCTTAGCTGCTGTGATTAACCTCCATTAATTTTTTTTCTTTTTCCCCCATCTAGCGTCTCTATTAATGGATCCAATCCCAAGATGTTCGTGTCGGGCTCGTGCGATAAAACCGCACGCTTGTGGGATGCACGCGTGGCGAGCCGCGCGGTGCGCACGTTCTACGGCCACGAGGGAGACGTTAACACCGTCAAGTTCTTCCCTGACGGGATCAGATTCGGGACGGGCTCGGACGACGGGACCTGCAGGCTCTTCGATGTTAGAACCGGGCACCAGCTGCAAGTGTACAGCCAAGCTCACGCCGACAACGAGGCTCACGACGTGACTTCGATTGCATTTTCTTCCTCTGGTAGGCTCCTCTTCGCTGCCTACGCGAACGGGGATTGCTACGTATGGGACACTTTGTTGGCACAGGTAAAATACCGCCGTTCTTCAAAATCGTCCTTTTTACCATTTTTTTACGTTTAATAACCGTTGAATGACCACTTTACCTAAAAGCTTAAACTGGAGGGAATGTATCATTTTTTTAAATTTATATATTTTATTTCCAACACGCCCCGTCATGTCTAGCCTGATTTCTTTCTCATATAGCATTAGACACATAATTTTCTTAAATGGGTGGTCTTGAGGATTCGTACCCATGGCATCTTGGGCCTGAGCACTGATACATGTTGAATGATCACCTCACCTAAAAGCTTAAACTTGGAGGGCGTGTATCTTTTTACAAATTTATTTATTTTTATTGCCAACAACAACAGAAAAAAAAAAAAAAAAAACGCTTGTGTAGGTGGTTTTGAACTTGGGAGGGTCCCTACAAACTTCCCACAACGCGCGTATCAGTTGCTTGGGGCTTTCGGCCGATGGGAGTGCCTTGTGTACAGGAAGTTGGGACACAACCCTGAAGGTTAGCTATATACTATAAAGTACATGCAAGACACTTGCAATGAGTTTAACTTTATGGGTTTTCTATATATTGTGTGAATAGCTTTTCTTTTCTTTTCTTTTTTCAATGGAAGATTTGGGCATTTGGAGGACATAGAAAGGTGATCTAGTGGAGATGGAGGTGTTTATCGATGTCCCGGTGTTCTCTTAGCAAACGGGTTACCAACGTCAGAGTTAAATGGCAGATGTGGTTGTTGCTTGTTGTTGTCAATGTTTGTGTTGGTTCTGATTAGAAGCTTCGTTGGATTGAGTTTTTTAAATGTTTCTGTAAAGGATGGAGTTTCTTGAATTTCCTTGTTCATATAATATGCTGTTTTTGTTACCGGAAGCTTATCATGTTTAGTTTCTCTCTCATGTCGTGCTTGAATTTTGCAACTTCTTTTTTTTTTAAATGAACTTAAACTTACCACGTAGTCCCAAGCAGTGGTGCCCAACCGCCGGTTCCGGTTAACCAGCGGTTGCCGGTTGGTCGAAACGACCAACCGGCCGCAACCGGCCGGTGACGGATGCCATTTCGACCAACCGGCCGCAACCGGCCGGTGACGGATGCCGGTTGGCCGTCTCCGGTTGCCGGTTGACCAATCGGCGGTTACCAACCGCCGGGTTTTCAATTTTTATTTTTTATTTTTTTATTTTTTATTTTTTTTGTGAATTTATAGTATATATTTCGATAGTTTTCGACTTTTCGGAACACAATTATGTTTTTTCAGTATATAACAAGGGTTTTGATTTTAAAATAATAATCATCATAAATTAATTTCATTACAAAAATGAAGTTACAATTACAATTAAAATTTACAAAGTCGAAAATACAAAGTAAGAAAAAAAAATTTATTCGTTGTTCGTTGAATACTTGAATCGCAATCGCCATTTGCCAATGCAGTCGATAATCGGTTTCTGAAAAAAAAAATATACAAAAGAAGTTAGTTAGATAATATTTTTTTGTACAATCGCCTTTAAAAAATGAAATTAAATTAGTATTAAGTACTTATCTTTTTCGGACTTTGTCGTTGGCTTGAATGTCGTCACGCGAGCGATTTCTTGGAGACGCTGGCTGAAAAATAAGATTGTATGTGTAAGTAATTATTTAAAAATATAAAATAAAAAAATTAATACAGTGAGTAGTATTAAATTTAAGGACTTATCTTTTTTCGGGCTTGAATCTTTCGCCATTTTCGGAGATCCTCTATGCTCTCTACTCTTAGTCGTCGTCGCCATTGCCGCCACCACTAGAATTAGTGCCGGTGGTGTCGTCGAATACGTCGTCGTCCGAAACGGTATTCGTGGCGTCTTCTGTCCGATGTTCGGCTCTCGTCCAATCATCGAGAAGGCATTGGTATACGACGTTTTCTACCGTCAACCTCGAACGCTTTTCACTTAAAGTTAAGCTCATGCTAAAAGCTTGTTCAACCGCGACAGTTGAAATTGGGACGGCAAAAATTTCCCTAGCGATCTTCGCCAACGTTGGATACGTTGGGGATATCTTCGACCACCATCAGAGGACGTTGAACTGATCATCCTCGCCGAACTAAAAAGTGGTCGACAAGTAGTTATCTAACTCTATCAACGGGTTCGTCGACCTTTGGCGTTTGCTCGTGTTGAGGAGGTTGTAGTAGGATGCTAAGCAATCACTACCGCTAGCACTACTACTACTAGTGGATTGACCCGAACTCGATCGACTTGGGTCTTGGCCAATATCGGTCTTATATGCTCTAAAGACTGCCTTTAGAGCGTCATACCCCACATTCCTAACGTGAATGTGGTAGCCATCGGGGAGGACACTAGAATTAGCCGCAATGGACTGCTAGTATAATCCTAGAAAATTATATGTCCCCTCTACGCGTATCTGGGGTCTAATATCTTCGCAATGATGAAGATATCGGGTAGTTCCCAAAAGTATTTCAGCCATTTAGCCTTCATGTCTAAAACGGCCGGACCCGCAATCTCGTCATTTACAAAACCGTTTAGAATGCATGCGACTTTAACGCAATGATCTAATGCTAAGATAGATGTCGGGTAATATATTCCCGACATCTCTCTCGTGGCATCGTGAAATACTTGAAGTATTTCACATATGCCGTTGCATCCATCTCACATCGTAGGATGTAATGCTACCCCGAATTCGGGGTTTTCGTCGTAGAAATCGCACAAGGTGTGGCGATATTCGTACGACGCATCTAACATCTTGTAGGTGGAATTCCACCTGTTGGGTACGTCTAAGGCAAACTTCTTGGGCATAATTCCGAAACTTTTACAATGACGCTTCACTTCTTCAGTACAGAAGAGTGGCGCATCATGTAACTAATTGCCGTTCGTATCGGCGCAACGTGTGCCTTTATATGCGTGCGTGCGTCCTGAACACATAGGTTAAGTATGTGGCAGAAGCACCGCACATGAAGGAATCGACCGCCAAATGACGGTCGACAATACTTAATCAAATCTTCAATGCTCGCGTTATTAGCGCTAGCATTATCAAAGGATACCGAGAAAATCTTCTCGAGTATCCTATATTTCGATAAGATACTCCTCAGTTTAAGTGCGATGTTTTGAGCTGTGTGTGCTGTGTCAAATTCCCTATACGCAATTAACCGTTTCTGTACTTGCCAAGAGTCATCAATCCAATGGCATGTAACGCCCATGTAATGATGATCTTGCCAGTGATCGCTCCATATGTCGTAGGCAATGGACACTTTACACTCTAAATTTCCTAATTGATCTACTAACTCGCTTTTATACGCGAGTACCGTCTTTCAAATGTCTCGCGTAAGGGTGGTACGTGAAACTTTCTTCGCTTGGAGGTTATACGACTTTCTGATCCACTCTTCGTAGATCGGATCGTCAGCAAACCGAAAAGGAAGATGTTTCGCGCAAACAAATTTTGCAAGTTGCTTGCGCGCGACGTCTTCGTTGTACATGAACAATGACGTCGGACTCACACTGGGTCCTTGTCCGGTAGCGGACGAACCTGCGCCCGTAGCCCCATGCATTTGACTTTGAGTTTGACTAATTCCTATCTTAGTAGGATGTTTTGAGCGGATATGGCCGGTAAAATTGCCATATCCGCCCTTCTTCTTAAAAGGGTACTCCTTACCACAATAATTACATATAACTTTAAAGAAATCTATTTTTTCGGTCGGTACCTTCTTGAAGTGTACCGCGAAAATATCCGAGCGTAGGGCGACGTCGGCGTCGGCATCGGAGTTTCTTCTGGCTGGTCATCTTGCGTGTCCGAGCCGAGAACGTCACTTAGGTCGAACATAATTTCGGGGGAGTCGTCATATTGGTAGTTATCTTGCGAGGAACTACCAACAATCTGTTTTCCCCTCGACCTCGAACTCGATCCTCGACGACGGCTATCCATATCGAAGATAAAAGATTAGAATAAACGTTCGATAAAAATATGTGTAAACTTACGAAAAAATAGGCGAGTAAAATTCGGAGCGCCGTGTAGTAGAGCCGGGCGGAGATTGATGAGGGTAGTAAAACCGGGCTAGGATTGAGGGACTAGTATTTTAATTAGTTTCTTTTTAATTCGTGGACTACAACGATGCTGAGAATAACGCGTTTTGACAGTGAATAATTGAGAGTAAGAGATATAATTGAGTTGTGATTTTTTAAGAGGGGTGGGGGGTATTTATAGATTTTACAAAAATGTGGCCGTTGCAACCGGCGCAACGCCGGTTGCAACGGCTAGTTTTTTTTTTGTTTTTTTTAACGGCTATTTTTCCTATTTTTTTTTCAAAACGTTTAAATTAGCAAACCAACGGCTATTTTTTATTTAACTAATTTTTTTTATATGTATACCGGCGGTTTGCGGTTTGAGAAATTCCCAAACCGCCTGGAACCGGCCACCCGCGGCCGCCGGATGCGGTTGGTGGCCGGTTCCGGTTACCAACCGGAACCGGCGGTTGGCCGGTCGGAACCGCCGGTTCCGGTTAAATATGGGCAACACTAGAGATAGGTTCATCCAGAAAGAGGTCATAGGACTTGAAATGATAAATAGATATATGCTGATGAAACAGTTATGCTTGGAGTCGTTTTACAGTTGACAGTATGTTTATATTTGTCTGAACTTAGTTGAATTATGTAAGTACAATGGCTTTGTTGCAGTTTATTTCAAACTGAACTCGTTCGAAGTATGATAACCGTTTCGCAATGAACTTAGTCGAAGTATGATCCTACATTTAATGTATAGGAACAAATTCCCTAAAAAATTATTTTTTATATAGAATTCATAAAAAAACAGTATTTTATGAGTTTTGTGCACCAAATGGGCTTTAGCCCAATTTTATAGTAGCCCAAATCATGGGGACATTTTTCAGCCATTTACGTGGGATAGTAACGTTGCTTGCTCCGCCCTTCTTAGTTCACTATTACAAAAATGTGAAATACGTGTAAACTGAACACAGCACTCTCCTCAAAGCTTCACAGAGATGGTGACTCCAGCAATTGCAGCTCCGTTGAATCCGTCGGTGTCTGGTGGTCACCGGACCGCGTATTCGACATCGTTTTGTCGGAGGTAATTTTTCACTGCACTTGGAAATTCTCATTGTTTTCTGGTTAGTTTGTGATTTTGAGTCTGTTTGTACTCTGTTTTGTTAACGTTTAGCTATGCAATCATTCGTTTCGGCAGAAAATTAACTTTCAGAGCTGCAGTTTCGCCTCTGTCGAGCTCCTATGGCGATTCTTCAGCGATTGGTATGTAACCTCGCGATGGATAAGATACGATAAATTTCTGACTTAATAATATTTCTTTTTGGATGGAAAAGCAATCGGATGGGCTTCTTATTAGCTTGGTGGCGAGTCACTGTCTTTGCAATGAGATTATGTAGTTTTTCTGTAATTTCAGGATTTTCTAGTAGAATGATTAGGTCACCGTTAAAGCTCGAACAGCGATCATTATTCTAATCAAAGGTTTGAATCATATTCAACTAAATGCTACTGCTGATATTGCATAGACTTCTTCGGATAGCGATAACAGAGAAAGCTTGAAGTTGGCATTTGAAATTCACAAGCTTATTTGGATGATTTCATGTTGAACCAGTGTCTTTCTTTATTCATTTATATTCGAAAAAAAAAGTCTATCTGCATGTTTTTCCAGTCCAAGAAGGCTATACATCCCTTTTTGTTAAGATTAAGTTGAGGGTTATTGTCTTCCCTTTGTGTATGTAATCTTGTACATTTTTTTTTACAGAAATGTTGGATATGTGAAGATTTCTGAATTGTTTTTTGCTTTGGGCATTCTTTCTTTTATGTAGACTATTCACATTTCAAGTCCCTGTTTAATCTGCTACTCTCCATTCTAAAACTTTTCTCATCAGTGGTAGTGTGATAGAGGCGAGGACAGGGAATCCTCCTGTGATGCCAGCTTTGATGACTCCCGGCGGGCCCTTGGACCTCTCTACCGTACTATTTAGAAATCGAATTATCTTCCTTGGGCAGCCAGTTAATGCAATGGTAGCTCAGAGAGTCATCTCGCAGCTGGTGACTTTTGCAACGATTGACGAAGAATCAGATATTTTGGTATGCGAGTGTATATTTAGAAAATCATGATTCTCATTCATTTGCAATTATTGAATTGGAAGGAGTATTCGGGTGCCTTTATTCGTGCTCTTTCTTCCGAGTTAGATGTATCTGAACTGCCCCGGTGGGAGCACGTATTCAATCTTGGCAATTTACGACTGCATGTCCTGGGTGAGTTCTGATTTGCAATTTTCACCCTTAATTTTCATTCTTTTACACTTTAACCCGTAGGAATTCAGTTTTTTTTTTTGGGTGGCGAATGAATTGCATTGTTCCTTGTACAGTTGACTGCATCATTTTACATCCAATGCATCGCAAGCATACTTGCCCACGAAACTGCATGAAGATTTTCTGGCATCATATATTGTCATGTAATATTATTTTACTTCAGATTAAACCCAGGGTTGGTACGGTCGCCTTTGGACTTGTTGCCAGTCAAGGTGCTCTGCTTCTCGCCGGTGGATCTGGGGTATGAAGTTGTTTCTTTTTATTAAAGTTTTAATATTTTATCAGCTGTTATTCAATGGTCTCTTGATTACAATAGTTTCCAAAGAAAGAAAAATCTGATTAGGACAAGTGCCATTTGATCACTTTAGACCACTCTTTACACCCAAATGCACTGCCCAGATAAAAAAAAAAAAGAGCTTTATAGTTTGGCTCCTTGCTGATTTTCCTAGTCATTTCGATATAAACCGACGTGGATGAATCTTTTTTATTTATAAGGCCATGTGGAAGACGTGAGACGCGAAGTAAACGAAGCTATTCAATCACGCCATGTAAGTTTCCTTTCACAATAATCTACTTAAAAATGTTTATTAGACCTCAATAATTGAGTTGCAGCAATCTCTGCTCTTTTCTCTCTGTAGTGAATGCTATTTTATCTATCTTGTGCTTGATATGACTACAAAATTAAAACGATTTTATAGCCTAAATTCATAGCTGGTTAATCAATCATATTGTAAAACAGAGAATACGGATGGATTGATTTCAACGTGTTTTCGTATTCTTCTTAAATTCTCTCCCAGAAAATCGACAAGATGTATGCTGCCTTTACCGGTCAACCGCTCGAAAAAGTTCAACAGTACACCGAGAGGGATCGATTCTTGTCCGTGGCTGAGGTAATTTATGGGCTTTCGTTATTGCGAAAAACTATCAGAAGATTTTTATGAAACAAAAGATTAACTCTGTCGCATTTGGCTTTTTTTTTTTTCATGCAGGCAATGGAGTTTGGCCGTATCGACGGAGTACTGGAAACAGAATACTAATAAATTCTCAAGGCCCCTTACGAGTACTATAAATGCAGGCAGAAACTAAGCTGTAAGAATCTTTCAATTTCAATCACATTCAGACATCTCTACTGTTATTATAACGTGCCAGGGTCATAAAAACTGTCAATTCAATATCACTTATAATTACCATCTATTTATTTCAATTTAAAAGTTTTTGAACTGAGAAATGGAATTGCTTAGATCTTCTTGCCCCATCTTTAGTTTGACTAATATAAGATTTATTTCATATAATACAAGAAACATTCTCTATTTTAGAACTAACCCATTGGAGAGTCTTCTCAATCCATCTCCTTTTGAAGCATTTTTTTTATGCAAAATACTTACACATATATATATATATATATATAATTATATATATTCCGGCAGTGGGATTCATTTGCCTTAGTCCTCAAACGACATCGTTTCCCATCCCTAACTACTACTACTATCATGTACGCCGATCACCACCGCTTCTATCGTTATCATTACCCCCCACCATCTCAACACCGCGGCCACCCTCCGACCTCTCCTTGGCCTCCAACGCCCTCAGCGTCGACCTCCACTTAAAAAAAGTCCCAAACAAGCTCTCCATCTCCTCCAGCGTCTTTCCCCTCGTCTCTGGCAGCAGAGAGTAGAAAAACAGCCACGCCACCACCGCCACCCCCGCGTAGAGGAAGAAGGCACCGCCGATCGTGATGGCATCGGTGAGGCTCACGAACGTCATCGAGATCACCCCGCTCGTGACCCGGTTGGCCGCCACCCCCAGGCCGCACCCCTGGGCCCGCAGCCTCAGCGGGAAGATCTCGGAGCTGTAGACCCACGTGATGGGCCCCATCCCGATGGAGAAGAAGGCCACGTAGGAGAGGACCGTCCCGATGCATAGGGCCACGGCCCACGCGAGCCGGTGGTCGGGGGAGCCGCGGATGGCCGTGAGCCCGAGCCCGAGCCCGACGAGGGAGACGATCATCCCCGCAATGGAGGACAGGAGGAGGGGACGCCTCCCGAACTTGTCGAGGAAGAAGGTGGCCACGAGGATGAACGCCGTCTTCACGAACCCGACCGCCATCGTCGCCAGGAGCTTCTGGTTGTCGCTCTTTATTCCTGCATCGTCGTCGTTCGAATCGTCGTCAGTCGACAAGCCAATGCATATATCGAAACTATTGAATGATCAATGTACTTAAAAGTTTAGCTTAAGCTTTAAGGATTGCGCCATATTTTAAATTTATATATTTCATCTCTAATATGTCCCTCACATCTAGGCTGACTTTTTTCTGACCATAGTCGTGATATTTTTTCTTAAATGGATTGTAGTAAGGATTATATTTCATTTCTAGTATGTCCCTCACATTTAGGCTGACTTTCGTTCTTATCTAGCCTTAGAAGTGGATTTTTTTTTAAGGATGATCGTGAGGATTCAAACTCATGTTTTCCAGGCACAAGCTTTGATATCATATACAATCACCTAAAGCTTATGCATCATATTTTAAATATATATTTTTTTTTATCTGAAGTATCCTCGCTCAACCAGATATGGGCTTACGTCGCACGCTCGGGGAATGAAACTAGTCCCAACGATCAGGTGAAATTCTTCCCAAATTCACTAGCACACAGCAAAGAGGCAGTTGAATCATCACACACACACAAAAAATATATATAAATATATATATATAGCGTGTTTACCTGCTTTCTCGAATATGTCGGGACTGTAGAGCACGACGGAGTCGATCCCGCTGGCCTGCTGGAAGAAGTGTATTCCCACCGCGCACATCAGTATGTGCCTGACGGCCGGTGTGGGGTGGAGAAGAAGGTCCCTCCACACGCCCTCGCCGTGGCTCTGCTTCGAGACGGAGACGACGTCGTCTTCGCACTCCTCGGGAATCCCGGCGGCTTCCTTGATCTCCGCCAGGCGAAGCCGGGACTCCTCGGGAGAGTCGGAGGTCTTGTCGAGGACCTTCTTGGCGTCGCCCAACCGGCCCTGCATCACGAGCCACCTCGGGGACTCGGGCATGGCTAGGACCCCGAGGGCTATGAACACCGACGGGACCGCACCGATCCCGAGCATGAACCGCCACCCGAGCTTTTCGGGGAGCTTCGAGAAGCCGTAGTTTGAGACGTATCCCAATAATATTCCTGCATGGTTTGGTTTGGTTAATCTTATTACAACAGCTCTTGGCTACTTATTTATGTAAAAAAAATGGTGGTGCTACTATTATTATGATTATTATTATTATTATTATTATTATTATTATTATTATTATTATTATGGATTAGCCCCACTTAGTAACTGCCAAATATGATCTATCAAATAATTTGTTTTCTTATCCAAAAAATTAATTTGTTGTTTTACTTGATTATGATTATATCCTCACAAATCATTTTTTTCTTTCTTTTATAAACATTCAAAAAATCTTAGTAAAAATTGAATTATAATTTGATATAGCAAACGTTTAAAATTATTAAAAATCCTTAAAAGATGAAATAATATTATACACTTGTATATTATTTTTTAAATATATTAGAGTGTAATATTTATATATTAATTTTTTAAAGAATATATTTACATATTTGAGTGTGATTAAAATGGTTGTTACTATTATCGTTGTTATTGTTTCCAAAGCCCTCGCAAGTTGTGGTTAGGACAAGATCTATCCGACCCGTGATCCGAATATTCTCCCCCACAAGAATAAAGAAATAGTACAGTAACCTACCTTGGAGACCCGATGCATGGAAGCGACAAAACATCATACAAGGAAAAAAAGAAAGAAAAAAAAGAAAAATAATATGCAAAAATCACGACTCACCGAAATTAATAAACACCTCGGGGAAAGACGAGAGAAACCCACGCGACGCCGCCGGAGACACCTCCGCCGTGTACACCGGCGCTATCATGAGCGCATAGCCCACTCCAATCCCGGCCACGAACCTCCCCACCATGAGAAAAGCGTAGCTCGTGGCGAAACCCATGAGCAGAGCTCCGACGAAGAATATGGCTCCGGCGAAGATTATCGTGTACCTCCGGCCGATCCAGTCGGAGGTACGGCCGGCGGCGGCGGAGCCAATCAAGGAATAAACGTTTAAGATTCCCATTATGACCTCCTTTTGTACGTCGGAGAGTCCGAGCTGGCGCTTGATGTATATTATGGCTCCACTCATCACTCCTATGTCTGCACATTTATTAATTCATTACATATAAATAAATTTTTTTTAAATAATAAATCTGTTATTAAAGTTAAAAGTATACATATAATAAGGAGAATAACCATATATATTATCATACCGTATCCGAGTAATATGGAGGTCATAGAAGCAAGGAAAGAACAAGCTAGAGCATACTTGTTCCTCTTGGGTTTCTGGGGCGGGTCGAAACTGGTTATAACGGGCTGACCCGAAGCGAGGCCGCCGTTGTTTTGGGGCTTTACGTCGGCCATGATTGGGGGGGTGAGGAGAGGTGTGGAGGTGTTGAGGATATGAGTAATAGTTTTGAGGGTGAGATTTTAAATCGTATATATAGACAAAAATAGTAAAATATGGACAGAATTGAAGCGTTAAGACCATCCACAAGTATGACATTTTTTTTCCACATAATTATCTTGGGGCTTAATAGTATTTTTATTCATGTCGAATGGTTGGCTTTTTAAAGAATTTATGCTAAGAGTAACAACTTTAGTCTCTAAATATCAAACTAACAGTAAGGATAAAATTTTAACCTATAAGTGTCAAAATTAAAGTAATTTTAGGAGTAATTTGGAATCTTAATTTCGGCCCGAAATTTATATATGTGGCGTGGAGATGCTGATTTGAACTAAATTTATTTTTTCTTTCTTTCAATTACAAAAGAAAAAGTAATAAAAAAACTAATTAATAAAAAAGTTAATTAAACAATAAATAAATTATTATTTTTTTGCTTCACCTTTGGTTTTTTATAAAAGAAAATGTTGGGCGAAGAATTATTTTTCTTTAAATGGAGTAGGACTTACTATGTAATCTTACGTTCCAAATGAGTTCATTACGTTCCAAGTAAATTTATCATGCGTCGAAACTGAATCTCATCATCGTTTATGAGATGACTTTGGTTTCCAATCTCTTTAGATACACCGTTTCTAAGGTCACTACCAATAATATAGTCCATAAAATAGGGAAAAATTATTTAGATTGAGATTTTTGTGGTATTATATTATCTGGGATCAGTCCCACTCATCAAGTTGGACTGAGAGAGTTTGAAAAGTCTGATTCACAGCTCGGAAATTAAGGTCAAAGATTGTTGCGTTGTTGCATTTCTCATTACACGAATCATTACGTAGATTATCAGTAAGTAATTAATTAATCTGTAATCAAATTTGGGATTTGAATAGTATATAAGGAGCATATAAAAAAAGCCATCATTTAATTAAATTGTAGGAATTATATCATAAGGTCGTCTTCTTAGCAGAACGATTTAACACGCAATGCCAAGTGCCAACAGAGGAAAGCTAAGGAGGACGATTTATACTTAGTTTCTATTTTATCGGATTTATCAAAGAAAGAAATCTTTACATGATAATGACTTCAAATCATCGAGTTTCAAAGACGTGTAGGAATTTTCTATCGTTTGTTTCCTTTTTTATTACGATATTACACATGCCGATGTATGGTATATGTCGGCCCACGATTTATTTATTTATTTTTAATGGCGAAGAAGGTCTTTTGTTTCTCCATAGTCAACGGAGGGTGTTTTGCGTCATACTTTGATGATGAAATGCGAAAGAATACGTTATTTAAAAAAAATAAGATATGAGCCATTTAACGAAAATATTGTCAATAGCGATGGGTTGATGAGGACAAGCCAATTACGGGGACCCAATAATGTATATCGTAACAGTTCACTTTTCGACACATCTCTGTTATTACTGCAGTTTCTAGGGTTAGTTCTTCCTATGTTCACTTGCATCTTTTTAATTTGTATTTTTTTTTATTCCAAAATTACTAATTGATTTACATCAAGTTGAGACTCCAAAATTAGTTCGTGTACATATACAATATATAAGTCGTAAGCATGAAAAACAGTTACATGAAAATATTTTAATATATATGTGTGTGTGTGATGAAATCGAATCGTGTTAAATAATTTTAAATTCTTAATAAATATAAGTACGTAAAGTTTATGGCTTTATCTTTGCCATTGCTTTAAAAGTAGTTTGCTGTGCCTATATTGACTTCAAACTTAGGATGTGTGGTTTTATACACATTATTAGCATTTGAGAATAAGGTAACGAGGTCCGATTAAAAAAACATCAAATTAAATAAAATAGTATAAAAAGGAAAACGACATTATAAAAATGCCAAACGAGAACCTAAGTCTGTTATTAATAGTAAAATGCAGTTTTCTACCCTGTTTTTACTGTAAGATGATACTCTTGAAGAGATTGTATTAGTTGGGTGAAGAATAATTACAAAGATAGTTAACAAATGAGTGACCCAAAATTGAAAAATGTATACTTAGTGACCCAAAATTAAAAAATATATATTTAGTCACTTAAAATTAAAAACATAACCCAAAATTGTTTTGACATACAAAGTTAGTGACCTACTTTTACAATTATCAAAACATAGTGATCCAAAGTACGAAAACATGTATACTTAGACCATCTTCAATCCACAACACAAAAATACAGTTAACTTTACACAAAAATACAGTTGCTATAATGTTTTTACTCCAACCCACCAACTCTATTTTCTACACTAATTTTTACTCCAACTTATTAACTGTATTTTCTACACTAAAAATAGTATTTCATACATATTCTTACTTACTATTATTAGAATTTATTTATAAGAACGAAAACATTATATATATATATATTAAATTTAAATTATGCCTGAAAAATTATTTTTTATTTATATTTTTAAAATGCAAATAATAATTTATATATATAAAACATATTAATTAGATAATTGACATGTTAATTTAAAAGCAAATATACTCATATTTTCTATGGGAAAATAAAATATTTATTTTTATTTCATAAAAAACATATTGAATATTAAAGACATTAATATAATTTAATTTTATTATTTTTACGATATAAAATATTTTAAACATAACTAAAAAATTTATATGTAAAAGAAAATAAAAATAAAAATAAAATTAAAACTCTATTTTAGAGTTGAGAAATAGAGTTACTCTATAAAATATATCTGTCTGGGAACTCTATAATAGTGTTAAATAGAGTACTCGTTGGAGAAGATGTGTACTCATTGAGTGACTCATTGGAGATGGTCCCGAGCCCATCTTGTAATTTTCTTTAAATTAGCAGGCGAGTAACTCATTGAGTAAAATTATTTTAAAATGCCATAGGAATCACAGCGCACATAACATTGAATAATTCGCTAAAGTAATACATAGGACAAGTTACATCTAGCTAGCAGTGATAATGATGTGCAAGTGTAATTGAGTTTTATATAACATAAATACAAATGCACATGCTACGATGATATTTATTGCTACTCTATTATTTAACTCAACTAACATCATATTTTTTTAAACTCATTTTTTGATATAATAATTACATAATATTAGAATGTTTATACATGAGAAAAATTATTTTAACAAATCATCCTTTAATCTCAAACATGATCTAAAACTGAGTATACCGAACTCAAATTCCAATGGTCTGTGCAGTTAGAGAGGCGTAACGTTTCATTTTCACAAGTAATCCAAATAATTCCAATAGTAAATTTCACGTGCTTTGAAAATAATAGCAAGCCAATTATTTCACCTTTTTTTGGTAATTCCATGGCTGCAATTATTTGAGAAGGTATGCCCACAATTTCTGCATCTCTTTGTTTGTGGTGGTCCAGTTACCTAAGACTTTTCTTTTTTAAATACGTAATCATTAAGGCTACATTATGTCCCAAAATCAATTCATATGTAATAAAATAGTTTATCAAGAGCTTGTCCAGAAATAACAGAAGATAACAAAAATTAAAATATTTTAGGCGTAATAGTCAAACATTTTAGCCTATCACTGTCAGTGTCAGCTTGTGATGCGTTGTAATTAGGTGACGCATTGGTCAATATTTGATGCGTATGGGTCGTGTGGGCCCACTTGCATTCTATTTGGACTTATATGAGTCAACTTGAGAAAGTTGACTTAGGAATTTAATGATTTAATTTTTAATTATTACATAAACGAGTAGGTCCAAAATTCATCCTACGACATGGAACGAACTCTGTGTTAAATCTTTTGATTTAATTAGTAATTATGGGCTTCGTACATAAGGCCCAGGACCAGGCCCAACTAAGGTACATATGCTCTGCCCCTGTGATATTGTCAGAATCCTAAAGACACAAAACCTATTAAAATGAAAATGGGCCATCACTAATATTATATTATAAAGAGTAAACGATAAATTTGGTGCTTATACTATACTAAATTTTCACTGTTGGTATTCAAACTTTTAAATGTGTCGTTTTGGTTCATAAATTTTGCAAAACCTTTCATTTTTGGTCTGTTGACTTGCAGAACCGGTAAAAGAACCAAAATGGAACGTTTTGCAAAGTTCGGGAACAAAAAACGACGCAAAGTTTGAGCACGAACAAAGTTTAGCTTCCTACAAGTAAAATAAATATCTATCAAGTTTGTGCCTTTTTATATAAGAATTTTTTAAGCTTTAGTATTCATGAAGGGCAAATTTTGTTTGGCCATCAAAATTTTAATTTAATAGTGAGGCCCTTGTCAGAAAATACATTAATTTGAGGACCCGATTTTTATACTAACACTTTAATGTTCTGTATTTTATACTAACACTTTAATGTTCTGTATTCACAATATATTGTAAGTTTACTACTCTTCATATAACACTTTATAACAATTTTGTAAGTTAAGTTTAGGTCCTTATATCTATCTAAGTTCTAAGGAAATTAGGAGACAATTGCTTGAATTTAATGAACTGAAAGGGTACTTAGAACAAATGTTTTTTGTGACAGGCTTGAACACTATTTTGAAATTATATCAACCCTTGAACCAAATTAACACATTCATTAATCATCTGAAATTGAAACCAGTACATTACATGCAACGCAAAACTCCCAAGGCTAAGGTTCGGGCTTGAAGGTCCGCTAGAGCTCAAGGTTGTTGATTTGGGTCGGAGGGGGAGGCTCGGTAGGGTTCTTGTTCATATGGCTACCCATGGTGCCTCTACTCGTAGATGATAAGAGCATCTCCAACGAGTACTCTATTATAGTGTAAAATACTAAAATAGAGTACACATGTTCTCCAACAGGTATTCTATTTTAACATTATTATAGAGTTTGCAGACAGTGATACTCTATATTTAGAGTAACTCTATTTCTCAACTCTAAAATAGAGTTATAATTTATTTTTTTTATTTTCTTTTAAATATAAATTTATTAAATTATGTTTAAAATATTATATCATTAAAATAATAAAATTAAATTCTATAAGCGTCTTTTAATATTCTATATGTTTCGTTTTTATTTTATAAAATAAAAATAAATATTGTATTTTAAAATATAAAATATGAGTATATTTGCTTTTAAACTAACATGTCAATTATACGAATAATACGATTTATATAAAAAAAAATTATTTACTTTTTAGAAATATAAATCAAAATAAATTTTCAGGCATAATTTTAAATTTAATTTATATAATATTTTCGTTTTTATAAATTTATTATAATAACAATAAGTAATAATACGTATGGAATATTATTTTTAGTGTAGAAAATAGAGTTAATGGGTTGGATAAAATTTAATGTACAAAATAGAGTTAGTGAGTTGGAGTAAAAATACTGTAGCAACTAGCAACTCTAATTTTGTGTAAAGTTAACTGTATTATTGTGTTATGGGTTGGAGATGGCATAAAGATTGGATTTTTTAGTTACAAACCCCAATTTGTGGAAATTTCTTGGCAAGAAAAAAAAAAACAGAGCATTTTCCCAATTGAACCAAATTCGTGTGTGGAAAGTACGACGGAAAACTAAGTTAGCGCATCGAACAATTGTACTTTACGCTTCGACTGTTGTACCTTCACATCTTTCCTTTTATTTTCCTAACCAAATTCCGCATACCAAACACACACACCATAAAACTTGAGAAATATTCAATTTTTCTAACTGGGTTTCTTCGCGAGAGCCATATGGGTAAGAAGTGAACTCTAACTACGACATTAAAGGAAAAAATTCAATCTTTGTTATTTAGAAAGACTTAATTATGTGATGGGTTCATTTTGTTTGCATCTCGCTATTGTTTCCCAAACACGTTTTATAGCTCGCCATATCTGGCGTGGATAAAAGACAAAAGCCAGCACATTTCACCCAACCTAAAAACTCATCAAGAAAATATCCTTGAATGTCAGCATTAGCATAATTAAATACTATAGATGACAAATCAACTATTATTAAAATCCCTAGAGTTAGGCTGATAATTCCAACATCTAGATTTAACGAACTATAAACTATTCTCTAAAAACAAAGGATTTCTTGCTTAGTTTTTAAACAACAAATAAAAAATAAAATAGATGTCGGAAATGTGAGTTTTAGCCTTATGTTTGTGTTTCCGAAATGAAAAATTGAGTTATCCTTTGGAAAAAAAGATAATAAAATATTACGACTGAATGGGAAAATGACCGAGCACATGATATCTTTTGTTCGATTTCACTTGAACTCATTGAGATTCTTGTTAGATGATAATGTTTAAGTTCGATTTTAATTGAATTTACCGGGAACGACTTTTGATAATGAGGTTTATGTTAGAAAAATGAAATACAAATAGTGTGTAAAAGTTCTTTTTATTTTGTCCAAAGAGCTTCTCCAATCGAGACAAAAAATGAAACTCAAAATAGAAAATGTCATCCAATGAACATCAGTACACAAACTCAAAATGAGTTTAATACTATTTTCTCTCACCTACCGACCCAAATTTGAGTTTACACTATTCATCTGCCAATAAGTTTCTAACTCTTACAAATATGGCCCTATTTAATTAAAATTTTATTTTTATAACAAAATATTTTAATTTGTCTCTTATATTAGATTTATTTTATTATTTTATATTTATATAATACCTAAATAATGTTTATTATTGTAAATTAAAATATTTCAATTATTTATAACTAATTAAATTGTGTTTTAAATTTTGTTTTAGTTTGATTTGTAAAGTTGTAAAATATGTGGGTAGTGTTGAAGAATTATGAAAGTTTGTGTAGAAGAGAATATTTCATGAATATTCTTTTGAGTTTGAAAATAAGTTTAATTGTTGGAGAAGAATTAATGTATTTTGAGTTTGAAAATGAGTTTTTCGGTTGGAGATAGTCTAAAAATTTATGGCTCAAAAGGACCCATTTTTGTTTGAATTTATGATATATATAATTAGAGGAAATATTATAAGTGTGACAATGAAGTATATTTTGGGTCAAATTTAGTTATCATCCTCATACCTACCTAACGCTATATACAATAAATAAATGGAGTCCATGGATCACGAGCTCACCTCGCACCACCTCAAGACAAAAAACGCATACAAAACCTTCCCTTCCTATTCATTCCTTCTTCACACATTATTCCGTAGCAAAGCAAGCACATGGCGTCGATCTCTCTGCAATTCGGCGCTCTCCCCACGCGCTCCGGGAATTCCCCGCGGGAGGCGGCCGCAATTCCCCGCCGGAGGCGTTGCTCGGTCAGATGCACCGCTGTGGAGCCGTCTTCTTCGGAGTTCGACGCGAAGGTCTTCCGACACAACCTGACGAGGAGCAAGAACTACAATCGGAAGGGATTCGGACACAAAGCGGAGACTCTCGAGAAGATGAGCATGGAGTATACGAGTATGCCTGATTCTAATTTTACCGTTAATGTTGCATTTTTTTTTTTTATCGCGTGCGGTGGACTTTGATTGAGATTGAATTGAATCGATTGCTGACGTGTGTTCTTCTTCGTCGAAACCTCAGGTGACACCATCAAGACGCTGAAGGAGAACGGCTATGAATACACCTGGGGAAACGTTACTGTGAGGCTAGCCGAAGCTTATGGATTCTGTTGGGGGGTTGAGCGAGCCGTACAGATCGCTTACGAGGCTAGAAAGCAGTTTCCGACGGAGAATATATGGCTTACTAACGAAATCATTCACAATCCTACTGTTAATGAGGTATGATTTCTTAACGTTTGTTGCACATTTATGGACTTCAAGTGTTTGAGAATATGACTCTACGACTTGATTTAGTGTTAAACTTTGCTTGATCATATGGTGTAGTGAAAATGAAATTCTTCACTACGAAATGATTTTTTAAGACTACATTATCTTTTTTGTTCAGAGACTAGAAGAGATGGAGGTGAAAAACATCCCCCTTGAAGATGGTGAAAAGAAATTCGACATGATCAACAAGGGCGACGTTGTAGTGCTCCCTGCTTTCGGTGCTGCCGTGGACGAGATGAGGGTGTTGAGCGAAAAGAATGTACAAATAGTCGATACAACTTGTCCATGGGTTTCTAAGGTAATTAATTTTCTTTGCCCGCAATTTTATGATGAGAGTTTTCAGAAATGATTCTGTCCCTGGTGTGTTTGATTATAAAAATAATGAATAGGCAGAGATATGCTAACACCGACAAATTTATATGCATATTAGGTCTGGAATTCTGTTGAAAAGCACAAGAAGGGAGATTACACATCGATCATCCACGGAAAATACTCCCACGAAGAGACTGTGGCTACCGCTTCTTTTGCTGGAAAGTATATCATCGTAAAGAACATGAAAGAGGTGCTGTTTACTTAAAAAATGATTCTTCTGTTGTTTTCTTGGGCTCCTTGATAGCTGATTGTTCGGTATTGCAGGCAACATATGTTTGTGACTATATCTTGGGTGGTTCTCTTGATGGATCAAGCTCAACCAAAGAGGCATTCATGGAAGTATGTTTTATATATGGATAATACTTTACTTCCTTTGTTCTGTGGTTTCATTTGTTCCTCTTTATCATTTTCCTCGTGCAGAAATTTAAATATGCCGTGTCTGACGGGTTTGATCCCGACGAAGATCTAGTAAGATTGGGAATTGCAAATCAAACTACCATGTTGAAGGGAGAAACGGAGGAAATCGGTTAGTCACACTTTAGATTATGTTTTGTCTGCATTTTGTTGAGATTATGTTATCCCTCACTCACCTCACCATGTATTTTATACCCAAAATTTATATACTAAACATGGGTCTATTCTTTTCCAGGAAAACTAGTTGAGAGAACCATTATGCAAAAGTTCGGTGTAGAAAACATCAACGAACACTTCATGAGTTTCAACACTATTTGTGATGCAACACAGGTAATGACTATTTCTGTTTTTTTTTTTCGATATTCCTTACCCTAGATCAGATATTTCATATACCAACCAAGTTAGAGGGATAAAAATTACAAATTTATAAAATTGTTCATCTGATCATTTTTCTTTCTTTTTTTTCTGGTCAAATATAGGAACGACAAGACGCAATGTATAAGCTCGTCGAGCAACCGCTGGATCTGATACTGGTCGTCGGCGGTTGGAACTCAAGCAACACCTCGCACCTCCAAGAAATCGCAGAGGAGCGTGGAATCCCTTCGTATTGGATAGACGATCAGAGAAGAATCAGCCCCGGGAACAAAATCTGCCACAAATTAATGGTACATAAATCCTCACTTCCTAATTCATTCTTTTTTTTTAAAAAAAATATAAAATTATTGCTAGAGTTGTATAAAAAAAACTTTTTTTTTTTTGTAAATTCTTTTTTGTATTCGTATCTTTCAGCATGGGGAGCTCGTAGAGAAGGAGAATTGGCTACCAGAAGGACCCATCACCATTGGTGTCACATCTGGTGCATCAACTCCTGATAAGGTATGTTATTCCAATTTCAGTCAACTATTTTTTTTTTCTTTTCAAAAAATAGTTTGACTAAAAAAAATTACAGGGCCTAAAGAGCCTAGATAGATGCTCCATTTGACAACATTACACCATCCGGAGAAAAGAAACAGACACCAAATATTTTAAACTCTTCATCTTCTAACACATCAAATCCCAACCATGACTTTTTCTTCCTAGAACGAATAATATTAAATATCAAATATCTCTCTTAATTCTTATCCAGGCCGTGGAAGATGTTCTTCTAAAGGTTTTCGACATCAAGCGTGAGGAATTGTTGCAATTGGCGTAGGCAGGTAAATGACTATCCATCTTGTATAAATAAATATATGTAAGGGGCTAAAAAAACCAACAAACGACTATATTATTATGATCTGTTGTAGTCGTATTGTGTAATAGTATATGATCTGCATGATTTAGAAATAATGTGCGTTATGTAGAAATAATAAATCTCCCTCTTTTACAAAAAAAATAATGAAATACTTTCATGGCGTCTCTAATATTTGTCGCCTTATCGAATCACTAGGCACATAATTTCTTCCATACAAATTTTCACTCCTCAACTATGGCACTCAATTTCGCCACAAACTTGTGCCCACCACTGCCGCCACCACCGCCACCGCCACCGCCCCTCTCCGGCCACCCTCCTCCACCACCACCACCACCACCACCACCGAGAAGCGGAGCCTCCTTCTCCTTAAACACCAGGACATTAGCCTTCAACCCACAGCACCAACAAAAGTCAACCCTCTCATTACAACATCGATTACCACCACTAATACTAGTCGAAAGAGCCACGCTGGCCCTCACGGCTAACTCCGCCATGTCCTTCCGGCTCAACCTGCGGTTCCTCCACGTCAGCGGCAGCTCGAAGTAGAGCTCACCGATCTCCAAAACCCCGTCACCGTCCATTACTACTAAAACTTCATCGAACTCCATCGATTCGGAGCTGCATATGATGTAATCATGCTGCGATAAATTCGAAACCCTAACGGGGTACGAGAATTCTTGGAGCTTCCCTTCTTCTGATATTAATTTTGCCGTCGGCTTGTATCTACGATGATGATGGCCTTGACCACATAATCCACAATTATTACCCATTGTTACATATGATGATCTTAGTTAGTGGGACATGATGATAATAATATCGGTGCTATATATACACATTTTGAAAACGCGTTCGCACGCATGGCCGGAATTTATTTATTTTATATTTTCCCTTCCAAAAGAGGCTTCGTTTGTTGTCTATTGTCTTGGGGCGTACGTTGTTTTGCTCGTCGTTTCGATGGTTTCAATTCAATGGGGGACCAGTTTTTATGTTTTAGTCCAACATATGTTAGTTCACGTATCAAAATCATCGAACTCTAAAATTGACTGATTACTCAACGTTGAACCTCACATATATGTATGTATGCATGCGTGTGTCTGTAGGCCATATATCCACGATACCATAACCCGTTATGTTCCGACAAGATTATTTATCCGTTAAAGTGAATAATGTATATATACATTTACTCATTTTCCATATTTTTTTTGTGAACTTTAAAATCGTTTGAACTTGGTATTCCAATCATTGGTCATGAGTTCAGTTCTCATAATCGTGTTGGGTGAATTTCGGACAGCCTACCCTCACCGGATCGTATGGCCTTAGCTCATAACATTAGAATACCACGGGTCGAAAAAAACCCATCATTTACAAGGCTCGTGTTGTGGGTTTTTTTCCAAGTGTTTACATGTCGATTAATAAAATAGATTGATTATACAAAATCAATAAAATAGGTTTAATTATCACTAAATTAATAAAATTTACATTTTTGTGATTATTAGGTTACCACATTGTGACTAAAAGATTTCGTTGATTTAATTGGACATGATGTGTTCTTTCCATCAACGAGAGAAAAAAATCCAGAAATAATATTCGAAAACATCGTGTCCAATACATCACACCACACACTTCTTGTCAAATATGGTATCGATGAATTGATATGAACGGTAAAAATTACATTTTCACGTGGGTCGCAAAGCATAAAATAGACCCAAAAATTGGTTCACATAAAACTCATGTAGGTTACTAAAACGCCCATCTCTTTTTCTATAAATTTAAATTTCATACATTTAAAAAGGCTTAAATAAATAAGACAGCCTGTTTTACATATACACCGAGTACAAGGTTAGCTTAGAAACGCACATCACCAGTTACTTAAAAGGAAACACAATTTAAATATTTTTTTAATAATGAATATACACTACTCATTATTTCTAGGTTCAGAATCTCTGTCCCACTTGTGTCACTTATAAATATATCATTATATCTCATCCCGATCATTATTAAAACATCCGTGAATTATATTACACCTTAAATACTATTATAACGAGTGCTTAAATACAAAAAAAAATATTAAAACATTGATAAGCACTCGATACATATTTTTTTTTGTTATATTTACTTTTTTTTGTGTTCCGACCAATGTTATATATAATGTTTTGTGTGTTTAAACACTCATTATAATAGTATTTATTGTATAATATTATTTACAATAAATAAGGGGAGATGATATGATTCCATTATTTATTTGGAAAGAAAAAAAATAAGGGGAAAATGGGTCACATGACTATCAATTACGTCAACGGCTACTAAATAAATACTGTATATGTAATATATATATGCGGCAATATATATTTTTTTAATCAATTACTACTTTGACGATATCAAATTACCGATGAGTCCGGCGATGAACGCCGTGGGATCGCCTAAGACGGCGGAGACTATAACCTGCAAAGCGAGGCCAGCCACCTCGCAGCATTTGAGAGCCTTCTTATTACCGCCGCCGCCTTTGCCCTTAGTAGCCTTGTGATTGTGGGCCAATAGCGTCGAGCTCAGGCTCGGGATCCTCGACGAAGACGGGTCGAGCCTCCTTCCGCCGCCGTAATAGATCTCGTGCCAGCTGTCGGCAAGCATCTCCTTCACGCACGCCACGTGGAAGTTGTACTTCTTGCACGACGATCTGTAGCTCCAGCTCCTTCCTTTCCTCGCGCACCTACTCGATAGATTCGAATCCACTTAATTTCGGATAATTTAAGAAAATAGCCTCTAAACGCAATTAAAAAAAAAAAAACAACTTCAAATATATAAATAATATTATACCCTTATTAAAGGGTGTTCATGGTGGATATATGGTTCTAAAGGGCGGAAGCACTGATGTAGATTAATGGTTGTGTAGTCAGTCCAGTCATCTATGTAGTAGGTTACCGGTTCAAATTCTAAGTAGATAACTTTTTTTAAAGCAGATACTCTGATCAAGTATATAATAGGTACTTCTGGTGTGAATCGTGACAACAATGAACTCCCTTATACCACTTGTATATTGTTGAGTATCTACCCGCTATAACATCATAATTTACATGGTTTCTCATAATGTAAAAGGTTAAAAATATTTTTAATATAACGGGTACCAACTTGAAGAATAGTGAATACCCATTAAATTGTTGAGAAATGTGACAACAATGGAATCGCCTATACCAAACTTATACTAATGAGTAAATGTGAAAATTCGTCATCGGCCTATGCGGGCCCGCACATATGAGAGCGATAATGAAATTTCATCCTAAAACTAACCGGTGATAGGTGTATTATCAAATCAAATTTATATATTAGTCAATTTCTTCCTTTCTAGTCAATGTGGGACTGGTGCATGTGAGTTATATTAACAGTAACCACTATGACATCGGAACCCACGTCTAAAATGATAAAAATACAATGAAAATTTAAGCATCGAGACTATTTTTTTTATAAAAAAATTAACTTGGTCCGATGCCAATTTCCTTTAAAAAAAAAAAGTCCTATCAACCATCCTAAATAAAAAAGAAAAAAAAAGGACAAAGAGCACGTGCCTGTGACAAGGGGAGGCGACCTTCTTGTAAAGATAAAGCTTGAGCTCGCCGTCGTCGAGAACCATGGGGAGCTTCGCACAGCAAGGGTGGAGGTCGAAGCCGCACGCTTTACAGTGGTAGACGAATCCCGCCACGTCCTTCTCGCAGGCGTTGCAGTAGCGCTCGGCGTTCCCCGGCGGCTCGCTAAGGAATTGGAACGAGCACTTTTTGTAGAAGGGGTGCGTTATCGTCGAAGAAGGAAGGGCACAGTGCGTGTGGAGGTCGAAGTTGCAGCAAGCGGAGAAGGAAGAAAAATTGTATGGGCCACCGTAGTTGCCGCCGCCGGTGCTCGTGCATTTGTAGCGGGACCCGATGCCGGCTTCCTTGCACCCGTCGCATTTGAAGGGGGTTTTCGAGTTTGGGTCGAGCTTTAGGGTGTGGTGGGGGTGGCTGAAATGGGATATTTCGGTGTATTTCATGATGTAATAAAAAAAAATGTGGGTGTGTGTGTTTTTTGAAGAGGTTTTTTTTTTGGTTATTTATATTTGGGGGCTAAGGCGCGTTTGATGTTTGATATGAGATATTATTATAATGGGTTTGCGACTAAACATGATAAAGTTGATGAATTATTGAGTTTGGAGATTGTTTCTTGAAGGGGAAGGGGAGCATAAGGTTCATTTGGAATTGGGATTTTGCTTTGATGATTTTTTTGTGTGGAAGTTTTTTTTTTTTTTTCTAAGTAAGTTTGATTTAAGAGTTAGGGACATTTAGTTTTGATGGAAAGAGAATTTGTCCAAGAATAATGTAACATCTGGGTAATAAAGAATATATTATGTAAGTAAGGAAGGAAGAATAAGAATATTAGCAAGTTGAATTATGAGGATAATATACCGAACATGGATAGATTAGAACAAGAAGGGTTCTTTCTAATTGTTGTTATGGTGACAACTGACAAGGAGAGAATATATACATGCAAGATTGGCATGTATGATATATATTTCATTAACGTTTTATTAAGACCCAACGATCATTATTTTTCGTGGAGTCGAATGTGGCAACAGGGAACAAATTCTATAGTCAAATCTCTATAGTTCTTTTTCTTTTACCCTTAAAAAAAGTTTAAAACTAATGATATTTACATTTTTTTTGATCGATTTATGAAAATCATGGGCGGATACTTGATCATGTAACCAGGTGTTAACTTAACTTAGAAAACGAGCCCACATAAGACAAACTTGCAAGAAACATACATTTTCGTGGTAATCTAACAGCAACAGAAAGCATCACCAATCGTTTAAGCAAAAGCTTCTAACATCAATGGAAAATTAGCAAAGTGAAATTCCTACACTTGTGGTCAAAGCAAAATGTTAGATGAATTGGCATCACGTAATCAAATGCTTGGTGCTGCAATTTTTATTTTAATTTTTTAATATATATTTTTTTTTTGCATTGATCTGCAAGTTACTATATATATGTTGGCAACTGACATGTACAAGATATGAAGCTTAGTACTTGAAGAGAATACTGAAAAGGCAACATGAACCTGATTCTATATATTATTATTATTGAAAAAGCAACCTGCTCGTATGAGAGAAAAATTTTAAAATATCTGAAGTTGACATGAGAGGTTCTTACAGCAATTCCTAATTGATGATGGTAAAGTCAGAGAATGGTTGCTACTTTTGCTGGGAAAAGATAACTACATAATAAGAAAGAAAACTCACCAAGCCACAAAGCATATGAAGTATGCAAGGAATAATTAAAAAAAGAACTTTATGGCTACTATGGCTTCTCTTTGCTCCTCCTTCCCACTGTGACACAGTTGGCACAATCAGTAGCTGCAACAAGAACCACAAGCAATGCCATGGAATTTGTACTGGAAAATAAACACCAGATTGACAAATTTCGGGTTACAAGCAGCACTGAAAAAATATGATCCGAAAGCAACATTTGAACTAAATATCTGATTCAATTCATGCTCCTTTCTGAGAGAAACCCCTAATCAACTAGAGACTGCTGAGCTTCATCTAGTGATAGCAAGCACTCGATCAAACATGTAAGAAGGGTTATTACCGGCAGAAGAGCTAAAGCAATAGGCTCCTCTATCTATCTATCTATGTGATGATGATGATCTATGTTATTTCGTAAAAAGTAAACTAAAGTTTTCTGATCATCGTAACACAAATAGCACTACATTACCCTCAACAAGATTAAAAAGCAGATAATAATTGGCACTAATGTTCAATTCAAACCCTCACACACAGTTATCCCCAACGAGCAGGTTGCAATAAGGCGACAAGGCTGATTGATTTTTCCAATTGGTACCCCAAAGATCCATAAAAATTGTTTCTTTGCGATAACATTATGAATAAAGCCTTCAACATTCCAATCAATTAACTTTTCGCGTCACACACGACGATGAATATAGAATAACAAGCATTGGCAGACATCAGTAAAACCCCGAAAAAAAAACATAAAAAGGCAATCGGCGACCTAGGATTTGAAATTACCTGAACCGAAAATTGGGGAATGAATTCAAAATCAAAGCTCGAGCTTGAGTTCCTCCTTCTGATCGGTCAGATAGTGGAGGACGTACGGAGCGAAACGGATAGCAACCACCCAAGCTCCGAACATGGCGGCGTGGCTCTTCAGCTGCTTCAAGGCCGCAGCTTTGTCTGGTTTGCGCATGAAAAGTCCTGGAAACATTTTCTCTCTCTTCGCTTTCGAATTCGATCCAATTCACCGATGCTCGTTGGTGCCGGTGTGCGCGCGATGAGAGAAATTGAGAACGGCGGCTGCAAAACCCTAATCTTAAGTCTTAACCCTCTGAGAATCCACTTCCGCCGGTCGAGGCGATATGGTGATGGGCTGAAAATATTGGGTCGAGCCGGTCCGGGCCGAGCCTTTTAGCATATAAAGGATAAAGAAAAGAAAATAACCGTTAAATTCGTCTTTTGTGACGTGGCACACCTCACATACAAAATCCCCAATACACAGACGACCAATTGTCCACCGTCGCCACGGCGTTCGCCATCATAACCTAATCGCGATTTCTGTCCCCGCAACCTTGGACGATCCCACCGGAGGTACACGCGGTGGCGCCGTCGTCGGCCTCCATTAATCCGCCGCAGTCTCATCTCTCCGTATCGATCCTTTCGACCACATGAAAGCTGGCTTCCGCGTGCTCTCACTCACTCAACGTACGTGCTTGAGGAGTCCATCATCAAAACGATTCCTCTCTCGATATACAGTATCTCGACGAAGGCTGGCGGTGCGAATAGTTTTCGCGATTGTGCTGCGTGCTTTGCGATTGGGTTCGTCGCGGAGGGCGAAGTCGTCGTTGGCGATCCCGATGATCGTGAGCGGGCTGAACAGTGACGACCACAGTCCCTGTTATCACCGGAGTGAGAAAACAGACGGTGAGGATTCACGTGTCAACACGTGGACGGCCGAGATTTAAGGAAAGATTTCGGGAAGGAGTGGATTACTTTTAATTATTTAAATAACGTGGTGGTAATAAATCAACAACGATGCGGTGTGTGCTGAATTCATTAAATGAGGGAGCGATGAAAGAAGTAAATGTCCTTGCATTCAATTCAAGGTGAGCAATTAATATGGCCTGTGGCCTTAGAGGTTTGAACTTTGAAGCATCTCTTTCTCTTTCTTTACTTACTCAAACATATGTACAGCAATACTAATTACAATGTGTGTAGTGTAGAGTGTAGGCTGGTGGAAAAAAAATGAGTGAATCAATGCATCATAAAAGTCGGGTGGATCTTTGTCTTTGGGGAGATAGAAGTTCAGTTGAATTATGGGGTGTTTGGTATACGTGGGTTTAATTAATTTTGGGATTTTTGTGGATTTTGGTGATAGCTTGGACGTCAGTTGAGTTTTGTGGAATTAATTAAGTCAAAATTATAAGATTATGTCACTAAGTATATAAGTTTTCGTTTTTGGGTCACTATGTTTGATAATTGCAAAAGTATGTCAATAACTTTGTATGTCAAAACAATTTTGGGTCATGTTTTCAATTTTAGGTCACTAAGTATATTTTTGGTCACTAAGTATACATGTTTCATTTTTGGTTCACTATGTTTAGGTTAATTACAGGTTTAAATTAATTTTGGGGGTTCGAAGTTGAGTTGGATTTTTTTACAAGATGGAATGGAAGGCACGAAGGGTTGAGATTGAGCGATGTGGCCAAGTTTCAAACTTTCTCATATCAGTGGGCTTGCGCTGAAGGTTTCTTTTTTATTCCTTAGTCATAGGGATAGGTAAATTGCATAGATGATAGGGAGAATAAAAAATGGCCATCGTATCATCATTGATGGTGTTGAGATGATTGGATCGATGGAATAGGTGTGTAGCATACAAAAAAAAGTGAAAAAGAAAAACACGAGGAATGAAAGTTAGAGAAAATCCCAACTTATAGGGTTTATTTGTGCTTCTTGTGTTCGTTGTTTGTCTTGTGTGTACTTAAAATGAGACTAGAACACCTAATTTCATAGGTGTCAATAGGATTCATATTCGATTCAGACAAACTTAATTGGGATGTGAAAATCACGTTTGCAAGAATATCAAGAGAGTAAAAAGGAACGAAAACAAAATCAAAAGAGAAAAGGCTGAAATTAGTGGCTTTTTCATGAGTATCAAACCAAGTTTTGGTCACCATAGCAAAAGCTAGCAGGAGATAATCTCACTAACAAGAAAACCTCATGAAAAGAAAGACCCCCCTTCCTTCACATTCCTCTTTCCTACTCATTCCTTTTTTTTTTTAAAAGTTATTCTTCTTTTTTTTTGCTTTCGTGATGTTGTTTTCTCCCGATTCGTGAGCTTGTTGCTATTCATGTGGGAGTTTATCTCCCTCTATAGGAGTGCTTTGTCCGGTGAAGACAATATTCTTGAAGATGAAGACAAAAGAAAGTATAGAGTGCTATAGATATGACCGTTAACCGACCATTGTTATGTAGTTTTAGGCTGATTGATACCATGTTCTTTAGTTATTTCTGTTCATATCTATGTTCCTTGTTTTTTTCAGTTCCGTTGCATCTCTCTAGGATATTTTTGGATGTGTTTGCTTAAATGTGAACTTTTGTTGCTGTTATTTGAGGGACTTAATTGGGTTGTTAACCTATGTTTATTTTTGTTTGTGAGATAAGAACTAGTGAGGTTTGAAAAAAAAAAAAAAAGAAAGAAAGGCCAGCGTTAGAATCATCGGCATTTTCTGAAAATATTTAAATGTTTCTTTTCTTTTAAATTGTGGAAATTAAAAAATGATTGTAATTTCAAATCCAATATGAACTAAAAACTTGAAGTTTCAATGGAAAAACATCAAAATTTAAGTTTATTAAGATTTTGCTTGTTGAAACATCACACAATACTAGGGCTTGTGCATAGTTATAGACTTGGGAAGCACCAAAAAATTCCAACTTAGGACAACAACCATTTAATGCAGATTGGAACAAATTTTGTGCATATTACCATAATGCCCTGCCATTATTGCCGCCCAACATACGACTTTAAAATAACGTCATAGATTGCCACACCAATAGACATCCAATAGTATCTACTAATAATAATCACCACCTCAATATTTGTTGGCATCATTAATATATATAGTTGAATAGATCTTTTCAAAACCGTATCACAAGTCTAATTCACATTTTCCCGTGGACATTTTTCACAATAGAACGCCTAGTTAGGGCCTGTCATATTTTTTTTCCCGAATATATCTACGAGAGAAAGATAAATAAAATGCTTCTAGATCACACGTCCTATATATTATTTATATTGAATACATTCCGTTCCCCTAGAAAATTAATTAATAATCGGCCTCGCATATATATTTTTTTCAATTAAGTTTTTTTGGATAAAATATAAGAATTTGAATACACTATCTGACTATTAACATCATGTGCGATATACTAAAGTTTCTCATACAATATGTAATGCCAAATGTAACGCCTCTTCCCACTTAGTAATAGCATGCAAGGAACCCAATATATACACGCAAAAGCTAATAATATATATATATATATATATATATATTCAAAAATAAAGAAATCCTCAACTACCAACATAAATGAAATTTGTTATCTTCTCATCCGTAAAAGCACCAAAATTAGCTTCACTGGCAATTCATAAATACCGCCATAATGTAGGTGACATACTTCTGTCTGAATCTCTCTCTCTCTCTCTCTCTCTCTCTCTCATTGTTAGTATTGGGTAAACAATGGAGAGTTACAGCGTCAAAGTAGAAGAAGCAACGGCTCAGTCCAATGGGAAGCCATCGGCTGGACCGGTTTACCGGTCCATTTATGCCAAAGACGGGCTAATGGAGATTCCTCACGAGATCAACTCTCCATGGGATTTTTTCAGGTATATATATATATATATATACATACATATATATTAAATAATTTTATTACAACGTAAAATAACTTTTTTTTTTATTACCTCAGTGAGTCCGTGAAAAGGAACCCGATCAACCGGATGTTGGGTCGTCGACATGTAAAGGATGGAAAGGTACGTAATTATTTTTTTAAATAAAATTTAACTCCATTAAAATGATTTATATTGGTTAAAAAGTTTTAATTTCACTTAACAAATGATCTTAAACAGGCAGGTGATTACCAGTGGCTGACTTACCAACAAGTCTACGACACAGCACTGAAGATTGGTTCAGCTATACGACGTCGTGGTGTCAATCCCGTCAGTAATTTTTATTCACCTCGTTAAATATAAAATCGTGACCTCATCAATATTAATTACCATGATTTATTGTTAAGCAAAAAGTGTAATGCAATGCAATGTTAATTTACTTTAGGGAGATAAATGTGGGATTTACGGAGCTAACTGTCCTGAATGGATCATATCCATGGAGGTATATTAGATAATATATAATTCGTTTTTATGTAAAAATAATCATAATTAAGTTTGCTGATGAGAGATTTTCTTACCTTCACTTTGATCTGCAGGCTTGCGTTGGCCATGGAATCACATATGTACCTCTCTATGACACACTTGGTAAGAAAAAGATATCATAAATTTCTCCGAAAATTTCTGTTTTCGGAGAAACACCAAAAAGATTTTCGAACTGCAGGAGCAAATGCGGTGGAGTTCATCATCAACCATGCCGAAGTTTCCATAGCTTTTGTCCAAGAAACCAAGTTACCATCCGTAATAAATCTTACATCGACTCCTTTCTTAATTTTTTTTTTTTGGTCTTGCGAAATCGAAATTTTCTTGATGCATCCTTTTATGTGCAGATACTAACATGCCTACCGAAGGTTGCCATGAATCTTAGAAGTATGTCAAGAAAAAGGGAGCAATAATATCATGTGATCATATCTTACTTCTGTCAAATTTCTGAATAACTTTCTTGATTTTCTTACAGCCATTGTAAGCTTTGGAAAGGTTTCCGACAAGCAGAGAGAAGCAGCCCGTGAACAAGGAGTATCTTGCTTTACGTGGGACGAGTTTGCTCAATCGGTTAGTCTCTATTACAACCTTTCGATCAATCTATTTTGCGGTCTCCTTATTCCCGAGGGTTTTCTTTTTCGGTTCAATCTTCTCAGTCTTTTGCACTGTGTTAAATGACCACTTCACCTACAAGTCTAGGCTGATTTCGTTATTATTCGTATCCATGACTCTCTTTGGCCCCTGAGTTTTGTTACCATGTTAAATGATCACTTCACCTGAAAAACTTAGGCTTGAAGGGAGAGAATCACATTTTAAATTTATATGTTTTTAATTTCAACACAGGGAAATGCCGATGAAACCCTACCGGAAAAAAAGAAGACCGACACTTTGACCATAATGTACACGAGCGGAACCACCGGGGAACCAAAGGGCGTGATCCTAAGCAACGGCGCCTTCATGGCCGGAGTCTTGTCTATGGATCAACTTCTCTTGCTCACAGACAAAGTGGTAAGAAAAAAAACAGAAATAAAAAAACTATTTTTGCAATGTTTAGTTATATATATATATATATTATATATTCGATCTTCTTCCTTACCTGATAAAACGAGATTCTTTCGTGTAGGGAAACGAAGAAGATGTGTACTTCTCGTTCCTTCCGCTCGCTCACATATTCGATCAGATCATAGAGACTTACTGCGTTACGAGGGGCTCGTCGATCGGATTCTGGCAAGGGGTAATGTAGTGATATTGCAAGAAAAGAATTATAACATTTTTTAACCGATGTAATGGGCTTAAATTTGTCCGAATTCGCAGGACATTAGGTACTTAATCGAAGATCTCCTAGTGTTGAGGCCGACTATGTTTTGCGGAGTTCCTCGGGTTTACGATCGCATCTACACTGGTAAAAAAACGATACCTACATTAGCTAAACCCTAAGCCCTAAACCCTAAGTCTTCTGGTTTTCAGGCATAATGGACAAGATTTCCCGAGGAGGTCTAGTGAAGAAGTCCCTGTTCAATCTCGCGTATTACTAGTATGTATAACCTCGTGAATGTACTCGCCCTTTTAAATACGGGCGTCGTTGTTGATAAAATTTCGGTACGATTTATTTGCGTAGTAAGTTGAGGAATCTCGAGAAAGGACTAAAGCAAGACGAAGCGTCTCCACTCATGGACAAGTTGGTCTTCGATAAGGTAAAAGACTATGGCTATTTTTTGTACGTGGAATTTTTACGTAGAAAATGCGAAGGAAAGCACTGTTACTGTATCGAGGAATGATACGTTATGCTTCGAGTGTTGTACCATTACACCTTTTTCTTTTCCTTTTTTCTACATTGGACTCTTTATACCAAACGCAGTCTATAAGATTCTCCGAATTTAAAGATAATTCTGTAATGTATGTGATGTGTGGCGCGCAGATTAAGCAGGCATTCGGCGGACGAGTGCGTTTGATTCTGTCTGGAGCCGCGCCGCTTCCGAGACACATCGAGGAGTTTCTGAGGGTCACAATGTGCTGCACATTATCGCAAGGATATGGTATTCATTGAATTGTAATATACACACATATATATATATATTGTTAAATGATTATTTCACCTAAAATGTTAAGTTTTGAATAAGTATATCACAGTTTAATTTACTATACTACTTTATTCCAATATACTGCCTCACGTTTAGGCTGATTTCTTACGTATTTATCTTTAGACGTATATTTTTCTTATTTGGGTGGTTAGTGGGGTTCGTACTCACGACCTCTCTTGGATTCAGCTCTGGTACCATGTTAAATGATTATTTCACGTAAGATATTAAAGGAGGGGTATCATATCTTAATTTTATATACTTTATTTCCATCATATGACCTTTGCGATTATTTTTTCTTTTTTTTTTTTTTCTGTGTAGGACTCACGGAGAGCTGCGGGGGATGCTTCACTTCGATAGCCAACGTGTTCCCGATGATAGGGACGGTGGGCGTGCCCATGACCGCGGTCGAGGCAAGGCTCGAGTCGGTTCCCGAGATGGGATACGACGCCCTGTCGAAAATCCCGAGGGGAGAGATATGCATTCGCGGGGCCACGTTGTTCTCGGGTTATTACAAGCGTCCCGAGCTTACGAACGAAGCAATAGCCGATGGATGGTTCCATACTGGTTAGGACATGGATTGAATCATCGGCTCTTCTAACAAAACTGATTTAAGGGACTTTAGAGATTAATATTATTGCTGTAAATTTAATAAATTTTTTGCAGGTGATATTGGAGAACTGCAACCAAACGGGGCGATGAAGATCATCGACAGGAAAAAGAACATCTTTAAGCTATCGCAGGGCGAATACGTGGCGGTCGAAAGCCTCGAGAGCACTTACTCCCGATGCCCTCTTATTACATCGGTATGTTTTTAGAGATGGATAATTTAGAGAAATAACCTTTGAACAAAAGAGTTTTTAAAAATTGCTTCTAAATGTGCAATGATAATTATACCCTTAGTAACCGAGCTCATAACCAGCTATGTGAGCTGGTTCTGAGCAATTTTTTTTTATTTAGTATCCAACTTGTAATGGAGCTGAGAATCCTTTATAGCTTGTGACGGGGTTCTAAGCTATACAATAGAGAACTAAGAAACCATTACATAGCGAAGTATACCCGATGCAAAATAACAAAAAATTACCTTACTTCATTTATTGCTTGAAAAGTTTGATCAATTAGAGTGTGTTTGGTTCGTGGAAATTAGTAGAGAAAGGAAAATAAAATAGAAAAGGAACACTAATTTAAATGTTTGATTGATTGAAGAAATAGATAATGAACAGAAAAGAAAAAAAAAATTATAGCTTTAGTTTACAATTAAAACTAAGGAAAACTAGTTTCTTCACCGGATGGTGAGGAAAACGAAAGAAACCATTTTCTCTCCAATTTTTTTTCCACACTTATTTCCTTAAACAAAACACAGTCTTAGTCTATATTTTTAAACATCTTTTTGGTCATAGAATTTCAGTAATTCGAATGGATGCTCTTTGTACGTAGATTTGGGTATACGGTAACAGTTTCGAGTCCTTTCTCGTGGCGGTGGCGGTGCCGGAGAAAACCGGGCTCGAAGATTGGGCTAAGAACAACCAAGAGAAAGAAGACTTTGTGTCTCTGTGCAACAACGAACGGGCGAGAAAATACGTTCTTGACGAGCTAAACAACACTGCCAAACAGTACAACGTTCGTTTTTTTTTTTTTTTTTTCTTTTTTCTAAACTCATCGTTGAATCTCGGTGTCGGATTTAAGCTTTATATCTGCCGCCGATAATATTAATTTCTTTTTTTTTTTCTAGTTACGAGGTTTCGAGGCTTTGAAAGCGGTTCATCTCGAGCCGGTTCCTTTCGACATCGAACGGGATCTTATTACGCCCACCTTCAAACTTAAGAGGCCACAGCTTCTCAAGCATTACAAGGTACATATGTGCTTAATAAAACATAGGCATTAATCTTAATAAATTTGCTACCATATTTAATTTTATTTGTTCTTGAAATTGTAGGACGTCGTTGATCAGCTGTACGTTGAAGCTAAAAGAACTAAAGCATGAAAAAAATAAATCATTATGGAGATGGATGCTGCTGAATTCAAATTCTGCATTTTAATATATATATATCTTAATGTATTGTAAAGTGTAATTGCGAGGATTAAAAACCTATTCGTAAGTTTTATTCGAATATAGACTTGGTCAACGGTTATCACCGACAACCCTAACTCATCCTAAAAACAAAGGAAACAATCATTTTTTTCCAATCGAGAAAGAATAAACTGTTACAAAAACAAGATCAGAAATATAAGCAGATGAATTGTATAAGAAAATTTTATTAATGCTTTTAATATTTTTCAATACAGATATATCAACCTGTTTATATATGAAAATTTAAACTGTTCAAAGTCATAATTCACGCCAAAAACATATACATCAATTTTGTTCACGATTGACTGCTCGAATGTCGTGATTCAAGCACCCCTTGGACATCATATTATATATATTTATAATGAAGAATTGCATCATATTATATATATTTATAATATAAACATCACAAAACGAAATATACGTTAAAATTGCAAGAGTTCAAACAACATATGCACAAGACAAGCTCGCCATGAGCTTCAACAGAACACACACACACACACACATTCACATCCAAGTGCTTTCTTACAGCAAACCGATATAGGCAAATATGTACGATCAAGAGCCAACACACACAAATCTCGTACAGCAAACACAATCCATTTCCATGGGGAGAAAGGCATAAACCTAACAGTACCCGTCTTAAAGAATGTAGAGCACGAGGGCCCACACGGGATACACGAAGAGGAGGAGAATCCCGATGGAGTTCGATAAACCGCTGCTCTTAGTGAAGGAGTTTCTGAATCCCCCGTGTGCCCTTATGTGTTCTTGGAGCAGATAACACCCGATCACCAAGCAGATTACGATCCCCGCTATGTCCCCTCTGATCGTGTGGGCGAAGAATCCCGGGGCCACCGTGATTAGGAGAATCAGAGCCACCGGTAGTTCGAGCCAATCTGCAATAATAGTAAACGAAAAATAAAACGGTTGATTATTTTCCCGGTCCTGTATATAAGGGGTGGCGGCGTTATAAGTACACTTAAAATCAAACGGTTGCAATTTGTAGGATAATAAGTTTCACAATTGAAGCAATTTGAGGGCACGTAAATTAAAGGTTGGAATTTTAGGACGGTAGTTTCAGAATTGAAGCAATTTGAGTATAATTAACGCTAGAATTTTGAAACTTTATGTCTTCAGATTGCTTCAATTTTGAAACTATTGTCCTAAAATTACTTCAAATTTGGAACTTATTGTTCTAAAATTGCAACATTTAAGTTAGGTGGCCACAAATTGCTTAAATTTCGAAACTTATTGTCCCAAAATTGTCACCCCTGAAAATGCCATTCTCCAAAATATACAAGACAAAAAAAAAAAAAGCTAAGCCAAACAATAAAGATGATATAGTAAAGGGAAACGTCGGAATTTGAGGATCATCACAGCAGAAAAATGTAATCTTTCTTGAAGCTGATCAGTATTTCAGTAGATTATAACTTAATTCCATCACAAAAGAGCTGTAAAAAAGAACCTGGAAAGTGCCGCGGGGCGAAAAGGCGGAGAACAACAGCTATTATAGCAATCCATTTTCCAACTTCGCCCCTAGAATTAAAAACAAATTCGATAAAAGCTATAAGAAAAAATAAAAAATAAAAAAAGAAAAAAGCAATTTTTATTACCTGAGAAGGCCGAAGAACCAGTTAGGAAGGGTGAAGAAGATGTAAGGGATTAAGAGAGAGGTGAGGATGTTCGTCCTCCAGTTTGTCCGGTCCAATATCAACAAGTAACTGCAGAGAGACAAAAATCTCACCTTTTTAAATACCTCAGCAATATATAAATAAATAGGAAAAAAAAAAAAGGGAGGGCTTCGTTCTTGCTTACATTGCAGCAATTGAAGCGACCCATTTGAGAAACGAAGTCCCGAATCCAAGGCCGCCGCCGAGCTTAATCGCGTGGTTCGCTAGCTTCTTCACCGCATTTCCGATTTCTTTGAAGTCGGAGCTGATCAAATCTCCCGCCACCGCGTCATCGGTCCTCATCCTCAGAAAACTCTTCATCGCTCTCGGAAGATGTTTCGTGAAATTCGAGGATTCTAGCTTTTGGGTTCTCGCAGGTTGATCGAATCGTGGAGCAAGAAGTCGAAGAAAAGAGGAGAAGAATACTGATTTCTCTGCTAGAAATTATAATTGGTCAGTGTAATAAGTTCGGGTTCGTGCTTATCCACTGAAAGCTGTAGCTTTCTTTCGCTGTTTTCTTGACTGCCACGTGGCTTGTGAAGGAAAATGTCTTTGCTTGTGGGACTTTTTCTGCTTCAAAGAACTTTATAGGGTAAATTCTTATTTATTACCAAAGTTTCAAACTTTCTCTTAAATATCCTTCGAATTATTCTTTCCTATTAAGTATCTATCTGAAAAAAATTATGTGTTAGGTACCTAAAAAGCGTTAAAAAGACAAAAATAACCCTTCTTCATACATAAATATTATTTCAATTATCTCCAGTTTTATATCAAGTCAAATTTAAGAATATTATACTAACTGTTATCACATTTATACCAACTGTTATCACTATTATACCAATTGTTCTCGTTATTATACCAATATATTCAATTATTATACTAACCGTTATCACTTTTATACCAAAAAAAATGTTTTTTGCGTATTATATGAAAGTGATTTTTGCGTATTATACCACAAAACACGATTATTATACCAACAAAACAGCTTATTATACCAATAAAATTGATTATTTTACCAAAAAAATTGATTATTCTACCAATAAATTCGAATGTATACCAAACAATTCGGATATTATAATAACATTATTTTTGGTATTACAGTGATAACATTTGGTATAATAATTGAATACATTGGTATAATAATGAGAACACTTGGTATAATGGTGATATAATACTCTTAAATTTGACTTGGTATAGCAGTGATAACAGTTGGTATAATAATTGAATATATTGGTATAATACGGAGACCGGTTCGTATAACTGAATCTGTAAAGAAGGGTTGTTTTCGTATTTTCAATGTTTGGTGGTATTAAACACACAATTTTTCGCAAATGGGTACTGAACAGGAAGAAATACTTGGAGGGGTACTGATCAGAAAGTTGAAACTTCAAAGGGTACTGAATAGTAATTTAACCAACTTTCTATACGAAAAAGGCCACGCCTTGAATTAGTTAATCGATCATTACTCTCTATAACAAGCTTTGACTTAAATTCTCTTTTTAGAAGTGACGTCTAAAGAACACAATTTAAAATGTGACACTTTCACGACAACTATTTTCAGAATTGAATCAATTTGCCGACATGAGACAACTAACTTTGAAAATTAAAATTTTAACCCAGAATAAATACAGGTGATCCAAACATGACAATTAATTTGAAGAAAAATCATATATGACGTTGGGGGGAGAAGTCGATACAAATCGGCATCTCCCACGAATTGAAGCGATTTGAAAACAATTACCGTCAGCAACTTAATTTCAGTTTGAAATTAAAGCAGGTGAGATGCACATGACAAGTAATCCGTAGGAAAGTCCTACGTGACATCGGAAAAAATTCAGTCCAACTAAACGAATGATTTTTCTCCAATTCAATTGTTAAGTGCAGCTCACGTGTTAATCATTAACTGAAATTAAATCTGCAGCGTTAAATATCCTCAATTTGCTTCAACTTGAAAACTTTTTGTCCCAAAAATTTACCACTCCCGAGCTAAATGTCCTCACAATCCCACCCTTCCCAAACATATAGAATTAAACTAAGCCCTTATTAATAAATACAACATCCAGCCACCGACTGTTAATTACAATACTAATATGCACATCTCTTCAAAAGTTTCAATTTTTTCGGCTAACGGAAAACCAAAAACGACTCAATTGCCCATAAATTGCAATCATACCTCAGCCATGGCCAAATCCTCAACCCTATCCTCCGAATTTTCGGGTTTTTTCATCTCAACATCTGCAGACTTCTCCATGTCAATGTCAGCTATGGAACTATCTAACTGTGCACCGTTGTGGTCAACACAATCTTCGGTGGCTGTCAAACAATTATTAGTATTGCCAGAAACGCCCTCCACTTCATCGCCCGCGCGCTTTCGCTTCAGCCGATTCCAACATTGAGATTCCTCGGGATTTAGCTCCTCAGCGCTCCCATTATCTTGTCCCCCTGCAAGCAGAGGCTCGGGGCAAATCCGTAATTTCAGCTGCTTCTGCACCCAAACCACCAGAGAAACAGCATGATCCCTAATCAAGGAATCATCGGGAGGACACCTCATAACATCGATCAGGGCCCGACCGTAATGAAACATGCTCATCGAAGGGGCAACAAATTTCTTTTCCCTACAAAATCTGATGAGCTTAAAGACATGCTCACACAGATTCCCCATTTTACCCCAGCTGCAATCGCAGATCGAGAACTCCGAGCCCGGGTTATGCACAACATTTATGGCCCCACTAGCAAAGATTTTTGCACGTTTATCGCCTTCCATTGCCACTTGAGAATCAGGGATTTGAAGGGATTTTCTCCAAGCCCTGGGCCCGCTGGTCCACTCGTGTTTCCTGTACCGTGCGAAATCCTCTTTGAAAGGGCACTCGTCGAGCCAGAAGTAAGAGTGGGCTTTGGTGCTCAGCTTGTTCACGAGCCAATCGGCTCGTTCGTACGAAGTTGGGTCCTTTTCGTTCAGAAGCCTCAGCTTCAGCTGGTTGTGGTAGAACTCCATTGAAGAGCACGTCTCTTGGCTCGCGAGTGGATGGGCTCTCAGAGCACTCTCCCACAAGCCTATAGGTCGTGAGTTTTTTATGAGAAAACAGTGGAATTGAATGGACTTCAAAGATGGGGAAGAAGAAAGTTTTGATTTTTTTTAGAGTTAATTACTTTTTTTCAGTCCTGTAATTTAGGGGGTGTGGCGTTATCGTGACTGATAATTTGGGGGGTGGCATTATACGGCCCGGAACCCTAGGTTTTGCCCCAAATTCCAGGGTTCCGGCGAATTTAAGGTGTGGCATTATACGAACAATAACTTTCAAAATTAAGCACTTTGGACAAAATATCGGGTTCCGGCCTATAATATCCCAAAATTGCTTAAAAAGTAATTAACCCAATTTTTTATCTCGAATTTGAGCTTTTTGACACCACAGAAAAAGCCAGCGAATGAAACGCAAATATTGATTTGAGCAAAACACGATTTACCTAGCTTTGGGCTCCAAATTGCCTTGAAGTACTCCATAAACTCAGCAGCCTCTAAAGAATCTACCATGAAATCCTTAAGCAGGCCAATGGGGCCAGAACGTTTGCAGACTTGACGTACCGTTTGACAAAGCCCTTTTGCTATCTCTATTCGGGTCTCGGTACCCGGGCATCTCTTCATCAAATTTTTGTGCCACGCGTGGCGAACCCGCCAAAAGCATATCAGTACCGAGCATTCATAAACTTCCCTGCAAAAAAAAAAAGAAACTAAGTTATAAATTTCATCCAAAAACTTTATGGTAAAACGGGAAAGAGAAAGAAATACGCATAACAAAAAAAAATCAGGCCCAAGATAAGACAATCAAGAACCTGATTGCTTGAATATCTGCCAACGGATCATCCACGATAAACCCAGCTAATTTCCAAGTGGGGTCCTTTGCACGAACTCTGTTATAAAGGGCCCGCATCCATCTGTGTGAATCTACGCTCGTAAACTTGGGTGCAATAATCCAAGCCACGGGAATAGCCTTGTTGTCTGAGTTGAACACAACAAGACTATGAATAGGATGCTGGATATATTCGCAAAACAAAAAAGATTATATAAGTCAATCATGATTTAGAAAGATTATCGATCCTTCAAACGATTTTTACAAAAAAAATAAAAATGGAACCCACCTTGAGCTTACTCGACCCGAAATTCGAATTATACGCCAAGAGCCTGCAATTCCCGAACCGAATCATCTGCTGCAACTGCCAATCCGTCTGGATTCCCACCACGAAAGGGTCACAATTGCCGAAATCTTGGTAATAAAACACGTTACCCGGGTTACCAGTAACCCACTTCCTCACGCTAACATAATCATCCTCATCGAGCTTATACTTAGCCCTCCGTATCCTCCTCTCTTGGCTACGAACGTATCGGTGGTTCAAAAGATCGTCTCTATTACACGGGCCACCTTGCTTCTGCACGGTCTCGTTATGCCTCTGCATTATGGTCTCCACGGGAACGCCCACGTGGAGGAGAGACAACACGCGGAGGCGAAGCTCCTCGGAGATGTAAGGAGCGTACATCGCGCGGGTCCCAGCAGCCTTCGTGTCCTGAGGACCGTGGCAAGGGATGCCTTTCTTGTCCACGTGCTTGTCTTGGTTGTAAATCACGAGTGCTACGGTGGGCTCTGCGATTAAACGTTTGACTATAAAGTGGCACGTGCAACCTCTCTTCGTGTTCGGCCGGCCCGCGGTTTTGCTCTTCGGGACGTAAGTGGACCTACTGGGACGCACCACGCCGCCTTTTCGGTGATCATCGGGCCCAAATGAGCACCAATACCTACGAAAATAGATACAGATACCATTGAATCACAAGAAAAAACCCAAACACAGGGATATGGGATACTAAAAAAAAGGAATCGAAAGGCATTTTAAGTATAGCATACAGTGTATACTCAAGAATCCCATCTGGGAAACGTGATACTACTAAAAAAAAGGAATCGAAATGCGTTCTAAGTATAGCGTGTATACTCAACAATCCCACCAGGAATGCATGATACTAGTAAAAAAAAGGAATCAAAATGCATTCTAAGTATAGCGTACAATGTGCACTCAAGAATCCCATCAGGGACACGTGGTACTAGTAAAAAAACGGTTATCAAAATGCATTCTAAGTATAGCATACAATGTATAACCAAGAGTCCCATCAAGAATACGTGATACTATGAAAAAAAAGGAATCAAAATGCATTGTAAGTATAGCATACAATGTATACCCACAAATCTCATCAGGAATACATGGTACTAAAATAAAAAAGGAATCAAAATGCATAAGCATAGCGTACAATATATATTCAAGAATCCCGTCGACTTTAGGCTTGTAAGCTGTTTCTTTAGCACGTTTCCTCCGGGCCTCGACGTGGAACCTTGTGGGGCAGTCTTTGTTGTTCGATTCGCCGGCCACGAAATCGTTCACTCGAGCGTACGGGATCAGAGCGAGCCTATCCATGTTGTCTCTATAGCCCTCGATCTTGGACCAAACGAGGTCGGAGGATGAGAATTCCAACGTCGGTGGGCTCTGTATGGGCAGGGACAAAATGGCATCCCACCTAGCCATCTGCAATACAAAAAAAAAAAAAGAAGCCCACTAATTACGTTTAGCAAACATCATTACAGTTTCCAAGTCAATTTTATAGAAAACAGCCTCGTTGAATTGACCGATCTTTTTGGTCAATGGCCTTAATTTTAAGGGTGTCTTGTGACAGAAAACTCGCTTCTCAGCCAGGGCTGTTCATTCGGTAAAAATCGAACCAAACTGAACCGAAAATTTCGGTCTTAAATTTTGAAACCGAATACCGAACCGAACTTAACCGGTTCGGTTTCGGTAAAAACCGAATTAATTTCGGTTTTCCTCGGTTACCAACCGAAAAACCGAGGTTGAAGGAAAAAAAACAGAGACAAAAACGCTTGCAGAAAACGATAAAACGGAGACATAAACACATACAAAGAAACACACCGTAATAAACGAGACAGAGATGAAATTTATGAAACAGAGACAAATTCCCAGAATGCTTAAGAAACGGCGACAGAAACTAATGCCACAGGAAAGAGTCGAGAGTGAGGATTGAGGTGAGAACTTCTTCGATTGGGGAATCGGATGTTTAGGTTTTCTTAGAGTATGGATTTCGAAATGAAATTGAAAATGGACATAAATGTTTGCGAATCGGATACTAAGCGCTGCTTCAGGGAGGGGCTAGGTTAGCTGGTTTTGTGTTCGTGCTCTCAAAAGAAATTTGGGGAAGAATTGAAGAGTGTAAATTGTAATGCTTTAATCATAAATTAAGAACGCGTATAATATGTTATGTTAATTGATTATTGCATCAGTCCAAAAATATTATGGCATGAATTAAAGCCCAAACGCATAATGTATGTATTATTGGGCCTGCACTATTAGGTTATGAGAGAATTTTAATATGTGAATTGCGATTGAATATTAAGTAACATAAAATTCAGTTAAACCTAATTACCGAACTGAAAAAACTGAAAATTTCGATTTTGTTATAAAACTATTATAATTGGACAAGAATAGAAATATAAAAACGGGATTGTAGAGAGATAATAATGTTTTCGATATGATTCAATACAAATACATCGGTCTATTTATAGTAGAAAAAATTCTACTATTTCATCTAACATTAACAACATTAAATACATCTTATCTCATCCCATCAACAATCAACTAATTTTTACAACATTTAATAAACATAATCTTATTAACATTAAAAACATCCACATCTTAATATAATATTTCATAATACTCCCCCTTGGATGTTTTTCAAAGAATTTGTCTTGTTAAAACCTTACTAGGAAAAACCCAGTGGGATAAAAACCTAGTTAAGGAAAAAGAGTACATAATTCCTTTTGATACGCTTTCATTTGTTGCCTCATTAAAAACCTTACTGGAAAAACCACAGTGAAGGGAAAAAGAGTGCAACGCGTATTTTCTCCCCCTGATGATAACATCATTATAAATCTCGGAGTCTTCGAACTCCAATTTAATATACCAATTTCCTGAAACTAATTGGGAGAAGTGCTTTCGTAAATAAATCTGCAAGATTTTCACTTGATCGCAATTGTTGTACATCAATATCACCATTTTTCTCCAAATCATGGGTGAAGAAAAATTTCGGTGAAATATGCTTTGTTCTATCCCCTTTAATATATCCTTCCTTTAATTGGGCAATACATGCCGCATTATCTTCATATAAGATCGTTGGAAGTAATTTCTCAGAAAGCAACCCACAAGTCTGTTGGATATGCTCAATTATCGATCGCAACCAAATACATTCTCGGCTAGCTTCATGAATAGCGAGAATTTCCGCATGGTTAGATGAAGTAGCTGTTAAAGTTTGTTTCACTGACCGCCATGAAATAGCGGTTCCACCATATGTAAATAAATAACCTGTTTGTGATCGAGCATTATGTGGGTCAGACAAATATCCAGCATCTGCATACCCAACTAAATTTGCTTTCGACTTATTAGAATAGAACAATCCCATATCAGATGTTCCTTTAAGGTATCGAATAATCCGTTTAACTTCATTCCAGTGTCTACGAGTCGGCGAAGAACTATATCTTGACAATAAGTTTACAGCGAACGCTATATCAGGTCGCGTATGACTCGTAAGATACATTAGTGCTCCAATAACACTAAGATATGGTACTTCAGGACCAAGTAGCTCTTCATCATTTTCGTGTGGTCTGAAGGGTTCTTTATTTACGTCTAAAGATCTAACAATCATTGGAGTATCCAGTGGATGAGATTCATCCATGTAAAATCTTTTCAACACCTTTTTCGTATAAGTCTCTTGATGTACAAATATTCCACTTTTCAAATATTCAATTTGAAGTCCAAGACAAAATTTTATTTTTCCGAGATTTTTCATTTCAAACTCCATTTTCAAACAATCAATAGCTTTGGTCAACTCTTCAGGAGTTCCAATTATATTGATATCATCAACATAGACTGCTATAATGACAAACTCATTTTCACATCTTCTCAGAAATATGCAGGGACAAGTTTGATCATTCCGATACCCTTCTTTTACTAAAAATTCACTTAGGCGATTATACCACATTCGCCCAGATTGCTTTAATCCATAAAGCGATTTATTCAACTTAACTGAGTACTCGTTTATGGGCCCTGAATTTTTCGGCAACTAAAATCCCTCGGTAAGCTTCATATATATGTCACTGTCAAGTGTTCCATATAGATAAGCAGTGACAACATCCATCAGATGCATATCGAGACTTTCTCGTACTGTCAGACTCACTATGTAACGAAAAGTAGTTGCATCCACCACAGGAGAATATGTCTCCTCATAATCAATACCCGGTCGTTGCGAAAAACCTTGTGCAACAAGCCGTGCTTTGTATCTTACAATTTCGCCGTTTTCATTCCTCTTTCTAATGAAAACTTATTTATATCCAACCGGCTTTACATTTTCTAGTATACGGACTACAGGTCCGAAAACTTTTCGTTTCTCAAGTGATTTCAATTCGGCCTCGATTGCATATTTCCATTTTGGCCAATCATTTCTTTGTCTGCATTCTTGTACAGACTTTGGTTCATGATCCTCATTCTCATTAATCTCATTCATTTCATGTAGCGCTACTTTAAATGAGAATTTATCGTCAACGTTGACTTCATCTCGGTTCCATCTAATTCCATTTTGGGCATAGTTTATCGAGATCTCTTCATTATCATTATTTTCTGAACGTTCAGGTACATGAGTTTCATTCTCATTGCCCATCGACTCTTCTCTAGTCGATAAATCCTCGGTTGGACCATTCTTATTATTATTTGCTCCTTTTCTTTTCCGATGATTTTTATCTTTGGAACCCGAGGGCCTACCACGCTTTAGCTGTGGCTTAGGCTCGATAATATGTTCTGCAGGAACATTTATTTTTGCAGGAGCATTAACAGCTGGTATATGTGACTTTGTCACTCTTTTAAGGTCAGTAAAACTTTCTGGCAGTTGATTAGCTAAATTCTGTAAATGAATTATCTTTTGAACTTCTAGTTCACATTCTTTAGTTCGAGGATCATAATGCGATAATTCATTCCAAATAACATTTCTCTCCAGCTGTTTCTTTTCTCCCCCTAATGTCGGAAAATTCAATTCATCAAAATGACAGTCGGCAAATCTGGCCGTAAATAAATCTCCAGTTAGAGGTTCCAAATACTTTATTATCGATAGAGATTCATATCCGACATATATTCCCAACCTCCTTTGAGGTCCCATCTTTGTTCGTTGTGGTGGAGCAACTGGAACATATACTGCACATCCAAAAGTTCTTAGATGGAAAATATCTGGTTCCTGACCATGAACCATTTGTAATGGGGAGACATCATTATAACTTGTTGGCCTGATGCGAATTAGTGTTGCTGCATGCAATATAGCATGTCCCCAGCAAGACGAGGGAAGATTCGACTTCATCAATAATGGTCTTGCAATTAATTGCAAGCGCTTAATCAACGATTCTGCAAGACCGTTTTGCGTATGAACGTGTGGCACGGGGTGCTCAACATCAATTCCGATAGACATACAATAATCATTAAATGCCTTGGAAGTAAATTCAGCAGCATTATCAAGGCGTATTTTCTTTATCGGATAATCTGGAAAATGTGCTCTTAGTCGGATCATTTGTGCAAGCAATCTCGCAAACGCCATGTTGCGTGTTGATAACAAACATACATGAGACCATCTAGTCGATGCATCATTTAATACCATGAAATACCTAAATGGTCCACATGATGGATGTATACGCTACAAAAATGTTATGGATTCATTCTTTATTTTCGCTGGTGATGGCCGAATAATTAAATTCCCTTTAGAGCAAGCGACACATGATAATTCATTACTTTGAAGAATCCTCTGGTTCTTCATTAAATGCCCACGTGAATGCTCAATTATTTTCTGCATCATAATTGCACCGGGATGGCCCAACCGGTCATGCCAAACATTAAATGTACTGTCATTAGTAAACTTCTGGTTTACGGTAGCATACGATTCGATCGTTCTAAGATATGTGTAATACATCCCAGAGTCAAAGGAAGGTAATGTTTCCATAATTCTTTTATCATTAGAAACCACCTTTGTAATGTGCAAATATTCAACATCTCCCTTTTCTGCAGTCTCAACATGATATCCGTTATGTCGAATAGCTTTAAAGCTCAATAAATTTCTTTGAGACTTAGGAGAATATAATGCGTTTTTAATTATCAGCCTTGTTCCTCTGGGTAGTAAAATGTTGGCTCTTCCGGAGCCTTCAATTATATTTGTGCTACCCGATATTGTAATAACACTTGTTTCTTTCATTTCAATATGATCGAAATATTTCTTATTCTTCAGAATCGTATGAGTCGTTGCACAGTCTGCAAGACATAATTCTCCATTGCACATGTTCGTTTCCATCAGAGAAATTCCTTTATAAACAAACACATAATAATCATTATTAAAATAAACAGATATATCACAAGAAAATATATAACTTAATAAAACACTCCAAACGATATATAATAAATCACACCATAATAAACCATACAATACACATAACAATAAAGCACACAATAATAATACATAGTAGATTAGTTTTCTTCAGGAAAAACTAGAAATCCGCAGTTTCGAAATGTGTATTTTCATCTTTTGTCCCAGAAGCAGAGGCCAAATCACTTTGAACAAAATTCGTTTCAATCATCTTTTCTTTGCCCTTACTTTGTCGATATAATTCAACCAATTTGGGCGTGCGACAGTTACGTGACCAATGGCCCGAACCACCGCAATGATAGCATTGCTCATCGTTGTTCTTTTGTTCAGTGTGCCTCTTCTCATCATTATTTTCGTAATTTTTCCTCTTCTGGGGAAAATTCTGATGACCGCCACGATTGCTATGATAACCACCACGGAAAATTCTGATAACCTGAGCGCTTGTGGTTTTTACCGTATCAGTGGCGTCACCTGCACCCGTTGTGGTTTTTGGGTCGACAATAGTGTCACCCAAACCTTTTGCTTTTAGATAATTTCTGCGTCTAGTTGCCAAGATAAATAATTCTTCCCTGAAATTTCAAGGGCAACAAACTCGAGGCTTTGCAAATTCGTCATACTATCATAAAATACAAAAGACGTTTTAATATTCAAATCATAAAGTAAACAAATATATGATGTGAATAACATTAATATTTCCAATATAAATATCAATACAAGTTTATTGTAAAAAAATACTTTAAAGAAAAATTATAATTAATCTTCTTTTGTATCTTCTTTTGCAAAAATCCTTACGAAAAATAAAGTCCACATCCCGAGGAGTGCCATCGTAAAAATAATAGTAGTCAAAAGATCAATCATCAGGTAGAGCGACATCTTTCTATCACAAAATATATTTCATAATAAACATATATTATAACATAAAAAAAATATCGTAATTTTCACTCTCGTAAAATCTTGGTAAAAACATAATCCATATATAGATAATTATCGCCGTGAGTAGAGTAAGAATCAGGAGATCAATCATCATATATAGCAACATCCTCCAAAATATAAAATATATTTCGGTAATCATAATAATGAAAAATATTACAATTAATAACTATATTTTGGAAACAACTGTAAAATATTATCCACCACCCGATAAACATCACGGTAAATAAAGTAAGAAGCGCAAGATTCATCTTTGTATAAAACGACATGATTCTATAATAAGAAAATCATAATAATCAGAGATGTATAAATTTAATTTCTCCCAGTGTTAATAAAAATTTTTCATCCGTATAGTCAAAAATTAATTCAAAATATATATGATATATACTTGAGATATCAATAAAATAAATAATATTATTTAAATCGCTCTTTTCAAAATCTCGTCAAAAATAAAATTCCACTCGCCACCACTGGGATTCGAAATCTGGACCTCACATCACTTGTAGTGACGATATTACGCGAAACCACTCGGGCTAAAGCGTTTTAGTGGTATATATGTTATATTTATATAATTTAAAATGTCCGTAACATAAGTGTACGAGTGTTATAAATAAACTTACCGTACACAAAATAAAATTACCATACCTCGATTATAGTTGTATAAGATCTTGCCCGGAGGTTGATCGTTGCCGGAGAGCGCTCGTGCTGATAACGTGTTATAAAACTATTATAATTGGACAAGAACAGAAATATAAAAACGGGATTGTAGAGAGATAATAATGTTTTCGATATGATTCAATACAAATACATCGGTCGATTTATAGTAGAAAAAATTATACTATTTTATCTAACATTTACAACATTAAATACATCTTATCTCATCCCATCAACAATCAACTAATTTTTACAACGTTTAATAAACCTAATCTTATCAACATTAAAAACATCCACATCTTAATATAATATTTCATAATAGATTTTACATTTTTGGAAATCGAAAACCAAACCGATATTTTTGGTCCGTATTAGGTTCCTCAGTTATTGCTGATTGGACAACAATTTTTCAAGGCACGTACAATTTTCCATTAAATTAATAGTCCAATGTCTTCGAAATAATATATATAGGGAAAATTATAAAATTAAGTCACTAAGTATACATGTTTTCGTCTTTTGGTCACTATATTTGATAATTGCAAAGTAGATCGCAAAATAATTTTGTGTCATGTTTTCAATTTTAGGTCACTAATTATATAATTTTCGATTTTGGGTCACTAAGTATACATATTTTCAATAATATGTATATTTAGTGACCAAAAATCGAAAAATATATTCTTAGTAACATAAAATTGAAAACATGACCCAAAATTGTTTTGTCATACAAAGTCAGTGACCTACTTTTACAATTATCAAACATAGTGTTCCAAAAACGAAAAATGTATACTTATTGACCTAATTTTATAAATTTGCATATGATAACTATTCGAATGTCACTTGCTATTGGACATACACACGCAAGTACTTTCAATTTTGATTAATTTAAAATTCATGAATTTCCTACAATATTATATTCACATTCCTAACAATCATTGCCGAAAGAAAATAGACTCCTAAATTTTTAAAAATAATGTCTAATTTTAGTTTTTTTTCCCCCATACCTAATTAGCTCTATTCGCCAACCATGTCTAGATACATTGTACGTGACACTTGTTACTATGCATGCCTTCGTCCTAACATCACCCATCATCTTACTACATATTACATAACCTCAAAAACTCAACCACCTCACAATTTTGATCACATCAGCCAAAAAAAAAAAAAAAGTAAAATAAAACAATTAAAAAAAATAAAACTCTTCAACCTCAAAACTCAACCATGGTAGAAATCGATCCAGCGTTCTTCCAGGCCCCGGAGCACCGACCCAAACCCGAATCTATCTCGGCCGACAACATCCCGACAATCGATCTTTCTCCGGGGAACAGCTCACCGGAAAACATAGTCGAGCAAATCGGCGGCGCATGCAGGGACTGGGGTTTCTTCCAGGTGATCAACCACGGCGTGGCTCCGCCGGTCCGCGAGAGGGCGTTTTCTGCTTCCGGTGAATTCTTTCGCTCGGAGAAGGAAGAGAGGAAGAAGGTTTCCAGGGATGAGATGAATCCTTACGGGTATTACGACACCGAGCACACCAAGAACGTTAGGGACTGGAAAGAAGTCTTCGATTTCACGGTTCAGAATCCGACGGTTATTCCCCTTTCCTCCTATCCCGGCGACGATAGGCTGAGGGAATTGACCAATCGGTGGCCGGAGAATTTTCCGGAAATGAGGTAAAATTTAAATTTTTTTTTAGCCTTGATTATTTTTTTTGTTTTCAGTCTGTGTCCGTATATGCGAGGGAGGGAGCCGTATTTTAATTACACTAGAATTTAGGTGATAATTTTAGTAGTACGTATGTTTGAATTAATTTAAACACGTGTAATGCTGAAAACTTAAATTGAATTTAACGTGTTTGAGCCGCACTTAATGATTATTAAATTATTAAATTTGGAGAAAATCTTACGCGGGGTCGATCGTTCTTGATTTGGATTGAACACGTATGATTTATTTTTTCCCTAATTAATTGTCACGGGGTCGAACGTTCTTGATTTGGATTGAACACGTATGATTTATTTTTTTCCTAATTAATTGTCACGCGAACATCATGCGTTCAAATTTTGGGCTGAAATTAGGTTTTCGGCATTAAATTAATTATCCTCATGTTGCTTCAGTTCGTCAGAGATAATGATTTGGACCGAATTTTTTCAACGCGACAACGGATTTTCCACCAAATTAATTGTCATGCGTGGATCATACGTGTTAATTCCTTGCTGAAATTAGGTTTTCAGCTTTAATTATCCTCAAATTGCATTAATTTTAAATAAAGTTGTACTAAAAAATTAAGCTTGATTATTTTTTGAGTCTCATGTATTGAGGGAAGTGGCATTTTAAATACAAACTAAATTAAGGGGTGATAATTTTTGCATGATCGAGGCAAGCATGTGAAGAGTACGCCGAAGAAATGAAGAAACTAGGAGCAAAGCTGTTGGAGCTAATAGCACTGAGCTTAGGGTTAGAAAGAGACCGATTCCACGGTTTCCTCGCGGACCAAACGAGCTTCATCAGGCTCAACCACTACCCACCTTGCCCCGTTCCCGATCTAGCCCTCGGCGTCGGCCGGCACAAAGACTCCGGCGTGCTGACGATTCTCGCTCAGGACGAAGTCGGAGGGCTTCAGGTGAAGAGAAAATCCGACGGCGAATGGATTCTCGTCAAGCCCACTCCCGACGCCTACATCATCAACGTCGGCGACATCGTGCAGGTAAAATGATCCCAACCGGAAACCATAGGATCTTAATGCATTTCCACTCTCGTTTTGGGGATAAAATTGCCTTTAACCAATTCAATTTAAAAAAAAAAAAACAACTAAGGCTTAGTTTTAAGTGTATTCAGTCATTTTACAGTCGCGTTCTCAGGTTCACAACTGGAGCTGAGAACCCAGTATAAAGTTGGGAACCCACCCACCATGAGTTCTCTGCACAATTGGGTTCTCAGCTATACAATCGGTTCTCGACTCACAATTGGGTCCTCAAGCTTTATATTGGATCCTCGACGCCATAATTGGCGCTGAGAACCCATTGTATAGCTAAGAACCCGTTAAAAAATTATTCTACTAAGCATTTGAACATGTGACCTACTACATATATAAGACCCACTACATATATGACTAACCATACAGTCACTATTCTACTCTCCATCCAGTCACCCTTAAACGTGATAACCACATAGACGGTCACTGTTTGGCCCAGTTAGTAAAGGGTATAATAGTATTTACATAGTTGGAGGCTATTTTTAAAATAAAAAAAAAAAAAAAAACTCTATGTAAGAGGTTATTTCCCTAAATTATCCCTCGTTTTCTAATAACGGTTGTGAGTTGTGATTGAGTTCTTTGATCTTTCAGGTATGGAGCAACGACAAGTACGAGAGCGTAGAACACAGAGTGAAGGTGAATTCGGACAGGGAGAGGTTTTCGATTCCCTTCTTCGTGAATCCCGCGCACTACAGCTGGATAGAGCCGATAGGGGAGCTGCTTCACGAGAACAATCCTGCAAAGTATAAGGCTTATAACTTCGGCAAGTTCTTCGCCGCGAGAAAGCTCAGTAATTACAAGAAGCTTGACGTGGAAAATGTTCAGGTTCTTGATTTCAAGCTCTAATAATTATGGAGGGTTGTGTTTGATACTTATTTATGTGTGTGCGTGTATGTATTGGCTTTGAGCAGCTTTTGTGTTTTTGTGTTGGTGTGTGTGAATGAATTAAGTGTTGCAATCGATGAAAACTATATTTGAGTTTCATATATGATAAGGTAAAAATTGCACTTGGAAGTTTGAATGTAGAAATTATTACAACCACCAAAAAAGTTGTACAAAGTGAAAGAATTTTCTTTTTCTATTTCGAATGCTTAATTGGTTATGGACTTGCGTCACAGAAACATCAGGGATGGAACTAATTTTCGGGATCAGGTTAGATGTCTCTGGAATTAATCTTTGGGAACAAATTCAACGTCTCAAGCGGAATTGAATCTCTTACGTTTAAGTTGAAATGTCACAGGCTTATCACTATATCATGCCCCTCGCCTGAAATTGAAAAAAATGTACATTTAGAGGTATTAATTTTTTTTGTCTATTTAGTTACAAAGAAACTCAAATTCGGTAATAATGAGTTAATCTTAATTTTTTTTTGTCTATTTAGAGGTATTCCCATTCATTAGTGTGAGCAGACATCATCGGATCAGATGAAAATGTCTCAATTCCACACAATAACGCCATAGTTACAAAGAAACTCAAACTCGGTAATAATGAGTTCGAACTCGAGCCGGCTGAAGTCTGAACTAATTTTTCACCTTAAGTTAGATAACAAAAAAAGATTCTTTTAATATATGGATTTTCTTCATGCCTCGTTTTGTTCTCGATAAGTTGCATCGAAAAAATATATGGTAACATTTATTAAAAAAAAATCGCCTTCTCAAGATTTGAACAGTAAAGTCTCTCAGAAAAAGAATTGAACAGAAAGCAATGTCCAAATATCCAATTAAACTTACGCGTGAGATCATATTATTGGGCCGATAAGTCCAGCCCGTTCAAACAATGCCAGCCCAATTACCATGTTTAGTTCTTACAACCGCCGTCGTCTTTTTTATTTCCTCTTGTCTTTATTTTTTGCTTCTCGCAAAGCTTAATCACATAAGAATAGAATTGCCTAATTCCTCACTTACCCCTTAACTCTCTGACATACTATGTACTTTTAATATATACATATATATATTATGATGATATATTCAATTATTGACTTGACATTTTTCAAAGAAAACGGCTGTGTTTTCTCTTGGATTGATGACAATGTGCTTGTGGTGGTTGTATGTCTGTGTACTCTGTCCTTTTTGCTCTGAACATGTTGGACTTTTCTTACAAAATCTAAGTCAACAAGTTCACACTTTCGTATCCTTTCTTCAAGTCAATTAGTCAAACGAAATATGAAAGACCTGTCTTCGTTTAGCCCCGCATATAATGCTTAACCTAAAAAAGGTCCCATTCAATTTTTTTCTATTAATGATTCCATAATATCATTCATTGATTGAATTTGTAGGTAATAGGAAACCCTATTCCTCGTTGAAAACCCTTCAACTTTTACATATTACCGAGAGTGTGATTTCATTAATTACGTGCTCCTTCGCTTTGCTTTTTCAATCTTTACATAAAAGGGATCATTTCGTAATTGACTGGAGAAATTAATGCAAGGTGCTCATATGAAATTTTAAATTTATTAGAATTTATAATTAGTTGGTGTAGCTCGTGAAAGATTTAATAGGAATCGCTTTATTCGGTTGTTAGCCATTCACAAATATACACATATATTATATATATATATATATACATATATATTGAAGCATTATATAGATATGCTTGGAGAAGGGCTTTGTAGGTGGGTGGCTGTTATTTTCATTCTTGCCATGCACATTCAATGCAGTGCACGTCAATCTTTTCTAAATATATGGACTTGCGTATTCACACACAGTAAACAATTTCCTAAATCAAAATACGAAATATTAAAACTAACATATATGTGTGTGTGTCTTGTCATTACGTATTTGGACTATCCGACGAATGTTTCGACAGTCAATAAAGACGAACGAAGAAAGCCACGGTGATGAGTACGATTGAAAGCCATTTTATAATATATTATTACTCATTATAACAAGAAATTAAATATAAATATAAATATATATATGTATCAATATACACGTAAATTACTTTAATTTTTATAAAGCAAGCACTCTATATATTTTGAAAAAAGTTCTCCATATAGCACACAATAGTATTTGTAATTTTAAATGGTATTAGCACAAAACAAGGTGAACTTTATGCTATCAGCTGGCATCATTAGACTATAAGTAAAACCCTAATACCTGTGATCAAAATCATTACATCCACCATCAATTAGGCTAATGACAATTCATGTCTACTACTCACATGCTCCAATAATTAAAGAAAGCAGCACAATTGAAGGGTTTCATTTGAATTTCTTGCTTATATTATTTCTAACAACCATAAATTAAAGCTAATTGCGCAAGGTTGGTGGCTTCACCTTTACCCAACAGGGAGAATCAAATGATCAATCATTCAAATATGCAATTATGCTTTCCAATCTTCCTTCGGTTTAGTAATTTGGAATGAATCTATATATTCTAATTGGTAAAAAACCAAAATGTATATTTTTATATATGATGATGAAGTAGATGATGCAAAACTTAGATAAGAGAAGAAGATGCATCCTTCATTACACGAATTTGTTATTCAAAGCCGATCACTTTCGATACTATTTAATGTAAGCCGACCATGATAATGTCACTCGTTCTTATGTGAGGGGCGACAACCATGTGTGTAGGCGACATATAAATATAACAAGTATTGGTATATGTACAATTATCCGATTGTGCAAAATTATTTCATTTTTACAAATATTAATAAAATATATAAAATGATATATTAAGTGGTCGGCCACATTATATCTTCACGTGGAGATTATGAATTCGATTTCAGCTAGACTCTTGATTTTTGTGGCATGTGTGGACTTAAGAGGGTAGAGACAAGCCAGTTAGTCATGCTGCAAGGCCGTTCCATAGCCGACGTTGTTCAGATTAGTTACATACTAAACAAGATTAGTTCTACTGAAGCCAATCATCCAATAGCCTGTACTGAGATTTGGTGACACCGTGAAGAATATTTCAGGCAAAAAAATAAAAAATAAAAAATAATAATAATAATAATAATAATAATAATCGACCAGGACTATATTCATTACATTTTATTTTTGCGCCAAAAAAAAAGTCTTCATTTGTGGGGGCACACATGTAATGAAATATGAAACATATATGGTTTAGGACGGCCCTCTTCATCAATCATTATTTGACAACTAATTTCCACTCTTGAGATCTTTAGTCCAAAAAAGGTTACGCCTTGAAAGTATTTAGGGTAAGTAAATAAAAAAATTACATAAAAACACATACTCAAGTGAGATCCATCCATATACATCTCGCATCAATGCAAATCGAACAAGAAAAAAATTAAATCAATATCGTTTGTCGTTCCAAATCAAACCAATTGTTATTATTATATCAATAAGAAAACAAAGTATTAGTAGTAATATCTATCGAGACATGTTGGGCACACTCGGAATGAATCCCAAGCAACCTAAAACGCCTTGTTTGTAAGGCAAGAAAGTCCTCTTCTTCATCTCCTCCGAAACCGCTCGACCCATGCTGTAATAACGGAGCTCACGGGCGGGTACCCGAGGACCCGTTTGCCTCCTGCTCGAAACCGACCCGACACTACTACCCGTGGATCGAAAGCTCGAATTCTTCGCATCTTGATCGGCCTTCCTTAATTCCGCAGCTCGGCTCTCCGATGCGCTCCTGAAGAGCAACAAGTCCTTGATCTTCCACTTCTTGTACCAAAAAGAGGGGAAAATGGACGAAGACGGGTTCGGGCCGGGTTTGTCTTCCGGGTCGATTAAAAGATCCGAGACCCGGAAAGGTGATAGTGATCTCGCTCCTCCGTTGCCCTTGCGCCTGGTGTGAGAATGCTTCGTGTTGGCGGCGGGTTTCTCTGAGGACCTTCCTCGGTTCGGTGCTGCTGATTTACTGGGCGGGTCTTCTTTCCGGGTTTGGATATCCAGGGCCGTTTGAAACGGGTCGAAATCGTAGTCGTTCCTCTTTCTGAGAAACCCTCCTTGTGTGATTTTCTTCGGCGGCGACCTCGGAGATTCAGGCGGCGGCTTAAAGCTGCTGCGGCCGAAATCGAAGCTCGGCGGCGGCTTCAAGGGCTTGATCTTGCCGCCGTGGAAAAGCTCGTCGGCGTGAAGCGAGGCCGTTTCGAACTGGCCGCTGAAGTCGAACGCGAAGTCGTCGTCGTCGTTAATATTGTCCTCCTCGGCGTCGCCGTAGTTCGAGGAGGCGGAGGATTTGGGGAGCCCCGGTTTTTCCTCCCAGCCGAAGGGCACCGACGAGGAGGTGACGGAGGCGGCGTCTTCGTCTTCGTCGCCGTCTTCGTTGTAGAAGGTGGAAGCGCGGCTGGGACTCGCCGGCGCGCTGTAGAAGTCGGCGGCGCTGTTGGCGACGAAGCGCCGCCGTTGTGGGCTCGAAGGTGCGCTTATGTACGGCGAAGTCGATGCGCTGTCGAAGCGGTTGAAGTCTAACTTCGAAGATGGGATCATCACTTTCATGTCCATTTCTTTTTTTTATTATTTATTATTATTATTATTATTTTGGTACGTTGGCTATGGAACTGAACTTATGGTGTGTTTGGTATTATATATATGTGTGTGTGTGTGTGTGAGAGAGAGAGAGAGAGAGAGAGAGAGAGAGAGAGGAAAGGGGATGGAAAGGGAGTTAACGTTTGACTGAGCCGCCTTGGACATGAATTATATTAGCAACGTTACGCAACCTTTAACATCAAAGTGCTTATGTATTAGGTTAGGTGGAGTTTAATTTAATTGCATAATACATAATATTATTGAGTTATGATGTATATGTAGGTTATTTTATATATCAATTTGAGAATAAATGTGTGAGAAAATAATGATTTTTGAGATTCTTCAGCTGATCATGGAAGACTATAAGACAAAGGTTACAAGCAACAAGTACGCTTCCTTTGGTTGACCTTGGGAGTACACTATTAAATACAATTTACTTATTTTAATATAAATAATTAAACTAAAAGATATAATGACTAAGTATAGCATATGTCTGTGACGGCAAGGGGTTTAAAAGTAATTAGCAGAAGTAATATTCCGGTTATAACTTTTTTTTTGGGAGTTAATAATCTTTTTTTTTCATTCCAACCAATTAATTTTTATAAATATAATTTGGATAATGATCTAAAAAACGTACCCATAGTTATATACCTATATTCATAAACACGTTTAAACGATTCAATTCGAAATAATATACTATATTTTAATTTAATTGTTAGCCCATGTGTGATGCGAGTCCGACTAAAGAGGCTGATAACAATATATATGCCTCACCAAATAATGTTTTGCACGTCGTATATGACCCGAAATGCGTGCTATCAACAACTGCAATGATTTTTTTTTTTCTCATGACGTGTAGTGTAGAATATATAGTCTCATAAAATAATTAACTAGTTAGTGACCATATCTTTAAATGAATATTCAATAATATAGACTTGAATTATTTATTTTGTCGACAAATATGCTTTTAGTTGGTCGACTGTTTTAATCTTGACAAAGTTGACGCCCCGCCAGTAACAATATTTATAATCTAGGAAATAATTACACTATAACATCCATTTGCTAATATTCATTCTTTTTTTTATAACGATAATTCTATTTCATAATATCAAGTGGACAAAATTTTATAATGAAATAATAAGTAAAATTGCTGAAGAATACGAAGAAAAAACAAAAATATAGAATCACTCACTGCAATCCCTTCGTCGAGCACTTTTGACAGTATCTACATATTGCGTGAATCATCAATGCTAGCGCGATATCCATTCCTTAGATTTATGAAAAAGATCATAGCAAACTCTTATTTAAGAGATAAATACTCTCACTCGAGATGATAAATTTATCAAAATAAAATATAAAAAGCGAAACAAGGAAATTGAAAAGGATATTGAAAAAAATGATGAGTGCTAAAAATAAATTAGAGTTTTTTTCTAGAAAGGTTTTGGAGAAATAATGATTGATTTTTGGTTGTTTTGAGGAAAATGATATTATATTCATACTTTTTTTTTTAGATAATAATATTCATTCCGTCTTCAAATTAATAACAATTATAATTATTGCCCATCCTTAAACTCATCAAGTTTTACCTATAATGCAACTAGATTACAAGCGACAAGTACGCTTTAGTTTTAGACGTCAATCACATGCTCTCGAACTATTGAACCGGCTAAATTAAGAAGTAAATCGAGCCAAAGCATACAATGATATTTTTTTTCCTCAAATCGAAAGTTTCATTAAAAATTAACAAATTTATAGGGCTAAAGAGCCCAAATTCACCTAATAATATTCATCCACTCAGTGGAAAAAAAACTATCATAAAGAGACAAATGGATACAAACCTAAAGATAATAAAAAGACAAACGAGCCCGATAAAAATAAGATTCAAAGATCGGATAAAAGAACGAAAGAACCTACTACAAATTAATTTCAAGAATTGCTATTAAAGTAATTTGATTATATTATGAAATAATTCCGAATGGAAACATATACTTTGTTTTGCTGATGAATTTTAAGTATGAATATTGTTGCCGTAAATGAAGAGCTACCGACACGCATGATTTTTTAGATTGAACTGAACCGATCGGTTCAATCCAACAATCTGGTTCGGTCTCGATCTAAGTCTAAGCTATAATTAAAAAAAAGAGACGCAAATGTTATTTTTAGCTTATGAGTTGAAGTCACTTAATGGGCTAAAACTGTTCGACCCAAACTCAAATATTTTTATTCAACCTATTTATTTTATTTCGACTAAAAGAAAAAAAAAGGTCCACCGAATTGTCACGCAACGCAAGTCCCAGCTCCATTCAAGCTGCTAGTCATCTAGATAGGGTCCCCCGACCACATTCGAGTTCGAGATATCCTAATTTTCATTAGATACATGTATGTATGTTGCCCTATTATTTTATTAACTTAGACTATTAACTTTTCAAAACTAATATATTTTTATTATTTTTAACGACGTAAATTTTACCTTGATATTCTTTCTTCGATTTACGATTAAATTTCTAAACCTTAAATTATTAAATTTTTCGTTTCGTAATCTGAGTTTCAGAGCCTCGGTGACACGTATGGCTTCAAGACTCTTTTTTTTTTCTTATGTCCCAAGGTATCCCCACTCAATCAGGCTATGTGTTAGTCTTAAATACTGGTGTGGGCTTGCGCCACATAGACCTGACAAATGCTTAATTGTATCACACACTCTAGAGGTGGGGTGAGACTAATCTCCGGTGTCAGATAGATACGTGAGAAACCTACCTAACAACGATAGTCAAGGGCCATAAAGTCCATGTGGACTAACTCAAGGAAATTATGGGAGGGAGGATACGATTCCACAAGCTTCTTTAACCGCAAGTCCAATAAAGCCTCTAGAAGACCACTGGACTTAAGGCATGATTGGTGTTATTACATATTTTCAAATGACATTTCCTTGCATTACATCATTTTCAATGGAGTAAATTATGCGATATCCTCATGTGGTTATACTGAACTGCATATAACTATCATATGCTTTTTTTATTGTGCGAAACTCCCTTGTGCTATCTAAAACTTAGCTCCGTATCCCCGATGTTTAAAACTTAGCACAATACCCCATGTGTTGTCGAAAACTTAGCACGGTACCCCCTATGTTTTCCCCCAATTATTAGGTGAAAATGACAATGAAGGAATTTTATGCTATTTTCAAACCATAGGGGTTTCGATGCTTATTTTTCAAATCACATGTGGGTTCTATGCTATTTATCCTGCGATGATCGGTTCGGTTCGGTTCAATCTAATCCTCAAATGACGTCTACTCCTCCTTCATTAAAGACATTATCACAGCTGCGTTTGTAATTATTTATTTTATTTTTTCTTTGGTATAAAATAAATGTGACAGACCTAATCCGAATTCCGACCTACCATTCCTTTTCTTATCATAAAGAATGCAAAATCACATAACCAATCCTTAACAACCGAAGCCCAACCAGAAACTAATGGACTCCGACCCGATCCGAACCGTTACCCACGATTTCCCGCAGCTGCTCCGCGTCTACAGCTCCGGCGAAATCGAGCGCTACAAACCCCACGACTTCGCGCCGCCGTCGCCCGACCACCCACAGGACGGCGTCGTTTCCAAGGACGTCAAGATCCCGTCGGAAAACAACGTCTCCGCCAGGATCTACCTCCCGTACCCGGAACCGACCTCCGCCGCTTCCAAGCTCCCCCTCATCGTCTACTTCCACGGCGGCGGCTTCTGCGTCGAGTCGGCCTTCTCCAGCCTCTACCACCGGCACATCAACTCCCTGGCCTCCAAGTCCCGATCCGTCGTCGTTTCGGTTGAGTACAGGCTGGCACCGGAGCACCCGATTCCCGCCTGCTACGACGACTGCCTCGAAGCCGTCAAGTGGGTCGGATCCGGTCCGGGAACCGCCGATCCGTGGATAGAGAACCACGCGGATCTCGACCGGGTTTATTTCATGGGCGACAGCGCCGGAGCCAACATCGCCCACGACGTGGTCTTCCGCCTCGCGGAGGACGACCACCGGGTCGGGTTCAAGCTGTCGGGTCTGATCCTGGTGCACCCGTTCTTCGGGAACGACAAGCCCGACGAGTTGTGGGACTTCGTCTGCCACGATAAGAACGAGCTGAACGGGTTCAGGCTGAACCCGGCCGGCGATTCGGGTCGGTTGTCGAAGCTGGGCTGCGATCGGGTTCTGATCTGCGTTGCGGAGAAGGATTTCTTGAGGAAGAGAGGAGAGAACTATCACAAGGCTCTGAAGGGCACTGAGTGGAAGGGGGCGGTGGAGTATTTCGAGACGCAGGAGGAAGGCCACGTCTTCCACTTGTTCGATTCCGGGTCGGATAAGGCGGCGGAGCTCCTTGCGAGAGTCGCCGGGTTTGTGAATTCCAAGGCTCGTGCGCACATTTAGGTGTTGGGTTAGTGGGTTGTTCTTGTTCAAGCTTTTTTTGCCCCCTTTTTTTTTGCGATTTGTGTTATAATATGTTTTAGTATATTATTTTCGGCTATAAAACTACCTAAATCGCGAGGGTTCATAGCGTTATTGTGTTTTATGGTTTTCAAGATGGTGGTTGTGTTTTATATTGTCACACACAAAATCTGTTGTATAATAACTACCTCTATTAAGTTTAATTTGAACCTAAGCAGCGTCGCTTACGAGACAATTTCGACTTCTACGAAAATTAATTTTTTGGACCGTGCGTAATGTTCCAAGTCCATACACACAACAGAAATTCATGTGCGACTGAATTTAATGGGGTTTTTTTTTATATTTTTAGTGTCCGATGTTTAAGATGTGGGATTCTCTGAATCTCATTTTTTTCGGTTACAGTTTCAGTCCACAAATGTTATTGATTTTGGACGTTTTTTGTTCATTTAATTTAACCGTTAAGTTGGACGGAACGGGCAGGCACAACTTAACTTTACGAGCCGGACCGGCCCAACTCGAATTTTGCGAGCTAAAGAAAGGGAGGCCCATATACTCGGGCAGGCTCGACCCGTATTTTCGTCCAACTTAACGGTTAATTAATCGAAATGACAAAAAATGCTCAAGATCGACAAATTTAGTGACTGAAACTGCCTCTCGAAAAAATGGGGGACGAACGTCCATAGACTAAACAACGGGGACCAAAAATAAAAATACCTCAACTTAAGGGCATACACCCACATAAGGCCTTGGAGAAAATTTTTATGGTGATCGTTAGTTTTTAACTATTTTATTTTCTAGGTCAAATTGGGCCATTGAAAATTAAAATAATGAATCCCGACGAATCCTATGCGTCCAAGTTTCGTTCTCCTCGAAATATTTAGGTGTCATTTGACAGCGACGATGAAGATATGCATTAAATCTGCAGAAGATTGAAAACGAAGAGAAATCGTCCAAAGTGATGGAGCGACCCAAGAAGATCATCATCGACACCGACCCCGGCATCGGTAAGTCGGCGACACACACACACGCGTGCTATTTTTTTTTTTCTTTTTTGTAATTCGATGAAATTTCAATTTTGGTGAATAGATGATGCGATGGCGATATTCGTAGCTCTTCAATCACCCGAGGTGGAAGTGATTGGCCTGACTACTATCTACGGCAATTTGTACACAGCTCTCGCCACTAGAAACGCTCTCCACTTGGTAATGCTGATGCGCCTACTACGCGCAATTGTTTTTCGAGAATCGTAATTCTTTGTTTTCTTTTATTTTTTGAGATATTTCATGGGGATTCACCGCGCGTTGATGCCACAGTTGTAAGGTAATGTAATGTTCCTCGGATTGCATTAGCTCAGCTGGTTAGGAAACTTGGGATTTGCTGGCAGTTTGCCGTTGAGTGTTGACCGTTGAGTGTTAACCTTTGGAATTTGATGAGAGTGAAACTTTTGCCTTCATCACACTAGTGATGCTGATTTTTTGTTGCTCGATGTTCTGGAGAATGATTACATGTGATTTTTCAGTACTTAAATCTTGGATTCATCATAATGTTCTAATGACCAACTTATTTTAGTTTCAAGGTGGTTTGGTTGGCCAATTTGTTGAGATTCTAATTAAGTGGGTGTTGTCCCACATCGAACAAATCAAACTCTCAAATCCACCAATCTTAGAAATCGAGGTCTCCATCCTAAAATCAATTGGTGATAGGTGGAGTTGACTCTTTATATATATAGTGGATTTGAGAGTTTGATTTGTTCTATGTGGGACAACACCCAGTTAATTAGAATCTCAGCACAATTCTCACTAAGAAGTGTTAATGTGAAGGATAGTCTTATCAGGTTGAATGCATTCTTATGGACTGCTAGATTCAGATGAACTTAGTGGAGTTTGGAATTATGTGTCAAGTACTTCAGCATCATTTAATGTTTATCTGTAATAGAATGTAATGTTATTCATGACTTGTCCGTTATAGCAGCAACCCGATGTGAATTACATGCATATGTTAACGTCTGTTTTGAAAATTGAAATCTAGCCTCAAGATTTTGTTTATCGTAAAACGAAGAAGTATCATCATCTTATTCTTTGATGCAATTCAATGTAAGAACGTAGACGGGTGTTATGTAGAGGTGATAGGCACTCAATCTTTGTTGGTGGTATGAGGAATTAATTGCCAATTCATTGAACTTCACTGTTTTGAAGTACATTGCACAACTATTCACTGACATGCTATGATTTGAGAAAGTTACCATTAATTCAGTATGTATATGATTTGCTTTCACGTAAAGCCAGCTTTGATTTGGTCCTTCACATAACTAATATAGCATAAGCCCTTGGTTTATTTGGTCTTTCGCTTAAGTAATGTAACTCGTCTTTCCTTCTCGTGTTTTTCCTAGCTTTGTTGCTAACAGTTTTATAACTTGTGTCCAAAATAACAGTTGGAGATTGCTGGGAGAACTGATATTCCTGTAGCCGAAGGATCCCATGTTACCATCACTGTAAGTAATATCTTCTTTTTTTTTAAAACATATTATTTCTAGCTGTCCTTCGTGCTCTGTTTGGTACCTTTTATAGCATGCTGTGGATAAATTGCTAACAAATAATTTCTGAAAAAAAGTTGATGCTTTGCCATGTCATATTTCCTTCATTCATATGATTTGGTAATGATGGAAGTTCTTAGCACTTAACAAAGTATTTGATTCTTTTTTCTGCAAAGAATGGCACAAAACTTCGAATTGCTGATTTTGTCCACGGTACCGATGGATTGGGAAACCAAAACTTTCCTCCACCCAATGGAAAGGCAATTGAACAATCAGCAGTGGATTTTCTTCTTGAGCAAACGAGCCTTCACCCTGGAAAAGTAACTGTTGTGGCCCTGGGTCCTCTAACCAACATTGCACTGGTCAGTTTCTTGTTCCACTTAGTTATTTTTCTTCAATGCATAGCATTATAATTAATTCCCTTTTTTGGACAAAAAAATTTACTTAAATGAATACAGCTTGTTTTGTTCGTGAAAAATTCAGGCTATACAGGCGGACCCGGAATTTGCTAAGAATGTCGGGCAAATAATCGTTCTTGGCGGTGCATTTTCAGTGAACGGAAATGTGAATCCAGCAGCTGAAGCCAATGTGAGTGAAATATTAATTTTTTTTGCCCCTATGTACTTTGTTAAATACTTTTTAACATTTCAAAGTTCATATTTTTCTTCGTATTTCAACAAGATCTTCGGCGATCCTCACGCCGCCGACATTGTATTCACTAGCGGAGCTGATGTTGTAGCAATTGGAATAAACGTCACCCATCAAGTTATTTTTACTGGTATTGCTACCCTTGATCATCATCTCTATGTTGCATTTGTTGCCAAAAATTTATATTCTTTAGCATGATTTCATATTCTGAATATCTCCCTATAAATCAATTCATCCCTTTAATCTCCTTAATCCCGCAAGAACTTAACGTTTCCTAATCCTCCGTGTAGACTCCGATTGGAATAAGCTTGCAGAATCTAATGGAAAGTTCGCACGATATATAGCCAAGATATTAGGAGTGTACTTCTCCTACCACCAAGAATCCTACAGCTTGAAAGGTTCACATTCTTTCTTGATTTTTAACTTGTAGATAAAATTATAGTAAGAAATACTTTCTGAAATAATGTTTCAACCAAAAAATTATTACAACAGGCGTATACCTCCACGACCCTACGACGATTTTAGCAGCAATTAATCCCTCGCTCCTCACCTACGTAGAAGGTGCTGTTCGCGTGCAGGACATCGGCATCACGAGGGGCTTAACCATATTCTACAACAAACAGAAAAGGCAAGATTTTTTTATTTTTTTTATCGGGGCGTTTAAATTTTTGTCAAAATAATTCGAAATTTCGTGTATAGTTTTAAATAGTTTTATATATCTTCGTCGCGCTGCTGAAAAAGGTTTGGAGAAGTTTCGGAGTGGACCGATAAGCCCAGCGTGAAGGTCGCCGTAACCGTTGATGCCCCTGAGGTTGTTAGGTTGGTGATGGAGAGGCTCATCAACTCGTGAAGAATAAAAGCTGAGGTTACGTTTTTTTTTTTTTTTTTTTGGAAATTTGTTTGCATTTAAATGGGATTTATGGCTGCTTTCTGCATGCATGGCCTTGCCTGAATTTGGAATATTATATGATGATCATTTACAACTCGAAATACATAGTGCAGAATTCTAAACACGTTGTAAATCTAGTCTCCAACTATGTGACATGAATATGATGACGCTTCTAATTTTATGTTGTACTATATTGTAATGATGATTGATTTAATATGTGATATGAAGTTGAAATAATAATATGACTTGGTATTATTTATTATTTTTAGGGGAAATTATGTGTCGATATTAATTAATTACAGATAGAAACAAATTACGGGCTTATTGTGGTTACGGGTTACTAGGCTCTGATTTACCGGGTCCAAGGTCGGGATAAAAAGAAGTTTGTATAAAATCGAATATTATGTGCCAAGCTTTCAATGCCTTAAAAATCACGACGTTAAGGCTGCAAAAGGGATTTTTACATTTTTTTCCCCGATGTCTTGTTTATCAGCGTCCCTCCATTTTTTCAAATTATATTTTTAGTCCCCAATGTTACTGATTTTGGGCGTTTTGGCCCTCCGGTTAACTTAACCATATGTTTGGAAGGAATTTAACACGTTACACGCACCTGATTTCATTTTGCTCGATTTAAATGCTCATAAGTCATCTTCTTCACACATGGAATGAAAAACTTGGGGGTGAGTTAGGGCATAAATTCGAAATAACGATTCAAGTGTAACAATGGAATGTTCTGAGCGTTTAAGTCGACATGAGCACCTTTTTGGGGTTGTAATATGAAAATGGAATGTTCTAAGTTCGAACGAGTGAAATCAAGGGCGTGTGTAACATGTTAAATTCCTCCAAACATACGATTAAGTTAATCGGTGGGTCAAAAACGCCCAAAATCGGTAATATCGGAGACTGAAACTGCAACTCGAAAAAACGAAGGATAAAAAACGCACATAGGTCAAACATCGAACATTAAATTATTATCCCTTTTCTTATTTAATTCACTCATCTAAGCATCACAAATCTGATTATTTGTGGTGGAAAGTAAAGCAAAAAATGCCAAATTAAAAAGGAAAATCAGAAACTCTTTTAACACAAATACAGTATTTCTCTTCAACTCATCTGCCTAAGTTGTCTCCCCAGATTGATAGAAAGATAAAAAAAAATAAAAAATAAAAGTTTCTCCAATGGCTGATACAACAAACTCATCGACTGAGCTCCTCCATGATTTCTCTCCGATGCTAAAAGTCTACAAAGACGGCCGCGTCGAGAGATTAATGGGCTCAGGATTCGCTCCGCCGTCGCCGCTCGATCAAGAAACAAACGTCCAATCAAAAGACATCGCAATCTCGCCGGAGATCAACCTATCAGCAAGATTGTACCTTCCCAAAAACCCTAATCCCTCCAAGAAACTTCCGCTCCTCGTCTACTTCCACGGCGGCGCTTTCCTCATTGAATCCGCCTTCTCTCCGGTGTACCAACGCCACCTCAACCACCTCGTCTCCCACGCCCAAGTGGCCGCCCTCTCCGTAAATTACAGATTAGCCCCCGAACACCCTCTGCCGGCGGCCTACGAAGATTCTTGGGAGGCCCTCAAATGGGTGGCCGCTAAATCCCACAACGAGGATTGGGTCAGGGAGTTTGCGGATCTGGGTCGGGTCTACCTGGCCGGAGACAGCGCCGGCGCCAACATAGCGCACCAAATGGCAATACGGGTCGGGTCGGAGAAGCTCGATGGGATTAAGGTAACCGGTGCTTTCTTAAACTGTCCGTACTTTCTTGGTAATGATCCAGTGGGGAAAGAAGCAAGCAATCCTCATCATCCCAAGATTTTCTTGGAGAAGCTTTGGGGCTTTGCTTGTCCTAAAACAGTGGACTGCGATGACCCTTTGATTAATCCCGGTAAAGAACCGAAGATCTCGAGCCTCGGGTGTAAGAAAGTTCTAGTCTTTGTTGCTGAGAAGGATGTGTTGAGGGAGAGGGGTTTGTATTACAAGGAGATTCTTGAGAAAAGCCATTGGAGTGGTGACGTTGAGCTTGTTGATGTTGAAGGGGAAGGGCATGTTTTCGGCGTGTTTGATCCCACTACGGAGAGTGCCGTTGCTATGTTTAAGAAATTGGCTTCTTTTGTTGCTGATGAGTGAAGTGTGTGTGTGTGTGTGTGTTGGAAGAGCTCTTTCGTTGTCTGTGTGTCTTTCTTTCTTTTTTGGTGTAATAATCTGATTCATATGTGATTTGTGTGCACTTGTGGATCAGCTTTGGATCTTGATGGCTGTGTATTGTGTTGTTGGCCATTTCCCTTTAGCTACTTGTATTACTTACCTAATAATCCTATGTAAGTTTATTAATTATTTTTTTTTCGGTTAGGTGATGCATGCAAGCAAGTGATTGCACTCCCAATATTTGTTTAGTAAGCATAGTCTGTATCGAATCTTAACATTATTTCCGACTATGGGATAATACGGGCTTTAAGTTGAACTAATCCCTGACATTTGTGTACCGTTTCGAATTCATATAGGCCGTAATAGTCAAGAAATTCAAATAAAATCAAAATCTGCACCTCATTATGGAGATATCAAAAGTTTGATCACTTTTTCAATTAGATTGGGGAGTTTTAAAAACGCCAAGATACAAACTCCATCATGCCAAGAGCTTTAATTGGGCCAATAATTATATGTTGGGCTGAAAATGATTGTATTGAGCCCAATGGAAAAGAGAACAACCATCTTAATGGCCCGGCCCATCAATCGTGGTAATCCAAAGTGGTAAATAAACTATAGGACTAATTGCTACAGCCTACATGGGTCCACTTTTTCTATAGCTTACCTCTTATTTAAATATATATATATATATATATATATCGTAATTATTGTGTACGTAATCATGCACACAAGAACATTAGCATTAGTTTTGATTTTCATCTTCTATCGGCACAGAAATCAAGAAAACCGAAAAGGGAAGGAGCTGTAGAGTATATTCTTCTCGGAAGTAATGCCTCTAAATTTTAAAGAATAAGAAAATTATTTATTAATTATTTTAATTAACGATGCATATTTGTTAAAATCAAGGAGGACCATCCTTCCTTTCGAAGATTTTTGTTAGTACTAACTAAAGAGTAGGCGTTGTTGCTTAGGTTGCGACATTCTTTTGCCTTTCGATCGATAATTATTGTTTGAAGTAAATTTAAACATTATGCAAAATTATAATATTAGGTCACTAATTATACATTTTTTCGTTTTTTGGTCACTATGATTGATAATTGCAAAAATATGTCACTACTTTGTATACCAAAACAATTTTGGGTCATGTTTTCAATTTTAGGTCAAGTATATATTTTTTCGATTTTGGGTCATTATGTTTACAAAGTTAATTACCAAATGAGTGATCCGAAATTAAAAAATGTATATACTTAGTGATCCAAAATCGAAAAATATATACGTAGTGATCTAAAATTTAAAACATGACCCAAAATTATTTTGACACAAAAAGTTAGTGACTTATTTTTGCATAAATATAGTTATCCATACTTAGTTATCTAAATCTTATAATTTCTCCTCATACGTTACACACTGAAATAGACACACATATATAAATTATAAAATATATTGGGCATCAGATCCAAAGCACGGGGAAGTCAGTTGATGGCCATTTCATCAGGGCACGTGCACATCTAAATTTGTTATCTTTTAGAAAAATAAATGTTGAATTAGCTTGTAGTTTTGATTAAAAAAAATAAAAAAATTAGCTTCTAGGTAAAGCTTATTTTTAGTGGAATATTACTATGATCTCAGTTTAGTCAGCATATTGGCGCTTTGGATTCCAACTTTTGGATCGTGGATGTAATATGCATTATGTATATACATATATAATTTTCAAGTTCTTTCTATTTTTATTAATGTGGTGTACCAAGGTGTACTAATAACATTCAAACTGTTGTATTTTTCTCTCTTATGTTTTTTTTTTCCACATAAAATGGGACATTTTATATTACATATATATATATATAACTTAAATATAAATACACACGCTTTGTCCAATCCAAATGTACAATTTCTGAAATTCGTAGAGTAGAAAATATAGAGAGAGAGGGCCGAGTACTATGTAGCAGTATGATATTCTGGTTCTGCTTCTTGCCCCATCTGTCGTTTTAACAATCATTACAACAAGTGACTGACATTTTTCTTTTTGCAGACTTTCTATGTAATCAGATCATAAAGAAAAAAAAGGAAAGAAATAAATTAGAAAAAGAATTCCGTACTCTCAATTTTCTTTCAACGATTTTTAAGGAGAATAAAGTTCATATAAGATATAATTATGTAATATCACTTGATGGGAACCATGCTGCATTATCTTTAATGGCGGCATAGATTTAAAAATGAAGATCAAATGCTTCAAACTCCGTCGGCCACTTAATGCAATCTTCCACTGTTTTTTCAACTAATATTCCAAATTGCAAAATGACGAAGTTCCCAATCAAAATTAAAATCAACTTACATGGCCCACAAAACTTACAAACAAAAAATAAATAATATATACAAATTTAAGACGTATGTATGCCCATCGCCTCTGTGAGTGTGTTTTTTCGTGCCCACAAACCATGCAAGCTGGTTTTCAACCCACAAAATGACAATATCGAAAAAAAAAATTTAAAAATTAATCAATGCATATTATATACCCGAACAGAAGCACCCTTTACAATTTCAGAAAATAGGAAATCGACAAACGGCAATTATAATCAAAATTCTTATATGACAAATAGGGGTCCATCCAAACATGTCTATAACAAAAACTAACCACTCTCGCAAAATTTGCATCTGAAAATATCTAACGCATTTGCATATATTTCAAGTACTAATTTGATGATACATTTCTGCAAAATATCACAAATATAAAATTATGATCTTCTCACTGGGCAAAAGCTTCCCTAGCTTCTTTACACATGTAAATGTCATAACTGCTATACAACCCAAGACCCATAAATAGCCTGCTGCCTATTTTTATAATAATCATCATTCTTTTTTCCAACTTACAGAGCTAAAAAGGGGGAATCAAAAGATGTATTTTTTCTTTATCAAGCAATAACACATTTCAATTAAGGCAGTAAACGAACCCACTCGTACTTGCCCATCAATGGGACGTCCTTCGCTATATCGTAGTTGTACCTGAACATGAAGAATCAAATTAAAGCGACATTCAATCAAATCGTAACTTACCTTTTCTTACTTTTTACAGTTACGATTTAATATAAATATAATATTTTTCAGAGACACGATAAAGTGAGCCGTCTTATCGTGCGCACATGCCATAGAAACAAATTAGGTTTGCACATGTGTATGTACGTATATCTGTAAGTATATATTGAGGACTCACTTTTCGGCGAAGCGTTGTTGCTCGAGCTTTTCAGATGCGGCGAAGAACTCCTCTAGCTCCGTCGGCGACGGAGTCGCCTCCGTTGATATTTTCTGGCGATGATTGGCCGGAGCTGGAGTGCTTTTCCTCGGTGTGGATAGTGATGAGTAGAGCTTCATCATCGCTTCTTTTGAGTCTCCACTGAAATCTCTAGTTGGAGTAGTTTCTCGGCTGAAAAAATATGAAGGAAAACTTAAGAAAAACCTAGGTTTGAATAATAATGCTTACGATACGATAGAGCAAAGTGAGCAAACAATTGCGAATAACAGATTAAAAATAATGATTCGTTTTCCTTGGGATCCGTTTATACTTTTACACACAGAAACACATACAAAACTGTGCCTCTGTGCTTGTGATGCACTAGATAGAGATGAAGATGGAGCGGAATTGAAAAACGGTTTCAAATTAGCGTGCGTACATATTTCATATATGAACATAAAATGAGAGAAAAAAAGGTGAAATCAAACGAGCAAATGCTGAAATTGTATCACGAATTATAAAAAGTCACCTTAAAACAGCATCAATCGACGTAGAGGTGTCCTCCGCCGTCCCCAAACCCTCGAAGTCCGAATCAACCTTCTGTACAACAATCAGATGAAGAAATCGGCACGTTAACGCATGGAGAACAATAAATCGAGCTAGAAATTAAACGCTAGAAGAACAAAAGAAGTATGTTTCTGAACGTGTTGTTGAACATAGATTTTTTACCTCCAGATCTGATGATCTCGAACTCGCAGTATCCTTCAACACGTCTTCCTTCTTCGAACTCTCAGCATCATCGCAGTACTCATCTTCGAACTCAGAGTACAACTTCCTTTTCCTACACGAGACCAGCTTTCCACTTTCCTTCAGCTCCGCCATTGATTTTGCAGTACCACTCTTGATCTTCATATCGTCAAAACCTCGCTTATACTATGCATATGCACTCAGCGCAACGCATAAATGTACGTATAGGTTCTTCTGTAAGAAACGACGGATTGTGTGTGTGTGTATGTTTTATTCGTGAAGCTGGTGATCAAAAGCGACTTGAGAAAAAAGGTGAAAGCTCAATTTCTTTACTCCGCCGCTATAAAAACTGGATGAGAAGGTCGCGCGCAGGAGGGCAAATAAGGAAATTCACGAAAGATGCCGATTTGATCGGACGGTTGAGATCGGATGAGTCCGTTGCCGTAACATGTGGTCCTGACTCCGTTAACGGCGACAGGCACATGCCAATGCCGTTAAGAGAGATCGTGATGTATATGAGGGAATGATTGCGATTGGGTGGGCCAATTAAAAATCGACACGTCTACGTGGGGATGACCGGTTACAACCGGTTAGTGTGACCTGGTGCAGCCGTAATGGGATCGAGTGGGAAGGAATTTGTTATAACGGCATGTGACTGATAAATATCACACAGCCAACATTTTTCTTCCATGCCGTTAGATTATTATTAATATTATTATTATTGTTGTTATTATTATTATTATTTTAGTGGAATTTCAATTGCCATGCAAGAAGAAACACAGACATAACCTAAAGACGGTGAGAACTTCAATGAGTATTCAATAAGATAACTGAGTTCCTTCAGTTTTATTTAAAACGGTTTATGAAGAATTACGTATTTGTCTGGTTAAAATGGCATTCTTTTTATTGAAAGACATAATATTTTTTAGTAATGTAATATAATTCTGGTCTAGAAATAAATACGGTTCGTGTACGGTAATTACTGATATCAATTCATTTGGTGAAATAGTTGAATTTCATAATTGAGTTGATTATAATATCTGGGGTAAAATAGGAGAAATTATAAAACTAAGTCACTAAGTATCCACGTTTTCGTTTTTGGGCCACTATGTTTGATAATTACAAAAGTAGGTCACTAACTTTGTATGTCAAAACAATTTTGGGTCATATTTTCAATTTTAGGTCACTAAGTTTATATTTTTCGATTTTGTGTCACCAAGTATATACATTTTTCAATTTCGGGTCACTCATTTGGTAACTAACTTTGTAAACATAATGACCCAAAAATGAAACATGTATATTTAGTGACCCAAAATCGAAAAAATATATACTTAGTGACATAAAATTGAAAACATGACTCAAAATTGTTTTGACATACAAAGTTAGTGACATACTTTTGCAATTATCAAACATAGTGACCCAAAAACGAAAACTTGGATACTTAGTAACCTAATTTTATAATTTTGCCAAAGGCAAAATAATTACATTTGATACGGGTTTCATAATAGATAGTTCATTCATTACCTAATTTTACATATAAAAAAATTTCTTTTTATGTATAAGTTATTAGCAAAGCATCCTTACAGACACAACATGATTTTGCAAATGAAAGTCGATAAAAAAAATTATGAGGATACAAAAATATCTTAAACACCTGATATTTCTTTGGGGTTTGGGGACCGTGAAGACGTTTAATAACTATTCTGTATCCACTAAAGAAAGTATCATTAATTTTAGGACCACATATTGTCATTATATATTCTTCGATTTTACTAAGCCTTAACCAAAAAATACTGTAATAATAATGAAGCGTGTACGAAATTAGATTGACAGTCCATAATCGAATTTAACGGATACCCCATTGATTACCGTTAGGACGTATTATAAATGCGGAGTTATTAAAAATATGTAACTTTTATTGTGTAACAAATAATAACAAGGCATGCATTTCAACCGTTACGGTAGCCAGATGTTAATAATGCATCTTTAATTTATTTTTTTCGACATTTTAAAATTTTAAAACCTAAGGTGTTGGTCTCGTCAAAATGATATCGTGATCAATATATATTAGATATATGTAAACGATATCTTCTTGACGCGAAACTTATATATAATTTATAACAGTGAGACTAGAGTGGAAATGGAAATACCCTCGTAACAAGTGCAACCCCGTAACCCTTTCGTATATATAGATATTGAAAACAACGTAATTAATTATTGAACGAGACTAGTATGTCGACCCAAAAAAATTGCTAAAAAGTAATAAATATCCGAAAGCTGCATGAAAGTCGTTATTAATGTTCAGTTCCAACAATAGCATACATACAAATTTATATAAAATGCACAAAGAGAAAAAAAGTATGAAATCTCCAATATTCGCCACTTAATTTTCATTCGGATTCCACTCGTATCATGACATTGGATTCTCTTACGTGGGAAATGAAAAAGAAAAATAAAAAGAAATTAAATGAGTCGATGACAAAGTATTATAAATACTGCGACAAGATGGCTTTGGCTACAAAGAGCAAACACCCCCACAAAACAAGGGGTTGTTGTCCTGTCTCTGTTGGTCAGCCAGAGCAGAAGAGAAATAGATCATTTAGTTTTGCTTGTGCCAGGGCGTTTTGACTGTTTCCAGACCTCGATAAGGGAAGACAAACAACGTTGCATTGAATGTATGGGTTAAGGTTCTCTTCTCCGTAGTGGATGAAGGCGGGGACCAAGCTCATTTTGGGTCTTTTTTGTTTTTGTTTTGTTTCAAATCTTAAATCAACACCACCATAATCTTCGCACTTAAAATAAGATAAAAAAATTGTGACATATGCGATTAGGGAACTAACACACACTGAATCACTTTCTTCATCTATCTTCTCAGCCAATATAATACATATGGAAACTCGCAATGCCTCGATTTTCCAGAATGTAACTGAGTACTCGAGAAATATAATTGTAACTCCGATCTTTCTCGAATAGCCCATATATATATATATATATATATATAGATTATATATTTCTTTTTCTGGTTTTTTCTCTTTATCATTTCTTTAGGAAAAATAAAATATTGCACACCAAATTACAGGTCTCAAGATATATGTCGTAATAGTTGTTTTCCTCTCGGACCAATAAACTCATAATTGTTGACAACGGGTCGAAAAGAAGGTCAAAGTAGGGGATAACATGGCTAAATATCGTAGCTCATTAATTGATAATTGTCGACTATGTGATATTTAGACTTTATCTTGAGTTCCTTTATCATTTTACACATGCATAACAGAGCAAGTTCGAGGATACACAAACATAATCTAACTCGTGCAATTAGCAATACACAAGGAAATCAAATGCACTCGAATTTATGACCTCCTCTTTGTCAATTTATCTTATTACACTCTTCGTATTTTAATGCATTTTCTTGATGGGCTTTCTACACAGACCATTGACTACCGCAAAAACCTTTAATGTCCTACAAACTATTTGAGTCTTGTCTAATAAGCCTATTAACTAGTATTTATGACCAAACTAGTATATGCAATCGGACTGGTACAAGTTCTATAAATTTATTGGGCTTCCCCTTACGTTAATGGGCATCTTTAATGAGCCGAGTGAAGTTAATTTCCCGATATGGGACAAAATATCTCAACACACCTATCACGTGTGGCACGATTCAAGGCATAACACATAGACTTACCAAATCGAGTGGCGGTGAGTCAAATTAGCATGATAACAAGCATATAAAACTTGTGCCTGATACCATGTTAAATTGAGTGTTCCTTTCTAAAACCAATTGGTGATAGGGAGGAGAGACATATTTGATTTATATGTACGATTCAAGGCATAACACATAGACTTACCAAATCGAGTGGCGGTGAGTCAAATTAGCATGATAACAAGCATATAAAACTTGTGCCTGATACCATGTTGAATTGAGTGTTCCTTTCTAAAACCAATTGGTGATAGGGAGGAGAGACATATTTGATTTATATGTACGATTCAAGGCATAACACATAGACTTACCAAATCGAGTGGCGGTGAGTCAAATTAGCATGATAACAAGCATATAAAACTTGTGCCTGATACCATGTTAAATTGAGTGTTCCTTTCTAAAACCAATTGGTGATAGGGAGGAGAGACATATTTGATTTATATGTTAAATCGGGTGAAGTTAATTTCCCAATGTGAAATAAATAATTCACTAACGGACTGCTGCAACTCTAGGGGAGCCTCGATATTAGTTTATTACAATCAGTCATATACTATAAAACCCTAAAACGTGAATATGCTTGTAATTGCACATGACAAAAACATTGAAAATTACCAAATTTAACAAGCTGAAAAACGAATGATGTTATACAAAGATTATTATATCTACTTGAGCTGAGAAGTTTCTTTTAACGGTAAAATTATATACCGTGTGACTGTCTAATAAATTTAACACAATTCTAGAAATTAGTTAAATTTCATGTTTCAATCTCTACTCAACCATCAATTTAAGTATAGTTCTGTTAATGTTGAGCTTTCAACATTGGCAATGTTGGGGTAACATTCTAGTCAACATTTGTTGGCCGAGAATGTTCCCTATCTCAGTTTTATCTTTCATGCCCAAAACTTATTTTAGTGAAGACGTGGCATTTTTCTAGTGTTGTACATGATATGGATAAGTGCTGGAATGGATCAAACCGTGTGGAAAGAGTATGGATAAGCTGGAGCAAAAATAGGAGTGAATCATGCTAAAAATAGGAAGATTGGAGCTCAAGTCAAGACCAAGTCATTTGGAGCTGATTCAAATCAACTCTCAACGGTCACAACTATCTTAGTGGACGTAGTGGATGTGACCAAGTCTGTGGTGAAGAAGTCACGAAGTCGAAGACTATAAAAAGGGGACTTCACTTCACCATTGTATAGACGACGAGCGAGAAAGAGATTTTAAGAGAGAGTTCGAGCGAGTATCATCTCTTAAGAGAGTTTTTTCTTTTTAGCCTAGCTTTTCAAAGGTCGAAAGACTTTGTAGTTTGCAGAATCGTTTGGTTCGTAGGTTTTGCTAGGCTTAGTTTTGACTATCCTTTTTGATAGTTTGTAATCCATCTTTATAGTGGAGTTTTGCGCCTTGAGGCACGCAGTAAGTTATTTGACTTGCTGCACAGAATCACTTCTTGTGGTCGTTTCATTTCGTCACTAGATAATTATCATTTCCGCTGTGTGTTTCTAAGTGAGTGTGAGTGTTAGCCCAACATCACGTCCAACATCAGTCTACAACTTAGTGTGTTTACATCCATTTGTGACGGGACCCCCCTACAGAGTGGTATCAGAGCCTACGCTTGACGTTACTAAGCGCTGAAAATCCTCTCAAATGGATGTTAAGAGTGCTTTTTTAAATGGGTACACTGATAAGGAAATCTATGTCGAATAGCCTAAGGGGTTTGAAGACCCTCATTATCCTAACCATGTCTTTAAGTTGCATAAAGCGCTGTATGGGTTGAAGCAAGCTCCTCGAGCTTGGTACGCACGGTTAGCTACGTTTTTACTTGAATTTGGATTCACTCGAGGTGAGGCAGACCGTACGCTTTTTGTGAAAAGAGTCGGTTCTGATCTTTTAATTGCTCAAGTTTACGTAGATGATATTGTTTTTGGCTCAAGCTCACAGTCTATGTTAGATCTGTTCGTGCAGGCGATGAACACCACTTTCGAAATGAGCATGATTGGAGAGCTAACTTATTTTTTAGGTTTGCAGATTAAGCAGAGCATCGACGAGATCTTTATGTCCCAGGAGAAGTACGCAAAGAACACTGTCAAAAAGTTCGGGCTGGACACGACTAAGGTAATGAAAACTCCCATGGGGTCTACGCAAAAGGTAAGTAAAGACGATGTTGGGCAGAATGTTGACCCAACATTGTATCGATCTATGATTGGCAGTTTATTGTATCTATCTGCTAGTAGACCAGACATAATGTATAGTGTATGCGTATGTGCTAGATATCAGTCTGAACCTAAAGTCACCCATCTTAATGCTGTTAAGCGTATTCTTCGTTACGTGAGTGGATCGTGTAGCCTAGGATTATGGTTCTCCAAAGATACTAATTTGAGTCTTGTAGGCTACAGCGATGCTGATTGGGCAGGTGACGAGGATGATCGCAAGAGCACAAGTGGCGGCTGTTTCTTCCTTGGTAATAATTTGGTTGCGTGGTATAGTAAGAAACAAAACTGTGTGTCTTTATCTACTGCTGAGTCTGAGTATGTTGCGGCGGGTAGTTGCTGTACGCAATTATTGTGGTTGAATAGCATGTTGTGTGACTATGGGTTAGAGTGCGAATCTGTTCTTATGTATTGTGATAACCTTAGTGCCATCAACATCTCTAGGAATCCCATCCAACATTCACGTACGAAGCATACAGATATTAGGCATCATTTTCTGAGAGATATGGTAGAAAAAGAGTTAGTGCGCATTGAGCATATAGACACTAAACATCAGTTAGCGGACATATTCACGAAAGCATTGGATTCTGAAAGGTTCTCGGACCTGAAGAAATCCATAGGTTTACACATGTCAGTCTGAATGTTGGTCCAACATTTGGATCAACATAGCATTTGTCAAATTTGATGGTTACTGCTTTAATGTTTGGTTAAATATTCTGTTCTGTTTTCCTGTGAAATGACTTGATTCTTCTTGACTGGTCCCTGAATGAACCCGATCCCTTTGTTATAGGCTCTTGGTAATAAGTCCCTAGGTACACGGCATTCGCTGTGACGATGTACTCTTTGCGACAAAAAGCTAATCCTTTGATGCTAGATATAGGCTCTTGGTAATAAATCCCTAGGTACACGGCATTCGCTGTGATGATGTACTCTTTGCGACAAAAAGCCAATCCTTTGATGCATATCTGCCTGCTCATAAACTCTTTGCTAGATATAGGTAATTGGTAATAAGTTTCCTTAGGTACACGGCATTCGCGGTGACGATGTATTCTATGCGACAAAAAGCCGAACCTTGAGGCTGAGGGTATAAGGGCAGTGCAGAAATTCAGTTAGTTAAATAAGGTGAAAAGGTAGAAATAAAGGGAAATGGTTTTAAGAAGGATTGAGCAGAAAAGTCTAGGATTACGGAATTAGAATGTTGAGTCAAATGTTGGGACAACATGTATAACTTTCAGTTTGATAATGCTACATTTTTGTGCTTTCGTTTATTTGCATTTGCTTTTTAGTCTGCATTTGTTAGTATATTGTGTGTAGAATAGATATCTCTCAGAATTGCATTAGAACTCTCGAAGGACAGCTTGTTACATTTGTCTCAAGTGGTCATCAACGTCGCTCAAACGGTTAGTATCACTCGATTCTACCTTGATTTTTGACTTGGTAGTTTTTGGTCGAATCATGATCTGACGTGCTCCTAAATTCGCTCTTGACCACTTCTTCAATTTACTATATTTAGCTCCATGTTTATTTAGGCAATTTTTGAATTTACTTCGACTTTATCTTCCAATGTGCCTAAATTACTTTAAGCTCCCAACGGTTATTTTTATGAACCACTTACTCCACTATATGCGAGAATTACTAAGTGGACAGGTTTGCTTGTAATCGTTGAAATTCAAGTGTTTTAAAGAGTGTTTGATCAAGTTTAACTTCACATAAACCCTAGCTCCTAAGTTGATTTCATCTCTCTAGAAATTCTCTCTGCTTCTCAGTGCATAATCGTTATTTCTACACTCTGATCTTCATCCAAATTTCGTTGATTTTATCTCTTGAAATGTCGAACTCACCTAATCATGTAGAAACCCAGAATGTTGACCCAACATTCGATGATACTGTGTACGACATCCAACCTCTACGGGCGATTCCGGCTCAGATCGAAGACTTGGATGATGTTCCACTCCGCTCCATGTATCAGATCCCTGAAAGACGACGACCGGTCCAGACTAGATTGGTGGGAGGATCGATAAACACGACGAACCCAGTGGAAAACCCTACGAGAATGGGAGAAACCCCTGTTTCTGACAGGATCGAGCCGGAAGTTCCACCTACAAACCCAACTCCAACCCTCAAATCCACAGAGAAAACCCCCAAGAAGCCAAAGAAAAAGAAGATCACCTCCAAGAAGTCGCGATCCCAACCGTATATTGAAGTTAGCGTCCCTGTTCCAAAGCAACGTCGAAGCAACAGAATGCGGCAGTCCCAGGCTACGAAGGGGCCAAAATCGACTGCAGATAAGCCCATTAACCTCTCGAGTTCCTCATCAGAGACTGCAACGAAAACCTCGGAGGACGAGCCCACTCAGATTGCTGCTGAAGCCCCAGTTCAGGGGGAGACAAGTGCTGCTGCCACCTCACATGTTCCAGAGTCAAACCCAGCCCCATCATCATCTCCGTCAAAGGCTTCAACAGACGAGGTTATTGACACCACCACCTATGACCGGCTGGATGATGAGGCAGTGGGTCCAGGGGGAGACACACCATCTACTGAGTCCAACTCCCCTGCCTATGAGAACGAAGGCAGTGATGACTTTGGTGCAGCTGAAACCCTGGCCGCGTGGATGAACAAATTGCTGAAGAAAGCGGGAAAGAGGCCAATGGGTTCAGAGGACAGACCTTCCAAGAGACCTCGACCAGCTGAGTCCTCACAGCCAGCAGCCAACAGTCATGCTCTGTCGCCTATTCCCAGTCACAGTGACGATGTTGAGGAGGATGTTGACCTAACATCCGAGTCAGACTGGGAGACTCCGTTGCCAAGGGGGAGGTTCTACGCCTCATTTAATGAGGAGTTGTGGCCGCACTTCAGCCAAAGGGTGTTGCGGGTTGAGAGGACTGCAGATGTGGTGAGCTTTCGCCGATATGGAGTTATGCAGTTCTTGGAGTCCAGACAATTTGACAAGACCGTGACTGTGTTTGGGACCTACTGTGATACAGTGGTCCGTGAGGTATTTTCTAACCTTTCCTCTAACTTAAATGATCCTAGTTCTAGGAAGTATGGGAAACTTTTCTTGAGGGGGAGGTTATATGAGTTTTCGGCGGGGGATATTAATGAGTTTTTGGGCACTCCAAATGTTGACATGGATGAGATTTTTGATAATGATGAGGTGGTGCGTTTTCTGACCGGGGGTAGAGTGAGGGAGTGGGATGGAAATTTTTTAGTGAGCTTTTTAACCTCGCTCTATTCTGTGCTCTTTAAAATTGGCATCTTTAATTGGTGGCCAACGGCAAATGAGACCCGTGTGGCTGAGAATATGGCGCATATTCTGTACGCCATTGGGAAGAATCTGCCTTTAAATCTGGGTGAATTAGTGCTGGACCAGCTTGCCAAAGAGGCCGAAAAGAAGTCACCTGGAATCCTGCCTTTCCCTTCCTTGATCTATGGGATGTTAGTTCGTGGAGGATTCAAACCATCACGCAGAGACCAGGTGGTGACTATCAAAGTGCCGTACGCTATCTCCCATATGCACTTGGCAGGGCCAAACAAAGTTGTGGATCTGCCGTGGCGAGCTCCTACTGAAGATGTTGAGCAACATGTTGCCTCAACATCTGCTCCTCAGTCCAGCTTCGATCAACAAATTAAGTGTCTCGAGGACACCATCACCTTTCTGAAGTCTCAGCTATCAATTCTGAAGGATTTGCGTTCTTCCCAAAAAGGGGGAGAAAAGGCAGAAGTTGAAGAGCAAGAAGAGGCTGGGACGAGTGGACACGGTGGGGTTCAGACCGAGCAACAAGGTGGGGATGGTCAAGGAGCTGAAGCAGTACAGACAGGGGGAGATTGTGAGGAAGAGGCAGAGGACTCGATCGAGAGTCTGAATATTTAGGCAGGGGTCTGAATATTCTTTGCATGCGGTTGTGTGCCTTTATTGCATTTTGTTTTTGCATGCTTGCCTGCTGTCTAGCGTATGTTTCTGTTATGTCTATGGACCATTTCTTTTTGTTTTGCAGATGTTTCACTTTCAGACCCTTAATGGCGTGTACTATCTAAGTAGTACTTTGAATGGTTTTCGTTCTATTATGGCTGTGTGTTTACTCTAACCATTTTGTTAATGTTTTGTGGTTGAGTAGATGTGGCCTTCAGAGGGAGTTTCATTACGACTAACTTCTGCTTTGGTTTTGGGAAGAAAGATAAAAAGGGGGAGATTGTTAATGTTGAGCTTTCAACATTGGCAATGTTGGGATAACATTCTAGTCAACATTTGTTGGCCGAGAATGTTCCCTATCTCAGTTTTATCTTTCATGCCCAAAACTTATTTTAGTGAAGACGTGGCATTTTTCTAGTGTTGTACAGGATATGGATAAGTGCTGGAATGGATCAAACCGTGTGGAAAGAGTATGGATAAGCTGGAGCAAAAATAGGAGTGAATCATGCTAAAAATAGGAAGATTGGAGCTCAAGTCAAGACCAAGTCATTTGGAGCTGATTCAAATCAACTCTCAACGGTCACAACTATCTTAGTGGACGTAGTGGATGTGACCAAGTCTGTGGTGAAGAAGTCACGAAGTCGAAGACTATAAAAAGGGGACTTCACTTCACCATTGTATAGACACGAGCGAGAAAGAGATTTTAAGAGAGAGTTCGAGCGAGTATCATCTCTTAAGAGAGTTTTTCTTTTTAGCCTAGCTTTTCAAAGGTCGAAAGACTTGTAGTTTGCAGAATCGTTTGGTTCGTAGGTTTTGCTAGGCTTAGTTTTGACTATCCTTTTTGATAGTTTGTAATCCATCTTTATAGTAGAGTTTTGCGCCTTGAGGCACGCAGCAAGTTATTTGACTTGCTGCACAGAATCACTTCTTGTGGTCGTTTCATTTCGTCACTAGATAATTATTATTTCCGCTGTGTGTTTCTAAGTGAGTGTGAGTGTTAGCCCAACATCACGTCCAACATCAGTCTACAATTTAGTGTGTTTACATCCATTTGTGACGGGACCCCCTACAAGTTCAATACTATTAGCCAACTTCAACAAGAATCTTAGATATCTATAATATAAGATAACAATTTTGGTATCAAAATTGAAACATGCTTAGAACAGCATTTTACATTTAGGATGCAATACAAACTATTCAAATGTTAAAGGAAAAAATGACAAATATTTAGAATATATTCCTTACTACAACTTAGAAATTAATTTGAGATGCATGTAAAAATGAATATCATGGATATTTTTATAATTGTTCATATATTTTATTGCTACATCGTAATAAATTTGAATTTCGTCGATATTTTATACTGTAAAATTCAATCTACACTTGTGTTACGCTAATAACATCATAAAAAAATTTGATTTTTTTATAACCTTACAATAGATACCGCGTCATCAAAATTTTGAATTTTGCATAAAGCGGCGATGTATACCGCGTCATCAAACATTTGATTTTCGTAATGAGCCAATATTAAAATTTTGAAATTTTCGTAATGCGCCCAGATTACCGCATTATCAAAGTTATAATTTTTTTATAACGTGTAGATAAACACGGGTCGACCCGATTCGGCAAATCCCCGGGTTTGCTTAGCTGGCGTTGTTCCCATTCTCTGTCTCTTTCATCTCAGGACACAAAGAACTATAAAAGCAGTGTTAGCAATATTTTAACAAATAAACATATAACATAAAAAAACATTTTATTCCTGCCAAGCTGGAAAAACAGAGTTGCCATGGAAAGAGCAAGAAAGAACAAAAAAAACACTTCAGAAAACAAGAAAGAGAGAGATCAAAAACAGATTCAGGGACAAATCTCTGAATCAGATGTGTCCAATGAAGACAACATCAGTTCTTATGCTGAGGTATCTTTTTTTCTATTTCATTATTTATTTATTTTTTTCCTCTCATTTTTGTTGTGGTTTTTGCAGGAAAAGAGAAACAAGAACAAGAAGATGCCACCAGGGAACATAGGAAAGATGTCTCCCCAAATTCCCCAGGTAATGAAAAAAAAAAGAAAAAAAAAAAGTGGGTGTTTCTGGTTTTCTTTGATTTTTCTCTGGTGATTTATAGATCAATGACCTCTTTTATTCTCGACGATTGCGTCTGATCAATCGGTGATTTCTTCGTGTTTTTGTTTCGTTTTCGTCATAAATTTTCCGCGTAGATGCAATTTTGAGCCGCGTTCGTGTTAGAAATCCCGATTTGAATTCTCCGTCCTTAGAAGCGCTTAGACGTGCAAGTGTTCGATCGTGTCGAGCTAGGTTTTCACTTTTCGACGATCGGCCGTTTTCACGCCAAAGCGGTTAAATTACCGGCCGACTGAATTTAGGGTTTTCGACACGAATTTCGGGGCAAAAAATCACACCCTTTTACGAATCCGAACGACGCATATTTCACCTAAAAATCCCAGAAATTCTCGCGTTTTACTCCAACGTTATGAGTTTACCAAATTCGAGAATCGCCATTGTAAGAACATCGATGCTTAAGACAAGCAGCATTCTCCTTCTGATTCTTCGTGCGCCCGTTCTCATACGCCTTGAGACTTCTTTTACTCGTTGATACTTTTACTAAATCGCTTTTATTTTTCCTTCTTCAAATTCCGAAGCCGGTTGAACCCGAGGAAAAACCAAGGTAACGAAATCTTATCCGTTCACACTCTTCGTACACCCTTCGATTTTTTTACTAACCTAATTTTATTACCCGTCCCGATTTTCTAACACGAAGACGCGGTGATCATATGAGGACGAGGTTGCCTGACCTCTACGACGACATAGAATCAAGGTTCAACGTCCTCGAGAGAGCGCATTGGGTGCTCTCAACCTTGGAGAAGGACGTGCCGTTTTTCCTGAAATGTATGCTACCGTCCAACGTTGAACACGGGTTTTGGCTGGTACGCTTTATTTTATATATATATATATATATTTTTTATTTTTTTTAGTCGAAATAATTCTCGGTGTTAGTCTTATTTTCGAGATCTCCCGCGTGCTAACGCTCGTTTACTGCGCAGTATCTTCCCCGGAATTCTGCAGGAATCATATGCCCGATATTCGTGCTTCCATGCATATCCCATATCGAACGAAAGGTTTTTTTTTTTTTTGTACTTTCGTTTAGTACGCGATTAGTACGCGGCGTTTTTTTTTTTTTTTTTTTTTATCGTGCAGGTGAGTTGTAAGAGTCCATGACCCGAATATGCTATGCGCTTCGCCCGTTCTCCCGAGTATCGAAAGTTCTAAAGGAGGATCTGACTCCGGTTAGTTCTCGCCTTTGCGCTTTCGATTTTTTTTTTCTGTCCGTCCACTTTCACGGATAAATGACTATTTTTTCTCCTTTTCGCATAAAAAAAAATGAAGGCGACGACGAAAAGAAAGACGAGAGGAAGACGCGCAAGAGGACGGCGTGCGCGGATCCCTTCATTCTCGAAGCCGCCCCGCAACCCTCGACGAGCGACTCCACGGGAAAAGGCGCAACACCTTCCTCGTCGACGCTTCAGTCTTCTTCGACTGACAGCCGCGATGGCCTCAGTTCGGAAGCCCTTGAAGGTGACGAAAGTTGATTGACCACTTCACCTAAATGGGGTGTATCATATTTTTTGAGTTTAGACTGATTTTTTTCTTATCTAACTTAAGGCGCGTAATTTTCTTAAATTGGCGGTCGTGAGGAATCACACTTATGACTTATTGGGCTTGAGTAAGCAAGGATTCCCCGTCTCAGCGGGAATCCGCCCGAATAGGACCGAGAATCCCCGATATTTTATCCCCGCGGGGCGGGGACGGGGAGAGATTTTTCCCCGCGGAGATCCCGCCCCATTCCCCGGTATATTAATATATTAATATTTTTATATCCAATTTATATGATTAAAATACAATAATATTAACTATAGTCTAAATAATATTAAATAATACTTTAATATATATAATAGTAGAATATAGTTTAAATAATACAAATAATATTAAAATGTCGTTTATATTATAAATAGTGTATATTATCTTAAAAATATTGCTGGTGCGTGGATCCCCATGGGGATGAGGACGATTTTTTTCCCGGATTGCTTCTACGCCCTGCCCCGTTGACATCCCTAGGCTTGAGATGTTAAATGAACACTTTACCTAAACTTCTATGAGATTATAAAATTTGTATGTTTCATTTTCAATATGTACAGTCGGCAGCCTCAGTCATGGCCCCGACAACTCTTTCGTGGCCCACGGTCCACGCGAGTGAGTCGCGGTATTTGATGGTCGGGCTGCTGATGTTCTTTTTTGAGATGGAAGAGCCGGGCAACAATTTTGTCGAGGAGTTTGATAGCTTTAGTTTAGACTAGTGGGGATTAGAAAAAATCAGCTTGAAATATAATTTAAAAAAAAAAGAAAAAGAAAAAACAAATAGCGATCAATAACCAAATTCCAATAGTAGTTTTCAAACTGATTAGAATTAACAAATAATTAAATGAGGGTACTTTTAATCATTGCAACACGAAATCAGAGAACAATCCAAACACGTCTCTCTCTAACGACCGAGAGTTTCCTTCAATCTCTCCCCTAAAAGATAGCAAAAGATTGAAACAAGAAATCGAATCTCCTTGGTTCTCTCAACCCGTCGATGGAGGTTTCGGCACCCTCCGCCGAATTTCAAAATCCTTAATTTTTTAGGAAGTGTGCGAATTGATAAGGTTTGGGTGTGACTGGATACCGGCGAGATGTTCTCTTGGAGCTTCTCGAAGCCGGCTGAGGCGATGCTCTCGCGGTGGGCGATTAAGCGTGTCTGCAAATTCCTGTTGAAGAAGAAGCTGGGGAAGTTTATATTGGGAGATATTGATCTTAATCAGCTGGATGTTCAGCTCGGTGCTGGCACGATTAAGCTCTCTGATCTCGCCATCAATGTTGATTACATAAACGAGAAGGTACGTAGTGTTAATTTTTTGTTAAGTCGTTTTCTTTCTCGTGCATCTGCGAGGTGACATGTACATTTTAGTTTTGTGTACTCTGTTGTTTATTCAAGGCAACAAAGTTTGATGCAGGCGAGTTTGATTATGTTCGATAATTCTGCAGTAGTCATCGGTTTACGTTTTAAACAACCAATTCGTAGTAATTTCTCGGGCATGAAACTATAATAGCAAATTCTACTGGAAATGGAAAACCAAAAAACACGGTCATGTCTGAAGAAATAAAGAATTTGTATGTTTTGTTCTTCTAACTCTCGTTGCTATTCAGTTTGGGACAGCTCCAGTTTTAGTGAAAGAGGGATCTGTTGGGTTGCTGACGGTGACGATGCCTTGGAAGGAAAATGGATGTCAGATTGAGGTGGATGAACTTGAAATCGTGCTTGCTCCTCGGAGGGTGGGGGTATCAGAAGACGAACTTGGGTCCTGCAGTCCTAGTAAAAACGAAAAAGAAATTGCCACTCCCGGTTCTAGAAAGATTAACAGTGAGCCTGTAAACACTGGGGGAGCAGGTCTTGTTGGTGTTCATGATGGAGTCAAAGCCATTGCCAACTGGGTGAAATGGTTGCTGACTAGCTTCCACGTGAAGATTAAAAAGCTGATTGTTGCATTTGATCCACTTCTTGAGGAAGAAAATAGAAGTTTTGAAAGAATCTTGGTGCTTCATTTAAGTGAAGTTGAATGTGGGACACATATATCAGGAGATGATTCTGCTAGTAGTTTTCTGGGTTCGAGTCGATTGACTAGCTTTCTGAGATTTCATGGTGCTAGACTTGAATTGCTTCATATGGATGATCGTAATCCCCACCCAACAACTGAATCAGCTCTGTACGATTCTTTCACGGCATGCTATTTGTCTGAAAATATTACAAAAGTTATTTCAGGAGAGAAGGGAGGCTTCTCGGGGAGTCTGAAGTTGAGTGTGCCTTGGAAGAATGGTTCATTAGACATCCATAAAGTCGATGCAGATCTTGACATTGAGCCTCTTGAAGTGACGTTGCAACCGAGCACCATCAGATGTTTCATCTCTATGTGGGGCCTATTTGAAGCTGCATGTGAGCACGGTGACTCAGTTTATCTTGAACCATCTGAGAACTCTCCGCCCACGACCTCTTCTGTTGTTCCTTCGGATAAGGTGTTTTTGGGTAAGGAAGTCTCTGTTGACAAGAGCTGCTTAAATGATAAAAAACCAGCTAGTTTTCTTCTGTCAGAGTCTCAGCTCATATCAGATTGGGTGACCAAAAGCCACAGAGATGTAGGTGAAGAAGAACTAGACTTTGGAGCAAGGTCAGTTTTTTCCTGGGCATTTTATGTTATTCGACAGTTATTTTTTCTGAAGATGAAAACTGCATATTGATATGTCTTTCCATTTTTCTACTTCTCTATTTTATTTATTATTTTGTTTTTTGCCAGTGTGGAGCAATTTTTTGAGTGTTTTGATGAACTAAGAAGCTCACAGTCAGCTTTAGGGAATAGTGGAATGTGGACCTGGACTTGTTCTGTATTTAGCGCGATAACAGCTGCTTCCAACCTTGCCTCAGGATCATTACAAGTCCCTTCTGGTAATTTCCCTACCGCTTATTGAGTTCTTTGGTAATTTCTATGTGGAAGTGGGTCAATATGAACTGTCAATTGCTAGTTTCTCTATGACTTATCTTCTCCGCAGGGTGTTGTTTACTTGTTGATTACTATGATGTATGAGTCATTCGAAGGGTATCAATACATTTTATTTGTAAACTAACTTTACTGGCTCTTGACTTTGCAGAACAGGTGCATATTGAAACGAAGTTTAATGCAACTTTAGCTAAAGCATGTCTTCGTTTGTCGTTAATTGATGAAGACCAGAAACATTATGAAGTGAAGGATGACAAAGCCCACACTGGCCTTCATAATCATGTTATGTGTGCAGAACTTGTGGACTTAGTTTTGGTGTTGCAGGTAATGATTTAGCAGTATAACTACTCTTAATTTTTTTATATTAATTGTTTATTTATTCCATTAACACAATAATGTTGCAAGGTCCACAGGTACGCCCGCAAGAAACGAATTTTGATGTGACTGTGCAACATATTCAACTAGTTGATCACCTGTGCCGCAGCAATATCTTGGTAAACTCTAATATGCATGGTAGTGGCAATTGTGAAAACGAGATTGCCTTGATCCGCAAGATTCAACACGATGTCCAGGATGCTCTTTTCCGAGAGATCAACAAAGATCCTAACATTAACCATCAAAAGGTTGATATTTCTCTGGACCTCAAGAACACAGAAGAATGCTTTCACATGACAAATGGAAACAATACCTGTGGTAGTGCGACCCTGCTTAAAACATCAGGAGTTACTCGGTGCCATGTCAGGATGAATTCGATTTCTTCGGGTAGCTCGTCAACAGGGCCATTATCTCTTTCCTTGGAGCTGGCACCTTTTGTTTTCTGGGTGGATTTTAATCTGATAACCATGGCATCAAAGTTTCTGACACAGATAGCAGATTTTTCCGAGACCACTCGCACAGGAGATGTATTAGTGCTCAAGTCAGAAGCTGAAAATTCCGGGCCTTCAACTCCTGGTGATCAAGGGAAGCTTTCACATAGACGAAGTAAAAACACCTCAACCAAGAATTCGTTCAAAGTCAATATAATGCTTCCAAATGCCAGGATATTACTGTGTTTCCCTCCCAGAGAGCACGGTGATTGTAGTTTCTATTCCTCGTGCCACCAAGTGATCGCGTTTGACGTTGTTTCACCTGCAATTGGAGTGAATAAAGATTTATCGTCCAAGCCATTTCCTGTTGCTAGTGTTGACAATAAAGACCCTGTGGCAACTTCGTCCTCCTTGAATGTCCACTTTGGTAATTTCCATGTCTTCTCTGTTAGCTTGGGACTCACCGAGAAGATTGCTAGAAGTGAAGCCCATAGCAGGGTGGAGGCTAACCACACAGTTGAAAAGATCCTATCTGCTGTGGATAAATCTGGTCGTCTTTCTCTTTTTAGTATACATTGGCTAGCTGATCCCAAGACTGGTCCCTGGATAGCCCAGAAAGCGAAGCATTTGGCTTCCTCAGAAAATGGAAGCAGAGAAGATCATAGAGTAGCCAAAAATTCCGAGTTTGCATCTGTAACGACAGCTAAGGATGTTGTCAACTATGATACCCATTCTCGTCAAGAAATATTCTATAGCTCCGCGTGTTTCGTGCACGCAAAATTACCTCCAGTTGCAGTATCTCTCAACAAATCTCAGTATAGTAACATAAATGACCTCCTCCAGATGTTGGAGCAAATTTCCAGTGCTTTTTCAGATTCAGTAAGTATTAGTGAAGATTCACATGCATCACAAACATCAGTGTTTCTGGAATGTGATTCTGTAACTGTAGCACTTGCTGTTGAACCGTTTACTGATGTCAAATCCTCGATACTCTCTGAACTCTCTGGCTCTTGGCTTAGTCTAACTCTACAAGTGGACAAGTTTGAGTTAATTTCTACATCTAATATTGGCGGGTTAAAGAAATCCAGTTTTCTGTGGGTGTCACATCATCAGGGAAGTTTGTGGGGTTCTGTTACTGAATGCATGAATCAGAAATTCCTCCTGGTATCATGCAGTAACTCTTCTCTGGGTCGTGGTGATGGAGTAGGATCAAATGTGTTATCTTCTGGGTACTCAGGATTGGACTTCATTCACTACCGGGATCCTAATAGCAATCATAAATTCATTTCAATTACAGTTAGAGGTGCAACTGTCATCGCTAATGGGGGTCGCCTGGATTGGATTAGCTCACTGTCTTCTTTTTTCACTCTTCCGTCTGATGAATTTGATCAAGTGAGCAGTAACAGAAAGGAGGAAACTTCTGGATCGTCTTTCATTCTTAACTTGGTTGATGCAGGTTTGAGTTATGAGCCTTACTTACAGAAACTGGAGGGTAATCAAGATACAGATTTCACATTTTTAAATTCAAGTTCTAATAAATCAGAAAATAAGTACGTTGCCTGTTTGTTGGCTGCCTCTGACCTGAAGCTCAGTAATAAGTATTCCGTTGATTGTCCAACTGGGGAATACAAAATCAGATTGCAAGATATAGGTCTCCTTTTATGCCCGGTTTATCAAGACAAGCCAATTGGTGGTGCCTACAGCGCGCAACATCTTGTCAAGGTTGGTTATGTGAAAGTTGCTCAAGAGGCACAAATTGAAGTGATTTTGAGGACAAATTCTGAGAATGGCCACGTGTGGGAACTAGAATGTGTAGAGTCACATATCATGTTAAGCACATGTCACGATACAACTTTAGGGCTTATCACATTGGCTGGTCAGCTCCAAAAGCTATTTGCTCCCGATATGCAAGACTATGTAGTACACTTGGAAAATAGGTGGAACAATATTCAGAAAGTCCATGGAAGAAGCGATGAGTGCACCTCGGATTGTGAATCTCCATCACTTTCTTTGGCTGAAGCCTTAAGTCTAGATACAACGTCAAAGATTGGGAGTTTGATGGATGAAGTTCTTGAAGATGTATTTCAGCTGGATGGGGGTCGCAATAGTGGAGACAATTTTTTCGGGTCACGCCTTCATTCATTAGACAATGATTCACATGTTCCTACAGCCTCTTCATCAGAAGATAAAATGTCTGATATTATCGACGAGTACTTTATGTCAGATTTACGCCCCGCAGCACGAAACCCGTCGTCTGACGTGATTTATCGCAAAACTGGTCCTGTTAAAGAGGCTCAGGTGCGAAATGATGGATGGTATACGAATACCTCATGGAGAATATTAGAAAATCATTTGTCAAAAGTGGAGTGGACTAACGAACAGAAACCGATTAATATTGAGGCTTCTTTTGGTGGTTCTGAAAATAGCAATGCTGGGAAGGTTGAGGGCTGCATACATCTTAAGAATATGAATGTAACATGGAGAATGTATGACGGCTCCGACTGGTCTCATGTTCAGAGTACATTTCAAACGTCCCCAAGGGAATCAAAAACTTGTATGGAACTTTCATTGTCTGGGTTAGATTTTAACTATGATCTTTATCCTGATGGTGAAGTATATGCATCTACTACTTCACTAGCTGTTCAGGATTTGTGCCTGAAAGACAGAAGTGCCAATGCACCGTGGAAGCTGGTAATCTTTCAACTATCATGTGGTTTTCAACACTTCCGTTGTGCTATTCTGTGGTTTACATTTTTGTTTGTTCTATTTTAGGTTCTTGGTGGTTATCAATCCAAAAAACATCCTCGGAAGTCTTCTTCGAGTGCGGTGAAGCTAAATTTAGAAACTGTTAGGCCAGAACCTTCACTCCGCATAGAAGAGAACAGGTATAGTTCTCAGCCCTTCCACCTTTGCAATAAATTCTTTATCTCATTCTCAATTTGCTTCTTTTTTAGGAATATTGCAATTCAATACGTAGATGTCGTCTCATTTGAGTGATAATGTGGTAGATAGTGATAGGCACAACAAGTGTGTGATTCTGTAAATATTTGTTTCCTGCACTCTGAAACTCTAAGAACTTGTTTTTGGCATAGCATATCAATCATTTTGCAGCTAACTTTTGGGTGCCATGTTATTTCATTTATGATTTCTCTTCCTTATCTAATTGAATTCCTACATCATACTTGATTAACAGTAAGTCCTGCAGTTTGCTCTTATTTTTATCAGTCACATATATATGATATTCAAGGTAAATGGAAAAGGCTAAGGAAAAAACATTAATCTCCAAAAATCTATTTTGATTACAGTGAATATCCCCACCCCTCCCCTGCCCTGGATTTTGTTAATAATTGTTTGGTCTTCTTTCCAGGTTGCGCATTTCGTTCCTTCCTCTACGCTTGCACCTTCATCAGAACCAACTTGATTTCTTCATAAACTTATTTGGAGGAAAGAGTTCATTGGCTGACCCCTCCACCAGTTCAAGCACACCAGTTGCTGAGAACAATGACAATCTACAGGATTTTGCCATCAATGAGGAGGCTTTTCTTCCTTACTTCCAGGAAAGTTCCAGTCTAATTTAGTGTTATTGACATTAACCAAGGTTGTATGTGAGTTGTAAATTAGTTGAAAATGTGACCTCTCCATCATGGAAGAGCCAGTGACATCAGCATGCATGGCACCCTTATTCATCAGTTTAATTTACTTTATTCAGCTTGATTTGAAACTTCTACATTGTGGATGCTCAATTAAGAGTTCTTTGGTTTGAATGGTGGTTGTGATTTTGTTTTTTCGTGGGTCACTTCACGTCTCTGATGTTTGTTTTCTGCTTTTGTTGCTTAGTGTTTCTTACAGAGCGTTGGCATACCATGCCATTATACTTCTCATTTTACGGGACCTGAATCAGTTTTCCTCTTCTATGTTTGTCCTACAGAAATTCGATATATCGCCGATGCTGATTCGAGTTGATTACACACCTTGCCGTTTTGACTTAACTGCATTAAGGGGTGGCAAGTATGTTGAACTGGTTAACCTTGTACCTTGGAAGGTAATTTCCTGATATTTGTAACTTTGATCCATTCACTGCTTTGATCTCTTGACTGAAAAGAAATGAGAACTTACCGTGCTCTTTTAACTAGGATATTTTCTGACAGTCTTCTTGTTGCCATTTTTCTCAATAGCTTTAAGTTCTAAATTTATCATGTATGGGCTTCCCTGCCGGCTGGTCTATACTGCATGCTCTAGTGAATTTATGTTTCATTACTTTTGTAATAGCTTTCTTTCTTGAGGTAGTAGTTAAATGACCAAGTGAACATATGATTTTTCTTTTGTCACTGGCAAAAGTTACATATTTTTTTTGTGAACATAGTATGAGCTATTGACTATTGTTTTTCAATACCTACCCTTTAAAGTGTACGACAAGGAAATCCACATGAAATTTCAGGCTTACCCAAGTATAAAAATATATATGGAGGATGGTAGCATGCCCTCTACGTCTTAGTTTTAGCAAAAATATCAAAATTAAACCATATTTAGACGATGAATGGGCCCGGGTCTATGCGTCGTTGTTGGATCATTCTGATAGTCTTTCATGAATTCTATGCTGATTCACATGCGAACTTACTAATCACACTTTTTCTCTGATTGAAGTGCATAAAATCACCTCTATTCAGGATATAAACATGCCGATTTTTGTATCTTTGTTGTCGTCCAATGCAGGGAATTGAGCTAAAACTCAAGCATGTTAACGGAGTTGGTCTTTACGGCTGGGGAAGCGTGTGCGAAGCCATATTAGGGGAGTGGTTGGAAGACATATCGCAGAATCAGGTTCAAATGAATTTGGTTATTTTTTGCAATTTCAATACCAATTAGCACACCGAGTGTTGACAGAACCGTCTTTTTCTAGGTTCATAAACTCGTGAAAGGCCTTCCTCCTATCAAATCGCTCGTTGCTGTTGGTTCCGGTGCTGCGAAGTTGGTTTCGTTACCCGTGAAGAGCTACAGAAGAGACCGTAGATTACTCAAAGGGGTGCAGAGAGGTAAACATTTTCACAGATTTAACATGGATAATACTTCTTTCATTTCTACACTTTATTCTAAGGGCACTAATAATTGCATAATCGTCTCTCTTTTCTCCAATAACACGTTGGTTGTGGTTATTGTTGATATGTAGGTACTTTTGCATTCCTTAGAAGCATTTCTCTCGAAGCAATCGGGCTAGGAGTGCATTTAGCTGCTGGGGCTCATGAAATTCTTCTCCAAGCCGAATATATTCTCGCTAGCATCCCACCTTCTGTACCGTGGCCCACCGATGCCCGAGGAGGTACGAATGTCAAGTCAAATCAGCCCATGGATGTTCAACAAGGACTTCAGCAGGTATTAACAATGCATTCCAATTCTTATTAAAATCCTGACCATTGTATTTGGTGCTTTTTGCTTAATTTTTAACCTTGAATAACTCGAGCTTGACTACTTCAAGTTATGTTATCGTTTATATATTTTATTTTCAACAAACACCCTCAAGTCTAGGGTGATTTCTTTTGTTATCTAGCCTTAGACATGTAATTGTCTTAAATGGTGGTCATGAGGATTCGTACTCATGACCTCTGATACTATATTGTTTATATATTTTATTTCCATCATTTTTTTTACAATTTAACTTTCTACTGTTGTTGTTGTTGTTGTTGTTGTATTGCGTCGTTTCCATTGGCATTACACCGAGGCCTTCCATGAATTTAATACATCTTTCTGCAATTCAACCTTATTGATGCGTTTCTCTGTGCTCTTCAAATTGAACGAGGCGATACTCGTACGGAAGGTTTTATTTTTCTTTCTTTTTAACCAATATTTTTTGCAACCTGCTCTGCTCTGGTACCACGTTGGAAATGCTTTCCAAAAGTTGTCAAAAATTATTGCATCTACGAATGCCGAGGTTTTCTTTCCTTGTAAGAATCTGTATATTTCTCTCCTCTCTCTTGCCCAGGCTTGCCAAAGCATCAGTGATGGGCTGGGAAAATCAGCCTCTGCTCTGGTGCAAAATCCTTTAAAAAAATACCAGCGAGGCGCTGGTGTGGGGTCCGCTTTGGCCTCGGCGGTGCAATCCGCTCCGGCCGCTGCTATTGCTCCCGCTGTTGCTACTGCACGCGCGATGCACTGTGCTTTTCTTGGCTTCAGAAACAGGTTTCTGTTTTCCCTCTTTATCTACTGCATATACATGTAATTTTAGTTTATATTAAATTAGTCTCTTAAATCTCTGTTAATTTTTCACTAAAAAAATATAGCCTTATGTTTGAAATTTATTTTATTTGTAGCTTCAACCCCGAACATAAGAGGGAGTCTCTCGAGAAATACGCAGGCGGAAGTCCTCCGCATGAATCCTCACAATAAGTGCATACGTTGCCATTCGCTGTCTCTCACTGCTTTTGCCCCTCCGTTTGAAATATATCCACAGCTGCAGATGAGATTAGAGCAAGTTTTCATTAATGTGAATATTTTCTTCTAGTTTATCAGGTAAGACATAATTTTAGAAAGGTCGATATATTGATTATTGGTTGGATAAATATACCGAAAATCATCTCATCAAAACCATATGGTGATGATGTATGTTTAACTACACTGAAACCTGCTAACAGCCGATACGATTTTTTCTGCAGGTGTGCAATTTAGATGTGCAGATACAAAAATTATTATTGAAGGGTTTCTTTCTTGAAGTTCTTTGCAACAGATAATCTGTATGATAGTGTGGTGGTAGTAATGCTTGATGATTGTGGCCTTGAGACTTTTTATTACATCAGTCTTCTTGAGTTTGGTATCTTCATATTGTCATATATTCTTTTTTTTTTTTTTTTTTTTCCCTCGTATGTTAACTTGATTATGTATATTTATTGTAAATAATCTTGATCTTAAACCATTCTTTATCACAAACATTTCTTTCTTTGCAATTTCTATTTATTCAAAATAGATAAAAAGTGGGAGAGCATTTTGTATAAACAAAATTACACCAGAAAGATTGATACATCACACACAAATTCGAAGGGATCAAAATCAACAATCTCTACATCAATGAAAGGCCTGAATTATGACTTCTCTAACATTAGCACAAGTCAAGAAAAAAAAAAAACCCAGAAATTCAAGAACACAGTTCCTTCAATCCTTATTACCTTTAACTTCAGCACCAACATCCTTAAAAACAGCATGATCAAAAGATGTCTTCATTTCATCTATCCTCTCCAAAGCACAATCAAGGCCGATCTTTTCAGACGATTTCTTACACGCACCGATCACCGCCCTCTTAAGGCCCAATCTCTCCTTAATCCACCTGCTCGTCACCTTCGTCAGCCTCGGAGAAACACCGCGATCGTAATAATCATCGTCCCCCGCAAGAAGCTCCTCGCGAATTGTGGTTGTAATTTTAGCACGATTATTAGTCTCTCTCAAAGGCACCATTTTTCCTTTAGAGAAAAGCTCGTCAGCGGATATCATGTTGTTGTTGATGATGGAGAATTCGAAATCCGACGAAACGGGTGCTTCCCTGTAGTTGTTCTCGAGCTTCACGGGATTTTGGGGATCGCAGAGGTCGTTGGAGAACGAGATTCTCGGGGTGCTCATCATTGTGTTGTTGTAGAGTATTGGGCCTTGTTGGTGCTGATGATCATTGGTGAACATGTTTACGCATGCCATTTTTCTTACAAGCTATGATTCGGAGGAGATTTTTTGGTGAAGTGAAAAACGTGTTTGTGTTCTCTCTTGTGTGGCTCTTCACATGCAATGAAGGAAGGGTTTGTGTATATATAGGACAATGGTATAGTGCTGTAAATTAATTTAATTACAGAGCTCGGCTTAGAGTTTAAGCCGTGATTATAGCTATCTTTTAGAGCCAGCAATGTGCGATTAGTATATATAATAATGGTCATCAGATCTATATATCATGCTGGATCATGCATTAATAAGATATCCAAATCTTATATTATATTATGTATATATATAAATATTTTTTCTATGATCAAGTACAGGTAGACAACATTGACCAAGACTGACGTGAAAATATTTGCTTTCAGAAACTCCCTTAATGGAAATTATATATATATATATATATATATATATATTATGTTTTAAATTCGTATAATAGTAAGGGTTGCTTCAAACCATTAGCTGTAAACTTGAAGGCCAATGAATGAGTAAACCCTAAGGCAAAATGAGCTAGGCATTTTCTGGCCACCAGTCAATAGAGTTGATCAGAAGCAAATATAAATATATATATATATATATATATATATATTATATGTATTGCACATGCGTTACTAGATTTAATAGTAGTTGTTATGACAAACTTATTCACAGTCCAGCCATTTATAAATAGATATATACATATATATCATTTCAAAGCTTTGATGGGAAATGATCATGATCTTCCCCATGAGTGTTTTATATTTTTTTGGATTTGTCATTCATAATATTGAGTAACTACAAGAGCATAGTTCGTCAGTTTAAAGGTAAAATTATAAAATTTGGTCACTAAGCATACCGGTTTCGATTTTGGGTCACTAAGTTTGATAATTGCAAAAAGGCAAAATTATAATATTAGGTCACTAAATATACAAGTTTTTGTTTTTGGGTTACTATGTTTGATAATTGCAAAATTAGGTCACTAACTTTGTATGCCAAAACAATTTTGAGTTATGTTTTTAATTTTAGGTCACTATGTATATATTTTTTCGATTTTGGGTCACTAAGTATACATGTTTCATTTTTGGGTCACTGTGTTTACAAGGTTAATTACCAAATGAGTGACCAGGAATTGAAAAATGAATATACTTAGTGACCCAAAATCGAAAAAATATATACTTAGTGACCCAAAATTGAAAACGTGACCCAAAATTGTTTTGACATACAAAGTTGGTGACCTACTTTTGCAATTATCAAACATAGTGACCCAAAAACGAAAACTTGTATAATTAATGACCTAATATTATAATTTGTCCTTGCAAAAATATGTCATTAACTTTGTATCTCTTAACAAAATTGGGTCACCGGTCAAATTTTCGGCCAAAGTCGCTGAGAATCTGACGTGGCCGAGTCATCGCCGAAAATTTGACGTGACCGATGACAGTCATCAGCGTTAGGCACACGTGTAAGAAACCAATCAAATTCGAGTCGGTTAGATACCACGAAATAAATAAATAAACAATAATGTCTCGCCGGGTTTCCTCGAAGGCATCGCTAAAATCTCCTTTAGTCCAAATGCACAAGAACAAAATATGAGTTCAATTGGAATTCAATTCTATAACTAATTGACATATATTGAAGTAGTCCAATAAATTAATGATTCAGATCGCAAAATTTTTTATTTAATAGAAGTGGGTTCGAGTTTGTTTTTACTACACAAGCGTGTGAGACCATTTGGTCACTCGTGTAAGAAAGCATAGTTATATAGTGGGGATATTTACATTTTTGGTCCTAAATGTTTGATTTATGAGCAGTTTTGGTCCCCCATTTTTCCGAGTTACAGATTCAGTCCCCAATATTGTCGATTTTGAGCGTTTTTGGTCCCATATTTAACTTCATCGTTAAGTTGGGCGGAAATACGGGCTGAGCCAGCCCAATTTTACCGGTCGGGCCGGATCGCCCATAGACAAACATTGGGGGACCAAAAATGTAAAAAACCCTTACATAGTGAGTTATAATTTCATTACACACATCGCTCGTAGTGCGTGATATCCAAAGATAGCCAAACTGGCGAAGCATGTGCAGTTTTGAACACTTCACTCTTAAGTATGACCGACACCTTAGTTTATACACTCATCTTTGACTAATTCGTCTATATACACATGGCATCAACACACTTTAAATGAAAGAGAAAAAATAAAAAATAAAAGGGTACAAATAGTGGCGAGGAAGTGTAAATTAAAGAAGATTCGAATTGAAGTGAACCCTCACATGTTTATAAATCTCTTATTCTTTTTTTTTTCTCCAAGCTTAACGAATAGTCAAATGAAGTTTTAACATCTGTCCCATGATTCCCCTCTCAAATGTGCATGAGATTAAGGCATTATGTTACCTTTTGGTCTCCTCTCGAGCAAACAACCTTTGTCTTCTTCTCAACTTTTCGGTTGATTTTCTTGTCCTGGCACAATTTACGAAGCCCTCAAGAAATATTTTTTTGCCTAAGTTGGTACGTTGTACACTGACTATTTCAACTGTTATGACAGCGTATGATTATTCACCGGATAAGGTTAATTATCATGCTTTGGGGTTTGTGCAAATCCATGTTAGCTTTTAGAATACAACCGACTGATTATCGTTTGTTTCTCTTTTGATCATCTTTCCTTCTATCACTAGTTTGATTTCGAATGAAATCCTCAATTTAATCATTTGATAGGTTAGTGCCCGAAAATCCTGTATTTACATGGTCGAAGGTTGTTGATTTACGTGATTGGTATAGTTAGCATACTATATTTGCCTTCGCTTTGGGGTTATATGGTCCCACCCCCCATTTATTAAATTTATTTTTAGACCATCTTTAGTATGTTTATGTTCCAAAGCCGAGGAAGCATTTATTCTAATCTTACGTCTCTATAAAAAGAATTTGTTATTATGGGCTTTCATGACATGGGCTACACGTGGGTCGAGTGGGTTGTTAGAGAGCCCTTGATGGGCTTGTTGTGGGTCATGATATGGGTAAAATCCGACCCGCGTGGGTCGACTTCATTTACTACAGTATTTTTTTTAATGTTCATCTCCGAAATTGATAATATCTCAGCGTGGCGTAGGCAGCCATTTCTCAGTAGGGTTTTGCATCACTCACGAAGAGTTTGCGAATCTCTTACCATCATCACGTAAGTAAGTACACGAAACCAATGGTTTCTCAGTTATCTTCGATTCTCAATCCTCGATTGTCCATCACAATGGCTGCATCTTTCCACATGATGCGTCGTTCTCTTCTCTCTATCTCAACCCCCAAAACACTATCAATCAGAACCTTCTCGGCTTCAGCTTTTCCAGACGATTTCCAGAGGCAGAACCCTAATCGAGCAAACGCTCATTTCAATGAGAACCCGGGCAATATTCCGAACGAAAATAGGTGGAATCCACCCCCTCGGGACAACAATTTCAGGAATCCGAACGGCGTCGGTTTCCAGAACCAGGGTTATGGCCGTCAGGGTAATGCTAATCATGGTGAATTTAGCTCAGATACGAGTGGGAGGATGAATTCTGGTCCCAATTTTCCCAACCAGGGTTTTGGGCATAATCGCGATTATGCGCCTCAACACCAACAGGTTGGTGGCAGTAGTAGAAATCAACCTTATTTGCAGAATTCAAACCCAAATTCGGCTGGGTCTTATCAGAATCCAGCATATCCTCCTAACACTAATCATCAGAATCAGGGTTTTGCAAATGGGAACATGAACCAATGGAATCATAGTCCTAATCAGGAGACTATGAATGCAAATGGTCCCAGTGTTGTTGTTGATCTCTTGAGCTTGTGCCGCGAGGGCAAAGTGAAGGACGTGATTCAACACATGGACCAAGGAGCAAAAGCAGACGCAGAGTGCTTCGCCTTGCTCTTTCATCTCTGCGCGAATTCGAAGAAATTCGAAGACGCGAAGAAGGTGCATGATTACTTCCTGAGGTCCCCATTTCGCGGCGACACGAACCTCAACAACAGGGTCCTCGACATGTACTCAAAGTGCGGGAGCATGACCGACGCCAAGAGGGTGTTCGATCATATGCCCGACAGGGACATGGATTCTTGGCACCTGATGATCACCGGCTATGCCTTCAACGGGATGGGCGACGAAGGGCTCGCCCTGTTCGAGCAGATGAGGAAATTGGGCCTACCCATAAACGGGCACACGTTTCTCTCCGTCTTCGATGCCTGTGCAAGTGCTGATGCAATCGAAGAGGCTTCACTACACTTCGAATCGATGAAGAACGATTATGGAATCTCCCCCACGATCGAACACTATTTAGGGATCCTCGGAGTTCTTGGCAAAACGGGACACCTCGCCGAAGCAGAGGCTTACATAAAAACCCTTCCTTTCGAGCCAACAGCCACCGTTTGGGAGGCACTGATGAGCTATGCACGCATACACGGAGACATAGACCTCGAGGACCGTGCAGAAGAACTGATGTTAGAACTCGACCCCTCGAAAGCCAACCCGAAAAAGATCCCTACTCCCCCACCGAAGAAGCAAACAGGGATCAACATGCTCGTGGGAAGAAACAGAGTACCCGAATTTCGTAGCTTGACTCTCTACAAGGACGATGAGAAGCTGAGGGCTGCTATGAAGGAGCAAGTGTACGTGCCCGATACGAGATACGTGCTCCACGACATCGATCAGGAGGCGAAGGAGCAGGCTCTGCTTTACCACAGCGAAAGGCTTGCTATTGCTTACGGGTTGATAAGCACTCCTGCGCGGACCCCACTGAGGATTATTAAGAACCTCCGCGTGTGCGGGGACTGTCACAATGCGATCAAGATCATGTCGAGGATCGTGGGGAGGGAGCTGATTGTGAGGGACAACAAGAGGTTTCACCATTTTAAGGATGGGAAGTGCTCTTGTAATGACTACTGGTGAGTGTTGTAAGGGTGGTGATCGATGTTTTTTCTGAGGTTTGAAGCTAAAATTGCTGGAGATGATGAACGTAACGTATTATCTAATCATGCTTCTGCGTTTGTGGGGTGTGTTGGGATGGTAGTAGTTGTACTTGGTTTGTTTGTGAAAAGCAAACTTCATGTGTTACTTGATCGTTATTAAAGTATGGCTTGATTATTATTTTGGTTTTTCTATATTTTGGGAGTGGTATTTTAAGAAGACTTAAATTAAGTTTGCAAATTCAAACAATGTGAGGAGATCCTACGTGGCATCAGACATGTTTATTCCGAACTGAAATGAAGGTTTATGTATGGTCTTCAAATACTTCAATTTGGACCAAGATTTTTCCAAATTCACTGTAGTGAGTCACGGGCAAAAATTATGTTTGGCGACATTAATTGCTCTTATTGATTCAATTTTTTCATATTTATTACCCCTGATACCACTCATCGGACGAATATGTAGGACTTAAAAAACAATGTAAGCATCACATTATTACTGAGAGAAAGACTGTTCAGAAAACCGAAAACCAAATCCATTGCAAGATGTACAGTACAGAGAAGCTTCTTACAAGATCAGAAAACAAATCCCAACACCGAAACCAGAAAAGACAAGTAAATAATACTAATAAACCGCGTCAGAAACATATGCAGATAGAAAAACACACAACCATTTATGACATCATCTACATACCAGCGAAAAAAATAAAAAAAGAAAATTACAACGAACGATGGGCTGGCTCCTCACCTCTTGCTGCCAGACATGCTGAAGGAAGTGACCTTATTAGGAGTAGCCACCACCAGCGGAGCCTCGGGAGAGTCGGTGACCGCAAACCTGTCGTGCATGAACCGGCTCTCCACGATCGATTCGTCCTTCAGCACGAGCTTGTAGCAGTAGCAGCTCTTGAGCCCTTGCTGATTCTGGTAGCAATGGTGTGCGCTGTTCTTCACTTGCTGAAAGTTCCATATAACGCTGAATTTGCCTACGGTCGCCACCAGATGTTTCTCTTGCTTTCCACTCTCGGTGACCTGATTGGAGAAGGCGAAATAAATTAGGATATGATGAAACAAAATCAACAACGTTCGTTACGTGCGTTTAAGCTTTGTTAAATTGAGGGGTTCATCCAGTGGTGGAGCCATGTTAGAGCCAGTGGGGTCCATGAACGTTTTTTACTAATAACCTATGTTGAGATGTTTAATGTTGGACTAAAATTGAAAAAAAACTAAACTAAGAGGACCCCATACACATGTCTTGCTGGCACTGTGTGTCCATCCTAAAACTAATTGGTGATAGGAGGGCCTCTTAGATTTATATATTGAGCCGGATGAAGTTAGTTTCTCAAAGTGGGACAAATAATATCAACACGCCCCCTCACGTGTGGCACGATTCACAGCCTACCACGAGGACATATCAAATCGGGTGAAGGTGAGTCAAACAAGCATGGAACACACAGATCGCACCAGCTCTGATACCGTTTTAAGTTGAGAGGTGCAATCCAACCTAAAATCCATTGGTGATAGGAGGAGAATTCTCTTTGATTTGTATATTGATACTGGTGAATTTAGTTTCATGATGTGTGACAAACAATCTCAACAGAGCTGTAAATACTTACCCACGAGAAATGGCCAGCACGGAACTTGTTGTCAGATCCCGCGAGGTGTGCGTCCACGGGAGTGAGCTTCAGCAGCCTCGGAGCCGGGATTTTGTTGCCCATTCGTCCGGAGAAACCCGTCTTGGTTTTCCCGTCCTTATCGGAAAACAAAGTGCAAATCAAGATCAAGTAGGTATCCGTTGTCCCCAACACCCACTTCCCATCGTAAGTAACGTCCACCGACGTAATAGGGGAACCGAGCCCGGGAAAAGCAGTCTTCGCCTGCCTCATCGAAGTCCTCGAATACAATCTTATCTTCCCATCGAGAGACCCAACAACGATCGAACCGTCCCCAGCAGTTGCAAAGCACTGAAAATTCGTCCCCCTCGAAAACTGGTGCCCCTGAGACCAATGCAGCACCGGCGAATCTGCACTGTTGATCTTCTGAACCATTCCTTTCCTATCCCTCATATCCCATTGGCACAGCCTGTTGTCGTCCAATCCCAAGAAGGTAGACTCCGAAGGATCTAATTGAGAACCCTTTGAATCGCTGGCTATGTCCCTCATTGTGATATCAGCCCCGTCTTTTTCAAACTTCCATTCGGTGACAATTTTCCCCGTCTCAATATCCAATTGGTGGAGCCCTCTTGAATGAGGTTTCTTCCCTTCTTTTAATGGGCTCATGAGCATCATGTTCGTTTCTCCCCTCATCAGCAGTGACTTCGTTGGTGTCCCGTCCCCAAATTTCTGCTCGTCGAACTTCACGAACACGCCTTTCCCGTGAATCCCGTGATTGAAATTCTTGACAACTTGGACTCCGAGGTTGTTGACCAAGAAACTGTTGTCCAATGCCCCCAATGCAACGCTTTGAATCCCACCACCGGTGGCAGCCTCCTCGAACTCCACCAACAAGTCCTTACCAAGTCCTTCCACGGGCCTCTTGTTAGGAGTTTTCCAGGTGCCTTCATCTGCGTTCTCCCAAATGGAATCATCTGATTCCTCGGGCTTCAACCAGCCAATAAACTCCTTCCCGTAGATTTTCACCTTGTTGTCATCGGTAGCCTTCAACCCGTAAACATTCTCAAACAGACAGTCCTGAAACCTAGTGAGAAACGCCCTGTAGTCCTCATCAGTTAAGAACTTCAAAGCCCAAACTCCACCGTCCACAAAATCAATCCTCCTTTGATCCCCAATGTATTTCATCTGCAAATCAGTCGACACCTTAGCCCTAATATTCTTCCCTATCCTCAAAATCCAGAACCCGTGGCTCAACTCGTCCCCATCGCTCTCATCATCGTCGCTCACGTCATCAATCTTCGATTTCTTCAAAAACTTATAACTAGTCAACTTCTCAGAAACCACCCACTTCGCCTGCGGCGTATTACCACCGACGTGGCGGTAGAGTTTAACGCCGTTCTTAATCATTTTGGGATTAGGCTTCTGCGGCGTGCTGGACGAGGCCTGCTGCGGGTATTTCAGCTTCAATGCCTGCAGCCTAGCTTCGACGTCGTCTAGGGTTTTGTCAATCGCCCGCGGCGTGTGATCGGCTGCGTCGGCGTAGTTCTCCGAATCATGTTCGCTTTCTTCTTCCTCCGATTCATATTCCGACGAATCGGACAATTCAAGCCCCTCGCGGCTGTGCGAACCTCCCATGATGGATAATTAGCTCGTAGGGGCAAGTGTCGAACGCCGATTGAAGTGGAATGTTTCCGAATTTTGCACAGGATGATCTCTAACGTCTGAGATTTGATCGTTGATTTTGAGGAGATTAAGAGAGAGAAAGTGGATGACCTATAATGTGCTAGGGTTTATATAGGGAAGGAACATTTGGGAGACCGCGTACATCTTAAGCGTACACGTGGGAGCGACGATGACTTGGCAACGAAGTAAGCGTTGGAGAGAGCCGTGACAGGCGCGGATAAGTCGTGTATTTCAGTTATTTGTTATATCTTCTTATGGCAGTGTATGTGGTTAAGTTTAAAAGTCATATTAAATTATTTATAATCAAGCTAATTTTATTGTATCTCAATCGTAGTCAAACTACTTACGATAATGCATTGTAATAGTTTAGTGGACTTTTTATTAATCTCGAGCTGAAATAAACAAAAAAAAAGGAAATTAAATAAAAGTAAATGAGTTTGTCAGATGGACTGTTTTTTATTTAATAAAAGGCTAGTATTTGTGGCCCAAAATACTAAATTAAGTTTATTGAGTTTGTTTCATTATTGTGGCAGGCCACAGCCCACAATATTAAATTAAAAAACAAAAATAAAAGCAAATCTCATCCCAACCCAACCATAAGAGGCTTGTTTTTCTTTTAAAAAATAGTCTTTATTTTAGAAATGGAAATCAATTAAAACCCTAGGTTGATTTTTATATTAAATAACTGCTTCGTTCTTATTTTAGTCACGGGTCACAACACACAAGCACTAATATTTTTAAATAAAAATTTCGATTGCGCGCTGATAATTCTTATCGATATTATAAGTTAATCTCTAGAAATTGTATTACAGTACGTCTTATCGTAAATATAGTTTTAAAATGCATTGCATACATTTTTTTTATAAATTAACGAAGTTAATTTTTCTTTAGCATGTACATGAAAAAAAATATTAAAAACCCCAAACCATAAGATACCTTCAATCAGTGCCTATACGACCAAGTTCGAATTACCGACGCCATATTTAAGTAATCGTTATATCTTATCAAGCTTAATCTTAATTTTCAAAATCAAATATCAGCTTAAAAAGAATATCCGAAGGAACACAAGTATATCCCTTGCATTAAAACCGACTATTCACAAATCTTATGGGATAATTGTTTCGTAAGTGAATTCTGTCTGAGGTTGACATTTCAAAGATATTCGTGCCCCAACTAAATATTTTAACGAGTAAGTCTTCAGTATTTCGTAATATTTAATATAGGACAAATATTACATATAAGAAACAATTTAGTTATTTATTTCCATAAATCACAACATCTATGGAGTCTTCGCCTGGCGCAGAGAACACGCCACCACCTGTGCCCATTGCCTCAGCCTCGTCTTCACCGTCTCCGGATTTTCACCTGCTTCAACATTTCCAAGAAATAATTAAAAAAAATATTTATATTATATAAATTGAATAATAAATCGAAAATTCAATTATATTACCTGGGCCAATGAAGCACTTATCATCACCACTACAATTTTCGGTGTAAGAACAAGTCCTCGACAGCGAGTCACAATCGGACATCGACGCCGACGACGACCTCGAGAGTCTGCCGCCGCCGCTCAGACTCCTCCGATTGACCACCGCGTGGTAGAAATCCAGCGCCGGGAAGGTGGTGGCCAGCTTGGGGTCGACGTCCGGCGAGTCGAGGCTGAATCCGAGCTCGAAGGACGCGCGGAGCTCCTCCAAGTCGTCGTCCGTCACGCTGCACCCGCGGCGGCGCAGCCGGCTGTTGTTCCTCTTCCGAGCGGTCCACGCCTCGTCCCTCAGGATGTCCGGCGACCACGAGTGCTGCTTGCGGAGGGGCTTGAGGCGGCGGTGCTCGGCTGGTTCCGACGTGTCGCAGGGCTCTTTTTCAATTTTGTTTATCATTTTCTTTTTTTGTTTATTTTATGTGAGCGGGAATTAGGGGAGAGAACGTGGCGGCGTGTATAAATAGGTTCGACGTGAATTGTGGGCCTAAATGATTTCATGTGGGGCCCACTCTGCAATCGCCGCCTTTGTCTTTTAATACTATTAATTCTGCGTTATTGTATTAAGTTTAAATTTATTCAAATTACAGGTTATAATCTATATTTTTTCTGATTCTAACACTTTTTATTTCAAATTGTCAAAATCAAATTATAAAATCGAGCTAAAACTTAAGGATGATGTCCCGTTCTTTCTTGTGTTTGTATCTTTGTCAAACAATTTTTATTTATTTTTATTTTTTAATCAAATTATGCTCAGTCAATTTTTAGACATAACTCAATTGAGAAAAGCCAAATGGCAAATGATTCGGGAAGACTTTCCAACAATGGAAGGTGAAACTGAATCATTACATGCGTGAATTTATAATTAATATAATAAATTTTTTCTGGCTTCTTTCTTCTCTGGCGTTGGGATCCAATTAAGTGAATTAATGATAATTGGTGAGGTCTAAGTTTTTCCTTATTTATCCTTTCGGACATGAATTCCCTTGGGAAATAAAAAGGGGTAACGCGACCAAACATCTGCTTTCCTTTTCTGAAATTATTTAGAATTTATTGCTGCTGAAATTCAAATAAAACGATAACAAAATAAAGAATTACAGTCCATAGTTATGCAAAATGACCCCATGATAATCGGACCTTCTTAGATTGTGTATGTATTGCTTTCTCGTTCTTCCCTTTTAAGGCTGCTTTGTAAGACTATGAAAACAATATTAGTATATCAACAAATAATATGCTACAATGATTTTTTTAGGGTCTGTTATCGGGTCATACATATTTCTGCCAATCCATAAATGATGACATTCTAGTTCAATATAATTCGGGTGTGATATTATTTTATCTCAAATCTGTAGGCCAGGCCAAATCAAAATGCTTCGAGATTATTTAACCAGTGTATTATTATCACAGGGACTGTTTTCTAAATTTCATATTCTTCTAAACCACCCTAGATCTTTTTAGAGCCTTCTTCTTCTTGAAACTAGGGTTTCTTAAGATTTCTCCGGCAAAGCCGACCTCTAGTCGCAATTGCTAAACATAGTCCCTGTTCTTCCGTTGATAATCTCGGAGCCACATTTTCCCCCTTTTATCTTTTTTAACACTACACTTTAAGAGTCATACTATTACATATGATATTTTTTTATATATGTACATCGAAATCTTTATATCAAAAGCAGCCTTCAAGATAAATAATTTAAAACATTAAAGACTCGCAGTCTGTTTTTCTTCACCCGTCGTTTTTACGATTTTTGAAGGATGGAGGAAGGGAAATCATCTCTTTTTCTTGCGTGTTTCGCTTCGTCTCACGAAGCTACAACAAATGGCCTTTTCTAGTAGTTCGCCCTTTTCTAATGAATCCCATCTGAGTTCTAGTGATTTTACGGGAGATGTTAAGAATTTAACCCATAACATGTGACCGTCCCACGTCGATTAGCAAGAGATAAATTGACTAGTATATTATAAGCTCGATGACTTACTGCACATATCATCAATTGATTTTTTAGGATGGATCCCATCAAACTTATGTGATCATCTCTCATACACGCGGGCCCTAGGCCCGATGACGAATTTAACAGAAAGCCTCTTTATGTGAAAGTCTTTGAAACTACTACAACGGGAGCGTCAAGGTGTTCGAACGAAAGAAATTCATATTATTATTTGGCAAAAATATAAAATTGGGTCACTAAATATACCAAATTTTATTTTTGGGTTAAATTTGATAATTGCAAAAGTAAGTCACTAATTTCGTATGTCCACACAAAAATAAGTCACTGGCAAAAATAGGTCATCAACTTCGAAGTTAGTGACCTATATTCACTTTGACATACGAGGTTAATGACATATTTTTATTCGATATACAAAGTTAGTGACCTATTTTTGCAATGAAAACCTATTTTTGTTTGGACATACGAAGTTAGGGACCTATTTTTACAGTTATGAAACACAGTGACCAAAAAATCGGCATACTTAGTGACTCATTTTTATAATTTTCCCTTATTGCTACATAGTAATTAGTAGGCATTAATTAACCCACAGCATAATCTCAGCCGCCGCCTGCCTGAATATCTCTTCCACGGCAACCTTGCCCGATGAGCTATCAACAACATTAACCTGGTAAATTAATTTATTACAACAACAGAAAATGATTAATGAACTAACTACACACACTTCTCCTAACCCTAATATATGATCATCATATACAAACCCTAATAACGTATGAGCACACAATGATATATTTCAGAGCTTACTTGAGCATGAATCATATACATGCATCGATCGTTGACCGAAGAGACCTGAGAAGTCACCAGCTCGAGCCCGTGCTTCTCCATCACGCAGCAGATTTCGGTCAGCAACCCGGGCTTCTTCTTCACACAGCACACGTTGAAGTGTGCGTCCTTCCCACAAACGTTGAGGATCAAATTCGGAGAATTCCACGTCTTGAAAACGGTTGGAGGAGGAGATTCGATGTTGCTGCCTTGGCCCGGTGGTGTAATAGTAGCAGCAGCAACGTTGTTATTACCGGAGGATGATGAGCCCAGTTCGGGAAGAAAAGCCTCTCTGAATAGAGTTGGGAGGAGAAGATTTTCGTAGTTGATGATGAAAGGGTTGTTGTTTAAAGCAGTGAATTGAAAGAGCATTTCGAGTTTTTGCTGCTGGAGATTTTGGAGGGTTTCTTGCAGTTTCTTGATGTAGGTTACTGCTTCGTCGACTATGGTGGATTTGTCCGCCTGAAAATAATTATATATATATATATATACTTATGTGAATAATATGTTATTTTAATGGTGTCAGTGATGTGAATTAAGTTGGATCTTTGATTTTGACAGATCTGAAGATGGATCGGGAAGATTCTATTCCCACAAAAACATCCTCGGATTTCCAAGAAAACCCTCGAATCGAAAAGAAAAATAATAATAATAATAAAAGTAAATCATGTCTATTTAGTTCCATATAAGTACGTATTGTTAGAGTAGAATGCCCAGAGTTCCAACTCGGTTGGATATTTTCTACTTGTAAAGACAATTTATTGGAAATATATCTAATAAGAGGCATTATCTTTATCTTTTGTGCATGTATTAATTTAGTTATTTGCACTTATGATAAAGTCCTTAGATCATTGTAAGCTGAGAGACATGGTTGCGCATATGATGGCGATTATGGAATATGTCTTAGGCTGTGATCTTAAATAAAGTTCCAAGTCAATGAGTATTTCAAGACAGACATTGAATAACCCGGAAAGACTTGTGTATATGATGCATGCTTGTGAGACAAGAATGTTATGTTCCGTTAACGTTAGCGTGTTGACGCAAATGCATATATGTAGATGCTTGTTAGGGAACAAGTTCATTGAACTTGACCCGCTGAAAATTCTTAACTGGAAACTTTTATGTCGAATAAGAATTTCATGTGCGATAGTACATGACTAATCCTATGACTTGAGGCACGATAGTAGTCTTTTGCGCATTATGCTTTACTTTGATATATCTTTTGATTACTGGATAATCACAAAAGAGATATGTTGGGTATTGTATTAGTGTGTATGGAGATTTATCTGTGGCCAACATAGAATTCGGCACTTATATTAGAATAAGTGAATTTCCTATGCTTTTCATAGTTTATGATTCAAAGTCCTTGGCCAAGGCAGGATGAAAATTCATAAAGGAATCATTTAAACTTGAAATGAAATCATAGTTATTAGACCAATTGAGTTTCGACCTATAATTCCATACTCAAGGTCTGATCGGGAAATTAGACGTCGAAAGGATTTTACATGTATGCACTTGCAATTGAAAAGGTTTACTCGCTATTTCACTTAACAGTAGGTGATCATGCTACTTGCTAGGTGTTCCCGTGATTTGTGGATACTTGGAATTAAATAGTTAATTCAGTTTATTACAAGGAGTTGTAAATCCACTACTAGTGTTAATCGTGAACCTAAAAGGGTCACACAAAGTTTTGGAGAATGACAATACGAAATTGATATTTCCAATAGTTGGATTAAACTTTAATTCAATTGTTGAATTTAAATATATATGATTAAATAATTTGATTATTTATTTGAAGGAATATTATAATCAATTAGATTGACTATTTAGGCTTTTGATATTATTTAAAATAATAATAATAAGCCTAACACACGTTGATGACCAAAAGGTGTTTTGGTTGACCAAGTAAACAAGAATTAATTTTCTTAAAGTCCTGGTATTATTATTATTATTATTATTATTTATTTTGAATTAAATGATAATAAAGAGGTGTCTTGAAATGGTATGTCATCATTTATTTTCAAGATATGCGATTGCCACAAATCACTCAAAATTGTAACGTTCCACTTAAATGCTAATTAAGAGGAACTATGAGGATTACCATATTATTGCTAAACGTTTGAAGAACAAATAATATATATGTGAATATATATCTTGTAAGTTGTAGAGAGAATAGAATGATACAAGAAAAGATGTCTAGATACACTTAACTCTCGAGCACCTCTTCGAAAGTGTGATTACAGAAGAAAAGTTCTTCACTATTTCTTAATATTATAAAGTATCGATTTAAGATCCGGGTTAGTTTCTACTAGCGAAGAAATAATTCCGGTGTCACAATCCAAACGGTGGACTCGATTAGAGGGGAGACATTTGGATCCCTACGGCGAGTGTACGAGACCGGTGATACCTACGACGAACGTACGAAGACGGTGGTAGCTACATACCGGGAATTGATTCCCTCTCATTCGGCGCTAAAGAAGCTAAAGAATAGGTATATATTTCAAACTCTAATTATGCAAAATTCGTACCACGTACGTGATTTTAAAATGGCGCCGATCCGTATACTCGCTAGATGAACCGACGGGGTTGCATTTATACGATAAAATTTTTTTATCGAATTAAATTTTCCGCTGCGCATCCCCCGAGCGGCCTAGCGAACCAAACATGTACCATGGGAGAAAAAAGGCACTTTTCTACTAAACAAACAAGAAAACTCCTAACCACATAAAGGATTAGGTAAAAGAAAAAAATTGTTACCAAAAAATGAATGAAAGAAGAGAAAATAGCTATGTAATCGGAGAAATCAAGAAGAGAATTAAATTGAAGATGCATGCTCCCCTAGCTAGGTTGTTCCTCGTCTATAGATATATATGTATATATATATATACATATATATATATGTACCTATGGAGGGAGATGAGTGAGCAAAGCATGAAGATTTAAGAACATTGTCCTCATCTTCTTCCTCCTCTCTCTTTCGGTCCATATATGCAGCTCGTGCTCACCCGGCTCCTCCTGATCTCCGCCTCCACTTGTTCCGGCGGCGGCAGCCTTCTTCTTCCCCTTTCCTTTCACCGGAGCCCGTGGTGGTGGTGGTGGTGGTGGCGGCACCTGCACAACCACCACTTCATTTCCTAGGTTGCTGTAGCTCAGCCATGACTGATCGTCCCAAATAAAGTTGTCTGCCTCTTCAGCCATAGCTTATTTACATAGAGTTGTTAGAGAGAGATGTTTTTGTTTTTTAAGGATGTGTGTGTATGCATATGAAAGAGAGAGGTTCATTTATATAAAAAAGCTGTAAGAGAAGGAGACGTAATGGAGGGTTTTAGTGTAAGAAGCTGCCAAATTATAAATCATCATTAACCCAAAAGGCAGTTACTACCTTTCAACATTAAAGCAGCAGCACAAACACACATCACACTGAAGTTATCTCCAATTTTGGGTCCCACTTTTTCAATTGCTTTTTTTTTTTGTTTATTTTTAAAAAAAAATCTCTTTCTATACATACTTCATATATTATTATAATTAATGCCTCTTCTGTAGATATTACTGTTGGATAAGCTCAATCGTGGGTCCATAACCTTATCACAAAATAAAATAAAAATATATAAAAGGAATTAGGGAGACGCATGAAGTAGCAGCCAAGGAGGACCAAGCATTAATACTGAGCAAAATTAGAAGTCAAAGAAAGATCCTTGCAGCCGAAATATTTGCACGGGGAAGAAAAATTAAAGATTACATGATCTTTTATTTGTCTTGTAGTATTTTTATAAGTACTATAAATATGCATGTGGGTGTGCAATAGAAAATGAGTGAGAGAGCCAAAATACTATCGTGTCTGAGAAATAAAAAGAAGTGTCCAACTAAGAAGCAAGTGAGCAGAATAATATTTTCTCCCCTCCTCTTCTTTCTTGCGTGAGTTACAGAGAATAAAAAAAGAAAGAGCAAACAAAGAGTCATTAAAAATATTTTTAGTCCCTATTTTGTTCTCCATATCATTCAGCGAAGTGTTCAAAACATAAGAGGTTGTTTTAATCGTCCACGAACACTTACGATTTTGTACTGTAAAACAACAATTACATGGTGTTTACCTTATTCTATTACCAACCGTTACGTTTTCTTTGTCATACAACTTTGTAAAAAGTAGAAATTATACGTAAATAAGGAACTCCATGTCGTTGTTACAAAAATTCTTAAATTCTTGGCAAACAAAATTTTTATCTGCCACGGGATTATTTCGTTACGGATTAACTAATATCGACATTCTCCACGGTCGAATTCGCGAGGGACACGTAAATACTTCGAATTCGATCTCTCGAAGCGGACGAGGATTCGCTCTTTTAAAGCTAAGGTAAAAACTAGAAAAGTGAGCATGCCATGAAGATAATAAAAAGTTAAATACAATCACATTATTCTTAAGCATTCCCCGTAATCACATGAAATGTGATTGCTTTTTTACCGTTTTACATGAAAGTAACTATCTTTACATTATTAAATCTTGTACTATGTGCATGAAATCACCACCACAGTCACAAGATGGTTCGAGTGTTTGCAATCGTGTTCTACAGCTAGGTCAAATTAAAATTTTAATCATTATTTAAAGAACTACAAACAATATACGTTTTTCTATGTGTACTAGTATACAATATAATAGGAACACTTATATGGTGAAAGGAGGACAAGTGTTTGGTTTTGAGGTTCTTGGAGATATGTTCAAGAAGCTTGTTGATGACCTTAAGAACTCTCACGTCGTCCTCAGTCGGTTGTAATATGCTAGTATCATATTTTCCATAGAAATAATAAATGTTTTTATAAATATAAATAGCATTTTGAAATAAAATATTTTGAATAGCTTAGTGGATATGCTCGTCCGATGTAATTATTTAAACATTATAATTATCATTATTATTTTCTTTTATGAAATTTAGGAGGTGGCTTGATGTCGTTTTGACTCCCTGCTCTCTGCAAAAAGAGGTTGTTGATTTATTTTTCGAGGGTTTTATGGGCGATGCTTACGTTTGAATAATCATGGTATTCTGTCTATTTCTGGTTTTTATTTTTCTAAATATATTTCGAACTTGCTTTTATCTCACCAGCTCCTTTATTTCTATTTATGATGCATGCATCTGTATAAATAAAAGGTTCTGTTACTAAATCTAAGCCCATCAATAAGCTCAATAAAGGACCTAAGAGGCCCAACCCATTACACGCTATATGAGATTTCACAAAAACCCTAATCGCCTTCCACAAAACGCAGAGAGAAGTCGAATCAATTCCTCACCCAACAAGATGGCGCAGAAGATCGAGTCCGTACAGTGCTTCGGCCGCAAGAAGACCGCCGTAGCCGTCACGCACTGCAAGCGCGGCCGCGGACTGATCAAGATCAACGGCGTCCCAATCGAGCTCATCCAGCCGGAGATCCTCCGGTACAAGGCGTTCGAGCCCGTCCTCCTTCTAGGACGGCACCGTTTCGCCGGAGTCGACATGCGGATCACCGTGAAGGGAGGCGGACACACCTCGCAGATCTACGCCATACGGCAGTCGATCGCGAAGGCTCTGGTTGCGTTCTACCAGAAATTCGTCGACGAGCAGTCGAAGAAGGAGATCAAGGACGTCCTCGTGGGGTACGACAGGACGCTGCTCGTGGCGGATCCCAGGCGCTGCGAGCCGAAGAAATTCGGCGGGCGCGGAGCTCGCGCGAGGTTCCAGAAGTCGTACCGTTGATTGAGAGTAGGAGGTTCTGCATTTTTTGCTGCTGTGTTCTTTTTTTTTTTTTTCTCTCTCAATTTTTGTCATTGCTTGACGCCATTTTTCGAGGATTGTCGTGCTATACTTGGCTTGCTCGCAAGGATTCTGTTGGTGATGGATTTGATTAATAGCTAATTATTCACAATTTTGGTATTCTTTTCTTTGATTTTCCATTTACATCAACATGATTTTCAGACCGCTTAAAACCGCCACGGCCGACGCCGGGATAATTAACTCGGTTTTGAATTAACACTAGTATTTTTCGACACTTGTCCCAAAATATAAATATTTAATACTAATTTATATTTTAAATTATTTTTAATTTATAATATTTTAAAAAGAATTATTTCGGAGGATGCGATTGTAATAAATAAGATTGAGGTCTAAATACATATCAAATAAATTATAAAAAGAGTGGTCAAATTAGAATATATTTTTGATATACCAAATTGAATCGTTCTTAATCACCCCTCACCATTAATATAATAAAATAGATGAGTGGTTGCTTACCAAAATTGGCTAAAAATTCTTCATGGCATTGGTATGTTGATTTGGACTCAATATTTCCCTATTGCCACAATTATCCCACATCATAACTGTCACGCACATATCACGTGTGTTAACTCCTAATTAACATTAGGTTTTTGGCATTAATTATCGTTAAATTGATTTAATTCATTGAAGATGATGATCATGATCGAATTTCTTTAAATGCCATGTAAGGTTTTCTCCTAGTCGCATGTAGCTCTTATGTGTTAATTTCGATCTAAAGTTAGATTTTTCAGCTTTAATTATCTTCAAATTTCGATAATTACTGTTCTTATATTGCCACCTATTCGTCTGTGTCATTTGAAATGACATTCCCATAATCAAGGCCGTGGAAGATAAAATGTGGTGTCGTAATTTAATTACCATGTGATATGGGCTTCGCACGGCCCAAATTGTATTGGGCCTTACTGTTCATTTTGAATTTTAAGCCCATCTCTTTTAAAATTAAAATTAGAAATGCAACCATCAATCGATTAAGCGCGTACCTACACTCTCCATTCCCTTAAAATATCTCTAAACGGTGATTGCGTAATGTAGGAAATTTAGAGAAACAGAACCACACGCAAACTCGAACTATTGCTTCCACCTCCAAAAGAGTTTCTCGCGAAAGGTCAGGTTCCACTGTTGCGAACCCCCTTTCTTGATTAGCGTACATCTCATCTCGGAGCTGTAATCGATTCGATTTCGTGCTTATGGACTCTACCATCTTTGCCGCAGATTTTCAATCTGTTGTTCCACGCAAAGGATTGATATCCACAGCCGCTTCTTATAGCGTACCGTGTAATATTAGCCATAATCGTGTCGTCAGCCCCGTATTTGGACTTAGCTGCAGCTCAATCCAGCGTAGAAGGTGTCGATTTGATCGATTTAGGCGGCTCGATGCTTTTGGCGCCGGGAATTCAGTCCCAGTAAGTATTTTTTATAGGCTCAGGAAAAATAGTTTGGTTTTCTAATTGGTCTGGGCCATGATGAAGGTATAATTCAGTTGTTTGTTGGCCTTAATTCTCGTAGCTAACGGTATCAGCGATCGAAGCATGTTGATTCCTCTTAAATCATTGAATCGACGAGTGCGACGGTTAATTCATTACTTTTTGCATTATTTTGGTCTACAATTTACAGTATATGGTTGATTTAATATGGTCGCTTTGTTTAACCTCGTAATGCGTAACTTCACAACCGAAGATGCAGTGAAATCTGCTTTGAAGTGGCAATTTGATCATTTTTTTGGGTAATTTTTGTTGAAATTGTAGACGCAGGAGGGAACATACACTGTTGGTGATTTCATGACAGGAAAAGAGGAATTGCATGTTGTGAAGCCTACCACCACCGTTGATGAAGGTAAATGCGAAGCTTTCATTATATATCCAGAGAGTTTCATTGATTGATTCAATTCAATCTACCATGCTTCTTCAGCGCTAGAGCTTCTTGTGGAGAAAAGAATCACTGGATTTCCCGTAGTTGATGAAGACTGGAAATTGGTAAGCTAAAAATTCCTAACACAATGTTATTCGCTTGGGGAGTAGGATAGGGGTTACAGTGGCATGCTAATAACTGAGATCAAGTGGTGAGGAGAATGAAGGTCTTAAGGTGATACTTTCATCGAGTGAACGTGGAAGTATATTTTAAAGCATAGCATATTAGTGATGACATTCACTAAACATATCAAACAATCTTCACAATTGATTCTGCAAGTATTTTTTTGACGAAAAATGTGAGTAGTCGATATAGGAGTCTCCTTATGAAATTTTCTCAGTGTTTCTTTAGAAAATGAGATCTGATTATGGTTTTACCAAACGTGTAGGTATTAAGGGATGACATGATATTCGTCATTGTATATTTTTCTTACTTATATCTTTACTTTCATTTTGTTTTTACCAGTAATTGAGCCATTTTCTGTGTTTTCTGCAGGTTGGTGTTGTTTCTGACTATGATTTATTGGCACTTGACTCCATATCAGGTATAGCTGACTTTGTTGTCCATTACCAAATTTTGAATTCTTTTACGTACTTGTTCAGTTTCCTCGGGAATTTTACTTACAGAACTGTGATCAAATTGTGGATAGAATAAGAGGTTGTAGAACTATTTGAATGAATATCACGAGAGGACCTCATATCTTGCCCGCAGCATCGATATTTTCCTTCAAGTAGTATAAAGAGTGCTGAAGAAAAAAAACATAACTGACAAGGTCTAAAAAGCATGGATAGATCAGGAACACTTGACTGTTTCCTTTATGCTTGGCAATCTGTGGATTTTCTTAAGCTACTTCATCAATGTGTGGGAAAGGATTTATCAATATCATGTTACTTTTCTTGTGCTGTTCTATCACATGTTCTATTCTTGAGCTTTCGGTTGATGCGCCGAAGCAAAACTTTCTTGTGGACGTGATGCCTTTTTCTTGTCTTCTGTATGTAGGTGGTGGGCAACAAGTAACAAATATGTTCCCGGATGTCGATAGTACTTGGAAAGTGAGTACAAATTCTTTTTGTATTATCCCTCTCTGCAGCCTTCACATCATTTTCAACGCCATACCATAATCATCATAAGGACATGGCTGCATCATTGTATGGCTTTTAAATAGTGACAACTAACAAGCCACATTGATCCAAACTCATGTTGTTCTTATCTTATAGTTGTTGGTTGTGACATTATCATCATTTAGGGATATAACTCCAATTGGCTTCTCTTCGTTCCCGTAATTTCATCATCTTATTATTTCAGACCTTCAACGAAGTTCAGAAGCTGCTCAGCAAAACTAACGGGAAAGTTGTGGGCGAGCTCATGACTCCCACTCCCCTCGTTGTACGCGAAACCACCAATCTCGAGGATGCTGCAAGGTGCTGCCGAATTAAGCTTTTCTTTGCTCTCTGCTCTTCTTTACTCTTTCTTAAGTTGGAGATTTTTCGTTTGACTCGTTCAATAAGCTCAATTCTTATACTTTGAAAATCATTTAGGTTGTTACTTAAAACGAAATACCGGCGGCTACCTGTTGTAGACGGAGAAGGGAAGCTGGTACGCATTCTTCCTATTTACGCACTTTACCAGTGGAAGAATACCTAAATTGCACGCGATGAAAGTGCCAATCTATTTAATTTTCATCGTGACCTTCCGTCTAATTTGACGGACACCTTGACGGAAGGACCAATTCAGTTCATGTCCAACAAAATCGAGGACTAAATTGGTCCACGCGAAACATCGGGGGACCATTTTAGGTTTTGTCCCCTTTACTAGTTTACGAATTGTCTCCTTATCAACCGTTTTTATAGGTTGGTATTATTACACGGGGCAATGTTGTTAGAGCAGCTCTTCACATAAAACGGTCCACCGAGGGAATGTGAACACTTTCTCTTCTTTTGTAAGACCATTGTGGGCTCTGCATGATATATGGTGGAATATGTCTGCTGCTGCTGATCAGCACAAGTCTTTGAAGCACACACAATATGCTTCACAGGTAATATATTGATAGCACACTTTCTCATTCTTGTGCCTTTGATTCTCTGTCATTTTATGCATGTTCAATTATAGTTTTGTTTTGGTATGATATGAATATGAATGTGGTGTAATAATAATAACATTTGTAAGAAAAATATTGAGGTTGATAGTACCTGCAAATCATGTAAGAAGCAACCAAGCTTGCATTTTTTATTCACTGTGATAAAAAGCAACTCCATCTATTAACACCTACCAATACTATCCACACTTTAATATCCAACTTTTGGATAATGATGGAGAGAGAATTCGTTTACGTTATTTTACCAATAAAATAGATAATGAAATATAATCACTTCAACGGAAAACTAGTTGCAATGTTGAATATCATGATTCACAACAATCATTAGGCAAGAAAGCTACCTCCACTCCACGGACTAAATCAGTCTCTTCTTTTCATGATCATGTAATAAATCAACCGTATCACACATGCAATGACTTTAATTATGATGCCCAATTGCTTAATAACAAAGAACAAATAAATAAATAACATTGGATAAAAAACTCGGTCAAAGTAGAACACAACTATTGCATCACGGTTGCCAACATAAAAGATTCGGACACTTCTTTTTTACACAAAGAAAAACAAAACACACGAATTATTATCATTCCTACTCCAAAAAAAAAAAAAACAGTTAAAACAAATCCGATTAGCATTAATTCATATTAAAACGCGAGACAAATCATTTAGATAGAGCATCCAATCCTTTCCAGCTCATGCAAAGCATCTTTCATGCAAGGCCTCTTCGTAGGGGACAGCGAAGCACAACCAAACCCTAGCTTGAACCAAGCCAACGTGGCATCCTCCCGCCCAACCACGTCGCTCCGTATCGCCACGTCAGCCATCCTCAGGAACCTCTCGGGCTCCTCCGAGACCGATCCCAGGCCCCACTGGCTCAGCTCCCGGTCCGAAAAAACCTTCCCGGTGAGAAGCTCGAGCAGAAGAACCCCAAAGGAGTAGACATCCCACTTAGGGTTTGGCTTCACGTTGTCCATGGACTCCGGTGCGTGGTAAGGAGAAGTGCATCCTATGAAGGAAGCCCCCGCGTAGGGGCTCGGGTTTTCGTGGATGATGATGTCATCGTTGTGGGCCGAAGAGGCGGTCGACCTCTTGCTGCCGAAGTGGCGGGCCGAGGTGTTGGCAGCTCTGTGGACGTGCTTGCCGTTTACGAGCCGGTGGAGCCCGAGGTCGGTTATTACCGGGTCCATTTCAGGGGTTAGGAGGATGTTGCTGGGTTTGATGTTGCCGTGGACGGTTTTCTTTTCGTGGATGTACGTTAGTCCCTTGGCGACGCCCTTGGCTATCTTGAACCGGGTTTGGTAGGTCATGTAGTAAGGAGATGAGCCCACTTTTCCTAAATTCAAGGAAATAGTTTTGTGTTTTAGTGGAAGTGATAAGCAAGATATATATACAAGAATTCATAAATAATATAAGATTATTGAACCATGAAACATGACAGAAAAAATGTGTTGGGACTATTACACTTAAAAAAAAAATACGGGTAATATTGAATCCTCGCGACCACCTATTAAACAGGAAAAATTGTGTACGACTAAGTTTAGATAAGAAATAAATCAGTCTAACAATGTATATAATAGCTCACATTAAGAGGTTACGGTACGACTGTCACGACAAACCGTTACAAAGAAAAAATCAAACGTCCGAGGTAATATAAGAAACCAATCAGCCTAGGCGTAAAGAATTGCGAGAAATTCAATATATAAAATTATAAATATGAGTTTAAGATTTTTCTTTTTCTTATAAAGCTATCGATAGAAAATTCTTACCCATTACTTTCTTGGCTTGAACTATGATATTTCAAGCGAAGCAATCATTTAGAAAATGGAAAATATAAATGTAGGAAAGGAAAATAGTGCATCATGTGAACCGAGTAGGACTATACGAGGAATATAAGGCATCACATGCTTTTTGGCTTATTACTTGTTTTGTCTTCGGAGAGCTTTTTAGACCCCATTATCGCCTACATTATTACAAGAGAGAGGTCCATGGCGAGAAAGAAGACCCTGTATGTAATTAATACTACGAAGACTATAACATGGCAGTTAATGACGGTTAATGCAGCAATTAAAACAGCTTAACAAGAATTAACGACGAAAGGATTATTAAAACTTACTGTAGCCAACATTCGCCAAGCTCCCATTGGACACGTAATCGTAGATCACGAGCTTCTCATCGTCTCCCCAATAGAATCCCCTAACCCTAACCAGATTCTCATGGCGAAGCTTCGAAATTGCCCTAACGTGGGATTCGAATTCCTTAGACTTTTCAACTCCGCACTCGCCGATTCTTCTGACGGCGAACGAAGCCCCGTCGTGAAGAACGGCTTTGTACACGATGCTGCCGCCGCTCGAGCCGAGGACGTAGGCGGAGGCCTTGAGGAGGGTCTCGAGTTCCAGCTGGGTCTCGCCGTCGACCATCACCAGCTGGCTTCGGGATTTGATGGGCTGGGTTTGAGTCACCGATTCCGGCTGATTATTGCAGTTATCGCCGTCGCTGTCGGTGGTTGTCCCTTCTTCTTCATACACCGACGATGTCGACGGTGATTCTCCGTTTGTGATTGTCAGGCAAGGGAAGCAATTGGGGAGGTGGATTCTCGTCTCTTTGGTGACCGATTGCGGCGGCGGCGGCTGTGAATCTTGCTTGAACACGTAGGGTTTAAACGTCGTTGGGTCCGACGGTTCTTTCTTCTCTGCGTCGTCGTTTTGTTTCATCGTCTTCTTCTTCTGGTAGATGTAGAGGAACAAGATCGCGAGGAGCCCGATTCCGGCTAGGTCGCCGACGGCGATCCCAGCTATCGCCGCCGGTTTGAGCCCGCGCTTCTGCGCGACCTGAGGCTGATTCGACGAGCCGTCGGAGGAAGGGACGGGGGTATTTTGGTCAATTACCTTCGGCATGGCTGCTATCGCCGGGGTTAGGGTTCCGTTGGCGGAAACGTTCGGCGGGCTCGAGAGCGTCGACGGTACGGTGCAGAGCTTCTTCACCGGCCTGCCGCAGAGGTAGCCGTTGCCTCGATATGCCTCCGGCTTCTGATTCGACAGTGAGATCGAATCCGCCGGGATTTCGCCGGAGAGGTCGTTGAACGAGAGGTCGACGGTCGCGTTCCCCGGGATTTCGCCGGCGAATTCTCTGCTCACCGGCCCGGTGAGCTTGTTCGAGGAGAGATTCAGGTACTGCAGGTTGGGCCCGCCGAAATCGAGGGGAAGCGAGCCGTTGAGAAGATTCGAAGACAAATCCAAGACCTGCGGCGACCTAACGCCGCCGGGAATTGGGCCCCACAGGTAGTTATTCCTCAGAGAAACCACCGACAGATTCGGAAGGGAAGCGATGCTCGCCGGAATGGTGCCGGCCAAGGCGTTCACGGACAAATTGAGGACCCTGAGGCTCTTCGCGCCGGGAGAGAACTCCGGGATCGGACCGGCGACGGCGTTGTCGGAAAGAGACAGTACTTCAAGCTCCGACGCGTTGAACAGCGAAATAGGTAAACTCCCGTTGAAGAAATTACCGGAGAGATCGAGGACCTTCAGGTGCTGGATGAAACCCAGTTCCTCCGGCAGGGTTCCGGCGAGTCCGCGGCCGGGGAGGGAGAGGCCGACGACCCTGAACATATCCGGCACGATTCCGAGGCTACTTTGGACATTCGCACACGTCACCCCCGTCCAAAAACACGGCGTCGCGTCGCTGTAATCCCAGTTATCGAGAACTGATAAAGGGTCGCTGACGATTGAGTACTTGAAGGAGAGAAGCAGAGTTCCGTCGACGGTGAGCCCATGTAATGGAGTCACCACCGAAAGAAACAGCAGAAACAGAGAGCACAGTGATGCGTAGGCGACGAAGCTCATTGTTAGTTACTACAATCAAGAAAGAAGAAGAAGAAGCACACGGAGATGCATAGTGTGTGTGTGTGTGTGAAGCTTCTTCTGCTTTATGGGGCGAGGAATGTGGAGAAGAAGGTGCAACTATTACAACATCGGTGGGAAGATAATGGAGATCAGAAGAAGCTTTTGTTTTTGTTGAGCTGAAATGGGATTTACGTAGTTGGTGAGGATAATATACGGGGAAGAACGTGGAGAGGAGAGGGTTTGGTTCTGTTTTTTTTTTTGTCTTGTTTTCGGATTTTTTTTCTTATCTTTGCTTTGCAGCAGGTTTTTTTAACCTTTTTAAAAAGGGGGCTGTGTTGTGTGTGTTGTGTAGGAGTTGATGGGGTTACTGTTTTTATTTTTGTACTCAACTGATGTCAATTATCTCCTTGTAGTTTGTGAGAAGGGCATTAGTTCTCTCTTTCTAACAGAGACAGAGAGAGAATCTTTGTCTATTTTCTTGCTATGCTAGCAAGATTTTTGGACCCGACTATTTTATGTAATAATGGGTTAGCTTAAGAAAGTCCACATTGTGCTGTTTGCCTTTTTTCTTTTCAATCTTTAAACCATCCCACCATTATTTAGTATTACCCCACGTATATAGATTGTCTTTACTACGGGTTCGAATTACGTGGCTGTTGTTATTTGTGAGATTTGTGTTATATCACATGAACTAAAGAGGAATAGTAATGTTGGAATCCGGTGTGTTCATAGACGACGGTGAATTTTGAATTCGTTTCAGAATGAAGTTAGTCGGAGTGCAGGGATTACGGTGGTGTTGTGTGGGGATACATTCCTGACACAGAAGAAAATATATTAAATAAATTTTTGTTTCCAACGTCTCGAGTCACCGAGGACATGACACCTCCACATAAAATTCAGAAGTTCACCTCTTGGACCCCTTCCACTTTCATTGCATGTGTGGATTTGTGACATCGCACATATGATAGGAGAATTAGTCTCGCTGGTGGGATCGCCTTATATTAGGCGTTGTGATTCAGATTTGCTTCAGTTTGAACTTAACGAGAGTGTGAGGACTACGGTGACATTGTGTAGGGATATATCTTAACAGAACAAAACCAAGTTTAAAGTTTTGATATTTTCCTCGGGGTTGTAACTTATTATGGATTATCACAAAATTAAAGAACTTGTCATTGTACACATAGTCAGTGTGAATTAGTACAGCCGGAAGCAAAGTCGAAGTAGTACCATAACTAAGTTAATATTCAAATTCACTTCATATACCCTTATTTGTAGCGTGGGGACCACTGTGACATCGTATACACTGTGATTGGAATAATAAAAAAGAACAGAGTTACAAATTTGATTTTTCTTTTTCCCATGCAATTGTAGCCTTATTGTGGACTATGACACAATCAAGAGACATAACTGTTGTTAATGAAAAATTATTTTGTTGTGGATGATCACAGAATCAAGTCGGAACATGCGGGAATTCGACTCCTAAAATATCAACTTTTCAATGTAATGCTTTTGGGATTTTTAAGAGAAAATCTGAAAAAAGACGGTCACGAAAAATCATACTTTATGCAACTTTTGACGTTTTTATGTTTTACATACTTAACCTTTTGCGCCATTTGTAAATAAATGCTTGACTATTCATTTTTTATCTATAATTCATTGTCTTTTCTCAAAACTTGCTACTTGTAGTCTAGCCTTTGGCCTCACCTTGACGACAGTGTGAAGCCATAGCGTTGAAAATTGGGTTTTATATCATATTATAGATCTTTTATTTATAGAAACAGTATTTAATATACTTTGGGTTCGAATTAAATAAAGAAATTCACCATATCTACGCAAACAGTTAAATTTAAATGACTGGACTCATTTATTTTTCAGCCCATTGAACAAACAACGCGTTAATTGAATACTATGGCTTGAACCATGCTGCTAATTATTGATACGTAGGCTATGGGCTTTGGTAAATAATATTAATGCACTAATACCTCCATACGTTATGAATGTAAAAGTATTTTTCTATTTATTCCAAAATATTTAAACTAATATTAAAATATGATAAACCCTCTAAAAATTTAAAATCTTAGTAGAACTGGTCATTTAACAACTTTAAATGAATTAATTATTTAACATGATATCATAAATCAAGGCAAAATATCATGGGTACAAAATTCCACGCCACTTATAAAAGGAAAAAAATTATATATGAAGTTGGATAAAATATCATAAACAAGTGTTAAAAATAAATAGATGAAAATATAATGCAATTCTTAAAAACTTCGTCATATATTTTGACTTTGAAGTTGAATGTTCGGGGCCCTAAGATCATGATCTATAATTAGGTTTGTGATATTTCAAATTGCAGATCATGAGTTCGATTTCAGTTAGAGATATTGTTTTTTGTTGTTGCATGATGTTGAGATTATAAAAGTTGCGGTGTTGTCCATGTCGATTAATTAAATCTCTCATTCTCAATCAATAAAATGAGAGGCAACTTCACATATCACCAATTGATTTTAGATGAAACCCTCAATTTCAAATACGGTATCAGGTTCAGCCATCGCATGTGAAGGGTGCATGTTGAAATTATAAAAGCGAGTGTTGCACCACAACGGTTAATTAAGTTCCTCATATTAAATTAATAAAACAAGTTCACATATCAGCAATTGATTTTATGATTAAGCCTTCAATTTCTAATATATGTGGATTGTATTCTTACATGACCCCGAGAACAAGTTTGACAGTTTGAAGTGTGCGGTGTATAAATTTATAGTCGATGAAGTCTAGAGTACGTGGAGAAAAATTTGACCAAACGGGTTTGAATTGTGTGGCGCAAATAATAGCCAATCATGTGAAAATACTTCGGAAAAAAAAAAAGAGAGTTTCGAATAATGGGGTGAGTTAAAAATTAAATAAGTTTCTTCGAAGTTCTTCAATCAAATTCTAATAGTTTCGAGTTCGAGAAAACCTCAACCGACATCATAGGAAAGAATCCACGTGAAAGCAAGTCACGGGTTAGATGGGTAGCATAATGTTTTTAATTTAATCTCAACCGATAATCAATTATTCAACTAATATTCCCTGATTATCATCTTTATTTGTTATTTCTTTAGTTTGTTTTTATTTTATTTTTTCTTTACCTCGCGTTACTATGATGTTATTACATGAGCTTACGTAATAAATAAAAAGGAAAGTTGGAAGTTTGTTAGTTCTTGAGCCCTTATTGATATCCTACTGGGCCCATTTTTTATGGGCCTCAATGTCTGGCCCACATAAAAATAGAGGAACGAGATGAATAGTGGTAATGACGTGGCAACAATCTCCGAAGATATTTTTTTGGACGATTTTCCCCGTCGATCATCAAGGGCCAGGAGTCAGGAGATGAAGAAGCCTGAGATCAATTTCACGTCGAACGTTCGATTCCTGCAACCGCACAATGCTCGCCGGAAAAGCGACATCGAGACATTTCACGGCGAGGAACGACATTCCTCCACCAGAACTACCTCGCAAGAGCTCATCCGCATCACCGTCATCAAAATCACAACAGTCTAATCTCAGACCATCGCTGAGCCGAAGATCCCTAATTCTCACTTCAGTAACCCTAACCTTAATCTCTAATGGCGATTTCGTTTCTCCGCCGGTGGCCGAAGCTCGCGGGCTGTTTCAAATGCCGCCCGTTAAGCTCAGCAACAGGTGGATTTTTCAATGCTTTTACGTCTACGATCTAAGCATCGATTCTTCTGAATCTAATTTCCCCCCTTTTTGATTTGCAGGTACTATTTGGTGAGGGCTGGGGAATCGGAGTACGAGAGCTCCGGCATAATCAACACGAATCCAGTCGCAAAAACATCCATCGACAACGGCTTATCTGCGGAAGGTAAGAAACAGACAGTACGAGCTGCTTTGGAGCTGAAGGCAATGGGGGCGTGCGAAAACAATTGCTGGATTTGGCCTTCGATTACTCAGAGAGCTTATCAAGCTGCTGAGATAATTGCTTCCGTCAATGGAATCAATCGAAGGTAATAATAATTCGAATTTTCTTTGCTGTTCTTCGGCGGGAGAAAACTCAAAATGGTACCCAATGTTTACCCCGTGGGCCACGTTAGTCCTTAATATTTCGCACGAACCAATTTAGTCCACGATATTTTCGACCAGTTTGCTAATTTCGTCACGATTAGCGACAATTTTAACAGCACTCATGCACGTGTCCCACACATGGTCTCATTCTACATTAAATCTCGCATGCGCCCTAGTCCCCGACGTTTCGCCTGTACTAATCCGGTACCCGATATTGTCGATTTTGAACCAATTTGGTCCTTCCGTCACGATTAATGAGAATCTCGCCCCCCACACGTAATCTCCTTCTACGTTAAAGACTCACCACAAATGGATGGATGAATTGAAAGGGTTACTGAAATTAGGCCGCGAAATTGAAAAATTCTCCACCAAAATTCGAAAATGAGCTCCAGAAATCGTCTGCTTCGTCGAGCTCCACTAACTGTAGAAGAGTACGATGTGAATCCCGAACCATGTGAATATTCCAACAGACCCTCTATTTTGCTAAATCCCAGTGAAATTGGCGTTAATCGTGACGAAAGGACCAAATTGGTCGACATGGTAAACATTGGGTACCATCTTGAGCCCTTCTTCTGATGTTGATTGTGCACTTATCTTATCCTTTCTTCTAATGCAGTCATATAGTCCCCGAGTACAGTTTCTTAGATGCTCGTGGATTAGGTGCCTACGAAGGGAAGCCACTCGAATCCGTCTCCGAGGTAATAATAAATTATCACGCGATAGCTTATCGTGTAATATCGAGTTGTTTGAATCTTTTTCTCCCGTCGTGTCGGTGCTCCGTGTTTTTAGGTTTATGCATTGGATAGCCTTTCCCCGAACGCAAAACCGCCTCCGATAGACGACGGGACTCCCAACGAGAGCGTCCAAGACGTGTTCGTCCGCGTCACGCAGCTCATGTCGATCCTCGAAACGCAGTACTCGGAGGATACTGTCGTGATAGTTTCGCCCGATTCCGATAACCTATCGGTGCTGCAAGCGGGTCTCGTCGGCCTCGAACTACGCAGGCAAGTATTTAACAAATATGTTTTTTGTTTGTAATTTTCCGTACGTGCGTCTATATATATAATATATATATATAATATATATATATATATATATTAGTATATCGATCGTATTTGGCAACGATAGTCATGGGCCATAAAGCCCATGAGGACTAATCAACGAATTGTGGGAGGGGAGATTCGATCCTACAACCTCTTTTAACCACACGTCCTTAAGGCATCCTCTTTGACCACTAGATCAATGCCTCATTGGCTATCAACTTTCACTTCTACTAACCAAGTTTTATGTCTTTTTCTATAATAAATAATTTTCTATTTATATTGTCGAAGGGGCGAGCTTACGCGTTTTGGAAATATATGCAGGCACAACGACCTCGCTTTCAAGCCCGGCGAAGTCAGGTTCGTCGACCCGAACAGCGTTCCCACATACAAACAGCCCGCTTCCGCAGTATACAAGTGCTTCAATCCACCCAACTGCAATTGATTTTCTTTATCTATTTTTCGAAATTTGAAGACTGCTCTTATTACATTCTTCGAAATCTCACATCTTTACGTGTTTATTTTTACCACAAATCGCGAATCCCGGGTTAAAAAGACAGATATCCCTGTCCGACGAGAGATTTAACGCAGTCATCGAACATGTCCTCTATGCTTTTAAACTTCATTCCCAAGGCCTCCAATTTCTCGACACTGAAATCATAGTGAGGCCTGTCGAGCTTCTCGAACCTGTAAGAAAGGGAAACAAACATCGAAGTGCTGCGGTGAAGTGTAATATTCAAACCCCAAAAAAAATTTATCTTTCGAGGATACGAACCTTTTGGGGATCGGTAGGTTCGGATATTTCTCGGACAGGATCGTGACTAGCTGATCGTTGTCTACCACGGCCGAGCTGCATAGGTAACGCCCTCGGGCTTGTTGGTTCTCGTAGACGAGTATGTGGCCCGACGCCACATCGTCGATGTGGACGTATCCCATCCGCCCGTGCCACTGGAACTTGTTCGTCTCTCCTGATCAATAATTTTGATATTTGAATAACATCCGGTGAAAGATTTACATTATGGTATGTAGGCGTTCTTTAAAAATATAGCATTTGACATCGGTCTTTAAAGTCAATGGCCTTAATTTTAAGAATATTTTGTTACTTAAGAGTATGGTTCTCAGCTATATGCGGGTTCTCAGCTATATAATAAAGAGCTGAGAATTCAGTATATAGTAGATATGGATTCTCAATTATACAAGGGTTTTCTATTGCATAATAGGGAGCTGAGACAATATATAGTGGATCTGAATATTCATCTACATAAGGGTTCTCAACGGGATAATAGGGAGCTAAGAATCAGGTGTGTAGTGGGTCTGGGTTCAAAGTTATATAATGAGTTCAAAGCTCCATAATAATTCTCTGTTTAGTAAGGGTATAATAGTCTTTACATACTTCGAGGCTGTTTCTTAAAAACTCTCTCCTCGAAAAAGCCATTTCCCTAAATTATCCCTAATATAAATACGTACGCGTGTGTGCATAACCGTGCAAGTACAAACGAACCTTTTAGCAGACCGAGCACATCGGAAGCCGTTGAGGATAGCCCCGGCGGCAAGCTCGGGCCGATGACGAAAGAAGGGAGGACCGTGACGAGGTCGATGCCGTTGCTCTTGCAGAACTCCCATGCAGCTTTCTCCGCCAAGGTCTTCGAAAGTACGTACCAAATCTGCCGAAATCGTAATAAATTAATATAAAATAAACTGCAATTAATTAAATTATTTGATTATTTAACCCGCAACGTGATAATAATACCTCGAGCCTCTCGCACATCTCCTCGGAGCTCCACGAGGTCTCGTCGAAGGGCACCGCGGGGTCGAAATCGTCCCTCACCCTAACCGTCGAGGAAGACGAAGTGAGGACGACGCGCTTCAACGAGGGGTTCCTCTTGCACGACCTTAGCACGTTCAACGTGCCGTCGATCGCGGGTTGCAATATTTCGACCTGGACGAATTTTCAATCATAGCCAACTGATTAAACATTTAATTACCTAAATAAAATTATATTTTCGCAAAAAAATAAGTGTGCCTTCGGATCGGATTTGGGCTGTCCTAATACGGGCGAAGCGGTGTGAAAAACTCCGCCGCATCCCATGATGGCTTCGTCGAAGCTTCCGTCCACCATGAGGTCTCCGTGGACGAGCCTAAGCCTCTCTCTCGCGCCCTCGAGCTCCCACAGGTGTCCCGTTTTCTTGTTGTCTCCTATTTATATCGTAAGAAAAAAAATAAAAAAAATAATATTTGAACGGTTTCTACGTAAGAAGTAGACCTCTAATTGGTACCGGGATCTCTAACGGTCCCGATGATGTGGTACCCCGATAGAAGGAGGCGTTTGATCAGCCACGATGCGAGAAAACCCGATGCCCCCGTGACGCATACCTTGCCCTTCGTTCGATCCATCTTATATTAGCTGCTTCCAATGTTCTTACAAGTCTTTTATTGTACCGAAAGTTTAGTTCTTGTGCGAATTTATGCAGCAGGTTTTGTGAAAGGAAGAAATGGTGATGAGAATTAGGTGATTCATGTAAGTGTTGCGAATGGGGGAAAGTTAGTGAAATGCTTTTTCAATTGCTGATATCACAACCTTCACAGTTGTGGCATTTTTTTTTCTCCATTTTTTGATAAGGTGCATTTTTTTTTCTATCCTCACGCTCCAACTGTGATCAGCCTAAAGCAAATCTGAACCTCACTTATAACTTTGATTTCCAGCGAGATTAATCCTCCTGATCAATGTGTAAGCAAAATGTAAAAAATAACAATAATTTAAAAAAAAAAAAAAGATTAACGAGAAGAACACAACATAAAGTAGCTATTACACAACAAATTCACAAGATAATGCTGTCGTGTGGTGCATCCTCATATTATGTATGGGGTCCCATAACTGAATTCACAAGAGAAAATTCAAGATTTATGTTGTACTACGTATGGTAATCTACAATCTCCTCGCTAGTGATTCAGGCTTTCAGATGCCATTGCAATCTCCTGCAAAAAATTGATTCACATCTCAAGAAATACCATAAACTTCACAAACAAATTCAAATCAAATAAAATCAAATCTCCTTTGAGTTAATATTCAAATGGACCCTGTTCTCGGTTTACCTGGAGCCCGGCTTGGCTAGAAAACGTGCATTTCGAAGTAACGGCTCTCCCCTCATCCAACAGCCACCCCACTTCACACAGAATCTCATCATCTTCAGTTATTTTCACCGAACACCACAGATTCTTCGGTAATAATACGAGGTTTGGATCCTCCCGTGTCGTCTCCCTCTCGCACTGCCCTCCAAGTTCTTGTATTGACCCCTTAGTTAATGAGAGCCGCGAATCAAAACATGACGTAATATTCACTATGATCTTATATATCTATATATAGTGTGTGTGTGTGGGTTCATTCATTTTTTCAACGTGTAAGATTAGAGGTGTAGCACTTTCAGGACACGCAGATTAAGAGTTGCAATTTTAGGATAGTGAGTTTTAAAATAGAAGCAATTTAAAGACAACAAGCGCCAATTGTGTCAGGTCACCTCCTTTGATGACGTGGCACTCCAACTGACGGTACATCACCTCGTTAGTATTTGGAATGCCACATCACCTATTCTGTATGACGTGGCCTCCGGTTGGATTCCAGATCGACTGCCAAGTCATGACGCAGCGTCCAGGTGGCACTTGTCGTCCTTAAGGCTATGTTTGGATTCAAGAAAGTAGCGTGGAAAAGAAAATTGGAGAGAAAATGATTTTAATAAGTTTTTCATTCGTTTCCTTACCATTTGCTGAAGAAATTAGTTTTCCTTAGTCTTAAGTGCAAACTTAGGCTTGATTTTATTTTTTTCTCTTTTACTTATCTATTTCTTCAATCAACTAAACATAAAAATTAATGTTCTTGTTCATTTTCTTCCCTAAAATTGCAACTCCTTAATTGAGTGTCCTGAAAGTGTCAAATCCTCTCAACTTACAAGACGAAAAAGATAATTTCATATAATAAAAACACAATCTTTTACACTGGACACTTACATTGGGAGAGAGCCAACCCGTTGTAGGAAAGGAGGTAACAAGATGGGAACCGCTCCAACTACCTTTAACCAGCGAGGCCTCGAGCGGTTTGGTGGCTGCAAACGCCGTATCGCGTATCGCACATCCCCCCAGCTGATCCCCGTTCCTGAACGGCCCATACCACTGCTCGAGAAACACCTTAATGCCCAACAATTTCAGACAATTTCCGTTGTCGTTTTCTTGCAGCTGAAGCAACTGAATCACTCTCGCACGTGACTTGTTGTCCCCATCACCAGCATTAGCGGGTTGGACCAAGCAGTGTTCAAGCTCCAACACGGTGTTAGTAGCTGAAGCACTTGATTCCCACAGGGCTACGTAGGACCCGTTCGATCGATAAGCAAATGCGTTGCAATTAGGGTTTTCTGCGGATAAGCTTCTTTCGTTGACGGAGTGGGTCGTAGCAGCATCTGCTTCGCATCCAACGGTTGGGAGGAGCTTGATCGTCTTGTAGAAGAAGGAAAACGAAGAAGGGTCTCTTTCGATTTCGTTTGGAGCTACTGATGATGATTGGGCGAGAGTAGGGCACTGAGTTTGCCAATCGAAGACCTTAACTTCCCATTCGCGGTAGGCTTCGGGGGTGACCGATTCCGGAAGCTCGACGGGCTCTCCTCTGGTCGTGAAATCCGCTCCGAAACCGTCCCATTCCCCCGAAACGTTCACGCAGAACTCTTCCCACGCGCTGCCTAATCTGCTGTCTGTGAGACATTTTCACAAACAGTTTGCATACACGTATGTATTGATCATCTTCATCACAGAGAAAAGTAACACGTATATGTAGTCGATCTACAATTAAGCTCTGTAAGATTAAGACATAATCGGCTTCTCAGGTGATCTTAATTAAGCACAGGGTATCATAGGACGAAAATCATCAGCTCCTTACCGGTAATAATCGCTGGTGATGCCGAAGAAACACGAACAGTCGCAGCAAGAACATGATTTCGAGAGCTGAGGCCATCGCTGTGAAAAGGAAGTCGTTTCGATGGATTCCCAAAAGAATGTAATGAGAAGATGGGAGACGAGTTATTGGTTCGTGTAATAATGGAAGCAGCAGCGTTGAACAAAACGGAAGACATTCTTATCGTCTTCGAATTAATATTCCACCACACACAGTCATTTATATATGTATATCTATCTATATATATATATATATGCGTGTAATATTTGTTTTATTAAGGGAAACAATAGCAGGGCATTCACCACCATTCAACTCAAACTCTAGTTCACCATCTCGAAGAAAGGTGTGGGTCCAGTTTCAATGCATACTATTTTTTATTATTATTCTTTATATTTGCCTTTGTCTTCCTGAAAATAGATTTATTATTATTATTATTATTTCCATATAATTTAAAAAATACCCTAATGTTTCTGAGAACCCGAGACAAGACACAACTCATTCGTTCTTTCGTTGGCGTGGAAAACAAAAGTAAATGAAAAGGCTACGAACTTTCTCTTTCGCCTCCGCCAATAACGTTCGCTCTCTTTCATCACTCACTTCTTCCTGTGCGTTGTACGCTAATTCGGTTATTCGTCTTTTGGAGGACAATATAAATTGAAAGGCAAGAGGAGAAGGTTAGTAGTGTTGATGCGGAGTGTAAATGTTTCGTGTTTTTGTTTTTTTGAATTACTGGATAAAATAAGCGCAACGTTGACGATAGGCTTCAGATGATACTCGATCGATTTCCCTAATTAATGCTTTATGTCAGTATTAGGAGTTCGATCGTCGTGAGCTAGTTTGAACGAAATGTTGAAGATTTGGCAACTCTGTGACGTATTTAGTATGTTCGACTTGCTTATATTTTTTGTTTAGGTTTTTAGAAGTGTGTTTAAGCTTAATTGGTTTATCTGGTCTGTGTAATATGCGGAGATTTATCTGTTGGAGTTTCTTTAATTGTTTTTATTTCAAAGGGGTACTGAATACCATTAGGTTACTTAGTCAATTTCCGTGAAGTGGATGTGTTCATGTTGCTTGTCCAACCACCAACATAGTGTTGGTAGTACATTGATGAACAAAGATGATAACAACTGAATAAATGTGTGGTAAAGTTCATGTAATATGATGCATATTTGTAATTTAACGTTGCGTATTGGTGTGGAATATGGTGACCAGAAGTTTAGTGCTTAAAAAAATCGATAGTATTGACTTTTTATGGGTTTCTTTGCTTAGATCTATATGGCTATTGTATAAATTGATTGTGTACTTTGAGGTTGGGTAAAGCTCTACACTTGGAAGCAAAAAGGTTCCGATGTATGCGAGAAGAATAAAGTGTATAAATCAAAGATGGAGTTATTTGGTTCGACATGGGAAATACTATTTTAGTTCTACAACGGGAGCTCACTGTATAACTACTGAGAAGAGGCATATATCAAATACAGCGTTGTTAGGCTTAGCTTCTGAAAGAAGATGTACAACATTGCATTCGAGGTTTGATGGTAATTGGAGATCCTCCTTGTTGAGATTATATAGTTCTGAAGGTGATGGAAGGAACACAAGCGAAGATAATAAGCACGTTCATACAAAAAATGTGTCAGAATGTGACAAGGAAAAGATTAATAGATGTGGTGGTGTAAGGCATTGCGATGCACATTCGCAACTTGGGCAACAAGATCAAAAGGAGTGGCTCAGAAATGAGAAGCTAGCTATGGAGAATAAGAGGAAAGATTCGCCCTTTCAGTATCGATGAGAAAGATTCAGAAACGAGTTCTTGCGTAGGGTTGTTCCTTGGGAAAAAATCACCGTCTCATGGGACACTTTTCCTTATTATCTGAGGTATGTGATATTTCACGTTGTATCTTATAATCTCTCTCTGTCTCTCTCTCTCCACCAAAATATATCTCAATTGGCATAGAATTTTGTTCTTGCAGTGAACACACCAAAAACCTTTTGGTGGAATGTTCAGCATCCCATTTGAGACATAAGAAGTTTGCTGCAGAGTATGGTAGCAGCTTGGCTTCGTCGAGTGGGAGAATTCTGCTTCAAACAGTCCAGGTCTATTTTCTTTTCGAGCCTACTTTTAAATTAAGTTATGAAATTGTATGATTTTTGGGATGCTAAGTATTTGTTTATTCGCTGAATGGAAGTAGTTTTATCATCTGATATATAGGGATTTCTTGTGTGAAGGTATGGAACTGTACCGTGAACGAATGGTGAGAGCACTTGCAAGGGATATGCAAGTTCCACTAATGGTGCTTGATAGCAGCATTTTGGCTCCATATGTAAGCTTGTTTCGATTCAATTGCGGGTTATCAATTTCCTTATTATGTTCATTCAGAATTTTACATGACTCACAATGGCAATATTTGTACAACTTACTGTACTACCATGTATGCCCCTTCTTTGTAATATTGACTGTTGAGGGGTCAAAACGATGTTGGGTTTCTATTTTGATTTCCATAGCTGAGATATTTTGTATGTGAGAACTTTCAGGATTTTAGCGAAGATGAAAATGAAACAGATGAGGACAATGTCGATTCAGTTGAAGAGAGTACATTGGAATCTGAAGTTGAAGATGAGAATGATGCAAGCAATGAAGAGGATTATGGCAGTAGTGGTGAGGCAGGTAGTGATGATGATGATGTCCAAACTTCTGCCAAAGCTTTGAGAAAGCTTGTTCCGGACGACATTGAAGATTTTAAGAAGGTAATATCATGACTATCCCACAATTGTTACTTCCGAATTGTGAATATTAGTCAACACTATAGAAAATCGGAATTCTATGACCAACTGATTCAGTCTTCTGCATTTACTTCGGCGACCGCCTTCTTTGCATTTTCTTGGGAACTTCAATAATTTGCTAGTTAAGCTCCTAGTAAAGTGTGAAATGACAGCTCTTTTGTGAGCTGCGTTTTTAAACAAAATTTATTCTGCTTATCAAGATATTTTCCAAAGTTCTGTTTGGAAGTAATGTTATGATATGTGTCTCTGTTAAATGTTTGTAATGTCCTGATGGCAGAGTGTTTCCGGAGAGTCTGAAACCTCTTCATCATCCTCAAAACCAGAAACGGAGCATTCTGAAAAACGCCCGTTAAGGAAAGGTAATATATCATGAGTATGTCATAAGAATGTGAATCTTTATTTCAACGAATGTATCGGGTATAGAAAGACTGCATATAATTTCCTATCATTCTTTACATGAAATATTGGTATAAAATGTCTTTCTGCTCCCAGGGGATCGTGTTAAGTATCTTGGACAGCCGATCAAGGTTGAAGATAAGGACACGTAACCTTCACCTTCACCGAGAATTTTCATGCTGTACTGTATCATGAGCAAGTTGCATCTACCATGCTATCTTTATCTATTCAGGACCTTGCCTAACGGTCAACACGGCCAGGTGTATGAAGTGAATGGCGACCAAATGGCTGTTTTATTTAATCTTATTCACAAGACTTCAGAAGGGGGAAAAGATGAAGAAACTGCTGAGCATGTTGAAAAAACATGTCTTTTTTGGCTTCCGGGTATGGAACTGTTTTGATGCTTTCCAATATTGAGCAGTGTCTTGTCTGTTTCACCACTAATAGTGGAATTATTCCTTTAAATGAGAAGAACTTTTTTGTTAAATGTTGTGGTTTGCCTCATTCTTGACCATAAGATCTTGAATAATAGTTGCATTTGCTCCTGTCTAATCTACAGCTAAGGATATTGAGCGTGATGTTGATGCTCAAACTCATGACTGCTATCAAGCCATGGAAGTGCTGTGTGAGGTACTTTCTGGCGGTTGATAATGTTCATGTGAAATTTTAGTTACAGGTTTCAGCTGTAATATTCCGTTTTTGTCTCGTACATTGAATCTCAATATTGATGCAGTTTTTGGAGTCTCAAGAACCACTTGTAGTCTACTTCCCAGATTTTTCTCTGTGGGTATCGAGGGCAGTGTCGAAGCCCAACCGTAAAGATTTTTTTCAGAAGGTGAAAGAGATGTTTGACCAGTTAGAAGGACCCGTAGTTTTTATTTGTGGGCAGAATAAATCTGAAACAGATTCTAAAGAGAAAGAGAAATTCGTAAGTTTCTCCGAGGATTCAATTTATAAAGTATGATAGTTGCTTCTATGCTAACGTTGCGTTTGGGATTTCGCAGCCGATGATGTTTCCTAATTTGGGCCGTCTTGCTAAATTGGTAAATATTAAGAATTCTGCGAATCTTGTGTGTTTCCTTCTGTGTTTACCTATCTTCCTTCTGCAAATCTTGCGTGTTTGAATATGGACCGTGATTCGTATAATGTTGACGTGGATTAAAATCTGAACAATCTTTTGATTCTTGAAACATAGATCAGAGTAGTTGATTTCTGACATAATTACTGAACATTGACAGGCAAAATTTGGTAATTTAGGTACTTTTGGTGGGGCTCTGTGATTTATAAAATATTTTGAGTTTCTTTTGACATTTTTCTAGATGAGGATGATTTCATCATTGGCGTTCAAATTAATGTTAATGTGGAATTGTGATCTTTCTTCTTTCTCAGCCTCTTTCTCTGAAGAGACTAAAAGAGAGGTTGAAATCTAGTAAGCCATCAGAGGACAATGAAGTATCTAAGTTATTCAGCAATGTCATATCTGTAGTTCCCCCAAAGGTAACTTTTTTAAATTGCCTTTTTTATTTGATATATTACATTTAGTTGAAAAGTTTGGTGCGACCGTTGATCCCATAAATTATATACTGCTATCTAGTCCATCTCTCTAGCACTTTCTAAAGCACATGCACTCACTTAATATTCTGAGTTGATTGGATAATATTTCTTGATGATTGCAGGAAGAAGATCTTTTGACAACATTTAACAAACAGATTGAAGAAGACAGGAAGATAGTTATTTTCCGAAGCAACATAACTGCAATTCATAAGGTGAATACACTTTGTCTTCTGGTTATGGCATCTTTTATGAGACAATATCTGTTGGTTCCCTTTCATATAGTTTATCGTCTTACTCAAGTAGCTATTTTATTTAACAGAATGTTATTTGCACATTACATTTCAGGTTTTTGAGGAGCACGACTTATCATGCATGGACTTGCTGAATGTAAACACCGACGGTGTCATCCTCACAAAGCAGAGTAATGATAGTCATTATTTCTTATCTGTCAAATGATAATTTATAAAATGCTACAATTATTGAAAGGCTTCGGTGGATATAGGAATCCCATCTTCTTTGCAGCATTCATGCTCAAAAGTTTATGCAGAGGCTTTAAAGTGTATTATTTTTAGGTTCTTTACTGACTTAATTCTCTGTGTACCATTACAGATGCTGAAAAGGTTGTTGGTTGGGCAAAAAATAATTACCTTTCATCGTGCCTCATTCCTTGTGTTAAGGGGAACCGTTTGCAGCTGCCTCGTGAGAGGTATTTACGTTCTTCTGAGCCTTCTTGTTGCAATTAGAGAATCAATTTCGTTGTTCTTAAAATTTGACCATCGTCACTTTTCTTTCTCATATAGCCTTGAAATTGCAATTTCGAGGTTGAAGGATCAGGAAAAGACGTCCAGTAAGGCTTCGCAGAATCTCAAGGTACTTATTTTCCTCTTCTTGAGGACCACATTAATTAGGAAAACAGACTCGGAAAAATCACTATTTATATATATAAATAGACTCGGAAAAATCACTACATATATATATATATATATATATATAATATCGCGGCTACTCCCGCAGAATCTGGCTAAGGATGAGTACGAGAGTAACTTTATTTCAGCAGTTCTTCCACCCGGTGAAGTAGGTGTCAGATTTGATGATGTAGGCGCCCTCGAAGACCTGAAGAAAGCACTGAATGAACTCGTGATTCTCCCGATGCGGAGGCCTGAGCTTTTCACGCATGGAAATTTGCTACGGGTATTTTACGTATTCAAATGCAACCCCCTTTTTTTTTGCAATTTCTTACGTTTCCAAATTGTAAAAAAAAAGGTTCTTTGATAGCCTTGCAAGGGGATATTACTATTTGGCCCTCCTGGAACTGGAAAGACCCTGATGGCTAAGGCACTTGCTACAGAAGCTGGAGCTAATTTCATCAGTATTACCGGTTCCGCACTCACATCCAAGGTCGGTGGAACCATACAACTTAGGTCTAATACATTACAGCATGTTTTTTTAACTGCTGACCAGTGGAATCGCGAACATGTAGCTGAAAATACACATGTTGTTGGTGTTGGATTGGTTAGGGTGAAACGTCGTTTTTGGTCCCCAATGTTTGGGGTATGGGCACTTTTTTGTTCCCGCATAGTCCGAGATGCCCCCAATGATTTTGGGCGATTTTGGTCATCCGGTTAATTTAACCGTTAAGTTGGACGGAATTACTGGCCAGTCCGGATTTTGCGGGCCAAAGAATGGGGGATCTGGCCCGTCCTGTAATTCCGTCCAAGTTAACGCCTAAAGGTTCATTTAATTGGAGGACCAAAATTGCCCAAATTGGAAACATTGAGGACTAAATGTGGCATCTCAGAACATGCGAACATCAAACGCCCATACCTCAAATATTGCGGACTAAAAATGGCGTTCGCCCGATTGGTTAAAAAATTTGATATCAAGACCAATCACGCATTCGTATTCTCGTTCTACTTTTATCGTCGCGTTCATACGGTTTTTGGCTACAATTTTCTTTCAGTGGTTCGGGGACGCCGAAAAGCTCACCAGAGCTCTCTTCTCTTTCGCCAGCAAGCTGGCTCCTGTAATCGTCTTCATCGATGAGGTAACATTTCATTCTCTATTTCATTGCATCAAGAATTTAATGGGCTTTATATGTCTTCTCTTGAGAAGCTTAACAATCATAATTCATTATCATTTCGATTTCACCCCAAAAATTCTGATTTTCACTTACACGTACCATTATAAAAACCCGATGCAAGGTCGACAGTTTACTAGGTGCCCGTGGTGGTTCCTTCGAGCACGAGGCCACCAGAAGAATGAGGAACGAATTTATGGCTGCTTGGGACGGTTTGAGGTCCAAAGACAGCCACAGAATCCTCATCCTCGGTGCCACAAATAGACCCTTCGACCTCGATGATGCTGTCATTCGACGCTTACCAAGAAGGCAAGATACGATTTGAAATTTTTTTAACATCTTACGAGCTGCAATTTCTAACACGATGTGTTTTTTTTTCCCTGTTAGGATCTATGTGGACTTGCCGGATGCGGGGAACCGTCTTAAGATACTGAAGATAATACTTGCCAGGGAAAATCTGAAGCCCGAATTCTCTTTCGAGCAACTTGCTGATGCCACTGAAGGTTATTCGGGGAGCGACTTGAAGGTAATGAAGGGCGGGTTTAAAAAGCTTGTAGGAAAGCAAAGATTGTGGCTTGGGCCTAAAACTCTCTTATGTTTCGATCTTTTTGCAGAACCTTTGCGTCGCTGCTGCGTATAGACCTGTGGAAGAATTACTGGAGAAAGAAAACAAGGTGAACTCTGCAATAAATATACTCTTCTTGGATGATTTTTGTTCGAACTTTTCGGCTTAATTATTTTTCTAGTCTTGTATATTTCGGGGAGTGGTATTTTTTAAGGATACTTAAATAAATGGTGGCAATTTTAGGATAATAAGTTTCAAACTTGGAGCAAGTTGAGGGCAGTTAACGCCAGAAACCTAATTTCGGCCCAAAGTTAACACACGCGGCGATTGATTGGGGGGAAATCTTACCTGCGTATTTGAAAAATTCGGGGCAAATCAGCATCTCCGACGAATTGATACAATTTGGAGGACACACTGGAAACCTAATTTCAGCACGGAATTAACATAGGAGTTTCCCCAAATTCAATTGTCAAGTACAACTCACGTGTGTTAGTTCCAGGCTGAAATTAGGTTTTCAGCGATAGCTGTCCTCAAATTGCTTCAGTTTGGAAACTCATTGCCCTAAAATTATCACTCCTCAAGTGACACTCTCTCAAATATGCAAAGACTAAAAATGCGAACATGTATGCCGTTAACTAATGAGATTGCAGTGAATTATTTACCTTTCATCACTGATGACTGTGATGACAATCCCTATTCAGGGAGATGAAGTCGATGGCCATCATCCCGTGTTGAGATCGCTCAATCTCGAGGATTTTACCGTCTCCAAAGCCAAGGTAAGGCAGAAAAATAACCGATGTGACCGTAAATTACTTACTTTTGGGGCCTTAGTTGCTTAAATATGTTTCAAAATCCACCGCGAAGCTTAATTAATTCGAATTCGGGAAATCTTTTGTTGCACCCTATGAAGTCTTTGGATCCCCGATTTGATTTCTCAGGTTGGACCTTCGGTGGCTTACGATGCAGCAAGCATGAACGAGTTGAGAAAATGGAACGAACAATACGGTGAAGGCGGTAGCAGAAGAAAATCTCCTTTTGGGTTTTGAATTTTTTTTTTTTTTCTTTTTCGATCATTATTATGATTGATCATAACTTGAGACTTATGTTTAAATTGTTCATAGGAACTAAAAAAAACAGCTGATGATAGTTGTTCTAAGTTCAGGAAAACAGTTATATGTTAAGCACAGAGAGCAGCTAGGAAGTTGAGCTCCGTAAGATATAGACATAGTTGCAAAAGAGGATATGTTTTTCTTTCATGCATATAATATTTAATGCACGTTAATATTATATGTTGAACTCGAGCTTGATGGGCTATTTATTTATTCGCTCGAGCTTGATTATAAATAATCAATATCTCGGTTCCGGAGCCAATTTAGAATTAAAAAAATTAGAAAAATAAAAAGAAACTAACGAAATGGCTCTTGAGTTTGCAATTGGTTAGGACCGTGGTACTTGTGTGGTGGAGCAGGTCCTGAAATTTAGACAATTTAATGCAGTGAATCATCGGTTTAGGACAGTTTGGATTTGACTTTTAGGGATGATAAGTAAGAAAAGGTAAGAGGGTTTTGTATTTTTTTTTTCAAAAAATAGCATTAAACCAAAGAAGGTTTTTAAAAAACAGTCCCGGAGGTTTTTTTAGTCAATGACCTTAATTTTAAGGATATTTTTGTAATTTTTCCACAATATAGCTGAGAATTTGTTGTAAAAAGTTGTTCTAATATGAAACTGAATCCGTGACCTATTATTTTTTGGATGAATGACAACACAACCATTGTTCTACACCTCACTCGCTCATCCTTAAACGTTTTACATTTAATATGACTACATAGCCGGTTACTATTAGCTAGAATTGTCAATTGTGGCAGGGATTCTCCGTACCCTCGGGAATCCTATCCCCGCGGGTCGGGGACGGGGACTATACTCCCCGCTCCGTCCCCGCCGGGATCCATGTTGTAAATTCCAAAATAATTCTATTTATATTATTATAATGTAAATAATATTTTAAATACCATTTAGATAGTATATTCAATTTGTATATATAATAAAGAGAAGTAATATTTTAAATGATGAGTGTCCCCATTTAAATATTGTATCTAAATTATATATTATAACATAAATAATCTTTTTAAAATAAAATCATGCGGGGCGGGGATCCCTGTTGGGACGGGACGGGGATTAGATTCCGCCCCACCCTGTCGCGTTGACATCCCTGCCAGGAGCCTCTTAGTAAGGGTTTAAGCCTTTAAATAGTTGAGCTATTTTGTAAGAATATGCGGAGGCTATTTTCTTAAATTATCCTTTTAAGATAAGAGAGGGGCTGTTTGCAAATAGCAAAGTTGTGGGGGTGACGACCAATAATAGGTTGACGGTTAGGTGTTGACTGAGGTGTTGACTGAGGTGTGGAGTGGTGAAGTTTGAAACTAAGAGTGTAGTGTAACGTTTTATAAGCAATAAATTAAGAAATGTATCGTCCCTTCGACGCTTTCATCGCAGTTGACGATGATCCCAAAAGTAAAAAGAAAATAATAATCGACGATGGTGACTCTCACACGTGGCGTCACATAAATGGAAGGACCGATGCCAAGCGAGGAACGCGAACATCTGTGATCTGATCTGGTGGAGAGTGGAACTGTTACCAACCGATAATGACATTTAACTTACATTAATGATCAATTATTGCCGAATTGGTCTGAAGATTATAGCCTCCGATTGCGTCCAAATTCATCTGTATCGTGTGTCGCTTCGCGACTGGTGGTTCGCAATTTTTCGTTTACTCTGGCCTGTTTTTGGTAATTGGCTGGTGCCGTTAATTAAAGTGCGGATCCGTGCGGTGAAGTCCTCTCTCCATTTAGGGCTTTACAGCTCAGCTCTGCTGATTTCGAAGTCTTTGAGGTATCTCTATCAGTGTCTTGTCCTGATTGAATACATATGATGCGACTTTCTTTTTCTTATAATTTTGCTTCTAATTTGCTGAAATTAGTTGAGAAAAATTGACTAACCATTGACTGTTTTTGTTTTGATAGAGATTGACTCTTACAATATCGCACCTTTATTGTCTGAACCTGCGAAAGAGGAGCAGTAGCAATGGATAGAACGCAGAGGTTAATGATTGAGATTCTAACAGAGCCTCAAAGAGGTGGGCAATCACTGTTAGGAACCGTAAAGATCGCTGTTCTGCCCATAGCAAAAGTGTTCACTGTGTGTTCTCTGGGATTATTGTTGGCTTCTAAGTATGTCAACGTTTTGCCTGCAAATGGGAGGAAGCTCTTAAATGGGGTCAGTTATATATAATTTTTCCAGTTTTATTTTCCGTTTTTCGTGTAAATTAAAAGAAGGAACTTTAACCAAGATGGAGTGATTATTGTTTATTAACACAGCTTGTATTCTCGCTGCTGCTTCCGTGCTTGATTTTCTCGCAACTGGGAGAAGCCATAACGTTTGAGAAGCTGCTCCAGTGGTGAGAATTTGTGTCATATTCGTATGCGAAAAATCATTTTTGACAATTTATTTACTTTCCTTTTAATTTATTTCAGGTGGTTCATTCCAGTCAATATTGTCCTTGCAGGTATAGCGGGATCTCTCATAGGCCTCGTCGTTGCCTCCATCGTCCGTCCACCTTACCCCTTCTTCAGGTTTACCATAGTACAAATCGGGATAGGTAAATAAGAGGCTCGGTTTTAGTTTACAGTTTCTTTTTGGTTTAATTTCAGTTAATCAAGTTTAAGAAACTTTTCGGAATCACCCCATATTTCGGTCTTATGAACCGAAGGCCCCACTCTTAATCTATGTTAGCCTTGAATATGATGGATTTGCATGTTTATCCGAATTCACGTGCTTTTTCATGCTGTATATTGCAACACAAACCAACCTTAATTATTGCTAATTGCGCTAAGATTATGTGTTATTACATCGAATCTGTTCGTAATAGTTAGTGGGACTTAAATTTGCAGGTAATATTGGAAACATACCCCTTGTCTTGATGGCTGCATTATGCCGAGACAAATCGAACCCTTTTGGAGATACCGAGAAATGCTCCCGAGATGGAAATGCTTATATCTCATTCGGCCAGTGGGTAAGTGCCTCTTCTGCTACAATTATTTATGCTAGAAACAATTTCGACAATATGTAACGCCCGTTGAACGTTTTTCCCGAAATGAAAATTGCAATGCTGGAAATAAATATGAAATTATAAAGCCACCAAGTCACCTATCTTGATAATTTTTCTTTTTTATGGTTCGTGTAGGTTGGTGCAATTACTTTGTATACGTATGTTTTTCAAATGCTCGCTCCTCCTCAACCCGGCGGATGGGAAGCTGTCTATGGTGGTATGCCTGTGAAGAATCCGTCGAGGATTAGTTCGCATCACACTGCTGGAAATAACAGTTCTCCCGAGCTGCAGCCGCTTCTTCTTACTGAGGAGGTTCCTCAGATTCATTCGAGTACAGTGAAGAAGGATTCGGTGGGAACCTCGTAAAAAAAAAGTTGCCTTTTTGTGCATTTTTCAAATAATGGATCGTTTTTCTGTTTGTAGAAGTTATTCTTTGATATTATTTGCATGACGTGTAAGTTATTCATGTTCAAGATTTTATGATTTGAAGAGGTGGCTTTAAATTACGTTCGTAACAGCATTAAATAAGTCGTTTGCTGGTTTCTCATGCAGATCAAGGATTTCCTGAAATATCTTTATGAGAAGCTGAAGCTCAAGCAGATCATGCAACCCGCAATCATTGCTTCGGTAAGTCAATATCTGTACCGTACGGATCATTTGAGTGAATTGAATTAATGCGATGATCAGTAAGTTGCAAAAGAAAAATTTTCATTCATCTTCTTGTCTGTTTGTTCTACTATTCCGAATTGTTAGGTTACATCCTACATGAATTTTTTATTTTTTTTGCTTTCTTTGCGGAGGCTACAAAAATTCGTTTCTCTTTTTTCTCCATGTTGACCTCCGTCGAATCGACATAATATTCCGAAAAACAATTTTAGGTCCAGAACAAAAAGTGCAACTAATGGTCCATCACAGTGCTGTATATAACATATATAGAAATTGTTTCTATGTAAAACCATTTCATGAACCAGCAGATCTTATTGGCAAAGAATTTTATCGTAACTTCATATGATCTATTTTTGCCACCTTTCTGATAACTTACATGTTAAATCTTCTCTTGCAGATCGTGGCAATATTCATCGGATGTGTACCTTTCCTGAGAAAACTAATCTTCACTTCAGATGCTCCTCTCTACTTCTTCACAGATAGCTGTATGATTCTCGGGTAAACAACCTTTCATGACCTTTATACATAACCTGACCAAAAAAATTTCATTTCGCATATTGGTTTTTGAACTGTCGCTGTCTATTAATTTCATAACATAGCTATTATCATCATAAATTATCAGGGATGCCATGATTCCATGCATATTGCTGGCTCTAGGTGGCAACCTCATAGAAGGTAAGCTATAAAATTGCCCAAGTCATATTACCAGGGGAAGGAAGATCATGACCAGAAATATATATATATATATATATATATATATGTATATATGTATTTAATTTTTTGTTTGCTTTTTAGGTCCCGGGAGTTCGAAGCTGGGCTTTAAGACAACTGTTGCGATCGTGTTTGCCCGATTGGTCTTAGTCCCTCCGGCAGGACTCGGGATTGTTACGTTGGCTGATAGGCTCGGTTTCTTACCGCCCGATGACAAGATGTTCCGTTTCGTGCTTCTGCTGCAGCATACAATGCCCACTTCCGTTCTTTCGGGTAAGAAGAATCATATAAATGGATAAGTAATTGGATGTAATATTTTGTCTAAGAGGTTAATTATTATGGATATTATATATATATATATATATATATATATATATATATTCAGGTGCTGTTGCGAACCTAAGAGGGTGTGGAAGGGAGGCTGCGGCGGTTTTGTTCTGGGTTCACATCTTTGCTATCTTCTCCATGACCGGTTGGATCATTCTTTATCTAAACATTCTCTTCTAGTTTAGAGTCAACTTGTATGTATATGCATGTATGTGTTTTATGACACGTTTTAATCGACGAGGAAGGAAGCTACTTCCATTTATTTTGTTTTGTACAATCATATTTAGGAGTTATGCCATTTAGGAAAAAAAAGAAAAGAAATTCTCTTCAAATTGCTTTTTGTCGAAGGAAGATTTGATTGTATGAAAACTACGTAGTTGCTAGAAAGTGGGCTCTCTGTCTGTAATCATATATTTTAATCAAAGCTACGCCATATATGTAGTTTTTTTCCTTATTATATTAAGGACATATGACATGGCCCGTTGTCCCAAGACTTGGCTTTAGTGGCATGGCGACCTCTACGTCACGGAGTCGAATTCCATCTGGGTGGGATTCACCTTGACTATGTTTATCAGGTGAATTTGGAACATATTCATCTTGTTTGTGATTACTCTCATCACTGAAGTGTGTGACTGCAATTAAGCCTTCATCAGGTCGTGTGGCGCAAACCCACATCGGTATTTAGGCAAGCTCATTGTCAGATCGAGTGGGGAATCCCATGACAGTAAAAAAAGAAGAGGCAAACCACGTGTATCAAGCTAAGAATAATATTATTGGTTTACAACTTATCAATGGTGCCAACATATTTTGCAACTTTACAAATTAGACCACGGTATCATTTTAAATTTGTTTAAGTTTAATAAAAATTTTATTTGTGCACGTTAAAAAAACATCGATTAATAGTTTTTAAACACGGGTTTTCTATATATTTTGATTTATTTCTTATTTATATATATATACTGAATTTTTACTGAATTTTTTGGATTTTTTGGATTGGAGAAAGCTCAGATTCGGTGGAGTGGACGATGAAACCGTCAGTTGTCTCTTATTGGGCTTTTTCATTAGTAGAGGCCCATTCATAGGCCCAGGTCCAAAGCGAGGAAGAAGCCAAGGTGATCTTTTCTTCTGTTTCTCTTTCTACGTAATCAAATTCAATTTTCATCTTTTCTTTCCCGGGAAGTTTGTGTCATGGACGAGAAATCTAGGGTTCATGATGACGCGCGTAGATACAAAGACCCATTATTTCCCCGTCGGTTAATTTTGTCTGCAGTTGTTGCTCAGCTGCATGTTTCACAGGTGGCGATGGATGATAATCGTAAACGTCATCGGATTTACTGTACACATCGTGTTGCACTCGGGCTCCATTTCCTCTTTCATCTCTCTATATAATCAATCCAATCTTTAATTTTCAAGCTCTATTTTTCGAGATATATCGTGAAATTACATTTCATTTCCCTTTATTGTTTCCGATGAACAGGTGTTGCTGCCCCAATTATTGTTCCTTATCCCAGGATCTTACAAGGAAGAAACATGTGTCTGATCAAGCCCGCAAATGGTGCAAGAGAGCATCGTTGTTATTAGGCTGTTCTTTCTGGAAGAAGCTGTTCCATTTCTTGCTGGCTCATGTCTTGAGGTGGGGAAAATGTGTTTACTAATTTTCATTTTCTCTATATATGTTGCTGATGACCACCGCTTTCACCCACTCGTGCATTTTTTTTTCTTTTTGAGCTTCGATTGCCTGCCTGTTCTTCCCTTTTTTGGTAAATTTTATCAACTGGTGAAAACTGAAGCAAGCCTTTATGAACATTCGGGGTTGCTTGTATATTTTTACTACGTTTAGTTGAATGCAAGTTGAATTTCCCCCGAAAAACACTAGGGATTGCTTAACGTTGTGCTATGATGATCATAAATCTCTTTTCTGTGATCTAGCATCTATATGGTAATGTTGAAATTCTGTCTTTAAGCTCAAGCTTTTCACTATTACAACAAATCCTGATAAAAAAAAAGATACCCTGCAATAGAAGGATGAACCAATATGCTCCATAAAGCAATGTCCCACCATTTTTCAATTTCACAATCCAAAGAGAATTGGAGCTTTGCTTTGAAGTCTAACAACCTCAGCAACTCACTCTTGTCTCAACTCCTCATGTTTGTCTGTATAAATTCCACCACTCTGCCTCAGCATCGATCTTGAGACGAGATGGATCGCGAATTCAACCGTGGTTTTCGATCGATTTTCTTAACTCTCTGCCTCCTAACCGTGTTGGATATTCGCTCAGCAGAGTATTTTACGTTCTATACCATTATCAACAATTTCCCTTTTTTGTGTGTGTTTATTACATGATCACATCTCATGTCTTGGTCTTCTGTTGTTGGAACACAAGGTCCCACGACCGCAAGGAGATGGAGGAAGACCCGTGGACCATGGTTCAGAGAAACGGGAACCAGTTCGTCGTCGACGGTCAGCCGTTCTACGTCAACGGGTTCAACACTTACTGGCTGATGGTCTTCGCCGTGGACCAGTCAACGAGGGACAAAGTGAGCCAGGTTTTTCAGCAGGCCTCCTCTGTGGGCCTGTCGTTGTGCAGGACTTGGGCCTTCAACGACGGTCAGTGGAGGGCTCTTCAGAAATCGCCCTCCGTGTACGACGAAGACGTGTTCAAAGTATTACAAAACACAATCGCATACTTCAAAATGGTGATTGTTTGGAATCTTGATCATGTTTTTGTGTTTTTTTTTTCAGGCGTTGGATTTTGTAATAAGCGAAGCGAAGAAGTACAAGATAAGGCTCATACTTTCGCTGGTGAATAACTGGGAAGCGTACGGCGGGAAATCTCAGTATGTAAAGTGGGGCAAAGAAGCCGGCTTGAACTTGACATCTGATGACGAATTCTTTTCTCATCCGACCCTCAAGAGCTACTACAAGGCCCATGTGAAGGCAAGTTTTTTTACTATGTAGTAATCTTTCATCTCGAGGTTTCTAAGGTTGTGTTCTGATCTTTGTTGAATGACCACTTCACCTAAAAGCTTAAGATAGATCTTTGTTTGATGATCAGTTCGCCTAAAAGCTTAAACTTGAAGGGAGTATAGCATGTTGTAATTTTATAATTTTTACGTCCTAACACGCCTCTCACGTCCAGATTGATTTCTTTCTTATCTACGTATAACTGTCGTGAGGATTTGTACTAATGATCTCTCTTGGCCTAGGCTCTCATACCTCGTTCAGTGACCTCGTCGCATAAAAATTTAAGCTTAAAGCGAATGCACCATATTTTTTTTTTTAACTTCTGCAACCTTGGCTCATCCTGCAGACGGTTCTAAACAGAGTGAACACCGTCACTAACGTAACTTACAAGGACGATCCAACTATCTTCGCCTGGGAACTAATGAACGAGCCGAGGTGCGAATCGGATCCTTCCGGAGATACCCTTCAGGTTTTTTATTTTTGCATTTCTTATGTGCTCCTCGAACCTTAATGAGGCATGAAAAGTGCTCAGGCACACACGTAACATGTGTTTGTGTGTTGTTGCAGAATTGGATAGAAGAAATGGCGGTTTTCGTGAAGAGCATCGACCCGAAGCACCTGGTGGAGATAGGGCTCGAAGGTTTCTACGGTCCGTCGACCCCTAACAGAGTTCAGTATAACCCTAATAGTTATGCTGAACGAGTCGGGACGGACTTCATACGCAACCATCGGGTTCTTGGAGTCGATTTCGCCTCTGCTCACATCTACCCCGACACTTGGTAAGATGCTCGACTACCCTGTCATCGAATCGAACCTTATACTCCCATATTTTAGGCCTAACTGTTCTTTTCGTCCCGTAAGTTAGGGTGTGGGCACTCAATTTACAGGATTGCAATTTAAAGACACTAACTTTCAAAATTAAAGCAGTTTAAGAACATGATGCCTCGAAAACTTAATATTTTTCCGGACTTTGACATGTGATTCCTACATGTCAGATAATCTGGGATGAATCCTGTGTGTCGTCGGAGCTGCTTATTATCGGGATAAATCCTACGTGGTAGTTTCAGGACAGCAACTTACGGGGTCGCAATTTAAGAACACTAAATTTCAAAATCGAATCAATTGAAGGACACATGACGCATTGTTTCCTTAAATTGCTTCAATTTAAAGTCAGTATTCTTGAATTGCAACCCCGTATTTTGGGTTTCCTGAAACTGCCACCTTTTAATTTAGGGACGAAAAAAGTAGCTAATCCAATGTTTTAAGCGAGGCTAATTTCTCCAACTAAATTCCCTCCGGTCACTTTCTCCTATTAAATAGTTGTCACCTGCTTATATGCTTGTGGCTTACTCCCTCTATTGGCTATTGATTTTATGGTAGAACCTCATGAGCTTATTATCTGTTAGGCCTCTGGTTTTGGTTTGAAGGGAATTTTATTCCTCTCATTCTTATCAATTTCTCCCTTTAAAAGGATCTCCCAGTCGATCACCGACACGCACGTGGAGTTCACGAAATCGTGGATGCATTCCCACATCGAGGACTCGGAGAGCTACCTCGGGATGCCGGTGGTCTTCTCTGAGTTCGGTGTTTCGAGGAAGGACCCGGGCTACAACCAGACTTACCACGACGAGCTCGTGGGCGCCGTGTACTCCACGCTGCTGAACTCCACCAAGAGGGGCGGGAGCGGGGCCGGCGGGCTGATGTGGCAGCTGTTTCCCGAGGGCACGGAGTACATGGACGACGGCTACGCGGTGGTGCTCTCCAAGTTCCCTTCGATCGCGAGTATGATTTCGGTCCATTCTACGAGGATTCAGAGGATCAACGAGCTGTGTTCGAGGAGGTGTTCTTGGGGTTGTAAGAAGAGGCAAGGGGATGAGGAGGAGGACTCCTTGGTGGTGTATCATGACGAGCTGTGAAAAGTTGCTATTTACCGTTGGCGCTTTTGTGGATGTGGATGCTTGTATGTAATTATTCTATACGTATTTTAAAGGGATTGAAAATTCTACTGGACATGGCCACCGGGAAGATTACCGGAACAGGCACGGTGTAACTCTACCGGTTCGGTTTCCAATTTTTGGTTCCGTTTCGGTTCTGCCCCGACCCGGAACTGATTGATATATATATATATATATTATATATATATATTATATTAATTACAATAAAAAAGGGCCGAACCGGTTGGAAATGGACGGTTCCACAATCGGTTCCTGTTAATTTTTTCTTTGTATTAAGGTCATGGAATTGATCACTTGCCTCCTTGGTCTTCGTATTATTGAGTTTATTTGTTCCATATCGAAAAATTGACTTCACTCGATTTAATATATTAATCAAAAGGACACCTCCTTGTATAACTGATTGGTTTTAGAATGAATTCTCAATTTAGTATGGAATTGAAACGAGTTCGATCTGCGTGTTTGAGTCACTATTACCTGATGTGATATGTTCACGTGTTAGGTTTTTAATCATGACGCGCAGAGTGTGTTGACATCATTTGTCCAACATGAATAAATGTATTTTATCCGACTCAATATATAAATTAAATATCTATCTTATTCTATATCCAATTGGGTTTAGAATGTAAGCACCAATTCAACAATTATCTATGTGAACTTTGTAACAATATACAAATATCGGGAGAATTCATCCCGCCGGAATCTGCACTGAAATTTTTATTAAAAAAAAAGAAGAAACAATCTATTACACGTGGCGTCCACCCTATGGATCTTGTTAGGTGAAATTTGGGTTGAGTGTTGCCACTTATTATCCCACATAAAAGATTTTTCTTCCAACATGCTTTCTTCTTGCCACCATCATCCACATCCTACCTTTCCTCGGAATCCTCCCCAGAGAACGCACATCGTCGCCGTTAGCGTTTCTCAATCCCACGGCGTCAGCAGACGCCGCAGTCCCCATTCGCATGCAATCGGCGGTCAAGCAGCTCAAGCCCACGAAACCGTCGCACCGGAAAACCCCACCGCGCAGAAGCACTACGGTAAGGGACAGCTTCACTCCGTCTCCGAATTCGATCGTCTTCTTTCCTCCCTGATTCGATCAGATGAGCTCGAGATCGCATCGAAGCTCAATTCAGGCTTATTCCGGGATAATCAGACCTATTCCACGTTCATCACCTTCTGCTTCAAGAAAGACGAGCCCGCGCTAGGCGAAACCCTCCTAAGCCACATGGTGGCCGAAGGGCTCGAGCCGAATGTGGCCGCATTCACCGCACTGATCAATTCCTTCTGCGAAAACGGCAGGCTCGAGCGCGCGTACAAGGTGCTCGACGTAATGTCAAGCCTAGGATGCGACCCCACGATCAACACGTTCAACTGCTCTGACTCGTAGGCAGGGTCGAAGAAGCGTGCGACCTCATGGCCAACATCAAGAGAACTTCCCTGAAACCAGACATCTACACGTACACCACTCTCATGGACGGATTATGCAAAGTGGGGAGGTGCAAAGAGGCGTTAGAGCTCCTCAACGAAGCCACGGAAAGGGACATAACGCCTAATGTCATCACATTCAACACCTTGTTCAACTGCCACTTCAAAGAAGGAAAGCCCATGAGAGGCTTCGGCCTGCTGAGGAAGATGAAGGAGAAGAACTGCAAGCCCGATTACGTAACCTACAGCACCTTCTTGCACGGGCTGTTGAAATGGGGTAAGATAAAACATGCTCTCTCAATCTACACGGAGATGGTGCAAAGCAACTATCAAGCAGACGAGAGGATGTCGAACGCTTTGATGCGGGGCTTATGCAGGCGATCGAGGGAGGAAAAGAACCTTCTAGAAGCTGCGTGTAGTTTGTTCGAGGATATGAAGAACCGGGGCTGCGAAATCTACCACGATTCGTACGATCTCGTGATCGAGGCCCTTTGCAGTGCGGGAGAAACGGAGAGGGTACTCGAGGCTCTGAAGGAATCGATTGAGAAGGGTTTTTCTCCGAAAACGTTCACTTTCAACCTCGTGATTCATGCTCTGTGCGTCGCTGGAGATGTTGATGGGGCTCTGCGGGTTTTGATGATGGTGCATTGGTGTAGAAAACCTCGGGGGATACCTTTTGGGGCTTTGATTCGTGAGCTGAATCGAAGTGGGAGGTTTTTGGATGCTTGTGTTGTTTATGGGGTGGCGTTGAAGAGAGGAGTGGAGCCTAAACAGAAGCCGAGGAGGAGCAGAGGTATGCTGATGTTTGAAAAATGAGAATTGGGTTTGTGAGATTTGTAGGTTTGATTAAAGCACAATGTGTCTATAGGCTGCTTCAAAGATCTCAGATAATTTTTCACTGATGATTATCCAACTAATCTATACATTATTTTTCCAATTTTTTTTTAATTTTTTTTTTTTTATAGAATAAGGGACTAAAGAGAGCAGAAGATCCTATCTGGTAGCATTCAATCGTCAAGGGTGAATACAAACTCTATAGAGAAACAAATAATCACACAAACCGAATAAAAGAAAAACAAGATCGAAAGAAAACAAAAGAAAAATCACTAAAACTTTGAACAAAATAATTGAAACTGAAAAAGAAAGAAGAATAAAGATAATAACAACAGATGAAGCAATCTCAATTGCAATCTGAAGAAAGCATCATGTGGTTGGTAGCTAACTAATCTGAAGTGGGGTCCCGATATGGATGTAAACTAAGTAACAAAATGTAACCTAAATGTTGGAACTAATGTTGATGGAACATTCGTTCCAACACAAAAGCGCACAGCGGAATATGTAAATTACTTAGTAACAAAAACTGATAAACACGAGATGTAAATTTTGCAGCAAGTTATAAAAACTTACTGCGTGCCTCAAGGCGAAATTCCACTATAAAGATGGATTATAAAAACAAGCCTAGAAAAGGAAACGAATCCACAAAGATTCTACCAAACTACAAAGTCTTTCGACTTTTGCAAAATATAAAAACTAGGCTAAAAGAGACTCTCGTGATGGTTCAAGCTCACTCAAACTTTTCTCATTAACTCTCATATCTCTCGCTCACTATCTCTCAAGCTCTTTTCTCACGCCATTATCTCACACGCCGTACCGAATGGTTAAGTGAAGTCCCCTTTTTATAAGTCTTCGACTTTGACTACTTCACAATAAACTTGGTCGCCTCAACTAACTTCCACAACGTCTACTAAGATAGGAGTGACCGTTGAGAGTAAATTCGGATCAGCTCAAATGACTTGGTCTTGACTTGAGCTCCAATCTTCCTATTTTTAGTAAGCTTCCACTTCTAATTTCGCTCCAACTTATCCACACACAATCCACACGTTTTGAATCATTCCATCCCTTATCCATGACCTGCATGACACTAATAAAAGCCACGTTATCTATTAAAACGTGTTTTGGGCATGAAAGATAAAACAGAAGTCGGACACATTCTCAGACAACAATGTTGACTGGAATGTTGTCCCAACATTATCAATGTTGATGTCTTCAACATTAACAATCTCCCCCTTTTTATCTTTCTTCCCAAAACCGTCGCAGAAGTTATAGATAAAGAAACTCCCCCTGAAGGCAAAGTCTGCTCAACCACAAAACACAAAAAATGGTTAGAGTAGACATAAACAGAATAGCCAACAAACTATTCAAAGTACTAGAACTTAGTACAAGCCGAATAGAGGTCTGAGTTTAAACATCTGCAAAAGTCAGATCAGGCATGCAAAACACAAAATAAAAAAACGCATGCAGCACACAAAATATTAAGACCAGATAAGGTCTAAAACTCCGGACTCTGACTTGACTCCACTTCGTCTCCAGCTTCAGCAGCAGGTCTGGTCTCCATATGAACTCCCCCTGTCTGTTCTGCCTCATCTCGCTCACTTGCAACTGCCGCACCATCATCTTCAGCTCGAACTTCTCCACCTTCTTCTTCTTCACCTCTTGCACCATCTTCTGCTTCTCCCCCTTTTTGGGAAGAAAGTAGATCCCTTAGTATGTCCCTCTGAGCTATCAAGGCAGCAATTGAAGCATCAAGTGTCTGAATTGCCTTTTCCAGCTGAGATGTTGAAGCCGCAGGCTGATCAACATTCTGGAGTCCTTGCCAAGGTAGATCAACTACCCTGTCAAGACCAGTGAGATGATTGCCTAGAATGGGGAACGGTTGAGTCTGGCGGAAGATCACATCTCTTCGAGTTGACACATATCCTCCTCGCAGCAGCATCGACCAAATGAGGCAAGGAAAGGGCAAAGGGCCTTTCCCGCTCTTTTCAGCTTGGTATGCGATTTGATTCAGTATCAATTTGCCCCAGTTGATCGGTAAATTATTTCCAACATAGAGGAGTTGTGCCATTGGCCTTGCCACACGACTATCATTAGCCGTGGGAAGCCAATTGCAGATTCCTACTTTAAATAAGACTCCAGATAGAGATGTTAAATGCTTTCCCCCAAAACTACTTTCCCATTTCGATTTCACTCCCCCCGTAATAAACACAGCTACTTCATCAAAGTCACACTCATAATCAGACTGAACATCAGGAGTGCCAAGAAAATCATTGATTGCCCTCGCAGAAAAATCATAAATTTGTCCCCGAAAATAAACACGTCCATACTTCCTAGAGTCTACTTCATTAACTCGAGCAGAAAGGTTAGAGTATACCTCCCTTACTGCCTCATCACAGTAGACGCCGAAGCATCGGACCGACTTTGCTAGGTGTCGCGACTCGAGGAACTGTAGGACTCCGTACCTCCGAAAACTTGCCACGTCTACGACCCTTTCGATATTCAGGGATCGTTGGCTAATTGAGGCCCACAAGTCCTCATTCTTGTGGGAGTAGAACTTTCTGGGAGGCAATGAGAGATCCCAGTCCGAGTCGTCTGCCAGGTTGAGCTCATCGTCAGCAGGCATTGTGGCCTCATTTGTTGGACTGGCACCAGTTTCAACATTGGTTTCAGGATGGATATAGTGGCTGCCGAGCCCATCATCTTCAGGTAGGGAAGTCTCAACGACCCGAACCTTTTTCACAGGTTGTGCATTTGATCCCATAGGCCGTTTCCCCGCCCGTTTCTTCAACCTGTTCATCACAATTTTAAGAGGGATATCCATACCAAAAATGTCTTCACTGTCGTTAGATGAAGACGACCCATCTCCCCCTGAGACTTGGATGTCGTTGACAGGTGAGTCAAGGTCGGCGTAGGTCTGGGCATCGATCATCTCATTGGTAGATTGACTGGAAGAGGACGAAATGTGAATCAGCACCGGATTAGGACTCTTTGCACGAACAGGGCATGCCCTCCTTTGACTGCGCCTCTTCTTGGGGACGTTCACGGCATCACGAATGGGCACATCATCTGAGCTTTGGTCAGAGTTTGGGTTGCCCTCATTCACCGGGTTTTCAGGAGCATCAATTGGCATCTCAGGATTTTCTTTGGAAATCGGATTTGCCGGTTCTGGGTTAATATCCGACGGTGCCTGCGTTTGTTCTTCGGCCTGAGCTGGTTGAGATGGCCCTTCTTCAGTAGTATTAAGCTGCGGCGGAGCTACTTCCAGTGGAACGGGAAAATCATCATCTGACGACCCAAATGTTGGGTCAACATTCATCTCTTCAAAATTGGGTGAGTTCGACATAGTGAATTAAGAAGATGAAATTGCGAAACTGAAATGTGTTTATAAAGTTCAGGGAGCAAGATTAAGCTATTAGGGTTTGCGGAGTGTGTTCAAATCGTGCCAAACAATGTATAAGTAGAGCTAGAAATCCAACGGTTAAAATAAGATGAAACGGTCACATCAAGGTGAGTAAATGGTTAAAAGTAGCCGTTGGAGCCTAAAATAGTAAATGAGAGATTAAGTCACACGAAAATATAGGAGCAGATTAAGTTATGATTCAGCAAAAATACCAAGTCAAAAATCATAGTAGATTCAAGCAAGACTAACTGATTTGGTGACTGTGATGAGCACTTGAGACACGCGTAGCTGGCTGTTCTTTAAGGAATTCTAATGCAATTCTGAGAGATATCTAAACTAGACACACAAAACTCACAAATGCACTACTAAAGACTAATGCATATATACGAAAGCACATAAAATATAGCATGATCATACTGACAGTTACACATGTTGCCCCAACATAAGATTCAACATTCTTACTCCGTAATCCTAGACTTTTCTGCCCGACCCTCTCAAACTAGTTCCCTTTCATTTTCTGCCCTTTTTTTTTTTAAATTTATACTGCCCTTATACCCTAAACATCAAGGTTTGGCTTTTTGTCGCAAAGAGTACATCGTCACCGCGAATGCCGTGTACCTAGGGATACTTATTACCAAATACCTATATATTGTAAAAGGTTTATGAGCAGGCTTATATGTAAGGGATTGGGTCATTTCAGAAGACTGTCAAGTAGGATCGAGTCATTTCACCGGAAGACAGAGAAGAAAACTAAATCAAACATTAAAGCAGTAACTATCGAATTTGATATATGCTATGTTGATCCAAATGTTGGACCAACATTCAGACAGACTGCTGCAAACCTATGGACTTTTTCAGGTCCAAAAACCTTTGAAAATACAATGCTTTCGTGAAAATGTCAGCTAACTGATGTTTCGTGTCTATATGCTCAATGTGAACTAATTCTTTCTCTACCATATCTCTCAGAAAATGATGTCTTATATCTATATGCTTCGTTCGTGAATGCTGAATAGGGTTCTTAGATATGTTGATGGCACTAAGATTATCACAATACATGAGGACAGATTCGCACTCTAACCCATAGTCACATAACATGCTATTTAACCATATCAATTGCGTACAGCAACTACCGCCGCAACATACTCAGGCTCAGCAGTAGATAAAGACACACAATTTTGCTTTTTACTATGCAACCAAATTGTTACCTACGAAGAAACAGCCACCACTTGTGCTCTTGCGATCATCCTCGTCACCTGCCCAATCAGCATCGCTGTAGCCTACAAGACTCGTATTAGTATCTTTAGAGAACCATAACCCTAGGCTACACGAACCACTCACATATCGAAGTATACGCTTAACAGCATTTAAGTGGGAAACCTTAGGCTCAGACTGATATCTAGCACATACACATACGCTATATATGATATCGGGTCTACTAGCTGAAAGATATAATAAACTGCCTATCATGGATCGATATAATGTGGGGTCAACATTCTGTCCAACATTGTCTTTACTTACCTTTTGTGTTGAACCCATAGGAGTTTTCATTACCTTTGCCGTATCCAACCCAAACTTCTTTACGATGTTCTTAGCGTATTTTTCCTGAGACATAAATATGCCATCGCTGCTTTGCTTAATCTGTAAACCTAAGAAAAAAGTTAGTTCCCCAATCATGCTCATTTCGAAATTGGAGTTCATGGCATGTACGAATTGATCTAACATAGATTGCGAACTAGAGCCAAAAACTATATCATCTACATAAATTTGGGCAATAAGAATATCAGCACCGACTCTTTTCACAAAGAGAGTGCGATCTGCTTCTCCTCGCACGAACCCAAACTCAAGTAAAAATGTCGTTAACCTATCATACCAAGCTCGAGGTGCTTGCTTCAGTCCATACAACGCTTTCTGCAACTTAAACACGTGGTTAGGAAAATGTGGATCCTCAAATCCCTTAGGCTGTTCAACATAGATATCTTTATCAATATACCCATTTAAAAACGCACCCTTAACATCCATTTGGTGTAACGTGATGTTAAGCCAACATGCAATAGCTAATAACAACCTAATTGATTCTAGCCTAGCCACGGGAGCAAACGTCTCATCAAAGTCTATACCCTCGACTTGTGTATAGCCTTGGGCTACTAATCGTGCTTTGTTCCTAACAACCCTACCAAGTTCATCAGATTTGTTCTTAAAGATCCACTTCGTGCCTATGACATTAATGTCTTTTGGCCGTGGAACCAAAGTCCAAACTTGGTTTTTCTCAAACTGCAAGAGTTCCTCTTGCATCGCATTAATCCAAAAATTGTCCTTGAGAGCTTCAAGCACATTTTTGGGTTCTATATTAGACACAAAGCAATTAAAACGTACCTCGGCGTATACGGAGTTCATGCATACGTTTCTTACCATAGATTTGTAGTCCTTGCGTGGCTTGTCTCTAGTTTTCCTTCCTTCGTTCATATCTCCGATAATTAAGTCTGTGGGATGGTCTTTCTGTATTTTAGGTGGGGGATCTCTTCGAACTTCGCTGGGTCCTTCCTCATCGTTCTGTTCAGGTGCAGATGTTGAGTCTGATGTTGACTCAACATTTTCGTCCACATTCTCCTCTGTTTCATCAACAGCTTGTATAACATCTGAAATATCAACTTGTGGAGCATTTCTGCTAAGATCAGTAGCATCATCAAATACAATATTCACCGATTCCTGAATGGATTTCAATCGCAAATTGTAAACTCGATATGCACGACTATTAGAGGAATAACCTAGGAAGATACATTTATCACTCTTCGAATCAAATTTGGTCAAGTATTCACGATCATTAAGCATGTAACAGTAGCATCCAAAGACATGAAAATACTTGACAGTCGGCTTTTTCCCATTCAATAATTCATACGACGTTTTCTTAGTACCTTGCCGAAAGTATACACGATTCGAAATGTGACATGCGGTATGCAACGCTTCAGCCCAAAATCTCTTAGAAAGACTCTTAGACTGTAACATAACACGTGCCATTTCTTGCAATGTCCTATTCTTCCTTTCGGCCACCCAATTTTGTTGGGGCGTCTTAGGAGATGAAAACTCATGAATAATGCCTTTCCTATCACAAAATTCATTGAACGACTGATTCTCAAATTCCCTACCATGATCAGACCTAATGCAAAATATAGGAGCACTTAAATTATTCTTAACCATAGCACAGAAAGTTTTGAAAAAGTCGAACGATTCAGATTTTTCCCTAAGAAAGAAGATCCATGCATATCTAGAATAGTCATCAACAAGCACATAAGCATATTTCCTACCATCAATGCTATCTACTTCCATCGGTCCCATCAAATCCATATGAATTAACTGAAAACAGTGGCAGTTTTAAAATATTGGGCAGTATTTTGGTCAACATTATGACTAGAATGCACTTGCTTACCCTTCAGACATGACTCACACACAACCTTACCAAACTCCTTAAGCTTCGGAATGCCTCTGACTGCATCATGTTTGATAAGTTGCTCCAGTGTTCTGTAGTTGACGTGGCCCAGTTTGAAATGCCAAAGGATCACCTCGTCCTCGGCCTTTGAGAGTTGGCACACGTCTTTCGAACCGGATTTGTTGCCGACTAGATAGCAGTTGTCACTTGATCGTTTTCCTGCCATAACTCGAACACACTTGTTGTTAAAAACCTCACAACATTCCTTATTAAATCTAACCTCAAGGTCGTCGTCGCAAAGCTGACTTATGCTAATCAAGTTAGCCACAAGCCCGTCGACATGAAGGACGTTGCTTAGCTTCGGGAAATCATGCACGTTCAATCTGCCACGACCGAGAATCCGCCCTTTCGCACCTCCTCCAAACGTTACAGATCCGCTGCTTAACGGTAGGTAGTCGATTAGGAACTCTTTGGTACCCGTCATATGTCGGGAACACCCGCTATCGAAGTACCAAGAACCTGTCACGTTAGCTCGCAAAAGGTGTAAACTACATTGCATTTAAGCACGGATTTCTCTACCCAAACTTTCTTAGATGACAAAACAGCATTGTGTTCACTAGAACTTGAAGGAGCGTTAACTGAAATTTCTCCACATATTCCTTTCAACACTGATGTATCAATGTTGAGTGGAATGTTGGACGACATTTCAGTCAACATAGATTTCTTCGAAATCTCCCCCTTCAATTTCCAGCAAAAAGGCTTGATATGACCAGGCTGCAAGCAATGATGACACTTAAACGATCTATACTTAGACTTACTGGCAGCATGCTTAGTACTCTTTTTAATAATCATGGTCTCACTAAAGTTCGAGGTTTCGAGCTTTTCATTAACAAACACAATCTTAGGTCTATCATGAGTCACATGATTAGGAACATCAAGAGGAGGCTGAGCATTATATCCTAGACCTTGCTTATCAAAAATACCTAACGATAATACCTCATCAAGGGTCAATTTACCCTTGTTCATTTTTTAGAACGTTTCGTCGGCCTCGTCTACTCGCTTCTGAAGCATGTCGATTTCTGTATCTTTTCGTGTCAGTAATGCTTCCAATTTGTTCATCCCTTCAAGTAGGCTTTCGACCATCTTTTCGCTTTTCTCATTCTCCTCGTACTGCGTTTTCACGATAGCATTGAGTTCCGAGTTTTTCGCCTTTTCTTTCTCATATTTTGCGGATAGTAGTTTGAAGGCATCATTTGTCTGAATTTCTTCAAGAACATCAGTTTCTAATCCTGCATCATCAAAACTTAAATACCCATCAAAACAGTTTGAGTCATCATAATTGAAATATTTGTTTCTCAGATGTTGGGTCTAATGTTGACCCAACATTAGTTACCACCGTGAAGCCGATTTGATGATCTTCTTCTTCTTCGTTGTCTGAGAAGGATTGAATGGTTACTGATGATTGTCTTGACTCCTTAGGAACCTGTTCTTCATCTTCATCATCGGAAAGATCGACCCAAAGTGATTTCCCACGTTTGCGAAGCGTATTTGCACATTCATTGGCAAAGTGGCCCCAACCCTTGCAAGCATGACATCTTACTGAATCCCAGTTGATGTTCTTTTTCTTTCCATCAGGGTTACGTTTGAAGAACGGAGGAGCAGACATCGATTCATTTGAACTCTGGCCCTTCTTGAATGTTGGGCCAACATTTTTCGTCACATCCGTCTTGAGGAACTTCTTAAATTTCTTCACGAACAAGGCCGTATCCTCATCATCAGATTCATCCTCAGTTTGAAACTTAGAGAGCTGACTGACTAGAGCGAGGCTTTTGCCGCGAGAAGCCCTCCTTTGGACGTCGAGATTGGTCTCGAAATTCTTCATGATGTTCATCAATGTGTTGAAGTCCATCGTGGCCAAATTGTGTGCTTCCTCGACCGCCGCTACCTTCACATTAAACTTTTCGGTTAGTGTACGTACTGCTTTAGAATTCAATACCTTATTAGAGATTGGATCTCCTAGGCTGGCACATTCGCTTGAGATCGTCAGTATTTTCCCGAAATACGTGGTGATGTCTTCATCTTCCTTCATTCTGAGGTTTTCGAATTGATTGTAGAGGAGCCTTAGTCTGGTTTCCCTCACACTTGCATCGCCTTCGCAGTACCTCTGAAGAAGATCCCATGCATTCTTTGCAGCTGTACAGTTTTGAATGATCTTGAACATGAAGATGTCGACCGAGGAGAATATGGCATTAAGGGCTTTGTCGTTGAACTCGGCAGCGTTTTTCTCAGCGACCGTCCATTCGTCGATAGGTTTGTCAACGACTTCTCCATCAGCGTCTAGGGCAGTTCAAGGTGGAGTGTATCCATTGAGCACAGCTTCCCACGCTCGCGTATCGATCGATTTGATGCACTGGCGCACACGTACTTTCCAATAGGCGTAGTTGGTTCCGTCTAGCACGGGAACCTTGCCAAAATGGTTTGAGCTTGTAACATCCATAGTAGAGGATTAAGAACGCTTAGTAACGTCAAGCGGAGGCTCTGATACCACTCTGAAGTGGGTCCCGATATGGATGTAAACTAAGTAACAAAATGTAACCTAAATGTTGGAACTAATGTTGATGGAACATTCGTTCCAACACAAAAGCGCACAGCGGAATATGTAAATTACTTAGTAACAAAAACTGATAAACACGAGATGTAAATTTTGCAGCAAGTTATAAAAACTTGCTGCGTGCCTCAAGGCGAAATTCCACTATAAAGATGGATTATAAAAACAAGCCTACAAAATGAAACGAATCCACAAAGATTCTACCAAACTACAAAGTCTTTCGACTTTTGCAAAATATAAAAACTAGGCTAAAAGAGACTCTCGTGATGGTTCAAGCTCACTCAAACTTTTCTCATTAACTCTCATATCTCTCGCTCACTATCTCTCAAGCTCTCTCACGCCATTATCTCACACGCCGTACCGAATGGTTAAGTGAAGTCCCCTTTTTATAAGTCTTCGACTTTGACTACTTCACAATAGACTTGGTCGCATCAACTAACTTCCACAACGTCCACTAAGATAGGAGTGACCGTTGAGAGTAAATTCGGATCAGCTCAAATGACTTGGTCTTGACTTGAGCTCCAATCTTCCTATTTTTAGTAAGCTTCCACTCCTAATTTCGCTCCAGCTTATCTACACGCAATCCACACGTTTTGAATCATTCCATCCCTTATCCATGACCTGCATGACACTAATAAAAGCCACGTTATCTATTAAAACGTGTTTTGGGCATGAAAGATAAAACAGAAGTCGGACACATTCTCAGACAACAATGTTGACTGGAATGTTGTCCCAACATTATCAATGTTGATGTCTTCAACATTAACATAATCTATATCTCATATGTGAGTTTTACATACATCGCAATAAAGTCGGAAACTTTATGAAACTCTAAGAAAACAAAACAATCCCACTAATAAAAGATCAATTTCCTCGACGCTACACCTATGTCTATTTATTTTCCACTCTCTGATTAAGTTCAGTGTGAATTTAACATTAATCTCATTGCCAGCTATAGGACGGTCCTCGACTTTAAGATTTTGATTATGTTAGGTTTGAATCGAATCTGAGGCTCATAATTCATATATTCAGTTTCAAATCTATCCGACGACCATGTCAAGGAGAAAGTAAAATGGAAGTCATGATCTACGTGGAGGCATCTATGAGTTTTGTTGATGTGTAGATAAATAACACTTTCGACGGTTTAAGTTGAAAGCATATTGATAATGATTACGAATTCTAATCATATACGATGACGAAAAATGGAAACATTTAATGGCATTATGGAGATGTTTGTTGAAGTTTGATAAATTCAAAAAAGACACCAACTTGAGACTAAAAGTCAAATATCTTGTCATTCTCATGTAATATTCTAAGGTAAATTCGTTCATGTACCTTGGTCCATTATCGTTCGCCAACATGAAGAATTGCAAGGAACATTTACATATTTACATCTCTCTCTATATAATATATATATATATATGTGTGTGTGTGTTTGGATTAATCAATTAAAAAGCTAAAGAAAAAGAGTGGTTCTAGTAGTTGGGGATATGAAAATAGAGAGCAAGTTGCATTTTTACACTATTGATTACGCTGAATTATTGTTAATTATCTATTATTCCAATCTGGTTTAACATATTTAAATACATATTAATACTGTATATTTGCAAAAAGAGTGGTTGTAGTCATTTGGGCATAAAAGAAAAATAACTAGCAAGTTGCTTTTTGTAGATTAGTAATAAGATGAATTATTGGCTATTATATATATAGTACATTATGCCTATCTATTTTTACTATATTTTAAAGCAAGACGTGCAATGTATTTGATTGCAAGCACACTTTTACATGTTTCCAAGAACTTATTTTGGTCCCTTAAAATTGTTTATATTAGTACACGTAAAATGAAGTTAGTGTAAAAGTTCATTGCATTTTTGGGCTCATATTAGCAATCCAATTAATTTGATAAAATGTATGAATTAAGTACATGAAAACATAAAACGCAAAAAAAAAAAAAAAAAAAGAGGACAGCAAATGTAATTTCTTCCCAATTAAAAATTGAAATTAAGGAGCAAATAATACACGATAGCACTTCCAAAAAATGTCAACGTGGCTCACAAATTCTGCTAACAATATTTAAGACAACAAAAGAAACGAAACCGCTGAGGCCACCTTTTCCCCTTCAATCCGAGAGATCGATCCCTCAGGAGAAAAATCACACCTTTCGAAACATTGATCGATCCCTCAGGAGAAAAATCACACCTTTCGAAACATTTCTCATTCCCCTTCTCGATTTTCAATTTCGTTCGTATTTCGCCAATCATCTGTTTTTTCTCAGCTGGAATTTTCTTGACTCGCAAAAGCCATATAGTCGTCAAGCTTTCATTTGTCGCACGCAAATGGTGATACCTAAAACGGGTCACAGATTTTTCAAATTCAGAAGCCCAATTTCATTCGCGTTCATCCCACTCAACTATCACGTCAAATTCTGAAGCTTTTGCCGATTCTTGATTTTCAAACAATCCTGCTTTCGAAAGCTAGAGTTTTCTCTTCACTGCTGCGACTGTTTATCTCCGTAAGAAAATGAATTCGCAAGGATACGATTTTTCGCGTACTATTGGTGGTATGGCTTGGATTATGCTGAGGATTGATTACTCGAGGCTCTTCTGGCTCTTATTTGGCGTCTTTTCATATGAGAACCACGAAGGAAAACCTCGGATTTTCTAGCACCGATATAGATTCCTCTGTCTTTTCCCCTAATTTATCATTTCAGCGTGCCTAGCTTTGGGAGAATTTGAAGTGTCTTTTGGCTGTTATTTATTGCGTACTGCTTCTCTATAATAAATAAGCGTAAAGCATACACATCCTATCTATCTAAATATATATATATATATATATATATTATATACTGCTTCATCATCATGTATAAAACTCGGTTCTGGGATGGAAATCAAATGCAGTTCGAATACGTTGAAATGGATCCGTCTGAAAGATACGGCCGTGTAAGTTTTTTTGTGTAAAGTTTGTTTATTTATCTTTTCTTTGATAATTTTGAGTTTTTCTCTTCTTTTTTTTTATGTCTCGATTGTTGCATAGTTCTTGTCTGAATTCTGGAATACTTGTGAAAAGGGCTTATGGCTTAATCTGTTATTGGTTGGCTCTTCACAAGTGCTTCTGTTTTATGGATTAGTCTTGGGACTTTTTGTGTTCTCCACTATGAGAAAAGACTGTACTAGATTTAAATGCACCCCACACGCTGCATAAATATGGAATATCTTCAATTTTCTATGTTAAAATTTTCCTCATAAATCAAATGAAATTAATGGGACAAAAGGAGTTGGTGAGAAGATAGTTGTTTGGTTTATCAGTTTTAATTTTCAATGAATTGACTTTAGTGGATGTTGAATATTGATTGATTGTTTCCATTAACAAATTGCTACTGTTAACCAGATTCCAATCAAATTATAAATGATTTAGTAGATTTTTTGTAGTTGGTTAATGTTTACATCATAAGTTTTTAGGTAGAAGGGAAAAGTTAAGCTGCATAAATCAAATGTTTGACGAGAAATTAAGGCTGTGTTCGGATTGAACAAAGTACTGTGGAAAAGAAAATTAGAGAGAAAATGGGTTTAATAAGTTTTTCTTCAATTTCCTCACCATCTGGTGAGATATTAGTAGCTAGATTTTCTTTTCTTTTCTTTTCCTTATATATTTCTTCGATCAGCCAAATATAAAAACTAATTTTCCTTTTCCATTTCATTTTTCTTTCCCTGCTAATTTCCTTGAACCAGGCTAAGCTGGGACAAATGCGGGAGTTAAAAAATGCTTTTTTTTTTCCTTGACCCTTATCGCAGTCAAATGATGTTCTTGGCAAAGGAGCAATGAAAACCGTATACAGAGCATTCGACGAGTTTCTCGCGGTGGAAGTTGCATGGAATCAAGTGAGGCTTAACGATGTATTTAGGTCACCAGAGGAGCTCCAAAGGCTCTACTCAGAGGTCCACTTACTAAAGAACCTCAACCACGACTCAATCATGAGATTTCGTGCTTCGTGGATCGATATCAAGCGGAGAACATTCAACTTCATCACCGAGATGTTCACTTCCGGGACTTTGAGAGAGTAACCTCATCCCATTTTTCAGTGTCTTTTACAAATTGTTTGAGCATCTTTGAAGCTAATTCTTTAGTGATTTATTTTTTCTTTTTCTTTTATAGGTATAGAAAGAGATACCCGAGGGTGAATATTCGGGCGATCAAAGATTGGGCTCGTCAGATACTTGAAGGGCTTAATCATCTACACGGCCACGATCCTCCTATAATCCATCGGGATCTCAAATGCGATAATATCTTTGTCAATGGAAATATTGGCCAAGTGAAGATCGGCGATCTTGGCTTAGCTGCAATACTTCGGGGATCGCATCATGCCCACAGTGTCATAGGCAATATTCTCCTCTCTCTGGCTTAATAATATTTTTTCTGGTCATGTATATTAAGGAGTGGTGGCGTTGTAAGGACGCTTAAATTAGAGGTGGCAGTTTTAGGACAGTAAGTTTTGAAATCGAAGCAATTTGTGGACACATGAATTAAAAGTTGCACTTTTATGACAATAAGTTCCAAAATTAAGCAATTTGAGGACTATTAACGCCAGTATTTTGAAACTTGTTGTCCTGAAATTGCTTCAATTATGAAGCTTACTGTCATAAAATTGCAACATTTAAAATAGGTGTCCTCAAATTACTTCAATTTCAAATTTTATTGTCCGAAAATTATCACCCATAATATTTAAGTGTCCTTACAATGCCACTCCCCAAAAAATATAGGTTTAAAAATATAATTAAGCCCTTTTTATTCTCTAATTTATTATCAAGTCATGAGGAGCCAACGTAGATTTTCGCATGTAATAATCTGACACGGGATTGGCAAATATTTATCAGGTACGCCCGAGTTTATGGCACCGGAGCTCTACGAGGAAGACTACGATGAGCTCGTGGATATTTACTCCTTTGGCATGTGCGTTCTCGAGATGCTTACATCCGAGTATCCGTACGGCGAATGCTCTAATCCCGCTCAGATATACAAGAAAGTGACTTCGGTAAGCTTCACAAATTACACAAAATGGCAACATTTATTGTAATAGAATCTCTCTCACATATAATGAATTGTGGCAAAAAATAGGGAAAATTGCCTGAAGCGTTCTACAGGATTCAAGATCCCGAGGCTCGGAGGTTCGTGGGGAGATGCTTGGAGAAAGCACCCAATAGACCATCGGCTGTAGATCTTCTTATGGATCCATTTCTTTCGATCGAGAAGGTGAACGAATCTCCACCGAAGAAGCTTTTGCCTCGTGGGAGTTCTATTAGCTTAAAATCTCGTGCTGATATGACCATCACGGGGTCTATGAACTCGGAAGACGAAGCCATTTTTCTGAAAGTACAGATTTCAGACAAAAATGGTACGAATTTAATAAGGGTAAATTATGCTATAATACCCCCGCGTGGATGTACTGAAATGCACATAATTACCCTATGCTTTTTTATTTTGCGAAACTCCCCGATGCTGTCGAAAACTTAGCATCGTACCCCCGATGCTTTTTAAAACCTAGCCTTGTACCACCAATCGGGGGTTGTAAATGACAAGGAGCGCATAATTAAATAAACCACGAGAGGGTGTTTTGCGTTATTTACAAACCAGATGGGTTTTGGTGCGTAGCTTTTAAACCACGAGTGGGTTGTGGCCATTTAATAATCTTGAAAAGAATTTACGATCTTCCATCTACTTCTTGATCTTTATACGTTTTCTTGCACGATTTTTCAGGTGATGCGAAAAATGTGTATTTCCCGTTCGATATCGCGAGCGACACCGCGTTGGAGGTTGCTACCGAAATGGTCAGAGAATTAGACATAACGGATTGGGAGCCACACGAAATTGCTGATATGATAGACGATGAAGTATCTGCTTTGGTCCCTTCATGGAAAAATCCCGATGATGATAATCGCCCTCCAATGCAGCTACAGCATAGCTTCGAGTACGAGGATGGCGAAGATGATAATGACGATAACGCCCCTCACAACCCCTTCTTCTGCAACTCTTCCAACTCTTCTTCTTCTCACGCTTCTCTCCCCGGGATTTTCTCTCCGCGCGGAGGTTCCTGTGCTCGGATTTGCCAAGAACAAAACCACCGCTGGCTCGAAGGCACGTAATTGTTTTTTTTTTTCAGCATATTCACAATTCTAACACGCACGCACAGGATAACGCGTAAGTATATTTTTCGTCAAGTTAAGAGGGATAACTTTTAAAATATAAGCAATTTTAAGGTCAACAAGCCCCAATTGGACGCCACGTCGCCTCTTCTGATGACGTGGATGTCCATCAGGAAGCCAACTTGGTGCCACGTCATACAGAAGAGGTGACGTGGCGTCCAGTTGGACAACCACATCATACGAAAGTGGTGGCGTACCGTTCGGTTGGTCTGCCACGTCATCGGAAGAGGTGAAGTAGGGTTGTCCTTAAATTGCTTCGATTTTGAGATTTAGCGTCCTAAAGTTGCAACACCTTAAGTTTGGGCGTCTTAAAAGTGTCACCCTACTTAACTTACGTGAAGAAAAAATAATTAAAACCCACAAAATAATCTCATAATTTCCACATTATTTGATGCAGAAGAAAGAAAAATCCACCACGACGACGCCAGCTCGCAGTCGCCCCTCTCTTTATCAGACAAGTACTATCTCGATACGATTTACTCGTGTTCTTCACTACACGAAGATCACCGTGGCAAAGAACCACGTAATCATTGGACCAAGAAGCCATCTACGAGGTTTTGCCCCGAAAAGGGCAAAACCGGAAACTGCTGTAATAACTTCTACGTGGGAGGCTACTGCTGCTCGAAACACAAGAGGGGAATCCCGAGGACGGGCTCGCTCGTAGACATTAGGAGCCAATTATTACACCAAAAGCTCGTGGAGGAGATAAGCAAGAGACGCATTTTCAAAACCGTCGGTGCTGTGGAGCATATAGGGTATCGGGATCCCGGTGAGGTTGTCTGCGGCGGATCGCCGTGTGTGATCGATACGAGTCGGGTTCGCTAGATTTAAATGATTTATGATTTTCTTTTCCCGCATGTTGATGTGTGTGCTTTGTGATTTTGTGGGATGAAAAAAAAGTTGGCTCTTTTTTCTCTTTTCCTGGTTTGGTGTGAAATAAGAAGCCTTTGAACATGCAAGGTTTCCAATGTACTGAAGAGTGCTTTTTAACGAATGTAACATATGAATTTGTATGCATATTTGTTTGATTAAAAGTTGCGTCCTTTTTTTATTTTCTGAACTGTTTTATAAGCATTCATCCCATAGTAATCACCTAGAGACAATAGTCATCCCAAAGTAATCACCTATGAGATAATTTGGTATTTACAAATTTTATCATTTATAAATAAAGGAGAAGAGAAGCGAGCTCCATGCAAGACTTCCATGTTGCACGATACATGCAATTTAAGAAAAGTGACATGTTAAAATAGAGTTTTTTTTTTTTTAACACAAAATAGAGTTACCCCTGTCAAGATTTTTGCGGTTAACAATCACTTTAACAACGTATTTTATTTTATATTACAAAACTTTTCAGAATATTTATATTAAAGTCAACAATATTTATATACTACATTTCAAGTTGGGTAACAATTAGCAATTTTTTGCGGCTATTACATCATCATCGATGGCTGTATAACTAATTGACTCTCGATTGGTACCTTTCATGCTAATGCTAAATCCCCGATCACCTTCACGATGTTTTTTCATCTAAATCAATCGACACAATGATTGTCTATGTTAAATGTTAATAATCACATAATCAAACGCCCCTAAACTCTCCCAAACGGTTAATTCAGTTGCATCATGCAACTCTATGTCCAACAAAAGTCAACGCCTTTAACTCGTTAAATTATTTGGCAACTGGCCGCAGTTTACTTCATGTAATAAAAATAGTCATGATGGGTGAGGTTCTTTTATAGTTAAATAATTAAATAACCTTTTGGGCTAATGAAAAAAAAAACTATATAATTATTGCATTTAAGAAGCATCTATATAAATAGGTGCAAGAATATCTAATGTACGATAAGCAAACTTATTTCAAAAAAAAAAAAAAGCAAACTTCAAAACAACTCAAGATGATGACCGCCACCAGCACTGACGAATTCTTAGCAAAGCTCATCTCAAAAAAGACATCAAAATCGTCTGCAGCTGCGTCTTTTAGGGTTTACTACGGTGATGCCTCGAGTTCAATCCCGTTCACGTGGGAGATCACTCCGGGAACCCCTAAGCACAAATCTTTCGAAAACCCCGATATATTCCCGCCTCTCACACCGCCACCGTCTTATTACACAAGCAGCTTCGAGGAAAGCTCGTGTAAGAAGAGGAATTCAAGATCCTCTAAGCGTCAGCTTCTGCACACTTTGCTGAGAAGGATGAGCAATCCCAAGAAAGCACATGAGGCTTGTTCTTCGTTATCATTTTCTCATTCGTGGATGTCTTTTGATGAGAGGGATGTGGTTGATCGTAGCGAAGGAAACGAAGAGAAGATTCATTACAGCTCTCATGTGTTGATGTTGAAGAAGGCTTTGTTGGGTATTGTTGGGCGTGGTTCTTATTAATTATGGTTTTAATTGTGATAGTTTGATGAGGATTTGTTGATAAGTTGATGGTTTTGATGATTGTCATCCCTTGTTTTATGATCCGCTTCTAGTAATTAATTGTTTGAAATGTAATGATAGAAAGTGTGTTGAGGAGCTTAGAGCTTCTATTATCGTAATTACCACTTGTGACCTTGCAACTCGTGTATTGGAATTTATATGTTAATAATTAATATATATACATATTCATGTGGTCAAGATTTGATAATCTAGTATAATCATCCATTCGAAAATGCTATACTGACAACTTAAATAAGATGGAGAGGGTTGTTATTGATAGTATGAAACTCTCTTGTTACACATTCTTAGAAAATGACGATGTAATTAAATTAATTTACTGATGGCAGTCACATAGATTTACGAGTATTGTCTCAATTAGAAGCTTCTAATATATTTAAAATTGGGTTAAAGACTTTCTTCAAGAATGGGTCGTCCTTTGACTTGTAATTGGAACTGTACATTTAATTTTTGGCAAAATTAAAATTAATCATCTGCTTTCCTAATTGAACTTTTCATGGATAAAGAAAAAGAAAGGAAATATAAACTAACATCAAATGAAATCTCTTTCACTTGTTGAACTTTTATTCATAATAATTAATAATAAAAACTTCAAAACAACACATTAATAATCTCACCAACCTCATCACAAACTCATCCAACTTCTTAAAACACACACACACACACAAAATTCGGAAAAACAACATAAAAAATCCCAGAAAACAATCAGACAACAACAATTTAGAAAACAAACAACAACAAATCAAATCCCAGAAATACTTATAATTGAATTAATTAACCCTCCTGCAGTTCCTTCTGATCTGCCCGTTCGAACCGGTCAACGGTCCCAGGCTCGCCATCTTCACCATGGCGTTGGCAAAGTCGTTGAAGAACGAGGCGGAGTTGGTGCTGTAGGCCCTCACTTGCGCGTCGGTGGAGCCGTTTCCGAACAGCTGCTGGTCCGAGTGGAGGAGCCCGCTGAGGTTGATCAAGTTCCTGTAATAATTGTTGTCGAACGCCGTCGGTGTCTGAAAGTCCAGAGGCGAAAGGTTTCCGTTCCCGCCGCTCTGCGGGCAGTTTCCACGTACGGTGGCGGCGAACGTCGCGTTTATCGGCTCGTTGTATATCCTGTTGCGGAAAACCGCGCACCGAGCTTGCCCTATCGTGTGGGATCCTGATGCACATATATATATATATGGATTTAGTACTGTATATATATATATATAGTATAACTAGATACATGATGGTATTTATTTTCATATATATATACATGATAATCAACCCTATATTTATATTGTTTTAAAAAAAAAAACCCTAATACTTTATGGTTTGCAGATTAACGACACTAACTTTCAAAATTAAAGCAATTTAAGAACATAAAGCGTCAGAAACCTAAATTTATGTTGGAACTTCGACACGAAATTCGTTGCCAAATAATTTGGGAACAAATCCTATGCGGCGTCAGAGCTACTTACTTGGGAACAAATCCTACGTGGTGTCGAAGTTACTTATTTGGGACAAATCCTACGTAGAAGTTTCATGACACCCAATTTACGAGGTTTCAATTTAACGACACCAACTTCCAAAATTTAGGCAATTTAATGACGCTGTTAGGTGACAAGATATGTCCCTAAATTGTTTCAATTTTGAAAGTCATTGTCCTTAATTTACGTCCTCGTATTTTGGTGTCCTAAAATACCCATTAACTTACCAAGAAAAAGAAAAAAATCATATTTACTATATCTTGGATATTAAATTAAGGACAAAGTTCATGACAATCAACCGTGTATATATATAGAGAGAGATACGTGTATTTTTTTACCTGAAAGGGCTACCATCTCCCGAGCATTGAAACCCTTGTTAGCAAAGTTAGTAATGAGGGCATTAAGGTTCATATTTGGCGCCGGGATTTGGCTATTTGCAGCAGTCCGGCTCGCCGTGGTCGAGTCTCTTCTTCCTAGCGGCACCGACCAGCTCGGGCCACTCAGCTGTTCGGATTAATTAATATTCAAACGTAAAATTATATTTAAACTTAAAATTATTTCCTTGGTATTTTGTACAATAATATATATAGAGTTTACAGAACAAAAACTTACAGCAACGACACCGTCTCTTGCAGCCACGGCCAGAATGTCTGCGCAAGAAACGACGTTAGGACAAGCGCTCTCGACCTGAGTCTTGATAGTATCTATCACGTCGAATCCTCTCAACGAATTGGCGTTAGGAGTGGCCGTTTTCTCCCCCGTGAAGTTCGCGGTGTCGTCTAGCAAGAGCGAGGCGTCGCATCCCTGTTTAGTTTGGACAAATTTTAATATTACATTAAAATTTAATATTAAATTAAATTAAAATATGATACGCACCTATAAAATTTAAGTTTTTAGATGAACGGGTCATTCAACATGGTATTATAGGTCAGACCAAGAGTTCGTGGTTACAAATTCCCATGATCACTTATTTAAAAAGAATTTCCTTGTATGAGGCTTGATAAAAAAAACAAATCACCTTGGACTTTGAAGGGGCATGCTGAAAATAAAATATATAAAGAATGTGATATATACTCTTTCAAGCTTAAGTTTTTCTATGAAGTGATCATTCAACATGGTATCGTAGCCCGTGCATAGAGGTTATGAGTACGAATTCCCACGACCACCCATTTAAGAAAAAGTTATACGTCTAACGACGGCTATATAAGCAACCTAAACGTGAGGGGACGTGCTGAAAAGAAATCATATATAAATTTAAAACATGATAAAAATCCCTTTAAGTTTAAACTTTTATGTGAAACGATCATTTTAACATTCAAATGATCATCCCGTAATATAACGATATGTGGAGAGTTTATTAGGGAAAAGATGGCTTGCATTGACGAAGCAATCGTGGAAGTGAAGACGAAGCAGCGATGCTCCCATTCGAGGATCGCTGCTAACTGCAGAGTTAACGGCGGATCTGACGATAGTTAGAAGGTTAGGGCATGTGGAAGAGTAGAAGTTCGAAGACAGCTGAGCACTGGACAATCCCATGAAGAGGGCAGATATTATGAATAAGGTTGTAATAAAAAATCTATTAATGGCTGCCATTATTGCTAGATTATGAGTCACGCAATAAGATTTTTGAGATCTCTTTCTAGCTGAGGTTTCCTTAGTTATGGTTTGCTTGTAGCTCGTCGATCACGTATATTTATAGTAGGGAAGTTTATGTCTGCTTTTAGCCCCTTTTCGTTATTTTACACTTTCGGATACTCCTTTTGACTCTTCTTCCATTTTAGGGTATTTAGTCAACGTTAGAACTTAGTAGTAATGTATGTTTTACTTTGGATCGTTTTATATTAATAATTGACACGTTCAACATTATGGTGCAACATATGTCAAAATTAGTTTAATGACAGTATACAAAGTTTCTTCCTTTGTGTCGATCGAGCAGCCATCGTGTAAAAACTCAGCATGAGGTTTATTTTTTGTCAAGATTCCACTGAGGCACGAGAGCTTTATATTATTCAATAACGTGTTCCTATATCCGCATGGAGTTCCTTAAGTTATTACTATATTATTCTTACGTCATCCTTCTCGAAGATAATGTCGCGTACCTCTTGACAAAGCGACGTAATGTAGTTACTTACGTCTACCGAATATAGAGAGTACAAACATCATACTGTATGTATTTTGTCGATATATTTCCGTGTAACTTGTTGAGATTTATTTTCCTTACGATTGGAATAAAAGGGTTCTATAATATGAAAGTTCTTGGATGTGGAGAAAAGATAAGTTGATAACTTGTATTAACGAGGGTTTGGTTAAAAATCTCAACGTGATATGACTTTTTGGGTATATGAGTTGTGAACATATATTGAGTGGAGAATCTTAATCATATTTCTATATTGTCAATGCTTTAATTTCTTATTATATTTTTATTTAGTTTCACGAGAGACGAGCATCATTATATATGCAGCGATGAAATCTTTTTGGTCAAAAAACAATATGCGTAACTAGTGTAATCTAGAATCCGTTGACATGCTCTTAGTTGCTAGTAATCTTTCAGCAGGACATTATTTAATTATATATGGAAGATTTTAGTGATCTTGGCTCTTAGTTGCTAGTAGTAGCAATGTTACATTTTATTGAATCAACCGCATTTATGAGATGACCAAACTACGATTAAATATTCAAAAGTTTCATTGTCCGCATTCTATTTTTTCTCCACGGAGAGTAATAGTACAAAACAAAATTTGCTTGATTCGTTTAATCAATCATACGATGTGCATGCATGCAAGCGCATATATATATATATATATATATATATATATATATATATTATATTTGTCATTTTCATATTTGGTAAATACCGTTAAGCGATGAACATAGAAGGTTTTCGAGCTTTGAATTGTTGCCACAATTCTGCTCGAATTAAAGTTTGGCTGACCCGGTTGTCAACTTATGTAAATTAGAGGATAATTTCAATGTGATTATAGAAATATCACTTATTAATTTAATGCCGGTCAAGTTTCCCTTTTAAGCAATATTATTATTATTATTATTATTATTATTATTATTATTATTATTATTATATATTGGAACTTGGACTCATACTTTACCATGGTACACGATAAAGAAATATAAAAAAGATGGGCATGAGTTAGGGTTTCCTCGAATTCCACCCACCAAACCTAATGTTTGGTAAATCTTGACTTGTTAATTTTGAAAAACTTATGACAAACACATAAATTTTGAATAGACATGCTCTCAACTGATGAGAAATCAACGCAACAATATGCACAATAGTTGCAAGAACTGCTAAAACACATTCACATTGAATTTGAGCTATAACATCGTCTTGATATACTAGTAATTGGAATATTAAATATCATTTAGCTTGAATATAGAAACCAACATATAGTAGGGTTCAGTTCTAGAACCAATCTTCACGTCGATTAGATAAAATAATTTCAACGACTTGCTTATAAGCTCGTAGACTACTCTTTGTGTTACAGAAATCTAGAACTTATACGTTTTGGATTTGGACCAAAGAAAATTTTATTTTCCTAACACATTGTATTATTGTACAATCCATTGTTTTGAATAATTGTCGTTCTGTATCTTTACGAGACGGGATTTCAACATTATTACTCTCACTTTCGGAACCGACAATTGTAAGCAATTCCTTTATTTTGAATAATTGTCGTTCTTTATATTAAATAAACGGATTTCAACATTATTACCATCGCTTTCGGAACCGATTAATCAATTGATTAACAACTCTTCGTGACATTTTTCTCCATGCAATATTTTCAGTTCAATCATATTTTCAGTTTAATCGCATTGATTTTTAAGAGGCAACCTCGTTTATAAAAAATTACTAAATTTTTTGTGTTGTATTATATATCTATATATATATATATGTTGGAATTTGGGCTATAAGCCCAAATGAGTTTTAGACCTAATAGATAAGAGCTTAATCGATTTTAATTAAATCGAGAAGCCGTCGTCGAAACCCGAAATTGATGAAAGATTCAAATTCTACGTTTCAATGGGAATTCATCGAATATTAATTGGCTCAAAATCGATGTCGCGTGAATGATAAATTAATTTTCGAATTTGACCCAATAAAGAAATAGAATATATATTTAATATATATAAATGGACTTGTTGTTGTCCCACATTGGAAACTTCTTCACTTTTCACTTGTTGATAAGGACTCTCCCTACATGGACTACTCAAAGAGGTTGCCCAAGTGGTTGGTGGGTTATGGGCTTGTGGGCTTGTGTGGGGGGTTTTGGACCCAATTATCGCCCAAGTGCCCCGCACCGCCGAGCTCGGGGTCGACACCGACCCCAGCCGTGCCAAGTGCGCAATGGACATTTTGAGGAACCCTTAATTTTATACCCCGGTGCGGCGACGGTGATGTCACCGGTGACGTGGCAAGTGATGCTGACGTGGCGCTGACGCAAACGCTGAGTGGGCGACGATGACGTGTTCGGACCGAAACGTTGGGTCGCGATGGTTCGTGAAGCGGTTCGAACCGAAACGTTGGGTCAAGAAGTAACTGTTGACGATTGCGCCCAGAATTGCGTTTATTCGCAGAATGGCCCCCAGTCAAAGTTCCCGAAATTGTCAAAAAGACCCATCAGTTGCAACGCTTCGCGAAATGACCCCAGAAAGTTTCGCCAGCTATAAATAGGCCCCTGCAGTGGAAATCATTTAATCAACCCCCAACATTCTAGAGATAGTGCATACACAGTCCAGAGTAAAATAAAAGCAAGAAATGCTCGAATCTTTGAGTAGATTCGCCGATAATTTTGTATCGTTGTGCAATGTGCAAAATTCTGAAGTCGTTGTGTCTTCGGGACGGATTGCGATAACTCGAGGCACTGAAATACAGGGCAATAACGTCTTACGGACAGCGTACGTAGTACGTGCCTCGACGTCGACTCTAAACAAAATTTACGGAGTTTCTGCAGCCACCGACCAGACGATATACACCGGAACCAACAATATATATATATATATATATATATATATATGAATTGGATATTTTCTAATTTTTATTGTGTATTTATGATAATAAACATAGATAGAATAGATTCAAAATCTTACTGGCCTGCAGTACTATAACATAAGTTGGTAAAAAGTTTATACCTTGTAATAGTATCCTAACAAGTAACGGTAGAAATAGATTAAAAAAATGGTATTGAACGACTAATCTTTTCAAAGATGTGACGTGAATGGTCACATCTTCCATGCATGATATATATATATATATATATACATATAAATATATATGTTAAGCATCCATTTTTATATTAAATAAATATTAACGATCTGTGGTCCTACCATATATTTCAAATGTAGCACGCATGCTTGGAAAGTTCGTTAATCTTTACTAGTTGAATGATTAAATATAATGCGTGGCGAAAAAATCAATTAATGCATAATGGTGTCGGATGTTCAATTGTTCATACACGTCTCGAATTAAATCTTCGCCTTTTCTCTTGTTATGTTCTACTTTCCTTCCGTTTTTTTTTTATATGCCAATATTTAAAAGAAAAATTACGACGTAGAAAGTTTCGTATATATTTATACTGAAAGCTAGGGGTGGGCGCGAGTCGAGTATTTGACGGGTTCGGGTAATTCGGATCGGGTACCCGACTAGGGCGGGTAGTGATTTTCCTACCCGATCCCGACCCTATGTATGTCGGGTACCCGACAATCGGGTACCCGATTTTTTCGGGTATACATCAGGTCGGGTATCGGGTACCCGATTTAAATTTTAATTATTTTTTTATTAATATTTTAGTACGATTTATAATATGTATGATATTTTTATATATTTTTTTTGTAATACGAGGAGAAATTATTAATTTTATATCATTTTTAATTATTTTATGACTACTAGAAATTAATTATACTATTTTTTTCATAATTTTTTAATTTTTAATTCATTGTCGGGTACCCGATCGAGTAATTCGGGTAGCATTTTGCTACCCGATACCCGACCCTATTTTTTAATGTCGGGTATCGGGTACTACCGGATACTCGATAATTTTTCGGGTACCCGATCGGGTCGGATACCCAATACCCATTGCCCACCCCTACTGAAAGCTAGCGTAAGCTGAGCACTTTTGCGTTTCCAGAATTTGGGATGGGACAGTTTTTATGACAACTAAACTTTAGGGTAAAAAAAATATCCGTTGGGCCTCGTCAAAGCTAAAACGGCCTCACTGGACTCAGAAGTTGATAATGGGCTTTAATCAATAGCCTACTAAATAGATCCAAGTTGAATTCATCCACCAATTTCTCATCACATCTTCCTCTTCTTCTTCTTTTTTTCTTTTTTTTTTTTGTGCTAATTTCATAATCACATTTTCCAAAATAGACAGTATCTTTTCGAAGGTATCCCCACACAACTGCGATCCCTATATAGCGGATAAGTTCAGTCTTACCCGAATCTATCATTTATGAGACGAATCTCACTTCCAACGTGTGACTAATTTCCCTACTCCATGTATATTATCTCTCAAGTCCACAAAAACAATATTCAAGTAGTTCAAGTGTATATGGAGATATCACGAGCTCAGTCATTTAGAACAAGTCATTGGGACAAATAAATAGACTTGTATTTGCAAGTTATTGTAGGACAATAGTTCTGGAGATGAAGTTTGATATAAAACTCCTACCTAATAGGGTGAAAAAAAGATGGGTGACACATTCAGACTTCTAGTTATTCTTCAAGCTTACAAACTCGTACATACTAACATATTATGATATTTTATATTACATCTTTCCATTAATACCACACATCATAAATTCAATATGTTTACCATCTTGGAAGCCCCTTTTTTTTTTTATTGCTAAGAAGCTTCTTATTCTCAGCAGGCTTTTGATCTTCACCTCATGATCAACACTAAAGAAACCACTAATATGGAGATTATTAGTAAAATCAATCTTGCTCATTGTTTTTGCTCCAAGTTCTTATTGCTTGAACAACCGCTTGTTTAACAGCGTGAGCATTCATGCTCTCAAGTTGTCCTTCCCTCTGCATTTTCATATGTTTTATTAATTAATTAATCACTACCCAGTATAAAAAAATTGATTTTTGATGAAGTTTGCTTGAAATAAAGTTTTGTTCTTGACACAATCTTAAGACTTTGACACATCTAATGAAAATAAAGCTATTATTACCTCACTAACAGCTTCAAGATGAAAATTGTCTGAACAGGAAACCCTAGCATCGAGCACCTCGAGGCCTATCTCTTCGAAAGCTTCGAGAATCGATACAAGCAGACGCGGGCAGTTTTTCTCTGCATACACCTTTATCAAAAACCCTTTTTCTAGGGTTTCAACTTTAACCTGCTGAAGAAATATTGTCCACATGCACATTAAACATAATCGAAATCGTTTACAAAAAACATTCACTAAGGTAACGATAAGCATCATATATATAGAAGTGAATGTGCTTTTGGGGACATAAATATTTATAATATATTCCGTACCGCAGGCAATGTAGCATCTTCTTGGCTTGAGCTTTCTAAACTTGAGATGTCTTTGTTTAGTTTCTCTACCTTTGCTTTCAGTTCTTCGATGCACCTCGTTGCATCCACCAATATCGATGCCTTGTTAACCTGTTGAGTGTTGGGAAAATGAATGCATGATCTTGGAGAAATAGTAATGGATGCTATGGTAGAAGATATAAGCAAGTGATGGTATAATTTTTGGTAAAAAAAAAACTTCAATTTTAATAACATTCTGAATTTGATGGACCTTATTATTCGTTAAAAAAAAAACAGGCACAAGGTCTAAAGTAACATACAAAACCCTATCTAAAATCAATGTTTATATATTACCAAAAAAACAAATTCAAAGCTGGTAATACGATCTGTGAAGAGAAAATTTATCCCTATATCTTCCATGATAATAATACGCAAAAAAGAAGAAGTTTAAGTGCACATGATTAACAAAGAGCTAGTTATACACATAAGCTGTGTGACTCCATAGACAAGCATAAAACAGTAAAATAAACGACAACCTTAAGCTATAAAGCCAAAAAGATTGACATATGTGGGAAAATAATAATAGGGGCTCGAGAAATCCTACCGCAGAAGAATTGGTAACAGAACGAAGCTGATCATAAAGAGCTTCTTTATTTCGATTTCCTGAGCTCATATTTGAGTCGTCTCTTCTTATCTTGAATAGAGACGATAAGAAGAAGTATAAAGGCTGAGTAGGCTTTTTAAAGGGACTCAAGAATATTGCAACTCTCTAGCACTAATATATAATCGTGATGTTTGATTTCTTTGTTTGTTTCCTGCACGAGTACCACAAGTTTCACAGGAGGCCGTGACGTCATAATCTGTAGATATACAGTTGTGTAAAGGACAATTATGCCCTCCATATGTTATTGCTTATCTTCCATTTTATTTCTTTTCTACTAAATCTACAAGATAATTCCCTACTTGCCATTATATTATAATAATACGTGGGATGCTTCTTCAAGGCTTCGAAACCTTTGTTTCCATTCTTTTGTCATTACTTGCTAGCAACTAGAAGGTCGATACGTGAGATGAGAAGAGCTTGATTAGTCAAGTCAAATAGAGGTTTCTATTTTATATAGGATAAGAATGATAAGTCATTTTCCTTCAATATTATAATTTTTTATTTCCAAATATATGATTGAAGTTCGTGGGATGAAAATGGAAAATCACAACACGAAACTAAACTAAGCTCAATTGAAGATTCCAACCATTTTGTAATGAAACCCTACTTTGAAAGCAATTTATTTATCCAAATACAATGCCATTGTATTTTATCCACACTTCGACTAAGTTCGTTATGAAGAATATGAACTTCACTATCGAATATTGGACCCCACTGGCATCCAACGGGACTACTCCTCCTAGTCTATGTCTATCGTCTCAGGTCCACAGACTGAGATGGTGAATGAGTTCAAGTGTGGCCATCACCGTGGCAGGTTACTATAACTCGAAATACACAATTAGCACATCACATACAAAAAAATTGCAAAATATAAATCGTTAAATATATATATATAAATTGGATCTTATTGCTATGGCATTCTTTCTCAAGCTAGGGTTTAAGAAGAAACATAGTAGAGGTAATGCGCATTCCGAATGAAACACCGTGTCCCCATTAGTCCTTCCTTTTTCGCTGCTAATTAACTTGTAATTCCTTTGCAGTAAAACTATAAATTAAATAAAGATCTCCCCTTTAACAAGCAACAAAGTGTTGTGGGACAATTTGGTAAATTCAGAGAGAAGAAACAAAAAATGAAATTTGTTGCGTGTGTGAAGAAGACAAGAAGACGAAGGGTAGAAAGAGAAGGGTGGTGTCGTCCCTAAGGAACCCCCGTGAGAAGCGTTTGGAGGCATTATATATTTATTGGGACAGCTAATATTATTACTACAAACAACTGAAATGTACGTTAGTTGTGCAAACAACAAATACACCACAACACAAAATCTTTGCTGCCCCTTCGATTGGTGAGTCATCCACCATTACATTGCATTATGCGACGACCTAACTTACACGGCTTTCCTTATCTCTCGCTCAGGATCACGAGGCATGGTTTCTTCATCATCTTTCTTATATTTTCTATTCTTCGAATAAATATTTATATAGTACACACACACAAAGATATATATAATATGGGTCCTACTATTTACACTCCCTAACACATGAAATTTGTACAACTTATTAATTTATCACATGAATTCAACATTAATTATTTTATTAATTTATTTTTCATATAATTTTTCAACATTAATTGCATGAATTATTCAACAAATCGATAAATTATCCAACAACATTAATTAAACAAATCGATTCATATAATTTAAAAAGAATTAATTCCATGAACTATCTAACAACATTAATTAAATTATTTTACCCAAGTTCAAATCGAAATATTTAATTTATTTGTCATTGTATTACTTATATTAACTAATGCGTTTTTTTAACTTTACCAATATTAATATTAATTTATTTAATAAAAATTATTAATATATCATAAATATTTGTATATTAACATATAAAATTTAAATAAACAATGGAAATAGTAATATTATCGGTTGGAAAAAATAGGTTATTTGGTCAAATACACACATATATATATATTATAATATTTCAAATATATACACGTCTCAATTTACATTTTTTTTAAAGTTAAAATGTAAAATAAATCGATATTATTTAAGGAGTTGATTTGGTCAAAGGTACAATACAATTATAGAAAGAATAGATATTATTAACTTTAAATAAGCCTTTTTTATGGGAAGAGGAGGAAATAATTAATAAATAACTAATAAACATTAAAACTTGAAGATTGAAGTATTTATTAAAGTTTACTTTCATAATTAGGGGGTGAAAATAGAATATGGAGGGTGCCAATAGAATTAGCCATATAATATTTACGGCCTCATGTTTCTCGAGATCGACTATAAATCACCGCAATCGCTAATTAATGTGATTGCTATGATCACTCGACGTGTGAGAAGTATATTTATTAAACTCTATAATAACTTTTTTTTTTTTGGGGGGGGGGGGAGGGGAGGAGAACTCTATTATAGTTATAAAGAAATATATATATATATATATATATTACTCCTATTAATGAGGATTTTGTTTTTTAAATATAGGTTTTGTGATACGATTTTCTACTGTTTCGACATAATGTTAATCTGATAATTATATCCTAAATCTTAGGGATCGGAGTTAGTTACATTAGACGTGACATTACAAAGAAGTATCCAGTTCCACCACTCCGATATATTAAAATGGAAATAAGTACTTTGCAATCCAAGGAAGTAAGAGACAATGATGTAATTATCACTGACAACTGTATTGTAATTTAATATAAAAGTTATAGTCTTTAAGGGGAAATACAAACACTATGAGATTCCTGTTGAAGTAACACATCTAAATTAGAAGACAAGCATCACCTCACAAAAAAAGTAAATAAACAAATAAAATGAGATCAACAAAACGAGTATATGGGTTTTATTTGAAGCAAGAATGACTATTAGGGTCCACACGTCAATAGCCATGACCACATAAATGTACGATCCATCTAATATATCACAAATTGCATTTTGCGAATTATAAAATGTATGTTAAAGAATCATTGTGGATAATTGTTAACATAAATTGCATGCAAACACACACACACATATATATACATGTTATTTGATGAATTGTTTTTATTATGGCTCATGCATCCCTCTAATATCTTGGTCCCAGAAACCAAATTTCCCGGGTTTAAAAAAATGTAATACTAATAATAATTGTCACTTTTTTGCAGAAGGACAAAGCACCAAGTACCCACCTTCTCACATGTGTTCATTAATCATCACTAGAAAACACGTACCCATCCAGCTCCAAAAAAATAAAACCCTCATCTCCATGCCCTAATTCCAATTTTCCATTTAGCTCACACCCATCTACCTATCTTTTACTTTAAATAAATAAAAAAACGGAACAATATGTATGATATAGGGTTCGGATATCGAACATGCAGGTAATGAAATAGTGGAACGAGAACAATATTTTCAGCTTGAGAGATATTTCAAAATATAACAAAGTTTTCATATTTAATTTATTTATTTATTATGATGTTCTGCCAGTTCATAATTTTAAAAAATGAATTATCCAAAGAATGTCATCATTGCATGATTTATGGATGGCTCCACCACTTTTAGCATGCATGTCGATTACATATTCTAACAAACAACGATGAGCAGTCCGATTCTCTTGCATTAATTATTAGTTTTGAGGAATACTTTATGCAAAAAACATGGAATCACGAGATGACTCCTTGATGATACGTAAATGCTTGTATTAGAAACGAATAACATGGCCTACTGAGTTAAACCACACACAAAGAAACAAGAATGTATTTTAGAAAAATACAATTACTAAAATCATTTATTTAAAATATCAAAAGTGGTAACACCTCCTGAAAATATTTCTTTTTTGTTTAAAAATCCGATTAAGTTCAGTGTGGAGCGATTCTAAATCTGATTGTCGATCGTTGAGATTGTTTATCTCACATCGGGAACTTAACTTCATCCTACTTGACATATGAACATAAATAGACTCATCTACGTAAGATATCATCAATTATTTTTAGGATTGAACTCTTAATTTAACATGTGGTATTATAACTAGTTTGATCTGCATGTTATCATGTTTATCTGACTCTCCAGTCTCCACCACCCGATTTAATCAGTCCACGTGGTTTAGGCTTTGAATCGTGGCACGTGAGAGGACATGTTGAGATTATTTGTCTCATATCGTAAAATTAACTATTCACCCGACTCAGTATAGAAATTAGATATGCATCTCTTTCCTATCATCAATTAATTTTACGATGAAAGTATGAATCGCTGTGATTCAGGGTTTTGTGTAATTAGATAAATTATAATGTTTTGATAGGCACAAAGACAATAGCCCAGAGAACTCCAGAGCCCAATAAATAAACTAAACACACATACACAATGTTAAAGCCATATAGAGCCCAATTGAGGGCTGAGGCTGTATTTTCAATTGTTTTACTTCGCCGAGACTTTCGCGAAGTAATCAAATCACTCGCGCATCGATATAGGGATTTGGTCTCGAAGATCGATTCATCTGGGTTTTACCGTGCATTAGCCTCGTTTTTTGGCTTTCTTCTATTGGAAGAACGAGTAGCAGAGGAATCAAATGGAGGACTGAAGATACTTCTCCCTGTTGGTACGCGCAAAATGGTGAGTTTCTTCCTTTATTTCTTTCTTCAATTCGTTGGAACTCGGGTTTCCTTTTTGTCATGTCGTTTCGTCGAACACCTGCCGTGCGTATGTTTTCAGAGAGTAGATCTTCCTATTCATGATAGTTTGTGTGCAGCGTAAGAGAAACATGCTGAATTTATCGTAGTATTAATATCAGCTAACGGTGCTGATCCGATTATTGTAAACCGTTGATCGTTGTCTTACGACTGTATCAAATTTAACTGTTGCTGCGTTGCGAATTTTGTGAAATAACAGCATAACTCTACACTGTTGTCTGAGAGGAAAACGTTTGCAGTTGGAAAATGGGAAACATCAGAGGCGAATCTGAGTAGAATTAAGCACACAGTGTTCACCGAAAATTGGACAATGGCATTGCAATCACCGATTTCTCGCAGCAACCTGCAAAGCCCCGGATTTGCCTTCAATCCTTTGTTTCCAAGAATCGAAAGCTTCAGTGAACTCATTATGAACATGGTTAATAATAAGCACTATGTATCTCTTTCTGAGCAGGTTATTACATTTCTCTGCATTCTTCTTTCGTATTCGATAACCATGGCACCATCTTTTCTACACAGGTTGAAATTGTGAGGAAGTGCGTGTGGAGAAATGGGTCGCCAGCGAGGCGGGTTTTACCGACCCGGTCGCAGCACGGCTCTACAGCAGTACCCAACCACCTATGCTCAAGTTCGCCGAACTAGTCTCGGGAGTTCTTGACAACTCTCATGATGTAATAGAAAGAAGACACACAATCCTTAGACATCAACAAGATCCCTTCCTTTAGTGTCTCCCAATGTGTTTGCATGCTTAACTTCTACACCTCCAATGGTCGATTCGTTCTCCATCAGGTCGGTTGGGTTTTTTGTATAGCTCGAGTTATGTTTTTTTTAAAAAAAAAAAAGATTCAGAGTTTTATCATTTTCCTCTATAGGCTGATTTCTTGAATCTGGTGATGTGTTGATATTTGGAGCTTATATACCATATCATTGCGAGTATTCATTTAAATACAGCTCCTCATTATCAACTTTCACTTTCATCTGTATGAAAGTGATTCCGATATAGCCTTGTGTTCTGAAAAGGAATTATGGATCGGCTGAATTTATAAGAAAAATGTTGTCGGGTTTGGGTCGGGTTGACATGTGGTTGGGTGGGTCCACGGTATAAGGTGTGATTTGTTTAGGATGGTGCTTGTTGGGTGGGTCCACGGTATAAGGTGTGATTTGTTTAGGATGGTGCTTTGCGGCTGTATAATGAATGATGATTGTCTTGCTCTCGCATCAGACAACATAATTATATTGTTTCATAGTATTCTTATTTTTAGGACAATTTTTTAAAATTGTTTTTACCATTATTAATCTTAAATCCGTGGCCTAATGGTTGAGGAAAGCTGTTAAATCCCATTGATCATGGTTTAAATTCCACTATTAATGACACGTTTGTGTGCTTTAGGTTACGTCACGTGGATCAGATAATTAGTCTTGCTGAAAGTTGTAATAGTCCAATAATCTATAATGAGTTTAGATTTATTTTAAATTAAACTTAGATAAAGCATGAGAACTTCGGTGGTACGGTATTTTACTGAAATACCTCGTGATAGATAAAAAAATGTTTTAATGGTAGTTAGAAATTAAAACAAAATCATCTAAAATTAATAATCAAACAAAAATTTATGTCAAAATACATAATACAAGAACCCATAGCCAAGTTCACTTTTGGAACCTAAAATAATTCTATATTCTCTCGTTCCGACCCAACTATTACATATATTTCCACAAATATCTTTATAAAAGTGCCTTCTTTGGAAACGAATATATATCATAAATAAAGTTCTATATTTTTTTATTTAAACTAGTCCTTTTTTTTCAAAAAAATAAAATTACTCCAAATAATAATACTCATTGAACAACTCAACATAGAAAACAAAAATAGTCACCACCTAAATATATGAATAGTAATGTCTTTCTATTACAATTTCGAGAATTGTGGAAAAATCGACCGCGTTATATTTCTGAGTTGTTCCCTTTGGTTCGATTAGCCGCACACCACTTTTCTCTTTGCCTCTTCCCCGTGGTTCACACGCGCACGCACGTATCTATGTTGCGTATCTCCGCCTCCATCTGCGTATCGACGACCGCCACCACGTCGGGCTAGGGTTTCCAGAGCTGGATTCTGTCTCCTGTCTTCTTCCAATCTCTCTCCGCCGCTCTTTCACTGGTTTCGTCGATTGAATCTACCGCCGTCTAAGTTGCCGCGGAACCTTATAAAAGGAGGAAGATTTGACCTTGCGTTCCTCCTCAGCTCCAGAGTCCTCGGGATTTATCGGTTAGGGTTTTCTATTATGAGTTCTCCTCACCTGGGACAGGGCTGAGCTGCAATTTGTATGCCTGATTGAATTAACGAGTGCGTTTGACTGTTGTTTATGGCATTGGGCGATATGATGGCTTCGTCTCGGTTTTCTCAATCTACGGTGCTGGTCTCTCCACATTCGAGTCACTTTGAAGAGTTTACGAATGGAAGCCACCATGTTGTGGGCGATGGTGAGAGGAGCGTGTATAGTGTGGATGGGTTATCAATCAGTGGTAATAATAATGGTGATAAGGATTTGTCTGAAACGGATATCAGTAGCTATGCAATGACCACAACTACGAGTATGGCGTATCTGGCCCCGGCTGTGGTTCTGTGTGAACTCAGGCACGATGGATTTGAGGATTCCGTGCATTTGGGCCCTTCGGACAGTGGCTTGGTCTCCAAATGGAAGCCCAAGGACCGGGTGAGCTTCTTTAGTTTCGGATATATTTTGTTTATGCTAGTAGGTAGAACTGATTGGGTTGTAAAGTTGCGAATTGTGATTGATGTTGTATGTTTTGGGAGATGTTGCTGTTTTATGCTATAAGTGAAAGGGTTTTGTGCAAATGTGTTGCTGCAATTTCTTGATAATTTGCTGTGTCAAATGTTTATTGCCGAATCATTGCTTTTGATAACTTAGACTACTGTAAGAGGTAGTTTACTAGTTACTGTTGTCACGTCGAATGTATATGATCGAGTTCATTATTTTTATACCAGGATTATGCATTAAAAGATGGTTGAATGTGATTGTTATGTCTCTGAAAAGTAGGTGTTGCATGCGGTCACAAAACAACTACTTTATTTCTAACCTTCTTTGCTAATCTGGGGGAATTTGCACTAAAATTGAGTGCCTTTGTTTACTTCCTGGCAACTTATTAGTATGCCAGTCTCACCAAAATGATGATGCGTATTATATTGTATAAATGTATTTGTTAATGGATTACTTCAACTACAGATGAAAACTGGATGTGCTGCTCTAGTTCTTTGTTTGAATATAAGCGTCGATCCTCCCGATGTCATAAAGATATCCCCTTGTGCTCGAATGGAGTGTTGGATTGGTATGGTTAATTTTTCATATCTTGTTTTTTGTTTATGGTGCGATCTTATGTTCCATTTGTATATTCTTTGTCAACATTTTATAAGGTCGTTAATCTTATTCTTAATGGATTTTGACGTAAGTTGATTCGTTTATCTATCTTATATAGAGTTTGGCTGATGTTGTGTTTATTTTTCTTAGCAAAGAATCCGAGAACTCCTAAACATTTTGTAAAGTAGTGTCATAGCGCTGGTCATAAAGCCTTGTGCAGCTTCATCTTTCTTATTACATCAGCATCTCTAAGTTTGGTCCGTATTTTGCCTTGATTTTTCGGAGGCACTGAAAACCTGCTATCATCCTGTTAAGATGCGATGTTTGGTGTTGCATTAGTTCTTTATGCCTGGATACTTGCAGCGCTAGCTATCACAACAAATTTGTTTCATTTGTGGCTATCTGCATACACTTTTTCACTTGCTTTATCACTTTGTCACTCTCACTCTCAGATCCGTTCTCAATGGCACCCCAAAAAGCTCTTGAAACTATAGGGACATCCTTGAAGGACCAATACGAGAGGTGGCAGCCAAAGGTATGGAAATGTTGTTCCTTAAATTGTTTTGTTACTAGTATATTTATTTCCAGGGAATAAGTAATTGTCCAGAATCCAGATGACGGTGGATTTAAAAATTTAAAAATCCTGGACCCGTGCAGGCTCGATATAAATATTCCCTGGATCCCACTGTGGATGAAGTCAAGAAGCTGTGCACAACATGCCGTAAATTTGCAAAATCTGAGAGAGTTTTGTTTCATTACAATGGGCATGGAGTGCCAAAGCCTACTCCTAGTGGTGAAATATGGCTGTTTAATAAGGTCCGTCGTTATTAATGGGCTATAACCTTTTATTTCTTCTCTTTCGTCAAACATTCTGGTTCTGACTTAGTTTTTATTTTAGAGTTACACGCAGTACATCCCTCTGCCAATCAGTGATCTGGATTCGTGGCTGAAGACACCTTCAATATATGTTTTTGATTGCTCTGCTGCTGGCTTGATTGTTAATGCATTCATTGAGGTGCTCAGTAATGTAGTTTTCTAACAAATAACACTATTTATGCAAATGCTTCTAAATATCACACTTTTATGCTTTTTTTTACTGCAGCTTCAAGATTTTAGTGGGTCAAGTTCCGGATCTTTGGCAAGAGACATTATTTTGCTTGCAGCCTGTGAAGCTCACGAGTTACTTCCGCAGAATGCTGAATTCCCGGCAGATGTATTTACTTCCTGCCTCACGACGCCTATAAAAATGGCACTGAGATGGTGAGCCCCGCTAATAACTCTTTGATTCCACAATTGGATTGCCAATGTTTTCAATTTAAGTCATATAACTTACCATGTATGATCTATTATATGCTGTAGATTTCTTTCTGGTCTACTGTTAGATGCTTCCCTGGAATTTGTTGGTGGCGAAGCAACTTTTGAAACTCTTTGTGTTTTTGGTCCTAATTGCCGTAGCAAACTGCGGGGCTTAATGTTGATCTTCTTCCATAATATGTGCATTGGTTTCGAGATGCTCAATTAGAAACTGGTTAATATACATCTCATACTTTGGGAACAGTAGTTGTCTCTCTGCAAATAAAATTGTTAACTTCCTATCAATCACAAGTGCATGCTTCAATCTTTCATAATTAATTGCTGAATATCATGGTTCATTTGTATGGATGCTTTGATGGTTCTCTTCTCCATCAGAACATTGGTATGTACATTTTCTATCACAAAATTAGCTCCCAGATGGGGCTTGTGTATTATTGATCAATGACTTGTGAATCTTTTTTTTTTTGTAATTTCATATATTTGCCCCATTGTTCATTTTTTTTTTTGTTTGTATTGTTGGTTGTACTCAACTTTACATAATTCTTATTAATACTTAATTCTGTATTCTTTGCCCTAGGTTTTGCAACCGATCCCTGCTCCAGGATTCTATTGGTTATTCACTAATAGATAAAATTCCTGGGCGCCAAACAGACAGGAAGACCCTTCTTGGGGAGTTGAATTGGATATTCACTGCCATTACTGATACCATTGCATGGAATGTACTCCCAGATGGTATTCAAGGAGTTACTACGTTTAATTAATTTCCCAATTTGTGTATATTTCTATGTGATGCAATTAAGCTGATATGAGCTACTTCACAGATTTGTTCCAGAAATTGTTCAGGCAAGATCTTTTAGTAGCCAGTTTGTTCCGGAATTTTTTGCTTGCTGAAAGGATCATGCGAACTGCAAACTGTACACCTGTTTCTTATCCTTTGTTGCCAAGAACTCATCAGCATCACATGTGGTAATTTCCACTCCCTTGTGTATCCTTTCGTTGGTATTTCAGTGTATGGTGTTCTTACATGTTCTGTTACTATCCAGGAATGCTTGGGACATGGCTGCCGAGATGTGTCTTTCGCAGCTTCCGTCTTTGATCGAGGATCCAAATGCAGATTTCCAGGTATACACTGCTAGCTTGTTTTCTCAGTTGTAAGTTTGTATAAAATAGAAGCAGCAGCATGTGATTTTGTTTATTAAGTTGCTCTGATGTTTCCTCTCGCAGCCAAGTCCATTCTTCACTGAACAGTTGACAGCTTTTGAAGTGTGGCTTGATCATGGATCAGAACATAAGAAGCCACCTGAACAGTTGCCAATTGTTCTTCAGGTATTTTTGCCTCCATCTTAACAATGAAGCATATCTTGACTTTTTCGCATGCTGCTTTACATTTTACTTTCATGGCCTTGTACTACATTGCCACCAGGCAGTTGTCAATTGTTTTCTTTTGGCCCTTTAAAGTGCATTATATACTCATGAATAATATCGGTCTGCATAATTGGACTTTGTGAGTATTGTCTAAAATCTTTTAGTAGTCACCTACCACTCAATACCATTATGCTCTTTATCATCCAAAAACTCCTGGTCAATGTTGCTCTTGAGGTCTTCAGTAGCTAGGTGACTATTTACACAGAACAGGTCTTTTCCATTCAACTTAATGGTTTTATATAACTCGTTTCTGCCGTTGATGCTATGATATCTTTAATAACCATGCCTTTTTTATATAGCTTGATTGATAAGTTTTGTCTTTCTAGGTTTTACTCAGTCAGTGCCATAGATTCCGTGCTCTGGTACTCCTAGGCAGATTTCTTGATATGGGGCCTTGGGCGGTCAATCTGGTAATTCATCGGAGTCGCTTGTTGCTAATTGCTATACCCCATCAATGTTTTCTTGACATTAGTTGCATCGTTATCACTTTCTTTATCCATTTTAGGCTTTATCTGTTGGGATATTTCCATATGTTCTTAAACTTCTACAAACGAGCACTCCAGAACTTCGACAGATTCTTGTGTTCATCTGGACGAAGATCCTTGCTTTGGATAAGGTAAAGAGCTAGGTTTGAATTTTTTTTGTTTTTCAGTTATTTCAGTGTGGAAGTACAATTTGTTCTTAGTTGAGTGATTCCACGTAGTATTATTCATATCGTATATGTATTTGATTTTGTGGCCTGGATAAAGTGCACTTTCCCACCTTTCAAATTTACTCTCTTCTGGAAATGGATATTGACCTTGTAAATATATTGTTACATACTTACATGTCACTACTCAACTTTAAAACCCGTTGAAAGTTGATTCTCGTATGTCTTAATGCAGACTGTCTGTTTAAATTTTTTTTGCATAGATGGCTAATTTTTCACGTCCTCTTTCATGGATGCTTCCATTTTCTGGTTTATTCTTTGATTATCAAAATGTCATATGAAAACAATTAGTGATAATTTGTCTTTTATCTATAGTCTTGTCAGGTGGATCTTGTGAAGGACGGTGGGCACACATATTTCATTAGGTTTCTGGATAGTGTTGAAGCCTATCCAGAACAACGAGCAATGGCTGCCTTTGTTCTGGCTGTCACTGTAGATGGCCATAGACGCGGCCAAGAAGCCTGCATTGAAGCTGATCTTATACATGTTTGCCTAAAGCTTCTTCAAGGCTCGTCACTTAATGACACACAAAACGATCCTTTATTTCTTCAATGGATATGCTTGTGCCTTGGAAAAACTTGGGAGGATTTTCCAGAGGCCCAAATGATAGCCTTGCAAGCTGATGCCACTTCCATAATTGTACCTATACTTTCTGAGCCCCAGCCTGAGGTTTGTCTTGCATTTACTTTCTGTGGCATTTTATGTTCTCTTTATCTGCAATACTAATTTAGTAATCTATTTTTAAGGTGCGGGCTGCAGCTGTATTTGCTCTTGGCAATTTGTTGGATGTGGCCTCTGACACGTCCACAGAACATGGAGGTGAAGTTGGTGATGATGATACTGAAAAAGTTAGGGGTGAAGGTATCATAATCAGGAACCTTTTAAATGTTGTTTCCGATGGAAGCCCGTTGGTTCGTGCTGAAGTTGCTGTTGGTATGTCTAACTTGATTGTATTTCAACATGTTACCTTTTGTTGCTAGTACCAAGATTATATGTTCCCTTATTTTCATCCTATCACAATCCCCAGTTGTCAAGAAATTTCGGATTTGTGCATCATAATTCTTATATGTTTGTATCGTTACACATGTCTGCAGCTTTGGCTCGGTTTGCCTTTGGGGACAGCAAACACCTTAAGGCAGTTGCTGCTGCGTACTCGAAGCCCCAGGGCAGCTCTGTCCTCACTTCAGTGCCACCTTTTGCTGCCAAGGGATCCACTAGTGGCTATTCAACTCCAAATCACTATATCCCCCGTGGAAATATTGTTACATCTACTGCTACTCCTCTATTACGATCTGGGAATGATGGGCGCGCGATTGCTCGTGAAGGGAGAGTATCCACCAGTAGCCCTCTTGCTACCACTGGAATAATGCACGGTTCTCCACTTTCAGACGATTCATCGCAACATTCTGATTCCGGGGCTCAGGGTGACGTGTTCAATAATGGAACTCTCAACCATTCTGTGCCAAGATCTCTTGATAATGCACTGTCTTCGCAATGTGTATTAGCAATGTGCAATCTTGCCAAGGACCCATCACCGCGTGTTGCAGGCCTCGGCAGGAGAGTATTGGGAATCATCGGTATTGAACAAGTAGTCACAAAATTTGTGAAGCCATGTCCTCGTGCTGGTGATTCGATAATAATGGGAAGCACTAGTCTTGCGGGAATAGCTCGCTCATCTTCTTGGTTTGACATGAATGGAGGTGAGGCTAATTATTTGCTTTCATATCCTATTGCCTTTGATTTCTTTGAGCGTATGGTTAAGGATTGGGCCAGACAAAGAAAGAACCAAAGTGGGGAAAAGTTCTTAGCATCTGATGCAAACACTGTAGTGTTATTTGTGTTTATGTTTGTTAACTGTTGTTATCACCTGTAACTAAATACTGAAATTTGTAGGAGGCCATCTGCCACTGACTTTTAGGACACCTCCCGTTAGTCCACCTAAACCAAGCTACATGACTGGAATCCGAAGAGTTTGTTCCATGGAATTTAGACCACATTTGATTAACTCTCCAGACTCGGGGCTGGCTGATCCACTCTTGAGTTCTGCAGGAACACCGGGAACTTCTGAACGTAGTTTACTTCCACAGCAGATGATCTATAGTTGGAGTTGTGGTCACTTTTCAAAGCCTCTTCTTACAGCACCAGATGATGGTGAAAACATAGTTGCTAGAAGAGAGGAAAGGGAAAAACAGGCATTAGATCTTATTGTGAAATGCCAGCATGCCTGTAAGTTTGTGCTGATGGTAAAACACTGCAAGTTTCTTTCCCATGATTTTCTAACCCTATATCTAAATGTTTCAATGGTCAGCTGTAAGTAAACTGCACAATCAAATTGCTAGTTGGGATACAAAATTTGAGACTGGCACCAAGAGTGCTGTGTTGCAGCCCTTCTCATCTGTTGTGGTTGCTTCAGATGAAAGTGAAACTGTCAGGTTGGTTGAGTTTGATATACAAATTTTGGGTTTGAATTTAGTTTTCTTTGCTAGATACCTGCATGTGCAACTTATTTTACTTATTTGAAGAAGTGAGTGTTTAATGATCATTCATCATAACAATTTCTAATCCAATGAAAATGTTGGTCCCCTCTTTTGTTATGTTCACATGGTAATGTCCATTTGTTCATGTTCTGAGTGATATGATTGCTATTGTTTGGCTTTTCTCGATAACTTTACATGACTGAACATCAATTTTGGCTTGGTGCTACTTGAGTTTGGATAATGAGATGGAGCTCATTGATTAGTTTGTTTCGAAGCACTATTTAATGATAGGTCTTATACCTTTTGGGCCATCCTTGGGCTAGTTTGTTTTCCGATTTTGCTTGCTATTATTCTGTTTCTCATACGATTTCGTTATGCATTAGGGTATGGAATTATGAGGAAGCAACTCTTCTAAATAGTTTCGATAACAATGAGGTTCCTGAAAACCGAGGAATCTCCAAGCTCTGCCTGGTCAATGAGCTTGATGAGAATCTTCTTCTTGTTGCATCAAGTAAACTTCTTCACCCAACTAAATATATTTTATTCTTCACAAAAATCCATTTCCACAACTCATAATCATGTTGGGATACAGATAATGGAAACATCCGGATATGGAAAGATTACACTTCACGAGGCCAGCAGAAATTAGTTACTGCATTTGCTTCAATTCAGGGTCTCAAACCTGGAAACCGCAGTGTGAATGCTGTTGTTGATTGGCAGCAGCAATCTGGGTATCTTGTACGTAACACCTCCTCTCTGAAGCATGAGCATCTATCCATACGTGCTTTATTTCAATCCCCTAATTTGAATTATGCTGTGAAATTTTCTCACACTTAATTTGCATATCTAGTTTTCTTCTGGTGATATTTCATCTATCATGGCCTGGGATCTGGATAAAGAGCAACTTCTCAGTACCATTCCTTTACCATCAGATTCAAGCATCTCAGCAATGGTTGGTCCTAACTCATACTATAATAATATTGAAGCTTCTGTATCATCAGGCTTACAATTTCTGTTGGAAATATTCATTTGTTGAATACATTTTTACTGCTTTGTTTCCCATTTCCCGCCTTCGCTCCATCTTTTTGGTTTTCGTCTGGGCATTTAAGGTGTTGCTTTCTGTTTTTCGGAAAGTGCTTATAACATAATTGGGATATTTGATGTAGGCTGTTTCTCAAGTTCACGGAGGTCAATTTTCTGCTGGTTTTGTTGATGGCTACGTCAGGTTATATGACATCCGCACTCCTGAAATGTAAGTCTTTTGTACTTCTTCAGTCACTTTCTCTATAATTACGGTTTTATAAAATTGTTATTTGAATCCTCATCAGAACATATATTTCGTTGAATGTGACAGATATTTTCACATTTTTTCGTTCACTAATTTACTTCATTTTCACCATGTATCTTGCGTGCTTAATTTCCTGTATGTATTTTATTGGATTGTTCAGGCTCGTCTCTGCTACACAACCCCACACGCACAAATGCGAAAGAGTCATAGGCATCGGGTTCCAGCCCGGTCTCGAACCAGCCAAGGTAACTAACTCCTCTTCCTCTCACCAACCTCCCCTCCCACCAATTTTTGCAACGATTTTAAAACTGTCGATTTTGCTTCATTTTCTAGAAAAACTCGAGCCTTTGAGGGTTTCATAGTAAAAGAAAATCAATAGTTGTTTGGCAGAATAGCCTCTCTTTCATATATATAGTGAGTTGGGTGATATCTCCCCAATATGAACTACATTTAACACGCCCCATCAAATGTGACATGATTTACCCCTTGACATGATCTCTCTCTCTCTCTCTCTCACACACACACACATATTCACAGATCATCAGCGCATCGCAAGGCGGCAACATCCAATTCCTCGACATGAGATACGCCAAAGAATCCTACCTCACCATCGAAGCCCACAGGGGCTCGCTCACTGCCCTAGCGGTCCACCGCCACGCACCGCTCGTAGCGAGCGGCTCGGCCAAGCAGCTCATCAAGGTCTTCAACTTGGAAGGGACCCCACTGGGCACGATACGCTACTACCCGACCTTCATGGCCCAGAAGATTGGGTCCGTTAGCTGCCTCACCTTCCATCCCTATGAGGTGCTGCTCGCTGCCGGTGCAGCCGATGCTTGCGTCTCCATCTATGCTGACGAGGCCTCTGCATCTTCGAGGTAAAAAGAAGAAAAAAATGTGTTTGCATCTAAATTGAATCAAAGATCAATAGATTATATAGATGATAGGAATCTAAGAAAATGATGTGAATTTGTCTAAATGGGCGTTGAATGGGGGTAAAGAAAATAGCTGCTTTGAGGCTTGGGTTCCCTTTGATGGTTCAATTAGGGGAGATTATGTGTGAAAGCTTTGATTGGGGAGTCTTCTGTGTATATATAAACCGTTATTGTAAATAATGTTTGTTCTTCTGTCTTTCTTTTCATTTTAGTGTGCCTTTTACGTGTTCTAACTTTGTAGTCAATTTGTACAGCTGGAATAGTTTATAATTAATACAATCCATTTGTTGGTAAACTCTTCAAAGCTTTTTTTTATTTTCCAGTTTCTTCATCATATATATATACATATATATATATATAATTAAATCTCAGAGTCATCAGTAAGACATAATTTGTCAAGCTCCTTTTGCTTATTAATTTGATCAAGTCCTTAACTTTTTATGGTGGACCATCATCATGTGTAATTAATCACGTCTTACATAAAAAAAAAAAAGTAAATAAACAAAGAAAAATAAGACAGTGCTAATCAAAATCAAATCCCTGTAAAACAATAGAATAGTCCACCTAACCATAAAGAATAATCCACAAACAAGTCCAACAGAAGCAACCAACAGCATTTATTTATTTATCTACATTCTCTAATAAAAACCTGCAGAAACCAAATTCTTGAGAGAAAAACAAACAATCTATGGGGATAAGAACAAATGAAAGATGTACACATCAGTAAGAACATAAACATATGGCTGCTGCTCTCACTTTCTTCCCCAAGCAACGCCGTGCCCGTTATTCGATCCCCCCAAACTACCCGAGCCACCGCTCCCACCTTTAAATCCCGCACCGTTGTCGCCAAACACATCGAGGTCCTCGAAAAGCCTATACGAAGGAACAAAAGGCTTATTTCCCCCGCTAGGACCCGAAGGCCTCGGGCCACCGGAGCTGCCGTTATTAACCCGTGAATCCCCGTTATTAGCTGATGTAAGCATAGGCTTAGGATTATAAGGTTGTCTCATTGCTGAGCTTTGGCTGCTGTAATAACCCGGGGTTGTAGCCCAAGGAGGAGGAATATAGTGGTTGACTTCTTGCGGTTGACTTTTGACTTCTCCTTGCCCAAAATGGTGAGAAGGCTGCTGGGATTGGAAATTCGGAGCCTCGGGCTGATGAGAAGAAGCTTGAGGCTGTTGGGCTCGGGCCCACGGTGCTACGTAGCTGTTGAAGCCCGAACCTTGGCTTTGAGGAAAATACGTATCGTTAGAAAACGAAGTCCCGTGATTATTATCACCACTCACATTGTGAGGTGGAGAAGTGTGTGTTTGTTGTTCGGTTGATGATAAGGTGAGGCTGAGGAGGTTAATAATGTCTTGATCTTTGGCTCGTGGAACCGAAGGGTTATTACCAACCGGGACCAACGCGTGGCTCGAGACGGGGCTCGAGGGCTTATCCGAAGGTGCAACGCCGTTGGTGTTTGTTTTCGAATGTCTGCAATGAGACAAGAGAGAATTGAGGCTTTTTTGCTGTAATGCATGAAACTTTGCAATAAACAAAATGATGTTTGGGTTAAAAAGAGAGCTAGCTAGTTATTACCTTCGAGCCAAAAGGGCGAAATCGTCATCTTCTTCCTCATCTTCATCGGTTACTGTTTTATGCATAGCAGGAGTTTCCTCTTCAACCGTTGAAGCCCCATGTGCACTAACTTCAGCAGATTTGGGGTTAACCTCGGGATTAACTGTGAGCTCGTGATTAACCGGTGCTTCGTGATTATTATTTATTACATCGACGGGCAACGGAGAACCAGAGGCTATCGCGTCGTGTTTTGCAAGAACGGTCTGTATCTTATCGTTCATTTCGAGGCCCTGTGCAAGAAGTTCTTCGTCCCTATTACAAGAGGAAAAGAAGGGAGAAATTTTTATTTTTTTTAATCTTCTTGCTAAAGTTGCAAGTAAATTGTGTAATAATATTACTAAATTAGGTTACTAACTATACTAGTTTTGGCGTCACTATGTTTGATAATTGCAAACTTAGGTCACTAAGTAACGTATCTGATTTCTTTCGGGTCACCGGTGAATTTTTGCCGGTGTTTGATAATTGCAATTTTCGCCGGAAAATTCATCAGTGAACCAAAAGAAATCAGATACGTTACTTATTGATCTAAGATTACATTTATGAAACTTAGTGACCAAAAAACACGAGACCCATAGTTAGTGACCAATTTAGTAATTTGGCCTAATTGATATTGTACGAATTAAAGAGCGAACCCCGTTGTTGATGTCAAAGTCTTCATCAGCTTCTTCTGATTCGCACGGCACTGCTCAACGAGGTCAATTATCACTTCGTCTTTCACAGCCTGTCCACGGAATAAATTGTGTTTAAACAATTTTTTTCTATTTTTCAAGCAGTTATAACTGAAAAATAAATAAATAAATAAATTGTAGTTACCGCGCGATCGTGTGGATCAACAGCTACCAACATATCGGCCAAAAGATCGATAATTTCGCGCATTGAACTTATGCTCGATAAACTACACAACGTCAAAGAAAAAAAAAAAGTCTTACAAACTTAAGACTTTCGGGATTTAAATAAATATCCAAAGTCCCATGAAAACTGAAAATTTGGAGTTTTGTTTTTAATGACACAAACCTTAAACTGTCATCAGCTGCCATGACTTCATTGAGTCTTGCCGAAGAACTACTTGGCATGCCATAACCGGGCAGAGGAGGTCTCGATACCGTATGGTTACTGACAGGTGGCAGTGGGACGGGAACTGATGAAGGAGAAACCTGTGGAAATGCTACACCGTACCGCTGCAAGAAAATCGAGAAAAAAAAAATAAAAACCGGGTCTTGAATGAGAAAATCTACCGTTTATCAAGAAATTGAATTTGCATGCTATTGCAACTAAGGATTACAGTGATAGGACTGTATGTGGAATCAGAATCAAGAGAGAACAAATGAAAAAAAAAATTGAAAATTAAAGAATTGATTACCCGTAAGTCCTCATAAGCCATGTAATACTGGGGATATCTTCCACCGGATCCACCGAATGCTACGTTCCAAGAAGCGATTAATGACAGTATTTTGTCGCGTACGTGCATATCCGTCTGTAAAGAACAAAATAAAATATAAAAGTTGGACCAAAAATTCATCGCGTATGAACGTGATAAACGAAAATCGGAGATATTATTGAAACTTAAACAGGACAGCAACAATACACCGCATCCTATGTTTGTATAGTTGATGCATACACGTGGGCTTATTCACATAATGGAAAGTTTAGCTCCGAAGTTTTCATGGAAAGTTGGATTGGAATCGAAAAAAAAAAAAATTTATATATATATATATATAATGTACTTGCCTTCTTCTTTACGATCTTGACCATTTCCGGCAGTATATTTCTTTCTGCGATTTGAAAATGCACATAATCCCCACAGTTTTGGACCATCGTTTCGAGAAGCTGAGGGAGAAAAAAGAAAGAGGTATCAACTCAATTGGTGATGACAACAATAGCAGAATCCAAAATTTCATCAATTAGCACTGTAAAAGCAACATGATGCAATGAGCCATCGTAAACTAAATTATTACCGTTAAAGCGAGTAGCTGAACTTTGGGTTTCTTGTGCTGCAATCGCTTCTTGACGGATTTTACAACATCTTTAGCAAGCCTAAACACACAGAGAGAGAGAATAAGAAATAGAAGAAAAAAAAGGATCATATAAGTGTTGTTTTTTCAAGAAAATCCAAGCCAAGAACAACCATATACAGCAACAAAAACATAGAGAAACAGTAACCAATTTAAATAGAAGGAAAAGGCCAAGAAAATCCCTTTTCAATCACACTAGAAATAATCCAATTTTAAAATTCGATTTTCTTTCTGTTTCTTTTACCTTAATATTTCAGAATCATTACAGGCTACTACAGTCCCTAATAAGACATGAGAGGAACCAAGATATCAACTGGAAACATAGAATAGGAAACAAAGAGACAGTAAAAATAAAAAATAAAAGGCACCTTGTATATAAAAAAAAAAAAACATAAAAAACAAAATTGCCAGAGACCCATATAGATTGACAGATGATACAGAAGAAAAAGAAGTCAACTTTGCATGAAATTCTCAAAATAAAACTATACACAAAATTGAAACATACATCTGATTGGCGTTGATAGCATCGCAGATATCAATATTCATGGTCCAATCAGGTCCGTTCAAGAACTCGCTTGTAGCTTTATCAACCCTCACAGTAGCTGAAGCAGAAGAAGAAGACGACGAAGAAGAAGATGTGATGGAAGCCATCGACGAAATCATCCTCTCTCTCTTAGTCTACAGACCCTTTTTCTCTTCTATGCTTTTACGATTCGAAGGAGACGGCGATAATCGGAACAAGAACCTCAATTATTCTTCGTGGGTTTCACTAAAATGGTCCGATATATCAATCAAAACAACGCACGCGTTTTCTAACACCGCTCCTCTTGAGGAAAGCGCACACAAAGTTTCCTTCTTTATTGCTAGCTTCGTGTATCAAAGTTTTTCCTCTTTTTTTTTTCTCTTTTGGGGTTTTTTTTATCCCTTTCTTCCTTTTCTTGTTTTTTGGAAAGCTTTTTCGATTACGGCTTACAACTCGCTTCCAATTTCCTAACACAGTGGTCCATATTCGCCGCCCATTAACAGAATTAATTAAATGTTTAATAATATATTTTGTTTCTGTTATTGCAGATGTCGTGTGCTTTGAATTTTCAATATAATTGTTTATTTGTAGTATATGTCACAATCTTCGCAATGCTTATCCTCCATTTTCCTTTGTCCCTATCTCCATCAGATAATATTCAAAATAAATATCTACGATTCTTCATTTTAGAAATTGAATCAAATAATTCAAATAAATACTCATTTGATAAGTCGATGGTTTTTAATTACTATTATTATTTGAACGAATCTTTTCTTTCATAATTGCGTTTCGCGTAGCTCATGTATTGAGTCTACTAAACATTAAAAATGTGGTTGAGTTAATTATCGAACCAAAAAAAAAAGTCAACATAACTGGCTGGAATATTTATTTATATATTGGGATGGCGACTTTTAATTGGATTTAATTTTTTATTTGATGTAATTAAGAAAGGTCAAAGCTACTGGTCAAACATTCTAGGCTTTGTAGCATCCCGTGAATTTCTACTCAAATTTTAATCTTATTACTATATATCGACAAATGAAGTATTTATTAAGAACTTTCCTACTCACCATGATATGGACATTTATTCAAACGGCAATGAAAGTGCTAAAGTTTTTATTTATTTTGCTATGTGGGGCCAACCATTAGCAACGGAGACTTAAAATTTTCAACCACACGTTGATGCCACTTGTATAAAAAATCATTATCCTAATGCCTTCCTATTGTCCATTATTGATGCTTTATTTCCTCAAAAATAAAATTAAAAGATCAGTCAATCTTGCATCAATAATAGCCCTATAGATCACAATGTTGAGAAATCATGACTACACAAAGATATAACACGTGGTGATAAAACGAGAATGCTATACAAATCTCATTATTTAAATACAGGGATAACACTCATTTTGGTCTCAATGTTTGCCTTATGAATCAATTTGGTCTCCGGTGTTTTAATTGGACCAATTTAGTCCCCGATGTTTCGGAAATGAACCAATTTGGTCCCAATTTGACAGAACATATCAATTTAGACGGAAAATCATTAACTGTGAGACACGTGGCACACTGTGATGATGCCACGTGTCGATTTTTTTGTTAAAATTGACGGTTTCCGTCAAATTGGGACAATTGGTTCATTTCCGAAATATGGGGGACTAAATTGGTCAAATTGAAACATCGTGGACTAAATTGGTAAGGTAAACATTGGGGACCAAAATGAGTTTTATCCCTTTAATCATATATATTATATATATATATATGAGAAATCAAAATTATTTTACATATAAACTGTTTTTCTCCTATATTTTTACTACGTGGGCTTTTGCCCCTATAGGGCCCAAAACCTAAATATATTACCTTCAGTACTAACTAGTAACTACACTGTCCATATGTTAAATGAAGTATGGTCATTTAGTAGAATGGGCCCGTTTATTAACAAACCCAGGCCCGTTTAGGACCATTTATATGATATTGGGCTTCGCCTTGGTCCCATTTATTACAACAAGGCCCAACTGGTAATAGAATAATATAATAATCTGAAGCAGAGCTCTAATTTTGTCGTCGTTTCTTCTCTACGACCACCATGACAAAAAAGATTCTAGTTTCTTGAATTGAATATATATATAATAGTGTGTCGTTCTCATTGCCCAATGCCGGCTTGGCTTATCAGTATTGTCGAATATACTGAATCTTTTGCTCAAGGAAATATATTAATTATTGATTAATAAAAGGAGGAAATATATTAATTACGATTAACAAAAAAGGAAAATGACAGTACAGAAAACGCTCTTCCGCCACCTCATCATTGCCGTCCGACATGGAAAAATAATAATTCGCTATGATTTCTATCAACAAATGAGATTGTGAAAGCATATGTTCGACTCTTTACGTGCAGTTTCATCACAACTCACTCAGCTGCTAGCTACACGAGCATACTTTTCTATGGCTTCCAATTGCATCGCGTTGAATCCTTCGGCTTTGAAGAGGGGCCGGAATTCGCCGACGCAGCAAACGCCGTTGACGGCGCGCTGGCTCTGCTGCGAATCTCTCAGCGTGCCGGTTCCGAAACAGGAGTTAGATTGGAAGCGCCGTTACGTGAGACTGGCGAGGGCCTCCGCTTCGACGGTCGAACCGATCGCGGCGACTGAATCAACCGACGGAGAGGGAGAGGATGGTAGGATACTGAGAGTAGGGTTAATCTGCGGCGGACCTTCTGCCGAGCGTGGGATTTCGCTCAATTCGGCTCGATCGGTGCTCGATCACATTCAGGTGTATTTTGTTGTCTCCTCTTTGATTTTTTTACTACCGTGTTTTTTTTTATTTTTTCTTTTCGATTTGACTCGTTGAATTTTGACCTATTGAGTTACTGTGGGCAGATCTGCGTTGACTTGATTAAAAAAATCGTTGTGGCTAATACTTACTGTTGTGATAGGGTGATGACCTGCATGTGAGCTGCTACTACATTGATTTCAATCTCAAAGCGTATGCCATATCAACAGCGCAGGTTTGATAATTAACGTCTTTTGCCTTGTTTTTTTTTATTTGTATCGTATTATGTTTTTCTTTTTGTCCCTTTGCGTTTGAAATTTCTGGAACTATATGCTTGTCAAATCCCATAATATGATTGTCAGAATTGATTGAGTTTCGTTGCTGGTGATGTAGGTTTACTCGAACACGCCTGCGGATTTTGATTTTAAGCTTGAAAGGTGAGATTCTTTAAACATTTATTCACATGCCTATTTTTTCAAACTAAGAATACTCAGTTGAGTTGACCTCTATGATACACATTGCAGCCTTGCCCAGGAATTCGAGTCTTTAGATGACTTTGTTATTCACCTTTCGACCTCAGTGGATATTGTATTCCCAGTTATACATGGAAAGTTTGGTGAAGATGGTGGCATTCAAGTAAGATAGTGATACCCGAATAGGTGTTTGTTTGATTGGTAATGTTAATTGTCCGCTATTGATTATATGATTGTGTGATGCAATTTCAGGGTCTCTTGGAACGTGCAAATATTCCATTTGTTGGGACGCGCTCCAACGAGTGCCGTAAAGCATTCGACAAAGTAATTCTTATTTCGCTACAGAAAACACTTCGAACTGGTACCATATATGTTGTCTGCCATCGTTGTGTTCCTGGTGTATTGTCTTTGCAATTTTTCGTATAAGCAAAATGCCAAGTTGCAACAGTCCTATTCGTGTTTATGCTATTGTGCAGTTGTGCTCTTAACATTGTTCTCATAAATTGTAGTTGCCTCGCTTGTTATTGCCTGGGATCCGGTTTTGTTAACTAAAACCGTAATTGATGCAGAGGAGAATAATATTTTTAAACGGTTGAAAGTTGAAGATGATGGTGACCTTTTTGTTATGGATGTGAAAGGAGTATGTCATATCCTTTATATTAAATGTTGATGGTGTTGTTACTTCTAATCCCCTGCAGTATGATGCATCTTTGGAGCTTGATAAACTAGGATTTGTTACTGTTCCCAGTTTCCTAATCGAGGTAAGTCTTAATTTTCTTGTCTCTAACGTTTCTCTCTCATTTTTCTTTTATATTGGGAAGTCTTCTGTACCTTCTTTTCCATTCTCTTGTGATTTATATCCACCCATTTATTATACATTTTATTGCAAAATATACCAGGGAAGCGAATCTCAAGAAACTGATTTGTCTTCATGGTTTGCGAATAATCATCTTGATATTAAACAAGGAAAAGTTGTGGTACGTAGGACTTTATCTTTCAGTTAGTTTTCTATTTTGGGTCATACATCACCACTATGTGTTTCTTTGTAAGTTCTAGTTATCATTTGACAATTTCAGGTAAAGCCAACAAGAGCAGGATCAAGCATTGGTGTGACAGTTGCTTATGGTGTTGCTGATTCTCTGGAAAAAGCTAAAGCAATTATATCGGATGTAATGTCCTCTTTCTCTCTTCCCTCGAATCATCTAAAAGCATTGAATGCATTTTTTTTCTTGGAACGTGGAGTGATTTCTTGCCGTTTTATCTGCAAGAACCAATCTCTAGGTTGTTACGTCGTCACAAAAGAAAAGATTTTGATATACCGCTGGCTCTAAAATTTCGGTATTTGAAATAGTTTATTAGGGATATCATGGTGTCTAACATTGCTACTTTAGCAGGGAATTGATGACAGGGTTCTCATAGAGATATTCCTGGAAGGAGGTATTGAATTTACAACCATTGTGCTTGATGTGGGTTCGGGATCTGATCGCCAACCTGTTGCTTTGCTGCCAACAGAGGTTTGCCATGTTATCGTGTTTTTCATTTTTCTGTATTAGATTCCAATTTTTTGTCAGTATTTCTCAATCCGTAGTCCTTACTTGTCCGTTCACCATTTTCAGTTCTAACTGGCACCACATCAACAACAGCTTTAAGTGTTGGCTTCATAATTCACAAAATATTTAAGCACAAGTACATCAAATATATTTTCATGGAAATGTTGAATGACCACTTCACCTAAAAGCTTAAGCTTGAATGGAGTCTTATCATATTTTAAATTTATATATTTTATTTCCAACACGTCATCTCATGTCCAGGCTGATCTCTTTCTTATCTAGCCTTAGACATGAAATTTTTCGTAAATGGGTGGTCGTGTGGATTCATACGAATGATCTCTAAGCTTGGTCTCTAATACCATGTTGCATGACCACTTCACCCTAAAAGCTTGAAGGGGCTCTGTCATATTTTAAATTTATATATTTTATTTCCATCGTAGTGTCATACATGGATTAGAATCATATATATTCTAATGCTTCTTTTAAAGTGGAAATGTTCTATTTCTGTAGAGATGAGGTCGTGATCTATAGTACATGTATGTGTTTCTGTAGGTATAAGGACGGGATCTGTAATGTGTGTGTATGTGTTTGTGTGTGTGTGGCATATACATGTATGGTATCTGATTGAGATGATTTGTGGATCCGTGTAAACTAGTTTGATTAAAGCATTTAGTCCTCAACATGAGCCTGGTTGCAATGTATCTAGGTGGAACTTCAATCTCGTGGCAGTGTTGATTCAACTGAAAAGGATGTAATTTTCAACTATCGGAGGAAATACCTGCCAACACAACAGGTAATAAAAAATATGTTAAGATCAATAGATCACATGATTAGTTCTACAGAAGATGGCCTGTTTATGTATTTCATCGGAGCAATCTTAATACATTTGGAGTTATGATTGATTTGTTGTTACATAATACTTCCCAAGAACCCTTTCTTTTGAAAACTTCTGCCATGATAATTCTTTTTCTTTGTCAGTTTCATGCTTTTCAAGATCAAATGAATGTGCTGCTTTAGTTTTTATTTATTCCCATGTTCTTATCCGTTTTAGCTTTCGGCCCTTACATTTTGTAGATGGACAATGTGAACTTCATGATATGAAATTCGTCTGACTAGGAAAATAATATATTTCAACAAAACGTGGCAGGTCGCTTACCATACTCCACCTCGATTCCCAGAAGATATAATAAAAAATATCCGTGAAGGAGCTTCACTGTTGTTCAAACGACTCGGCTTGAATGATTTTGCGAGAATTGACGGTTGGTTTTTGCCACCATCAGCTCATACTGCATATCTTACAAACAATAAGTTTGGAAGGTCTTCATCAGGCACAATATTATTCACCGATATTAATTTGGTGAGCATACACTTTCAATATCTATTCCCTTCTCAAAATGATCTTTGAACTTTCATTAAATAGTTGATGTATTATTTCCCTTCAGATCAGTGGAATGGAACAGACAAGTTTCTTGTTTCAACAGGCCTCTAAGGTACTTCGCCTTCTTTGCACTGTCACATTTTCAGAGACTTCGTCATATACAACATTTTATCATTGCATTCTTTTATATATATGTGTGTGTGTGTGTGTGTGTATAGGTCGGGTTTTCGCACTCTAATATCCTCCGCACAGTGATCCAACGAGCTTGCTTGAGGTTTCCAAATCTTTGCAAATACAACATAGTTTCTAGTTCCTCTCAGAGGAGATCCAGAGAAGCAAACAAAGGTTTCCATAAGCAGAATAATCGGCAAAAAGTATTCGTTATCTTCGGGGGTGACACATCGGAGCGCCAAGTTTCCCTTATGAGTGGAACTAATGTTTGGTTGAACCTTCAATCATTTGATGATGTACGTAAGCAAGGTGTTTTCCTTGTTGTAATACATTTCGTTAAATTGTTTTTTCAACAATGCAAATTAATTGGCCCCATCATACACAGATCATGACTTTCTGGGGCAGTATTTTTTCCCATATTGAAGTTAAAATTTTAGTAGATACTGATAAACCCTTGCAAATTGTTTATTGCAGCTTGATGTGATTCCATGCTTACTTGCCCCCGCAAATGGTTCTACCACAGGTTCAAGAACAGTTTGGTCATTACCGTGAGTTTCCTCAACATCTGCATAATTTAGTCTACATCAAACTTGCTACCTACTTTTCATCTAATTCTGGATTATCATCTAATCTCAAATATGGGTTTTCTCCTATTAACGTTTGCCCTGTTGTGCAGATACTCCCTCGTACTCAGACACACCACTGAGGAAGTCCTTGATGCCTGTATTGAAGCGATCGAACCCGAAAGGGCAGCGTTGACATCAAACATGCGGAGTCAAGTAATGGATGAGGTTATGAAAGGGTTGAGCAAGCAAGACTGGTTCAGAGGCTTTGATATTTCTGACAATTTACCTACTAAGTACTCCCTGAGCCAGTGGATCAAGCAAGCCAAAGAAGTTGGTGCAGCAGTTTTTATTGCAGGTGCATTTACGTTGTTTTAGTGGTTTAATAGCTACTCATATCCTCATTATAGTTTGATATTACCTATTGAAAACAGGGTTCTATATTATGAAAAAAGGTTACAGTTACTTCTTGTAATCGGTCTCATTATCGCTATAATGCATTTGTTTCAAGAAGAATGCATGTACCTTTGTCTGTTTTAATCCTAAGGATAACCAAGAAGTGATGCTCATTTTCTGTCCACTGGACAGTTCATGGAGGCATAGGCGAAGATGGTACTCTCCAATCATTGCTGGAAGCCGAAGGAGTACCATATACAGGTAAAGTTCCCTAGATTCCGGTGATAGAATCTTTGTGCTTCATTAGTTCTTTTATATAAAACAATGAGAGCACCATTCATTGAGTGGCCTATTATTTTCAATGCCAATGTTGATCAATCTTTTTTTTTTTTTGGTTTCAATCAAGGGCCTGGCGCTAGTGCATCCCAAACATGTATGGATAAAGTTGCCACATCTCTTGCACTCCAAAATGTATGGTAATTTATGATTTGTGCATACTAACTGGATTATCATTGGTCATGTTCTAGTTTATTCTTTAGTTAGTTTCTATTTTTTTCCAATCAAACTTCAACAGTTTTTCCTCATTTGAATAGCTTGGACGACAGTGCTTTATCTGATTCGGTGCACCCTGTTTAATTGGCCTAAGGGTCTTAGATCTCCTTCTGGTGGTGGACATGATTTATTTTGCATGTTTTATAAGCACGTTCCATTTTTTTTTATTACAGCTTAGAGACCAAGGCGTCTTAACAATCAAGAAAGAAGTGAGGAAGAAAGATGAATTAGTTAAGGGTCCCCTTCCTGAGATTTGGCATGATTTGACAAGAAAGCTTCAGTGTGGGACATTATGCATTAAACCTGGTAGAGATGGTTGCTCAACTGGAGTTGCCAGATTGTGGTAAAAATTCACATCTTTTCCATATCCTTACACATTTTTGTCACTGTATAATTGTTGAGATTCTAATTAAATGGGTGTCCCACATCGAACAAATCAAGCTCTCATAATATCGCCATATATATTCAAGAGACAACTTCACTTATTACCTATTGGTTTTAAGATAGAGACCTCGATTTCTAAGATTTGCACTCAAAGATTTGCTCGAGAAAACAAATGAAGGGAAAAAGAAAATAATACCTGCATGCCTTTTTATGGTACAGTTGCGAAGAGGACCTCGCAGTTTACGTCTCGGCCCTTACGAGCTCTGAACCAAGGATTCCTCCCAATTCTCTATCTAAGGTATATTGAATTTACTTGTCTGTTAGGTATAATGAAGAGGCTTTGAATTATGATAGCAAATGCAACGATCAGATATAAACTTATTCCCTTGAAAGTCTCTTCTCTTTGCTGACCATTAAACGAACTGCTCCCGAATTTTCTTTTTATTTGAGTCTGCTACCGTTTTTTTTTTTAAGAACTGAAAGGCTTTCTCCATGAAATTCTATAGGCACATGGAGTTATAGAGATGCCTTTTCCTCCACCAGAGCTCTTAATCTTTGAGCCTTTCATAGAGACGGATGAGATAACTTTTTCTTCGCTGAAGAGCTCGGGAAATAAACACGAGATTCTGTGGGAAGGAAAGAGCCGATGGGTGGAAGTTACCGTCGGCGTCGTAGGGAAACGCGGGCCGATGCGTTCACTGACTCCTAGCGTTACTGTGAAGGAGAATGGAGATATACTGTCGCTTGAGGAGAAATTTCAAGGTAACAGAATTTACTAGGTGGAAAAATTAGTTCTCTCATATGAGATTGTGGTTGCTAATTCTCTTGACTTTTGTCAGGTGGAACTGGCGTCAACTTGACTCCTCCACCACTATCCATTATGAGGTAAAAATCTCGATTCACACACACATGCACACACTTCTGATCATGCTATCGCGAGTTTGTGAATGTCATGCAATAGCACTATGATTTTAGCTTTATTTAGTACAGTGCCTTTTCAATGAGCTTATTAGGGGAATAGCCTCTGAACGAATACGTTTTCAGAGAATGGTCTCCAAGTGGGTAAAGACTATTATACCTTTACTAACTGGAACCCCATAGTAACAGTCAATGGTTCAAATCTTTAATAGGAACTTAACGGGTTCTCAGTTCTTAGCTCCAATTATGATGTTGAAAAAACCCAGTATAAAACTGAGGATCAAATTCTCAACTATACACTGGACCGAGAACCCATTATAAAGCTACGATCATTACCTAAAAAAAATTGGTCTTTTTCTGAAAGAATCCCTTTTCAATGCCGGTTATTTTCCTTCACTCAATTGTTTCGTTCTCTTCCTCACAGTAACGAAGCTCTGGAGAAATGCAAACAGCGCATCGAACTCATCGCGAAAGTCCTTCAACTGGAAGGATTCTCACGGATCGACGCATTCGTGAACGTCGACAGCGGCAAGGTTTGTTTTGTTGTAGACTTAAACGCAAAATCCAAAACTGCTCATTCATAAGATGATTAACAGCTAATGTTCATCTATATGGGCAGGTTCTGATCATAGAGGTCAACACTGTTCCTGGGATGACACCTTCAACCGTACTCATTCATCAGGTGATTTTTGATTATTTATGATCTACCTATAAACTAAATGATATTTTACTGTGACAATATTCCTCTAATTTTGATTATAGCTCAAAAGATTTTTAACTTCTTAAACTCGGCAGGCACTGGCGGAGCAACCTCCCATGAATCCCCACCGCTTCTTCCGCACCCTCCTCGATTTGGCTTTCGAGAGGTCTTCTCTTCCTCCTTCATAAATTATTATTACATAGTTCCATCGTCGTGCTTGTTGAATTTGATTTTATTACCTGCTGCTCACTCTTTTTCATGACAATGCTCTCTCTCTCTCTCTACATTCTAGCACATTCTCATGAGTGTAGTAGTGTCTCTCCCTTTTATTTATTCCATCACACACAAAAACACACAGTCAACAACTTACATAGTCATATCATCATCGTCATCAGACTTCACCGTCCCAAAGATCAGCCACGTCCTTAAAAGGGCCATCGGCCTTGTTCACGAAAAGCTCTTCCCCGTCCAAAACTCGTTTCTGCAAAAAGCAAAGCATATTATATATATAAAAAAAAAAAGATTCGATCTTTCAATTGGATCGAGTAGTGATTTCGTTCACGGTATGCAAAACCTGATTTGGGATGCTCGAAAGGGCTTTGAAATCCTCATGAGGAATCTCCCAGCCGAAAACGTGCATGTTCTCTTTGATCCTCTCGGGGTTGTTGGATTTCGGTATGGTGCTCGTTCCCCTCTGAATAGCCCACCTCACGAGCACTTGGCCCGGGCTCTTGTTTAGCTTCTTAGCCACTTGCTCGACCACCGGCTCGTGGAGGAGATCACGGCCTCCGTGTTGCGAGCCCAGAGGCGAATAAGCCTATACAATTAAAGATGCAATTTGAGTTCGATTATTATTTCGAACAAAGAAAATCAAGATTGCAAAAATTGGCAGGCTTCTTACGGTGACGTGGATGCCGTTGTTCTTGCAGGCTTCGAGCATCTTGTCGTTACGCCAGCCGGGATGCATTTCCATCTGGTCATATTGTTACCAAAATTAGTTCACATATATCCGAGACTTGATTATCTTTTTACTCCTATATATTTAAAAAGGCGTGGTGGTATTTTAAGGACACTTAAATAATTAAGGAGTCATAATTTTAGGACCATAAGTTAAGAAACTAGGACAGTCAACGATGAAAACCTAATTTCAATTTGAAACTAACACACATGAGCCATACGTGACCACAATTAATTGGGTGAAAAATCTTACGTGGGATTGGAAATTTTTGGTCTGAATCGATTTGGGGACGAGTAGCGTTGAAACCTAATTTCAGTCTGAAATTAACACACGTGGGGTGTACATTGACAATTAATTTAGGAAAAAATCCTACCTGATACCTGGGGGAAATTCAATCAAAATCAACATATCCAACACCACGTGGAATTTGCCCCCGTTTAATGGTTAAGTAAATCTCACGGTGTGTTAGTATTCAGTGTTAATGTTCCTCAAACTGCTTCTAACTTACAAATTCTTTGTCCTAAAATTGTCACATCTTAAATATCCTTAAAATGCTACTCTCCCAAATATATCACCAAAAAAGAAATAGTATTGCTAACAGAACCTAATCTTCTAACAACAATTGATCTATTTAAAGTTAAACAAACACCTGGCAAACAGCAGGCTTTATCTGGGCGAAACTCAAGAGCTTCTCCAATTTCTTGACAGTAAAGTTTGCGACACCAATCTCCCTCACGAGGTTGTCCCTAACGAGCTTCTCCATCTCTCTCCACACACCTTCCATGTCGAATTCCATGACGTCACCCGCTTTCGGAGGTCTGCTGGCTCCATCCCTCAGCCGAAATGGCCAGTGAATCTAATTAAATCCAACAAATATTATTATTACCGTTGCTGCAAAGGTTTTCAAGATTCGAAAGAGTACGAGGATCAAATTTTCCTTTACCAGATAGAGATCGAGATAATCTAGCTGGAGGTCTCTAAGCGTCTGCTCAAGGGCAGGTCGAACTTTTTCAGGAGACAACTCAGTGCACCTACGCACAGCGCAAAGATGATTCATATTTTCAAGAAATAAATAAATAAATAAATATTACACGTATACCATAATTTAGAGGTGATGAACAAGCTCGTCCTCTCTATCCCTGCATGTATAGCTTCTCTGATCCCTTTACCCACCTGATAAAAAATGGTTAAAAAGTAAAAAAAAAAAAAATTGAGCATCAGAAAAAAAAAAAAAAGATGATGAAAGCAAGTAAGGCGAAAAACCGAATCTTCGACTCCATATTGCGCAGCCATGTCCACGTGCCTGTAACCGGCCTGCAAAAAAAAAAAGATTCAATTTTTATTTCTGGGGTTTTCAAGTCCTCTCTTTTCTTGCACGAAATCAATCAATTCCCATTTGATTTTTTTGGAAAATAAATAAATAAATAAAGTACCTCAACGAGAGCTTTGAAGACAGCGTCTCTGGGGTGTTCGGATTTCCACGTGCCGATGCCGATAGAAGGTATGCAGCGGCCACTCGCGAGCCTAAACGATTCGACCTTCTCGTTGTGAGGCGTTAGATGCGCTTGGGCCATCTTTTTATTTTTTATTTTTTTCTATTTTCTGCAATCTCTTTAATCGGATTTATGAACACTTTCGCAGGTTCTATAAATAGAATATCATTTATTTATTTTTTGCATGCGACGCACTCGAAATGGACTGACACGTTGCGTTAGAGGAGTAGAAGAATGTTCGATTCTTGAGCATTCGTTGCCACGTCTTGGGCATATCTTGAGCCTTCGTTTCGGCACTGGGAGGTGTAGTTTGTGTAATAGTGGAGTAATTTGCTTTTTCGATGGTCGCAATACCTTGAATTTTGGTAATAAAAAGTTGGTGAAGTGTTGTATAAGCTTATAATTATGAGATGGGTTATGATTATTATGATGATATAAGTTTATAGTTAGTAGATAAATATATAGAGATAAATTACGATTTTTTTTTGTGATTTACATACTACTCTAATCACCTATTTATACTATTCAACATTTACTATTACAAGAAATATTTAAATACAATCTAACTAACAATCGAATATATCTTATCTACATTTATTATAATAATATAGATAAATAACTCAAACCTTTAATTATTTCTTAATAAATAGGTCATTTGGATTAAATCCGATAACCTTATAAGAGTGAGGCAAAGTTAAAAACTGTTTTTGGTGTAACACTATTAACCAATAAAAAATATATATCTATACTCTATTATTAAGAGTGAGGCAAAGTAAAAAATTGTTTTTGGTGTAACACTATTAACCAATAAAAAATATCTATAATTAATAATTGAGAAAAAAATAAAAATATTGTGTGGATAGATTAGTAGTATGAATTAATTGAGCTAGAAGGCAAAATTATTTTACATCCACTAATGAAGTTTCAAGTCATGGGTATGAAAACTGCGTGGAGTACTCCTATGAATTAAAAAAAAAAAAGCAATTATTTTCAAAAAGAAACATATGGTAAAAAAAAAACCACCTGAAATTTTGAAAGCGGGCCCCACTTAACTTATTCTGTTATTGAGCCCACACGCAATTACTGTCGAAGGCCTGTTAACATTAGCCCATTGAGACGTATTCTTTGTTTTGTTTTGAAAGCCTCTTGCTTACTATTGGTTGAAAAATATTAACTTAAATAAATATTTCCATTAATATTAAATTAATACACGAGGCAGGGCGAAAGGATCAAAATTTGAGTAAATATGAACATTACTGCTCACTCACTGCAATTCAATGAAAGCGTCTTCAAATCATTTATTACAGATTTCCATATGAAGAAAATGGTAGAAAGAAGACGCAACATCGGTAAACTAAAGGGCATCACGCGTCGTTGGGTATGAACAGTGAAATATCCTTAGTTAGAGTTTCATTTCTGACTTTGTACTCCGAAATTTTCCGCCATTTGAGTCGCTTCTAGTCAACCAATGCTTGATTTTAGGTTGAATGTTTGGCTTCATCGTTCGTAAGGTGCGCATTTTAGGCTTTTAATTTGTTCCTTTTTCATTCCCAAGATGTTTTTTTTTTTGTGAATGGTAAGCGTTTGAATAAAAGAGCGATGGAATGATCGGTTTTCTCAGGCTTCGATTTGCAACCGGAGCTTCGTCTTATATCAGAACTGCTTGTAATCTCTTCTTACAGCCCATGATAAATTAGGTTTAAGGAAATAAGATAAATCACTGGCGATTTTTCAATCTTCTTTTTCCAAGAGAGAGATGGCATACAGCGTGAAATATGCAAGAAATTTGCCCAAAGAGAAACTCGGGGGCGTTATTTTTTGCTGCACAGATAGCACAGTCAATGAATGTCTCAGAAGCCAACTCTTTGGTTAGTCACAATACATCAATCATATCTTCATCTATCCTCAGTGCTCTCACTCAGTTATCAACTGTTTATTTATGGTCTTTCAAAGTTTGGCCTCATTGAGACCTCATTGGTGATGGGTTCTTTTTCTTACACAGGGCTACCATCTCAGCACTTCTCGTATGTAAGGAACATCGAGCCCGGTTTGCCCCTGTTCTTGTTCAACCACAGCAGGGGGAAGCTTCTCGGGATCTACGAAGCTGCTAGCGAAGGGAAAATGAACATCGATCCTTATGCTTGGACACATGGGGGTTTGGAGAGAACGAGGTATCCATCTCAGGTAATAATAATATCGAAATCGATCTTGAAAGTTTCTTGCTGTTGTTGAAGAACATACTTTTTCGGTTGGTGGATGTTCAAATTCTGGTGCAAGTTCGTAACTTTTTCGATTTGGGTTGATTTTAGGTGCTTATTCGTGTTCGTGTCAGCTGCGAAGCCCTTGGAGAAGCTCAATTTAAGCCCATAATCATCGAAAACTATTATGATCGGTGCAATTTCTCGTTCGAATTGGACCATTCTCAAGCGAGGAAGCTGATATCGAAGTTCTCATCTTATGCAGTTGCTCCAAGTTTCTTACAGAATCCCCAAATGTGGGTCCCTCTAGAACCAAAATCTAACAGAGCTTGTGGAAAAAAGCCATCTTCGGTTGATGTGTATGTGAAATCATGTGATTGTGTGGACACATTGATGCAGTGCGATGAAGCAACGGGACCTGAAAAGGAAGGTTCTATTTACATGAAGTTTCAAGAAATGTGTCTAAATCACGAGTATGCTGATGAAAATAATATAGGAACTACAATAGAAGCTGAATCCACAGATGGTAGAGATTTGGTGTGTGATACTTATGATGATGATCATATGACGGTGGCTTTTGAAGAGAACGGTGAAAGCCCTCTTGGTTTACACGATTACCCTGCTGAAGTAGAACAGGTACAACATTTATGCAACCCTAAAATCAATGTTGTAGGTCACCTTTTTACTCAATCATGTAATAATTTTGTGAAATGTCTAATCAAGTAGCTCGAAGGTCTGGTAGTAACTGTTCTTCACTTAGATCAGCTTTTTGTCCCTAATCCCCACTACAATTGCATTTATCATGGTTCGTGTTATATCTCTACGTATATTTTATGGGTGTGTGATGATCAAGTAGAAAGATTCGATCTTGATAATATTTGGACTCACAGAGATAACAAAGCCATAAAAAACAGGCGATATAACGAGGTTTGGCTCTGAGTTTGAGCCTATGTCCTCGGGCCAAAAGATCACTCTTTTATCGATATAGAACTCAGAGAGTGAGGATTCTTGGGTGTTAAACCCAGTCCCACATCGGGCAGATGAAACAATTATGACCTACATATAAGCTTGCTTGTGGGCTGACTCCCTTTGTTGCCAGTTGGTTTTAAAGTGGAACCCCACATGACTTATACGTAAGGGCTCATGGGGCGTGCTATAGGAGATCGAGAGATCCTACATTTCGATTGGCAGTAACATTTTGGACTAATATTTTCTTTCTCACCATATATTTTCAGGCGGAGACGGAGAAAGAAATCCTCGAATTGCAACAAGATAGATGCATGATATCAGAGTCTGAATTAGACAATCCTTTCACTACTCCTGATGAGGAAGGAAACCTTGAGGTTAAATTACCCGAAAGATATCAACTTAACCCGAGTCAGTCTATATACATACTAGGTGGTTATGATGGGGTATCATGGTTACCAGATTTAGATTTGTTCTCTCCTTCAATCGATAGCTTAACCTCTCTGAAGCCAATGTCACTGCCACGGTCATACGCCTCGGTTGCCATGTTCGACGGTGAACTCTATGTTTTCGGTGGCGGTGCTGGTTCATCGTGGCATGACTCCGGTATTGATATGATCTCTCTCTCTCTCTCTCCTCTCTCTCTCTCTCTCTCTCTCTCAATCACTCTCCTTTACAGTTGAATCGTACAATGTAATGAAGAACGAGTGGACCCCACGAGGGCTACTGAAGGAGAAAAGGGGAAGCTTAGCTGCTGCAGCTTTGAAGGGCATACTCTACGCAGTTGGTGGAGGAAACGGGATAAAATGCTTCTCGAGCGTCGAGATGTTCGACCCCGACATTGGGCGTTGGATTTTCGGTCTTTCCATGCGGGAAAAGGTCAGCGAACGTTATAATTTTAAATTCTTATTTCGAAGAAATTTGAAATTTATTATCAGTTTTGATGAACTATGATGTGTTCATCTATCCTTATTACAGAGATTCGCTCTCGCCAGTGCAGAGCTTAACGGTGCCATTTACGCTGTTGGTGGATACGATGGAGACGATTATCTTAAGTGGGCTAATCTCTTTATATATATATATACAAACATTTCTCTACTATTGAACATAAATAATGACTGCATAAGTTCTATATACTTTCATTCATCTCAAGTAAAATAGATTTACGTATAACTACTTAGGTCAGCCGAAAGATTCGATCCTCGAGAACATTCGTGGGCTCGAATCGCGAAGATGAACACCGAAAGAGGTTGCCACTCCTTGCTCGCAATGAATGAAAAACTGTAAGTAGCCTAATCCTTACAGATATACATACATACATATATATAGAGAGAGAAATCTTATGGTGTTTACTTTATGTGAGCACCTGTTACGTGGCACTGATAAGAGGTGTCAATCAGTGGCACGCAGAAGGTGTCAACCAATGCCACATCACCTCCTATGCTGACGTGACACCAATCAATGCTGCACAGCAGGTGCTCACATAAGGCGGTGAACACCATAAGATTATTTTTATATGTTGTATGATTGTAGTTAAGATTTGAAAGTAACATGAAAAACATATTAAGATACGCTATCGGAGGTTACGATGGCAAGAGAATGGTCCCGAGCATCGAAATATACGAGCCTCGGGTCGACGCGTGGACCGTAGGAGAGCCTATGCACCGTGCGAGGGGGTACGCAGCTTCCGCGGTCTTAGACGAATCGGTTATCTGTGCCATCGGAGGCGTTCAAGACGAAGATGGAGATATAACCGAAACGGTGCGGTGTAGTTATTTCTTCATATTTTACTTGTTAGATTATGTAAGAACGAACTTATATGTTCGAAGGAGATTGAAGTTGCTTTTTTCTTACCAGATTGAATTTTACAAGGAAGGACAGGGCTGGCAAGTGACGAGCATGAGTGCGGTGGGCAAAAGGGCTTTTGCCTCGGCTGTGGTTTTGGGGGATTGAATGTTTATTATTGGTACTGATTATTGTTAGTGTTTTATTACCAAGATTTTTTTATTTTATTTTTGTTAAGTCGTCCTAGATTATGAGCTAACGTAATAGTTTCGAAATTTGGTATAACTGTTTTGAATTTGATATAATTATTTACGTATATATAGGCTACATGCCCCGCCCGTGGTATGATTTAAGTTATATTAGTTTGAAACTATATAGAATATGCCGTATTTATGCTATCTGACATTGTAATTTATTGTACTTAAGTAAATATTATTTGTCTCACAGAATTTATATTGTAGTTTAGAGACGGGACCATAGAGAAGTTTGATGAAACAGTTTGTTGAGATTGAAAACATTCAATCATATCATGGCATCAATTAATGGAGTTCACAAGAAAAAATGAAGTCCTAAGGAAATCAAAGCAAATCAAAGATATAATTAGTCATCAATGTTTAACAGCTATATTTACAACGGTTAATTTTTGTAGTCTATAAATATGTTATCTATTGTACAAGAAATCATATGAAAAAATACAATACATAATTTTCAACACATTTCGAGATTGTTAATAAATGTATCGTAGTCTAATGCATTTCGTTGTATGATTTTTCATTGCCTCATGCATGTTATTTTTCACTCCTTTTCTTTATAACTTTGAGATCGAACCTTTTTGTCCCGTTTAATCTGTGAACAAGATCAACAATTGGCTATATTTTGATATAAGATTCGAGTTCTTCAATGTCAAATTCATTGATATTGATCTATACAAAAGAATTAATATAATAATCCAATGAATAATAATTCATGTCTAATGATCGTTATATTAGAAATTTAAAATCAAAGATGATGGAAAAAACTGGCTTCTCAAAAAGATTTATCCCATACATACATACATACATACATAATACGTACATTTAAATTGACCAAATGGTCTGAAAAGTGAACTCTTGGCTTTGCCCAACTCAAAAGAGTCGCACTATACACATAAAGCCATGTTTTATTCTCGGGTTCACTTACCACATACAGAAGGAGATTAGGCTAAACATATTGGTGATATTACACTATCATGTCCATTTCCATTTGCATGCCATTTTATTCACTACACCTTTTTTCATATTGATGTGTACACATATATACCTTTTGTCACAATCACACCATAATATTCATATATATATATATATTTATATATATATATATATATATTTTATCTAGCTTATATGCAAATAATCGTTTTTAATTTCCTCGAAACCTTCTGCCTCCGGTACCATTATCCCTGTGGCAATTAAAATACATAGCTGCTACGGGTTGTCCCAAATTGTTGTTATTAGCAAACTCTCTCGTCACGAAATTTTCCCGCATCTCCGGAGGAAAACAATTCACCGACTGACGGCCGCCTTGTTGCCGGAAAAGAACGAATACGAGGCGGTGGATTCCCATAGACGTTTGAGGGCTTTCATAGGATATCACTTCTCTGCCTACATTATTAAACATAATATATATGATATATAATATTCGAAAAAAGGTCGAGTGACATATACATAAATGGTCTAATTACATATTGTAAGAATCGAAGCCATTGGATATATTTAAGTTGTTCAAGGTTCTTACCGAAGTCAGCGTTAGTGGATCCTGGGATATCAGTCACCAACCTATTTACATATTTTAATGGAATAGTTAGGGTAAACCCATAAATCAAATTATATAATACATTCACATTCACACACATTATCGGGATACAAGATTTCCTCTGGTTCAAGCTCATGAGCCTTACATATTATAAGGCCATGTTGTGTTCCACTATAAAATCAATTAACAATAGGAGTAGCCCACAAAGCTTATATGTACCGGGAATGTCATAATTGTAACATATATATATATATGGTAAATTATGCAATACTCACATGTAGTTATACTGAAATGCACATTATTATCATATGTTTTTTTTTATTTTGCAAAACTCCCTTCTGCTATCTAAAATTTAGCATCGTATCCCCGATATTGTTTAAAACTTAGCACAATACTCCATGTGTTGTCGAAAAGTTAGCATCGTACCCCTTTTAAAACATAGCATTGTACCCCCTTATTATTAGGTGAAAATGACAAGGAAGGGATATTACGCTATTTTCGAACCATAGGGGTTTCGATGCTTATTTTTTAAATCACATGGTGGTTATATGCTATTTACCCATATATATGAATGTAACTTGGAATTATAATTACTCACCAATGCAAGTACTCTCTATGATAAGGATTGCTAGGAGTTGGAGCATCAGGATCCACCATAACCTAAAGGAAAGAAGAAGGATTTTAACTTGCAAATTAAGTAGGATTAATTAAGAAAGAAATCACACATTACATTTTGATGTCTTAAAACATATGTAAAGGTCCTTACCATAGTATAGAAAGTCCTAAGATCTTCGTCTCCGATCTCAACCCTAGGCTTGTTAGCTACCTGATACACTTTCAAATCCCGACCCATCGGGAAAACCCTACCGTCGAACGAAACTCGAAGGCTCACCGACGGTGTAAAGCTATCTAAGACATCTCCGATCACACCACCGATTACTAATGAATTTATTGTCATTCTATATTGTTGTAAGGGACTGATAAACTTATCGTGAGAACAAGGCTATATATATATATAGTAGGTCGAAGCACATCCATGTCATTTTCCATGCACACTCAAGGACGACACAAAATATTCTTGCTGAAAGTGGTTTGTGAATTATTATTTTAAATATATATATATAATATTATATATATATATATATGTCCCTGCATAATAAAATGTAACATGGACCACGTCACTATTCGAGAATGCCACCTTTGACTTGGGATAGGGTCTCGTGTTGGAATCCATGCCACGTCGATTGGTTGCTGTAAGAATATAATATTCTTAAAGCAAACCATATCTTTTGAGATCCTGATATATGATGATACATTGTTAGGAATATAAAAGTGAAGTAGAAGGGTAAATCTGTAATTTACAATATTATTAGGTCGAACATTATATATGTATATATCGGAGAACTATGTGGGGACAATTTAATTTTAAATAGAATGAGATACGCTGCTTTTCTTTTCAGCTGCCTTTCTTTTCATGGCATCAGAGCAAGGTTCACCATAGACGATTTCAAAATTGCGTTCATCAAATTGATTCTAGGGCACGCGATTAGTGATAACCCGCTGCAATGACGAATAGCGACGATGAGACTGAGAAGAACAAAGATACGAATCAAGATTCAAAGAAGAAGATGCAACTCGGCTCAATCGACTTTCAAGATCCGATGTATCTTCATCCTTCTGATACTCCTAATCTCGATCTCGTTACAGAAGTGCTGCGTGGAAGCGAGAACTACAAAATTTGGAGCAGGGAAATGATTATTGCTCTAGAAGCCAAAAATAAGTTGGGGTTTATCGACGGATCGTGTAAGCAGCCGGTGAATGATAAGGTAATGATTCAGCAGTGGAAACGCTGTAATGCTCTAGTTAGATCCTGGATAAATCGCTCATTAACTAGAGAATTAGTGCACGGTGTGGTGTATTGCGAATCGGCATTCATGGTTTGGAATGACCTAAAGGAGTGATTTGATAAGGTCAATGGTGCAAGGCTTTTCTCTCTATACAGACAGATTAACACTATCAGTCAAGGCAGTAATTCGGTGACGGATTACTACTCGAAATTAAAGCAATTATGGGATGAATACGACAGCCTTATCCCCTCTCCCGCAGCCAAGGTGTCACAGGAATATATTGATTTCTGTAGCCAGCTCAAGATGATGCAGTTCTTGATGGGTTTAAATGAAGGCTACATTGTAATAAGGTCACAAATATTGATGATGAGCCCCCTGCCTACGCACGGTCAAGTTTATGCAATGGTCCTAAATGAGGAGGCTCAAAGAAACATCAACCTGCAAGGAGTTAGTAATGACACAGCCATTGCTCTCATGACCAATATACCACCTAGTAGGCCACAATATACTCAAGCCGAGAAGGCTAATATGTGGTGTGACCATTGCAATATTTCTGGCCACACTAAGGAGATATGTTTTAAGATTCACGGGTATCCGCCAAACTGGGGCAGAGGTGGTAGGAGAGGCTCTATGGCTAGAAGAGGAGGAGCAAGATTTAATAACCTAGGTCAATGGAGAGCAAATAATCAAGGTGCTGTAAGAGCCAATTCTACCTATGTTGATCACCAGGGTATCCATGTGAGCACAGAAGATCATCCACATCATGGAGCACCTGCACTTCAATTCACACCACTGCAGTATCAACAAATTATGAATATTATTGGAGGTAAAGGAAATGATCATGCTACAGGGACAATGATGGCTTCTGCTAATCAAGCAGGTATATGGGAAGGTATATCTAACTCTTATACTACTTCATGCTATGATTGGATTATTGATACCGGTGCTAATCAACATATGATTTCTGACATGAATTTATATGATGAATATAGCAAGAAATCTATTCATAATGCTACTGTCAAACTGCCCAATGGCATAATGACTAAAGCTATATTCTGTGGATCAGTAACATTAGGAGCAAATTTGAAACTTGATAATGTTTTATATGTGCCATCATTCAAGCATAACCTGCTATCTGTTTCTAAGCTCACTAATAATAATAATAATATGTGCATTGTATTCTACCCTGATATTTGCCTAATCCAGGAGATCTGGAATGGCAGGATAAGGGGGATTGGTAAAGTAAGGAATGGCTTATATTACCTACATGATGCATATGATAAAACTGCAAGGTGTATTAATGCTGCTGAGATGTCAATTTATGATAATAACAAATTACACAGTATGTCGAATAAGGTAGAAGTGGATATGATATCTTTATGGCATAGAAGATTTGGCCACATGTCATTCTCTAGATTGTGTTTTCTACCAGATTTAAACTTGAAATTATCAAATGATCATAAATATTGTGATGTTTGCCCATTAGCAAAGCATAGCAGATCTCAATTCCAAAAAAAGACATCAACAACTAATTCTATAATGGAATTAATCCATGTTGATGTTTGGGGACCTTATAAGGAAGTAACATACAAGGGTGAGAAATATTTTCTCACCTTAGTTGATGACTTCTCTAGGGCAACATGGATTTTCTTGATGAAAAGTAAGAATGAAGTTTATGAAAATTTAAAGAATTTTTTATCATATGCTAAGACACAGTTTGGCAGTGGCATAAAAAAGGTATAATGGTTTAGAATTCTTTAATAGTAATTGCAGGAAACTATTTGAGAACTATGGAATAATCCATCAAAGCTCATGTCCTTACACGCCTCAACAAAATGGGATAGTGGAAAGAAAACATAGACATATTTTGAATGTTGCAAGAGCTTTAAAGTTTCAATCGCATTTGCCTACAAAATTTTGGGGGGAATGTGTTAAAACTGCAGTTTATCTTATTAATAGAACACCATCATCCTTGTTAGGATGGAAGACACCTTTCTCAGTTTTATATGGAGAAGATCCAAAATTTCAGCACCTAAAAGTTTTCGGGTGCCTTTGTTATGCAAAGATTCTTTCTCCACTTGACAAATTCCAGAAGAAGTCAAAGTCATGTGTTATGATTGGGTATGCTATCAACCAAAAAGGTTATAAGCTGTTGGAACTTGATTCCCAAAATTTTATTATATCTAGGGATGTTATTTTTCATGAGGATGTATTTCCTTTTGCTGAAAAGAAAAAACATGATTCTTTTTCAATTTCTTATAAATCTGTTCCAGCAGAATATGAAAAGTACAGTCACTTAGAAGTAGATAAAATGCATGATCACATTGATGATATACATTTGGAGCATGAACTAGGTGAGCATGGGAATGATTTTTTCCAGGAAAACTCAAATGACCTCATTAATGTACATGATGATACAATTCAAAGTACAAATAATGATCAGGAAGTTGTAAGAAGGTCCAGCCGAGTGAGCAGACCTCCTTATTGGGCAAAGGATTTTATATCTCCATTTACAAATGACACTAACCAAGTTCAAACTATTAGATACCCTATTTCAAGGTATGTGCAATATGAAGGAGTGAAGCAGCACCATAAGACATACCTGCAGGCCCTGGCTTCCGAACAAATCCCAACCAAATATGAAGAAGCTCTGAGGTCTGAAAGCTGGAAGCGGGCTATGGATGTTGAATTAAAAGCTCTAGAGTTAAACAAGACATGGAGATTGGTGGATCTACCCTCGGGGAAGAGGCCAATAGGCTGCAAGTGGGTTTACACCATCAAATACAATGCAAATGGTAAGATAGAAAGGTATAAAGCCCGATTGGTGGCAAAAGGTTATAGTCAAATTGAAGGATTAGATTACACAGATACTTTCTCACCTGTTGCAAAACATGTTACAATAAGATTAGTAATGTCTTTGGCTTCCATCTATAAATGGCCGTTATGGCAAATGGATGTTACTAACGCCTTTTTACAGGGAGATTTAAGTGAAGAGGTATATATGACTATCCCACAAGGATTACATATATCTACCAACAATGGTAAGACTAAGGTTTGTAAGCTTGAAAAATCCTTGTATGGATTAAAACAAGCCTCTAGACAATGGAATACGAAATTTACTACGGCCATGAATAACTTTGGATTTGTACAATCAAAGAATGATTATTCTTTGTTTGTCAAATCGAGGGGGAGTAATATAGTTATCCTCCTAATATATGTTGATGATATTTTGATTAGTGGGAATGATAATGAAATGATTAACCAGACTAAATGTTATTTGAATAACACATTTAACATGAAAGATTTGGGACTCTTGAAGTATTTTTTAGGCGTTGAAGTGGCAAGATCCAAGAAGGGCATTGTGATGAATCAGCGAAAGTATGCACTTGAGCTCCTTGCCGAAACAGGAATGCTTGGCAGCAGACCTTTGGCTATTCCAATTGATCAGAACCAGAAGCTGAGTAATAATGCAGGGAGTATTTCTAAACCTTATGATAATGATGTTGATCCTTTAGTTGAGTGTGTTGCTGAATATCAAAAGATTGTAGGCAAGCTCATATACTTATGTTTAACTAGGCCTGATATATGTTATTCGGTACAAATGTTGTCTCAATTTATGCATAATCCTAGAAAATCTCATGTTGACACTATGTATAGAATATTGAGATATATTAAGGGAAGACCAGGTCTTGGTATTATTTTTAAGGCTGATAATGATGCGTGCTTAAAGGCTTTCTGTGATGCAGATTGGGCTTCATGCCCGATGACGAGGAAATCCCTGACAGAATATGCTATATTTCTTGGAGACTCGTTGATATCTTGGAAAACCAAGAAGCAAACTACCATCTCAAGAAGTTCGGCTGAAGCAGAGTATCGAGCAATGGCCATGGTAACATCAGAAATTATTTGGATAAAGGGACTGATGAAAGATGTTGGCATAGCAGATCAAAGACCGGTGACTATATATTCAGACAGCAAATCGGCCATCCAAATTGCAGCGAATCCTGTTTTCCACGAGAGGACCAAACATATCGAAGTGGATTGCCACTTCGTTAGAGATAAGATTCTTGAGAAGATCATTGATACCGTCTACATATCATCGAAGGACCAGCCCGCAGACTTATTGACAAAGGCACCCGGGAAACAACAATTCGAATATCTATTGTCCAAGTTTGGTGTTCAAGATTTATATGAACATCAAACTTGAGGGGGAGTGTTAGGAATATAAAAGTGAAGTAGAAGGGTAAATCTGTAATTTACAATATTATTAGGTCGAACATTATATATGTATATATCGGAGAACTATGTGGGGACAATTTAATTTTAAATAGAATGAGATACGCTGCTTTTCTTTTCAGCTGCCTTTCTTTTCATACATATCTTGAGGAATCCATGTATAACATGAATTTTTTGCATGTCAAACGTATATTTTTCTTTTTCTCAATTGTGAATTATTTAAGATTAAAGATAATAATAACATTCAGTTTCATAACATTTCCGTACGACGGTACGAGATCGACTCCCCTTATATGTGGGAGAATCAATAAAGTATGTAATTGTTTTGTTTCGGTTTACTAGTTCACGAAAAGATTATTTTTTACACTGTCCAATAAAAAGGTCACAAACAAGTGAACCCCTTTATCGCACACAAACCCACAAACACAAACTATATACACACACACACACATATATATATATTATATATATATATATATATATGTTTTTCTATATCCTATATGGTAAAAGAAGAGGGTTTAAAAATTCGGTCCAAACTCTTGAAGTGGGGATCTTATTCATGGCTTTTCCAAACAATTATTTTTTCATAATAAAGGGTCCCTGCAAATTATTTCAACCTAAGAAATACCGAATAAACTTGGGGGATCCCTTTAGAATGTAGAAGATCATGATGATATTGGCAATATATATGTGTATATAGTGTAAGTACAAGTTTCCACTTTGTTGGAACTTCTCTAATGATTATCACATTTGTTTTAAGGTTGACCGCGTTGGGGTCTTAGACACAAACGGTTAGTTCTGCCATGTTAGATCTTTAGGAAAAAGTAAAAAAGAGAATGAATGAAAAAGAAATAGCTTTTTGAAAAAACGGAGAGAATACTCAAAATGGTCCCCGATGCTTACCCTATGGGCCAATTTAGTCCCCGATATTTCGCGTGAACCAATTTAGTCCCTCATGTTGTCGATTTTAACCAAATTGGTCCCTCCGTCGGTAATTCCGTCAATTTGGATGGAAAATGTCACGTGTCGACGCCCGACTGGCTTGAATTTCTCCCCTCTTAAAATATTTAAAAAATAATAAAATTAAGATTTAAAGAAGGAAAAAAAATATTTATCTCTCTAAAAAAGAGAAAAAAATTAAAAATAAAATAAAAATAAAAAAATGATATTATATTTTTTTATTTATTAAAAATGCGAAAAAATATTTAAAAAAATATGAAAATAAAAATAAAAAATTAAAAAATATTTTTTGTTAAAAACTAGAAATTATTTAAAAAAATTAAAAATAAAATGTACAAAATAAAAATAAAAAATAAAATAAAATAATATATTTATGAGAATCTCATTCCGTTCTCGTCTAGTTAACGAGGAAGAAAGTGTCCCTATCTGGGAATTTTTTACAATATTTTTATATTATAATATATAAATTGGATTTTTTTTGTTTTATATATTATTATTATATAAAAATATGTAAAAATATTTCCAGGTCCCCACGAAGTCGGAGACGGGGACAATTTCTTCCCCACTTACAAGACGAGATTCCCGTAAATATAATATTTTATTTTTCCATTTTATTTTTAATTTTTTTAATAATTTTTTAGTTTTTTAATATATAAGTAAAACATAAAGTATTTTTTTATTTTTTTATTTTTCCTATTTTTAAATATTTTTTCGCATTTTTAATAAAAAATAAAAACGAAAATAAAATTATTATATTTTTTTTTTATTATTTTTATTTTATTTTATTTTTTTTTCTCCTTTTTAGAGAGAGAAACTTTTTTTTTCTTTTTTGAATCTTAATTTTATTATTTTTTTAATATTTTAAGAGGGGAGAAATTCAGGCCAATTGGGCGTCGACCAGTGGCATTTTCCATCCAAATTGACGAAATTACTGACGGATGGACCAATTTGGTTCAAAATCGACAACATGAAGGACTAAATTGGTTCACGCGAAACATCGAGGACTAAATTGGTCCATAGGGTAAACATCGGGGACCATTTTGTTCTCCAAAAAAAATGCAATGAATAAAGCTATGTAGGATAGAGAATCCCGATCCCCATGAACGAAATATATTCCGAGATATGTGGAAACGTTATCCATTTAAGAAAACCAATATTCCATGATATTTATTTTTGGGACATTTATTCCTGCCCACGTGAAGAAAGTTGGGTTTTGTTCTGTATCTTATTACCGGCGGATGCTTTAAAGAATGGCATATTTAGACTCAACATACCCAATTGGGTTATTAACCCAACTCCATTATATAGTTGATACCTTGAAATTAAATTTATTATGACGTATCAACCATATAAAGGAATTGGGTTCCAACTCAATTGGCTATGTAAGAAAACTTTGATCCAATTTTTTTCTTTAAAATTGCATTGTTGACGTCAATTGTCTTAAGTTTATAGATATTTTTGTCATTTTGCACAGCAGTCTGCCATCTAAAGGATTTGGGTAGGTAAAAAAAGTTTGATCCAAATTTTTTTCTTTCAAATTGCATTGTCAACCATACTTTTTAGTCAATTGCCTTAAAGTTGCTGGCTAGTCTTCCATTGTACAATCGGATCACATGCTATGCATGAGGGGACTTCGAGGGTTCCTTGCTATATAAGAGGTTCCCTACTCAAGAGACTCCTTGTATATAGTACGAACCACTTCTACATAAAGGGTGCTCTGTGTGATGGAACCCAATTATATGTAGCACAAGACCCTTTTTTATATATAGTGTGAGTATATGAAAAAAAATTGCAATAAGGACTTAAACACACGATCTATTACTTGCATGGATAACTACACAACCACTTTTCTACACGAGTCCGCCTACGTTAAATGCTTCACATTTAACATTTTCGATTTGCCAACTGTAGAGATATAATATAGTTCATACTATAATCGCTTATCTGTTCTGGAATGTATTTTTATTCAATGGGCCTTAGTAATGAGTTGGCCCATTATTGCTGAGTTAGCCCAACTTGTGATGTACAGTACAAATAGGGATTACAGTGTGTAAATCAGAAACATAGCGATAATGAACAGCAACGAGCTCTCTCAATATCAATAATACAAGAATCGATTTCTTCATCTTGATTTTCAATATATCTTCATGGTATCAGAGCTGGGCGAAATCATCCTCTTCGAAATACAGTAATGGCAAGCGAACAAAATTCGTCAGCTTCAGGATCAGGAAACAACACGACAATTTTGGATTCCAACAATCCGATGTTCATCCACCCGTCGGACTCGCCAAATCTCGATTTAACCACATGAATTCTTAAAGGTTCCGATAACTACAGAATATGGAGCATGAGGATGATGATTGCACTTGAAGCCAAGAACAAGATTGGATTCATCGATGGATCTTGCAAGTGTCCAGATAAGAGGTCTCCATTGTTGTCTCAATGTTGCGCTGCGATGCACTGGTAAAGACTTAGATCCATCGCTCAATTTCGGAAGAATTAATTTCAGGTATCGTTTATCATCATAGTGCGTTTGAGATCTGGAATGATTTGAAGCAGCGATTTGACAAAATTAATGGTGCGAGAATGTCTGGATTGTTTCGAGAGATTTATTCCAGCAGTCAAGGGGCTTCTAGTGTTTCTAAGTACTACAACAGGCTGAAACCTCTTTGGGATGAATATGACTCCATGATTCCACCGCCTGCAACTGAAGTATCCAATGAATATAAAGAATTCTTCAGCTGGCAAAAAATGATGCAGTTTCTTATCGGATTAAACGAGTGCTATCAGAATATCAGATCACAGATTCTCCTCATGTCACCTCTCCTTTCACACAATCAAGTATACTCGATGGTGATAAATGAAGAAGCTCAACGTGGAATTAATCTGCAGGCTACAAATAATGACTCATCAATGGCTCTAATGACCAATTTCTCTTCCAACAGCCACAACAATATTACAAACCAATCGGTGAAAAACACTCTGTTCTGTGATAACTGCAACATCAGTGGACACACCAGAGAGAATTGCTTTAGGATTCATGGATATCCTCCTAATTATATACGAGGAGGAAGGAGAGGATTTGGAGGAAGAAGAGGACAAGGCCGAGCTGGTGTTGGAAGAGGCTATAGAGCGAATGATAAACGTATTTTTATACGTTTATCTCTATCATATTTAGGTTGTAACTTGGTTTATTTGAGTTATCTTGTACTTATATTAAAGATTATACCTATGTTTTGATATTGAAGGAGCATAAGATAACAACCGGGACTAATCGAGAGAATATGGGGCAAAAATGACCAAGTTTACCAGAAACACGGCTTCACTGTGTATCAACAAGGCCGTGTTTACTCGAAGAAAAATGATTTCAAGCATCGGGAATTAACACGGCTCCGACCAACCACTAACACGGCCATGTTCATAGGAAACACGGTCACGGCAAGAACCAACACAGCCGTGTTTCTTCGAAGGAAAATGATATTAAGCCTCGGCAACTTCACACAGCCTAGAGGGACACGTTACACGGCCGTGTGTGGTTCATCAATGAGAGAGGAAGCCTCGGCATGTTAACACGGTTTGGTTCTTTGGTATACACGGCCATGTCTTTTGGTGTAGCATCGCAGCCGCGGGGCCTCAGGCTTGGTACACGGCCGTGTGTGTAGGTGGGATAAGCCGTGTTGCTTATTACTTTCTATATAAGCCGCACTTCTCAACCCAGATCTGGATCTAGATCGACATAACTCACTTCCAAAACATAAAATACACCTACGGGACGTCTCAAGACCCATACGAATCAATCAAAACGATTCCTAGGTGCTAAAGTGAAGATTCGAAGCTCATTTTATCCAAGATCTAGCACAAAGGACGCTGGATCTGCGTGGGCTCGTAAAATAGGGAAGATCTATGTATTCTATGTGCTTTATTTTGTATACGATTCGTAGATCTCTCTTAAGCATGAGTAGCTAAGCTTCTTATGTGCTCGGGATGAGATGAACGCTGGATAGAGTTGCCGTTTGGGCGTTATAACACTTGTGAACACGTGACATTGTTTATTTATCGTTTACGACATTGTTTCTTCGATTCAATATGTCTATGTGTTGTTTTGAAGGTCACATTGATATGTCTATGTATTGATGTGACGTTTGGTATACCGTTGAGGGCGAAAGCTAAAGAACGGTTAGTCCTTTCGTAAACGTTAGGAGTCGACTATAGGGCGAAAGCAAATAGTCGACCCTCGCTATAGGTAAACCAATATAAATCCTCGCGACCGTTTAGGGCGACAGCAAATTCGGGAGTGAAAAGAAATTACTGCGATTTAGTCATTATCCGCGTGGATACGGTGGTTTACGGCCTAGTCGACAATACCTAACGGGATTTGAAATCCCGAGCACATTCTTCTCCACTTGAAAAGTTACTTTTAAATCTTCAGTCGTGTCTTAAGTTCTTTCATCGTGTTAGTTTGAGTTGTCGTGATCTAGTTCAAACATAAAAAAATCACAAACTATTTGTTAGGCTAAATATCGAATTGATAGGTAATTACTAGTAATCGATGTTATTCCTCGTGTTCGATACTCGGATACTCGCTAAGCTATTCTACAAACGATAGGTACACTGCCTATCGCGCGTGGTGCTAGTTTAACGTATTCGTTTTAATTATTACTTGACGTATATGCACGAATCTCTATACCATATTTAAGAGCACACGCCATCGCGATCAGCGAACAATGCAATGATTTAAAAAATGAGCGTATATAAGATGAAGGGGGAGAATTCAAGTGTTCAACAACGGTACCCATGATCAATACGTCCAAATATTAAAGCTATTGGAAAAGAATGCCAATTTTTATGATGCCAAAGCTGCTAGGACATTTGCTGCTGTGAACACATCAGGTATATGTTTCAGTAACAGTATTTTTCATGATTCTAGTAATGTTTGGATAATAGATACAGGTGCAAATCACCACATTACTTATAATAATGAGCTTTTTAGTACCATTGATACTGATTTTGATACCATCCGCAGCGTAAAGCTGCCTAATGGGTCATGTAGTAAAGTATATTATTCTGGTACAGTTATTGCTGATAAAAGTCTTGAGCTGAAAAATGTTTTGTATGTCCCAGATTTCAAGCATAACTTGCTATCTGTTTCTAAGTTAGCAAGGGATGAAAATTTACATTTGAAGTTCTTCCATGATCATTGTGTTATACAGAAAATCTTGACTGACAAGATAAAGGGGATTGGTAGGCAAGAGAATGGTCTATACATCTTCAAACCAAGCCCTGATATTCTGCCAGTAAAAGATAGCATGCATATAACTAGTTCCTGTTATCATATCAATAATGAGGCTGTTTTTAGGTCAAATAAGAGTGATGATGTTTCAATGTGGCATTATAGACTTGGTCATATGTCTTTTGGAAGATTTAAGTACATGAATGAATTGCATTTGAGCATTAATGATTCTGTGAGATATTGCACTTTGTGTCCATTGGCAAAGCATGCTAGATCTAAGTTTCCTGTTAAGGAATTTTATAGTAAATCCATCTTTGAGCTTATACATATTGATATTTGGGGTCCGTATAAATAAATGACATATAATAATGAAAGATATTTCTTAACTTTAGTTGATGATTGCTCTAGAGCTTGTTGGATTTTTTTGATGAAAGCTAAATCAGAAGTGACTGAGATTTTACTGAATTTTATTACGTATGTTGAAAATCAATTTAGCACTAGGATAAAGATTATAAGGAGTGATAATGCATGGGAATTTTTTTCACATGAATGTAATATTCTTCTAGCTGAAAACGGGATTGTTCATCAAAGTTCGTGTGTTTATACGCCACAACAAAATGGGATTGTGGAAATAAAACATAGACATATTCTTGATGTAGCTAGGGCATTGAAGTTTCATTCGAATGTTCCTATTAAGTTTTGGGGAGAATGTATAAAAACTGCGGTTTATATCATAAATAGGACCCCTACCCCTCTCTTGGATGGAAAAACACCATTTGAGGTGCTTTTTGGTAAGAAACCTTCATATTCACATTTTAAGGTATTTAGTTGTCTTTGTTTCGCCAAAATACTTACACAAAGGGATAAATTTAAGCATAAATCTAAACCATGTGTGTTCATGGGATATTCCATTACACAAAAAGGATATAGATTGTTAGACATAGATTCGGAAAATTTTGTTGTCTCTAGAGATGTGATATTTTTTTAGAATTATTTTCCATATGTTATGCATTCTACTAACATTGACAGGGAAAGGTTTCCTACATGTGATAAGCACAATTTCTATGATGACTTTGTTGCATCTTATCAGCACCAAGTGATGATAATAATAATAATAATAATAATAATAATAATAAATAATAATAATGATAATAATAAAAATAGAGAACTTATTCTGTTGTTGCTAATTAAAAATATATATGAATTATAATTAAAAATTATATAACAATTAGGGTTTTGCGTGTGATGAATTATAAAATACTCGCACTTCTTCATACTACAAAATTGGGCCTACTACAAAATAATCAAACAGCCCAAGTTGTAAGCCCATATATTTTCCAAGGCCCAACGTTACTTTCTAAAGCCACGAGGGTATACACGTCATTTCCGACCGTTATATGTTTCATTCCCTTCATGACACACAAAAGGGGGGATATCGAGCAGGAGCACAAAAATCGTTAAAAAGAAAAAGGAAAAAGAATTTTCAATTCCAAATGTCTACAAACAACTCCCCACGCGAGAGCGTACCCTCAAATTTCAAATCGTCACCACTGTCCCGCTCCCCTTTACACGCACTTCACACACTGCCGTCTCTCAACCACGCGAAGCCTCGCGCGCAGTCATTGCTGTCGAAAATGTCGATCCGGCAAGAGAAAGACAAAGGAGTCAACGTCCAGGTTCTGCTTCGGTGCAGGTGTGTGTATACGAACGTCATTTTAGATCTTTCTACTGTTTTTCTTTCGTGTTATTGCGGTTTGAGTGCGAATTATTCGAGATCTCGGATGTGGATGTTCGCAGGCCGTTCAGTGACGACGAGTTGCGGAGTAATGCGCCGCAGGTGGTGAAGTGTAACGAGTACCAGAGAGAGGTATTTGTTTCGCAAAATATTGCGGGGAAGCAAATCGATCGGGTATTCACATTTGACAAGGTAAAATAAGAATAATGGGATGAGTCTGCAGATATTGGCATTTGTTTTTTTGTGTGGAGCAAATATGCTAATTGAGCGAATTAAGTGATGTAACTATGTTTAGGATCACCGAGCTTAACATATAAAGTAATGTGGGATATAAGAACTATGGTTGCTGATTTAGATTTCTCGTTCAGGTTTTTGGACCTAATGCGCAGCAAAGGGACCTTTATGAGCAGGCTGTTGTTCCTATAGTTAATGAGGTTCTCGATGGTTTCAATTGTACGATTTTTGCTTATGGACAAACTGGAACAGGGAAAACATATACGATGGAGGGTGAATGTAAGAGGTCAAAGGTATCGAAGAGTTTTGAATGGTGCTGTTTTTTCAGTTCTCCGAATATTTATGTGATCTTATATTTCAGTTATTTCTTTCTGTTGAAGGCTGGTCCAAATGGTGAACTACCGCCCGAAGCAGGAGTAATTCCACGAGCAGTAGAGCAAATTTTTGATACTTTAGAGGGTCAAAATGCTGAATATAGCGTGAAGGTCACTTTTTTGGAGCTTTATAATGAAGAAATCACTGACTTGCTAGCTCCCGAAGATCTGTCTAAAGCTGCATTGGAGGATAAGCAGAAAAAGATCTTGCCACTTATGGAAGATGGAAAAGGTGGGGTTTTAGTCAGAGGACTGGAAGAGGAAATCGTGACGAGTGCTAGAGAGATTTTCACTTTACTTGAACGAGGCTCTGCTAAGCGGCGAACTGCTGAAACGTTTCTTAACAAGCAGTCAAGGTTGCTTAATGTGTTTATGCTTGTTACATATTTCTCCCTTTGACTCACAGATAATGACTCTTGATTCGGTTTCTCTTGTATGATCAGTCGCTCGCATTCTCTATTTTCCATAACAATACATATAAAGGAAGCAACACCCGAAGGCGAAGAGCTTATAAAATGTGGCAAGTTGAATTTGGTCGACTTAGCTGGTTCAGAAAATATCTCCCGCTCTGGTGCTAGGGAGGTACTCGTTTTCTTTTTCTTTCTAATCTGCGTCAAATTCGAGCTGCTTAAAGTTTTCATTAATCATTGTTTGAATATTGGCTGCTAATTCTTGATCAATTAAGAGATTTTCCTATTTTCCAGGGGAGAGCTAGAGAAGCTGGGGAAATTAACAAAAGTTTGCTTACCTTAGGCCGAGTGATTAATGCTCTAGTAGAGCATCTTGGACATGTTCCTTATAGGTTTAAACTTTTGCGTCATGCGGAGTATTTATATCTTTTTCTGTGAGTTTTTGGTTATAATTCGTCTATTGAAATGATTGTCAATTCCATGACAGGGACAGCAAGCTCACACGTTTGCTCCGTGACTCGTTAGGGGGGAGAACAAAGACCTGTATTATTGCCACAGTGTCTCCAGCTGTTCACTGTCTTGAGGAGACACTGAGCACATTAGATTATGCCCACAGGGCTAAGAATATAAAGAACAAGCCTGAAGTAAATCAGAAGATGATGAAAACTACTCTCATCAAGGATCTCTATGGAGAAATAGAACGGCTTAAATCAGGTAGGCCGAATTTTCTATTTTATTCTAGTATGTAGAGACTAAAGTGCTTTTTCAAGAAACAATGGTTCAAATAATGTGTACTGATTTCCTTGTATCTTCAGAGGTTTATGCTGCAAGGGAGAAAAATGGGGTTTATATCCCTAAAGAGCGCTACTATCAGGAGGAAGCTGAGAAAAAGGTGTTATAGCCTGGATACATTTTCATGATTTACTTTGCCTTCTCTCTAAATTCCTTATGTTCTGTCGATCCACACGATATCCTAGACCTTTGTGGTAAATGGAACCTAGAACTCACACCTGTAAAACCTAATGAAAATGTTCCTTCCCATTATAGGCTATGGCTGATCAGATTGAACAAATGGGACTGACAATAGAAAACTATCAAAAGGTTGGTTATACACGTTTAAAGTTTGGACAGTTTAATTGGACTTGTGATTACTTTTTCAATTTGATCTGTAATTGTGTGGTATGCAGCAAATAGAGGAACTACAAGCCAAATATGATGGTCAGGTTCAGCAATGTACGGATCTGGGCACTAAACTTGATGAAACTCAAGTAAGTTACTATTGCTATGAGCCCAAAAATTATGTTTTCATGTGATCAGATTAGTCTTATGCAAGATCTGTGTAGAATGATTTGAACCACACGAGCAAATTGTTGGCAAACACTGAGGATCAACTGAAGCAATGTCAGTATTCTCTAAAGGAGCAGGATTTTATCATTTCAAAGCAGAGAAAAGCAGGTATGATCTATCGATTCGCAATAATCAAGATTTCTGAAGGAATCATTTGTAAGTTGTTCTTAATGATATTATCCATTGAATTCATTATTGATTAGAAAATGCCCTGGCCCATCAAGCATGTGTGTTACGAGCCGATTTAGAAAATTCCCACAAGGATAACGCCTCACTATATCTAAAAATAGGTAGGATATTCTTCCATTATCAAACTTTCTTTAGATTGTGGAAGATTTTAACATGACAATCGACTTGCTACTAATTTGCAGCAAGAGAGGACAAACTTAATGCTAACAACAGGTCAGCTGTTGACAGCTTGAAAGCTGATCTCACACGGCAGCTTGATGGTCTTTGCAAGCTGCTGGAGGGATCAGTCTTTCAACAAAGTGAACATATCCAGCATGTTCAGATTCTCTGTAACTCTTTCCTTGACAAACATAATAAGGTATCTTTTCATCTCTCAGCTGATTAAGTTTCTATAAGAAATTTCTTCTTTTCATCTTTTCTTCCATGGAGAATTTGTTGGTACATACTTGTTGGTATCATTATTTGCTTGCACTTGAAACGTTGTTACTTTTGAATACTACGCATGCAGGCTGCTATCGAATTGAAGAAGAAACTTACTGCTTCAGGGGCTTTGTACATATCTCATTTTGAGGCCGTCCAAAATGTCGTGCGGCTGCACAAAGCATGTAATAATGCTGGTTTGGATGAACTCTCAGCTTTGGCTTTGTCTAATTCGAGCTCTACCGAAGAAGTAAGAAAGTTCACATGATCCACACGGGCCTTAATATTTATCTGCTACTTATAGCTGAGCGTCGCTCTTCTTTGTATAACCTTTGGTTCAGTTATTAGCTGCAGAGGCCATTGAAGTCAAATCAATCTTCGATGATCTTCAGCAACATTTATCAAGTCAACAGGATGAAGTGACTGATTTTGCTAGAGAGCTTCGACAGGTTGTTTATTTGCTCTTTTTATTCCCTTATGAGATCGAGCTTCCCCATAAGATTGAGCTGATACATTGTCATTGTTTTCAGAGATTTAACAATAGCAGCGAGCAGTTGACGAAAACCTCAAAGGTTGTTCATGAGTATCTGGCAAAATTCTCCGAGGAAATAGAAAGGCTGAAAAGTCATTCTAGAGAGTTCAATAATGTTCAGACAAAGTCCATCACTCAATTTAAGAAAGATTTCGAGGTTCTTTGTCACTGTCTATCGATTCTCTGCTGATACTTGCTTGAAAAGATAAATCTCACATAAATTAGTGTCTGCAGGAGCAATCTCGGTCAGATTCAGTGAAGCTTATTGCTGATATGACCACTATGGTTATGGATTCCATGCGTCGTCAGAAGGAGATGGTTTGCAATTTTTTCAGTTTGCATTAAGTCATATGTAGCTTTTGCACTGTGCATTGCTCTCTTACTCTGTTACTTAACAGGTGGATGTGAGGCTCGGTGATCTTCAGGAAAACACATCTTCTAACAAGACGTTTTTAGATGGCCACCTTACATCAATGGGCGTTGTTACCACAGATTTGAAGAGGAAATGGCAGGATTGTTTTACTCAGGCCGAATGGAATATCAAAGACAATGCATATTTTTCTGCTGCTAAACATTGCCGAATGGAATCACTTTTGCTAAATTGGTGAGAAAATATGTTTTTTATCTCATTCTTCTTCCCTATTTTGCGGAATGGTGAGAAATGTACTGGTTTTCACTCTTTCTTAATTTCTTTTCTTGCGTGCCATCATACCGTCCAAGAATTCCATTTTGCAAATCTGTCTAATCCCCTTAATTTACAATCGATCTTTATTATTTCAGTGTGAGCAGTACGGATACTGCTGTGAAGCAGTGGAGCTCTACAGAACAGAAAGTAAAGGACATGGCAACTCAACACTCCCAAACATTGACTTCACATTTAAGGTTTGTTATTTTTCTCGATATATTGTAGTACCTGTGTTTACCAGTAATGTATTATTGCTGCGTGAACACTTGCGGTAATGAAATACCTGCTTTCATCAATATATTTCCTTCTGTTCATTCAATTAACAAAACTGATGATGTTTCTTGAATGCCTCTTGATCAGTGATATACGTGATATCAATGAGCAGCACGATATTGAGATTGAATCTGCAAGAGACGCAGCTAATGCGGACATAGGAAACAGCACTCGAGACATCATTTGTTGTTTCGATGGTTAGTTTTTTCCCTTCTCGACTGTCTTTTTTATTTTTCGCCACAAATATTATATCATTTCCCCCGCAAATCAGGGATCGTAGTTACCATTTAATTGAATGGTTATGCAACATTTAGTATAATATCCTAGTGAATTTATTGGTTAATTACAGGCTTGTCAGAGCAAGAGAGGCTATCCATTTCTGAAATACAAGAAACTTCGAAAGCTCATTCAGAAACTGTCAATGCCCTTACGCAAGATCATTCGCAGCAAGTCGAATGTATCGAACAACACGCTGCTGATACATTCGATCACAAGTATAGGGTGTGCTCTCTCTCTCTCTCTCTCTCTCTCTCTCTCTCTCCCCCCTTTTTTCATTGCATCTGTTTTGATTGGAACCATAATTTAGCTGCATTCTCTGAGTACATTGGAGAAAATAATGTTAGAACAAAAGTACTCTTTATCTTTTTTTTATTACAGGACTACGAGGCAACGGGGACAACACCAATCAAGACCGAGCCCGATATTCCCAGCAAGAGCACCATCGATTCGCTACGTTCATTGCCCGTTGAGTCCCTTCTAGAGGAATTTCGAGAAAATCATTCGTATGAAACGTTTCACGTGAAGGAAGTAAAGCCGTCACTGATTCCCCGTGCCCCATTCGGGGAAATCAACTAAAGTATCTTATTACTACGTACGTACATGTGTGTATGAAATTTGGCTAAGCATTTGAAATAAATCCCTTCTTGGGGTTTATGATTTGTTTTTCTGTAGTGATAAGGCTTTGTGAGATGATGATTAAGACGCATTGTACTGTAAAATTGTTACCACCTCACTGATGGAATAATTTGTGTTCGTTTGTTTTGATTCTACATTTTTCATTGGCATCCGGGGGAATTTGAAAATTAGCATTTGGACGAATAATGTTTTTAAGAAATAGTGTTGTTAACCGTTAAATTGATTTCTAAAGTCAATTTGTAACTAGACTTGATTCATATATTATTGACTCGGTAAAATTAATTTCCGGACAAATAATATTAACACTATCCAATGATTTTAATTTAATTTTTAGTATATTTTTGTTATTTTACATTCTTCTCATTTATATACGTGGTTATAGTTATATAATTGGGAGATATATTTCCATATTATCGATACTTATTTCTCTATTTCTATAATTGAAACTCCCTAGTGGACCCCATTTCTAGTAGTCCTCGGGAAATTTTATAATTCGTCTCGACCTTGTACAAATAAAATTGGGAATTAGATAAGAAATTCACCATTAATATTTTATACGGAAAAAATAATAATGAAACAATTAATATCAACAAAAATCCCTTTTTCTATATTAACTAGCTGATCGAACTAAAAGCTCAAGGGTTTTAATCAATTAATAGCATATATCTTGCATGGCATTGATCATACTTACAAGTTAACTACAATATATTCTTTAACCATGCATCGTCATCACCTCCTCCTCGTGCAACCTCCTCCGCGTCTTCTTCCTCGTTGACGAAAGCAAATAACTCATTAATTTCATTACAAACGTAATCTTCCCTACGTTGTCGGCGGCAATCTTTTTCTCTCTCATCCTCTGCACGTTCTCCATCAGCTTCGAGCCCTCGTTTTTCCTCTTCTTCCTTTAATAAGTCTTCGATTAATTCAATGTGTTCGTAGTTCGCAAACTCGAGTTCGTGCTGTGAACATACAAACATTTTGTAAGACCCCAAAAAAATAAAAAAAATCAACCTAAGACACCTAATTGTACGTATAAAAATATAAATATTTTGCGTGGACTTACATCGTACGAAAAGAAAGATCCGGGCTCTATTTTCATTCGTTCTCGAGGACCACGGGAAAGTTGCTCGTTGGATCCGTCGTAATTCCAAGGAGTGAGAAAGGAATTATCGCGTTCGAGAAACAAAGTGAGCCTATCGTAATTGTTGAAACCTCCGTCGGTGTCGTTCTCGTGGGCCCGTAAGTATCGGGATTTTGCTGCCGTGAAAATTTTGGGATCCATGGCTGAAAATTAAGGTTGATAGAAAGATGTTCTTATGGAGAGAAGAGAAAAGTGTAGGGTTAGGAAAGATGTGCATAAGTAAGTAAGTGTATGTTGGCGTGTGTATATATAAATATTGAGATTTGATCGGAAAAGGAAAGTGCGATAATATCTGATATTAAAACGGATTTTGCTTGGATGGCTCTTTCGAATTTTGAATACTCAATATATGGAAGGTTTCTTACTTAAACTATAAATAATTAAGGAAAGTTAAAACGTATGAAAACAATGATGGAAAGTAATGCTGTGGTGGGTTTTAGTTTAGTTTAGACTAAATCGAAAAGCCGAGCGGCTAGCAATAGTTGGGTTTGATTTGAACTCGAATATATAGACCAGATATTTTACTATAATATGTAAATATAATGCTATATGCACACATTAACAGACACATACAAAATGTGTATATATATACACATATTATTTATGCAATTGTTTTAATGGTTTTGCGGTACTCATTTAAGGGTTCTAAAATCTAGGTAACCTATGCTATTTATAATGGGGTGACTTCTTATTTGGTATGAATTGTAATTCCAATTCACCATTTTATTTTATATATTTTAATTAATTTTAAAAATAACCATTTTGTCTTTCAATTTTTATCATAGTTACTTCATTAAAAATTCATGTTTTGTTTTTATATACTAGAAAACAATACAATATTAAATTTTAAATTATAATTTCATATATTAAAATTTTATATTATAAATAACTCAAAATATAAAATAATATTATATATATTTATACATTAGACCCCATAGAGTTGACAACACAAAATACTAGTAATAATGATGCAAGACAGCTAACAATGTTAAGTTAACGGTTACAATGTCTGCAGAATTTCTACTATATAACTTAGTATAATGTAATGGTTCGATTATGAAATAAGTAGTGAGTGAATTGAGATCCCACCATAGTCGTAAACTACATTACTCCAAAGACAATTGTAATGGTCGTCTCAGCCAAGCATTGCGCGCTTTCTCCCTCTTTGGCGAACTAAAATAGAACATAAAATCAATTATATGTATGTAGGAGGAACCATGCATATTCACCAACCAAACACCACATATAATATATATATATATATATATATAAGTTCTTCGAAAAAGAAAGAGAAAATGAAAATTACGAATTTACATCACAAGAATTCAGTGTGTGTGTGTACCTTGAGCTAGCTTGTTCAAGGTTGAGGACCACTGCTTTGAGGATTTCCTGTATGCATGAAGGATCCTCTCCATCTACACAAAATATGAAACATAATTAAATTTGGTTGATTTAAAGAGATTTACACTCTGTTTGGTAAGCAGAATTTCTAAGTGGAAAAGACAAAGGAAAACGTTACTGTATCAAGCAATGATACGTCAAGCTTCGAGTGTCGTAACATTACACCTTTCCTTTCTGTTCCACGTTGAAATCTTTATACCAAACAGAGCCTTAATTATTAAAAAAAAAAAAAAGAAACCAATTTAATACTACACTCTTACCACATTGCCACACGAAGAGTGCATAGACAGCAAGGCTCGTTCAAGCACGTATAGATCAACCGCTTTGTCTTCCGGAAGAGTCGAGGTGAAGCTGAGACCAAAATCAATGAGCACCTACACATTTCGGGGGAGACCCCAAAAACAAGTCATAAAATCCCAAAAAAAAAATATCAAATTTTTTACTGCCGATTTAAGTTTCACGTACAAGCTGATTAGTTCCACTTCGAATAAGCATGTTCGATGTTGTGAGATCTCCATGAATGAGCCCACCATCGTGAAGTTTCCCAATGGCATCTCCGATCTGCGTAGCAATATCATTCAATCGTTCTTCTACTACGCCCTCTGATCCAAATTCGAGGAATATGTCTTTCACGGCAGGCCCCACCACGTATTCGAAAGTCAAAGTGTTGACCGAAGAGTCAACTGCGAATATCACCGGAGTTGCAACTCCAAGCTTTCTAGCTTTTGCCATGCACCTTGCTTCCTGTTATATGTATTATATAAAAATGAAGTTCATTTATGTCTAAAAGGGATGTTTTGAAATGTGAGCTAAAAAAATGAGAATTTATGCAGGCAGTTGTTCTTTATATATTTTCTCGAAAAAATTACTGCAAAAAAAGGGATAAGGCCACTTCTGGTCCCAGATGTTCGCCCATTGGGCAATTTTGGTCCCCGATATTTCGATTTGCCACATTTAGTCCCTGATGTTGTCTGATTGGGACAATTTTGGTCCCTCGGTTAGATTTCCGTCAATTTAGATGGAATATTCCAGGAATATACAAATTTTGGGGACCAAATTATCCGACAGGCAAACAACGGCGACCAAAAGTGGTTTTATCCCAAAATAAATTAATAAAGGAGCTCACTCACTTGGCGACACTTGATGCTTCCAAATCAATTCCATCCAATTAACGAAGAAAAACTAATCGAGGGACCAAAATTGTCCCTAATCAGACAACATTGGTGATTAAATGTGGCAAATCGAAATATCAGGGACCAAAATTACCCAACGGGTAAACATCGAGGACCAAAAGTGGCTTTATCCCACAACAAAACAATCTTTGAAATGTGAGCTAAAAAAATGAGAATTTATGCAGGCAGTTACAAAATTTATTGGAACAGAGGTACCACGTGGCGGCTGCTACTTCATCTTAAATTCAAGCAGCAATAGAACAAAATATGACTAACCGCATTCAATCTTTTTACAGTGAGCTTCGAGTCCAACGATGGGTGCCTGTACTTTTTGGAAAAACGCTCTTTTATGATTGACCTTCTACCGACGAATGTTGATTCGAACACTCTCTGGAATAATCAATGTAAAAAAATAAATTCTTTTAATATCATTTACACACATATTGCCTCAGCAAGATACAGAAACAGAGCACCATAATTGGGAAAGAAAACAAAAAAAAAATAACTTACAGCTTCAGCCCCTTGCTTGATCAAAACCATGGAACAGTCTATAGCATCAGTTACAGTCTCCATTACACACGAAACTGTTGGAACATAGAAATTCGAATAAATTAGCTGATAGAATTAAAATTAAAGAAAATTGCGGTGTAACGGGCAGGCAAAGCGACTGTCATCCAAAGAACACAACTAACGATTACGATAATGCGAAGAAAGATACGAAATTTTTGCCACTCTCACTGAAATTGATCTTAAAAGTAATCATCGCAAAAAGATACCTCGTCGAAATTTGCCTTCGTTGGATTGATAATGCTCTGAAGATAGAAAGAAAAATTGAACAAAATATAAACTCTTTCCCACTTTGCTGAGTCAACAATAGCTGCCCCGGCGAACGTTGCCGGGCAGTAGCGGCTAGGAGAGGGTAGGTGACGGCGAGATATTAGGAGGGATTAGGCAATTTAGGGTTTAGTGGTTCTGTTACATTCAGTGTTGTTTTTCAGGCGCGATTTACTATTATTAATTTTTTGACCTTTATAAGTCAAATTACTCCATTAGGTCAATAATTATATCAATTTTCGTTTTTGGATCGCTAAGTTTCATAATTGCAAACTTAGATCGCCAAGTAACGTATCAGATTTCTTTTGTTGGCCAGTCATCGGCCGCGTCGGATTTCCGACGATTTTCGCCGAAAAAATTCACCGGTAACCCAAAAGAAATAAGATACGTTACTCAGTGACTTAAGTGTGAAATTATGAAATTTAGTGACCCAAAAAACACGAGAGACATAGATATTGACCTAATTTAGTAATTTGGCCACCGTTGTATTAGCATTCATAAATACATCTTAATTATCATATGCACATACATTAAAAAAAACAAAAGGATACTGGTGAGAGGTGATTAAGATATCAAATCTGGCATGCCCATATATCTTACCCTTCTATTATTTATTTATTTTAGCTTGAATAATTATCGCATTATCCGTGAATATTTTTTATTTATTATATTATATTCTCGCAATTCAAATTTGCTTTTTAAATACTTAAAATAGCACATAATTGAATTTTCAACATTTATACATTACATTAGAGAGTGTGCAAGTACATAATAACCAAATTAAATGCAAACTACTTAATAAACAAAAAGAACATATATGCATATCAAAATCAATACACAGGGAGAATAAAGACCTTTAATTCTTAATATTGTATAACACTAGCTAGTCCCATTCATATCCCAACCAAATCAAGCCCCTCGAGGGCTACAAAGAACTCATAGTCTCCTTCAACCTCTACACGTATAAACCAACACTTACTTTTCTTTTTTCCTTTCCACTATCATTCAATCTCATATGTAAATCACTTCCCATTGTATTATAGGAAGAAGAAGATGAAGAAAAACAATAAATATTGTATTTAAAGAACCACCTTAAATCAAGACACAAAGTCCGGAAACAGCTGTGCAATAAACCTCTTTCGATCCTGAATACTAATAATACCCTCATGATGAGCATCACTCGAAGCAGCAGCCTCAATATTATTGATGCCACTCGATTCAGTGATCCGGTGATTACTAGGTATAAAACCCCGGTGATGATGTGCTGCGGTGATAGAAAACATTATTATCCTTATTGATCTCCCAATGCGGTAACCCTAGTGTAAGAGAAACAGCGTTTCCCGAGTAGTTATTACGGGCGGCCCGATGAAGAGAATCTTCGGGCCCGAATAATCTTCCAGGAGATAGTTGGGCAATAGGGTTCGACCCGAACCCGCCCGTGAAACCCGTTAGGGTACTGAACCCGTGATCATCTCTCATGGGAGGAGGCTGATGCTTCATGTCTATTTTTGGTAGTAGCAACTCGTGATCGTGATTGTGGTTAATGGGGTTTTCTTGATAACTTGTATTATTATTAAAGGGTTTCTTGCTCTGTGGTTGATGATTATTTGCAGGTTTATTCGGAGAAGAATCCTGATCGTTGAATTGATCCGATGAAGATGGTGGCACGTTCTTGTAATTTTCTTGCTCCTTCATTTCTTCACCGTACATCTCTTCTACCATTGGCTTCCATAGGCGAACCCTTGCGTTGATGAACCAATTAGAAACCTAGAAGCAATGCATGCAAGAATTTAAAAACATTATTGTTAAATCCATGAATGAATGGGGAAAAGAAAAGATTTTTTATGTAATAAAATGTTTGGCTTAATTATTTTTAGCCTTGTATATCAGCGACATATTAAGGATGCCTACATTATTATGGGGTAATAAGTTTTCAGATTGAAGCAATTTCAAGACAACAAAATTAAATCTTGCAATTTGAGGACACCGTTAGACATTAGTTTAAAAAATTAAGTATTTGAGGACAACTAAAAGCCAGTTTTAAAATTTGTTGGCCTCAACTTGCTTCAATTTTGAAATTTATTGTCCTTAAAATCATTCAATCTTAAACTGATCATTCTAAAATTGCTATAACTGAATTTAAGTGTCCTTAAAATGCCACACCTCAAATATACAGAACTAAAAAAATAATTAAGCCTAAAATGTCATCTTCTTCCTAACCTGACTCCTGGAGAGCCCGGTCTGGTTAGCCAGCGTTATCTTATCCGAATCCTTCGGGTACCTTCACAAAAAATATACACAGCAAAACAATTTTATCAGACAGTGATAGAAAAAATAGTAATCTAATCAAATGAATATATATGAAGTTGCTCGATCGAACTTACGGGTGAAGAAAGTGCTCGAAGAACCAAGCACGAAGAACCGACACGGCTCGTTCGGGCAAGCCACGCTGCGGTCTCCAAGCATTGCCCTGATGAACCATGTGCAAAGCCCTCTGTTGCCTTATCTGCTGATAATTACTATCCACGTTGTACTTTAACCTATTAGAGCCCTCCTTGATTTTATTACCACCTTGTTGGCTTACTATTTCTTTCTCGCCTAAGCTTTTGCTTGCTGATTTTATTTGGTTCAAGATTGAGACTTTAAGGCACCGAAACTGGTTCGATATTGTCCGAAGGGCTAAGGCCGTGTACGCCTCGGCCGAGCCGAGCCCGGCTACTTGCTCGAACCATGAGGTCACTGTGTTCATCTGCTTATGGTATTGCTTGTACCTTTGCTCAACCTTTAAAATATTTATTAAAAAAAAAAAGAAAAGATAAAAGATAAAACATAAAGTTGTGATCCGATGAGAAAAAGAAGGTTTGTGTCAGAAATTTGTGTCAGATGTTATTGAAGTACTTAGTGTAGGAAGGTACGATAACGTAATAAAAAATTATCACGTGCGGAATTATTTTTTTTTAATATATATATATTATTACCTCGTCGAGCATTTTCATGAGCTTGGCTTTCTTCATCTGCATCTCTTGCCTCTCTGCGGTGCTCAGCTCCGCCGCCGTATGATTCCGACCTCCTTTGCCGTCGGAGGCATCCGGTGACGGATTCACAGGCGGATCTCCTCCGCCGCCGCTGGCTTTTTCCTTTTCTGATAATAAGGCTTCTTCAGCGATTGATCTACCTACGACGTTTACAGCCTCATCGAGAAGCTCCTGAGCAGCTCTGATGTACTTCGACCCCGACAGAACCTGATTTCCGACCAAATCCTCGGTGGAGTAACCCCTCTGGACGGAGGAGAGGCTCAGGGACGGACCCCTTGGCATGGGCTGAAGCTCACGCGCCGCCTGTACACCGACCATGGGAACGAGTTCTTGGCCTTGGGAAGAGGTTGTTGAAGCCGAGAGTGGTAAGCCCACGAAGTGAGGCGGCGCGTGGGGTAGATACACGTGGTAGTTGCTGTTGTTGGTGGTCGCCGGAGATGTTTGTTGAGAGCCGTCGGAATTAACTCCGATGTAGGATGGGTTCATCAGAATCAACGTCTGCAATCCATCGCCGCCGTTGTGGAGGTCGGCGGTGTTTCCGTGATAGTACGTCGCCATCGATTTCTATATGTTTTTTTTTTTCCCAAAAAATTTATATATATGTTGTAGAGTTCGTTTCAATAAATTTTGAACAGACTAAAAATAAAAAATAAAGCTCCTTATTTTCTAGTTAAATCACTTGGCCTTACAGGATCCATATGTACTTTATTAAGAATGATAAATAATCACAAATTCTTACAAGACCTGCGAATTGATCGAAGCAAAAGGATAACTTTCACTGATTTGATGCAGCAGCCAAACTGTGAGATATTTTTTATATATTATCTCGTCTCCTATAATAATAAAAAAAAAACTTTTTTAATTTTTGGTTCATGACTATGAAAGAGATGTGTGTGTGTGTGTGTTTTCGTTCGATTTTTTAAAGTGGAAAAGATAAGTTGCGTCAGAAGATACGACGAACATTAGACTCGGAAACTGCCATGAAAAACGAGGAAACGTCTCATTCTCACTATGTAATGTTACTGACAAGAGTCTTGTAATAGGTTATATGTTTTATAAAAGAAATTATATGATGATCTATGATATGGTTAGATAATATTCTTTATTTTTTATACGCATTTTTTTAGTAATGGGTGGGGGTGATTGGGTCCACATGTGCATTATTGATTTCTGTAATTTTGTATTTAACTATAAATAAATAAATTTTTAGTACGTGAGGAATTAATTATATATAAAAAATTGTGTGGAGATGGGGAAAGTTTGGAAGATAAAGCAATTTAAATGGGACTAGTAAGGCGGGACCCGACCAACTTCAATAATACACTCTTAAAGACTATTGAACTTTATTTTCATCTGAATTATATATTTTTTTTGTGGTGAAGATATCTTGTCAACCAAAATACGGCTCTTTGTATATTTTAATTATTTTAGTGAGAAAATAAATGTACATATATCTTATTATTGCTAGGTATAGATAATATACATCATGTTCAATTGTCAATTTATTTAATTCACAATCATGGAGCTTTGCGGTCCTCGAAAATCATTAACTTCATGGGGTTTCATGTCATTTTATTTTAAAATATTAAAAATAGGAACTAAGAATAAATATATTGCAATAACACATACATCTTCATCTTGTAGAATTGTTTCTATACTAATTAATTTTATTATTAGTGTACCTATGTGTTGAGATTATTTGTCCCACATCGGGAAATTAACTTCACCGAATCAATATATAAATAAAAAAGGCCTCTCCTCCAATCTCCAATTGATTTTAGAAAGAAATCCTCAATTTAACACTATGACTATCGAATAGGTGCAACACCACTTACAGAGTGAATATCACGATCACGAGGGTTATATATTTTGTACAATGCCGTACAATTCCATGTATATAAATATTTATATATTATGTCCCTTTTATACGATTGAACTTTTCAAGAATGCAACAAGTTAGCAAAACCATCACATCTTGAATAAAATATAACCGCCTACGTCAATGGGCTGCTCTATATTTTAACACGAAACTTTGCCCGAAACGATAATGACATAGAATATCTTCTCCTTTATAGTATTTTTCTTCACTTGTATATATAACCAATTATATGCCAAATAATGCCTTATGACTTTGATAAAAAAAATAACCTTAAAGCTATTTTTAAATAGTTATCCAATGCTTCTCGAAATCCGAAGCATGTAGTAAAAAATACTTTTCGTAATATTACGAAGGAAATGATCAATCTTGTGAGTAAAAAATGAAATTTAGCAAGTTCATCAGTATCTCCAAAAAATTTCTTCAAAGTAACTTGTCATTTAGCAAAATCCCAGACGAGGCGGGCCCCACAAGTACTGTACACGCGTCAACAACCACAGTTCTCTAACCTAAAGGCGGTCATGATATTCTCTGAACTGTGATAAAGTGGGCCCCATCCTGTCTTTAATGGGTTTTTAAACTGGGCCCCACATGGGCTGAGGCTAACAGCAATCAGGGTGACAGCCTAACACACACCCCGATTATATGGGCCTACAACGTTGTCGGTAGACACGTGTCGGTTCACCATTCGACATCGTAGGGCTGACAATTTCTCGATTGCCGAGACTCCGTCGACACGTCAGCAAGGCTCACCATGGCATTTCAACTACCTTAAGCAAGGTTTGTTGGTCTTCGCTCTCCTTACCAATCAAAAATCAAAATAATATATAATTATTTGAGTAATTTCTCTTATCTTTTGAAGTTTTAATGTTTAGTCTTAATATGATGAGTCGCATTAATATATTTATTAAGACATTACTTATAACAGTTCCTAACCAACTATTTTGTTCATTTCCAGTTGGAAAATGTAGATCGAATTGACGAGCTCGTCGTATGTCAAAAATAAGAGTCACAAGTTGAAAGGAACAATACATGAGTGATATATTATTAGATATAGTAATATTATTTCCAGACAAGCAAGCAATCAAATTAAATCAATCTATCAAATTTTTGTCAAATGTCATTAAATGGAAGGAAAATATTGTTGCCTGAATAGTTAAGACACAAAAACATTTTATGCTGTCCCCTTTAATACATTTGATCTATCTTTTCCGTTGCCTTGAATGTATTCATTAAAAAAAAAAAAAGTGGTCGCAAATAGAATGGTCCTCACATGACTTGTACATAAGTCAAGCTTGAGCGGAACTTGATTCTATTTAATAAAGATCTAACTGTTCAAGCTCGTCGAGAGCTTTGATGCTCAATTAGGTATAATTACAAATAAATACATAAAAAATAAAAAAATCTCATGAACGAGTATATCATCCACTAGCAAGCTTGAGCTCGAACTCGACATTATGAACCCAAGCGACCGAGCTTTAGTCAATCAGGTTTATCGTGTTCATGAACCGGCTCGCCTCATCTTCATTCGTCAGTGGTTCTCGTTCAACATGCACCCAACTATTTGAAGGGATGCGTTATAGTTAAGCTATAAAGTAATTTACAAAATTTTATTGTCGGAGCCACATGAGAGCTGGTGGGGTCATTGGACCCCAATGGAATTTTTTTAATTAAAAAATTATGTAAAAAATTCTTAAGATTGGACTAAAAATGAAAAAAATAAACTAAAAGGACCCTATTGAAATTTCTAAATAAATGAGGAGTATGGGGACAATTTGACAGGATCCCACTCACCTACTAGCTCATTATAAAGTTAGGTCACTAAGTATACGTGGTTTCGTTTTTTGGTCCCTATGTTTGATAATCGCAAACGTAGGTCACTAACATTGTATGTGAAAACAATTTTGGATCATATTTTCAATTTTAGGTCGTATATATTTTTCGATTTTGGGTCACTAAGTATACATTTTGTCAATTTTGGGACACTTACTAACTTTGTAAACATAGTGACCCAAAATTGAAACATGTGTACTTAGTGACTCAAAATAAAAAAATGTATACTTAGTAACCTAAAATTGAAAAGATGACCCAAAATTGTTTTGACATACAAAATTAGTGACTTTGCAATTATCAAACAAAGTGATAAAAAAACGAACGAGTATACTTATTGAACTATACTTTTGTTTTTTTGTTACGTGAGAATATGTGAGATGCTCTGTGTCCACTAAATTAAAATTCGGAACATCAATCAATCAAAAAATCGCAGTTGCTAATATTCTGAGGCGATCGTTGCTTGCGTCCGAGTTATGATTTCAAAATGTTTTTGACTGCGATCGTATTAAGATTTCGAAATTATTACTCTTTACACGTTCTCTCTAAGAGAATCACGCGCACACATGTGATTAGGGCTCAGCACAAATATTCGAAATCCGGAATCCGATCCGGTATCCGGTTTATAAAATCCGAAAAACCGGATATTCGGTTTTTAAAATCGGATCGGATATCCGGTTTTTAAAATCGGATATCCGATCCGAATATTTTAACATAAATCGGATCGGATACGGATACGTTTGGTACTAAAATCCGGATATCCGGTATCCGATTTATTATTTAAAATAAATAAATAAATTAAATAATAGCCCAAAAACAAAGAAAAATTAGGCCCAAAAAGAGAAAAAAGAAAGAAAAATATCTCAATATCCTAATTTGACCCAAATAAAATATATCGGATTGAATTTATATCATTCGTGAAAATAAATGGAGAGTTGAAAACAAAATCTAATACGTTACAATCAATTTTTTTTTAAAAAAAAATTTTAATCGAAATAACAAATCGGATTTCGGATATCCGGATTTTCGGATATCCGATTAAAACCGGATCGAATACGGTTATAGGTTTTAGATATTCGAAAATCCGGATATCCTAATTTCGGATATCCGAAAATCCGAATATCCGGATTTGCTCACCCCAACATGTGATACCAAAATAGACACCAACATCCAAGCACAATAAAATGGGTCGCGTGGATGAGTACATAATATTCAACAGTATCTCTAAATGGGCCGGACGATCCTTTTGAGACATACCGTTCATCTTCATGTGAATGGTTTTGTTGGATAAACACAGGTAAAGAAAATAAACAAGCTTGATAACGCAAAATAATCTACGGGCATGCATGAAGTTTTGCAATGAAAAGCTATTTGAAGAGATTAATCAAGTAGCTTCTCATGGTACAACTAGATATTCAATTCGAGAACATATCACATATATTTCATTGGAGCAGGAGATGAGGAGTATTTATAGATGTAAACCTCAATAATTTATTTAAGTGCATGCAACTCAAAAAACACTTTGAATACTAATTATTTTTCCTTTTTCTTTTGACCTTGGGACTTCTTTTTGTCTTTTGGGCTTTGGGTAATAAAAAATAATAGTCAATTGAAATTTCTCTTTGACATCAGGTGTATTAGTAAAGACTCAAGACGCAAGACATATTATTTCTCGTTAATAATTTCTCTAACAGGTTTCACATTTGCTAATTTAGCTATATACAATATACAAACATATATTTACCAACAAAATACGTTAATCGTCTCGTCACCTCTAGTTCACCAACTCTCACGTCCAGCTTCTCATTCGACTCTTCTTCCCTCCCTCTCTCTTACCCACAAAACAAAAAAGAAAAAAAAAAAAAAGCATATTTTCTTTTTCATCTCAATACAATGTAATCAAGAAAACCCTATCCATCGCCGGTATTTCCTCTCCCTCAAAATCTTCTCACATAGGAAGGAATAATAAAGAAAAGGACGAGAGAGGAAATACGCGCACGAAAAAATGGATCACGGCGGCGACCCAAAACCGAAAATAGTGATGGGCTATCCCTCCATGGACAGGTACCACGTCGGCGTCCAACAACCGCCACCGGCCGCCGCCTCGTCGTCCTTCAACAACCACTACGGCGGCCCACAACCGCCTGCCGCCGCCTATCACCACCACCACAGCCACCACCACGGGGCCGCCAACATCCACCCGCCCAACTACTACAGCTACCAGCCGAGCTTCAAGCACCTCATCGTCGACAACAAGGAGAGCTCGAATTTCGGGCGGATGATGTGCACCCTCATGCTCGTCCTCGTGGCGAGCATGTGCGCCATGAGCTTCGTCATGTGGTTCCCCTTCGGCTCCTACATACCCGATTTCGAGGTCTGTTTATGTAGGCGGGGCCAGAATATATTATTAGCACGTCCAAATATAGATACAAATAAACAAAAATTCATACTAGTATAAAATACTTTTATAACTTTAATTCGGTTCGAAAAATAATGTTATATATTCAATTGTAATATATAAATTTTCACTATTAAAAATGACTTCAAAAAAAATTTCACGGAGACTCCGAGGGGTGATCTAGTGGATAGTCTCCAAAATTTGAATCTCACTAATCATTCTGACTATCGTGTTATGTGAAAGTGGGACCTGCTCCTTAACCCAATGGGATCTAGTCTGGAACGTATAGGCTATGCTCATAGCATGTTGATTGAGAATACCCTGGATCATAATATATATTATATATATATATATATATATATATATATATAATTCCAGGGTCCATTGACCCTAGTGACCTAGAGCACATATGCCAGTGTCACTGTCTGTCTTCACCTAAAAGTTTAATTTGTATATTTTGTTTCCAACAAGGTCGTCTCCCTCGACGTGTCGAACTTCACGATGACAAACGAGGCCGTGTCGGGGGTCTGGACGGCAAACCTCACCGTGAGGAACACGAACCGGGACCTGACCGTCCAGTTCGAGCAGGTTAGGTCTTCGGTTTATTTCAAGAACGTGCAACTCGGCTTCTCCTCGTCCGAGCCGTTTCAGGTCGGGGGGATGCAGAACTACGAGGCGGGCCTGAGCGTGCCGGCGGATCGAAACCCTAATCGGGTTCACAAGCTCCACGTGTGGCTGGTTCGGGCCCTCGGGGACGATCGGGCCCCCGATGGGCTGGTTGAGTTTAGCCTGAGGCTGGCCATGAGGGCTAACTTCACTACGACGGCGTTGGTTTACCGGAGGGAGAACATGAGGGTCATATGCGATGATTTAATGGTCCGGCTGTCGCCGGCCGGCCGGCGACGGCAAGTTGGCTCCGGGCTCGCCTCATCAGTGTCAGATACGGATTCGAGAAACTCTGGTAAGGATTTGTTGAGATTTATTTTGTCACACAACATGAAACTAACTTCACCAGACTCAATATATAAATAAAAGATGCCTCGTCTTTTTTTATCACCAATTGATTTTTATGATGGAACCCTCGGTTTAACATGATATCAGAGCGAGTTTGATCTGCGTCTTATCAGGCTTTTTTCACTCACCGCCGCCCGATTTGATATGTTCGTGTGTTAGGCTTTGAATCGTGCCACACGTGGAAGGGCGTGTTGAAATTATTTGTCCGCCATTGAGAAACTAACTTCACTCGACTTAATATTAATAAATTAAATCAAAGAGACCCCATGCGTGCCCCGTAGACGTGTATATGTGTAGAGAAGTTGAAATTGGTCGAGCCCGACCCGGCCCGGCCCGACCCGACGCGAAGAAAGTGATAATTATAATGATCTTTTCCTTGTGTGTGTGAATGTTGCAGGAAGACGACGATTGAAGGATCGATCATATCGTAATAAATGGATATGAAAGATACATACAAATTTTGCATATGTGGATTCATGGTGGGGAAGATGACGAAGGAAAAGCTTATGAGATGAAATGAAGAGATACGGGCTCTTCGTAGACCTAAACGACTTTTGGAATTCACACACATATATATATATAATATATATATATTCTTCTTGAAACCCTATATTCGCCATTTTTGTAATAATTACCAAACATTTTCTTATGTAAAGGTACTTCTTTCGGAAGGAGAAGAAAAATAACTATTATATACATATACATACGTATATATATATAGTTAGGGTAACAATCTCATTTTGGTATAGATAGAACAAATATAACTTACACATAAACATGGGGATTACTCCATCTAATTGCCAACTAATTTTAGAGTGGAACCCCACATATCTTATATGTAGGGCTAGAGGAAATTGGAATCCCTACAAATGGTGCAATGATCGCGGAACGAACCTGAGATAAATCATATGTATTTTCTAGCTCAAATACGATGTGGATGATGTGTCATTATTGGCTCCCTATAACGATTGGTGCCTTTGTCGAAAGTCCTTCGGGCATTGATGGTGGTTAGATTGCGAGCCCCGTTGGATGAAAACGAATACAAGATGATTATTATCATTGAATGAAAGACTCGACTTGTGTCTTGTGTTTGAGTAGATGATTGTTGGAGTATCAAACTAAATTTAACATCGAATAGGTGAACAAATATAACATACATATAAATTTGTGGGTTATTCACTTTTATTGTCATTTGGTTTTAGAATCGTACCTTACATGTGTTAAGTTATATATATATATATATATATATGTGTGTGTGTGTGTGTGCGCGCGCGCGCGCGATGGGCCAGATGAGATCGGAATCTCCTACGCTGCATAGTATTGCTTGTTATTGGACTTAGTATTAATATTGGTGTCGTATGTTTGTTATCACGGGTAACATATTGAATAAAAAATGGAAGATATATTAGATAGATATCCAAAATTTGGGTAATCCGATAAACTATGTAACCTTTGGGACCAAATAAAACCCCGTTAACAAAAATTATACCAACCAAATAATTAGAACAGTTCCATGTGTGAGATGCTGACTCGAAATATTTGAGATGCAAGAGACTTCCCAAATTTCACCAACTCGTTGGTCAATATATATCGATTTCATTTCGTGGTAATTAGAACTAGAAGAGATTTTAGTGATCGTCAGACAATGCAGAGCATTGTTGGTGGGTGAAGTGAAACTCTTACATATTCATTTATTACTAAGTTTTTTTGGTCCACCTTATTAATTCTTTTTATCTATCCAATTTACTAGATAAATTCCCAAAACACTTTGGTAGGTAATCAATTTTAATTTCTTGGGATTAATATACACTGAATATCAAAATAAAGACTCGGTTAACTAAAAGAAAATAAAACTTAGCTTATATTAATTAACTACAAAAAAAAAAAAGACGAGATATGATCTAAAATTCACGTGTGGGCATTCACTTTTATTAATTAATAACAAATCTCGAAACAAAACGATCCTCATTCATCGCACAAGGTTCCTCTAAATCCAAGCCTATTCTTCTCCAAATCATACTCGACGTAGAAGTTCTGCTGCTGATAATTACCCAACACAACCGCCGGACCCGACCCATCGCCGGCGGTATCATTTCCGGTGACCATCGTCATGCAAATCGCCGAATCCCCCAAGAACGTGAAGTAATCACTCAGAGGCAGCTCCATCTTCGAACCCCCTTTAAAATGAAACCCTAAACGCGGCAAATCGAAAGCGTCCCACATAATCGCGTAATAACACGGCCTCAACCCAGATTCTTCCTCGATCGCAAAAGCCCTCGTGTAGTTCTTACCGGCTCGTTGCTTCTCGAATTCTCCGGCGACTAACTCGAAAAGTTCGCTCTCCATGAAAGTAAACGTCGTCCCCGAATCAATTATGGCCCCGCCACGGCCGTTACCGTCGGGGACGAGAAGCCTCCGTGGCACTTTTATGCCGACCCCACCAACGGTGACCTTCTTCAGCGTCAGGTAGTAATAGTCTTCAAACCCTAAATTGTTTTTGCTGGAATCGGAAAGAGAAGCTTGGATTTTTCTAAATGGGGTGTAGTTGATGGCCGTCGACGACCCATTATTTTTTCTTGCAAAGGTCGAATCTTTTCCGACCAAGAAAAGGTTGCTGCTCACCGGTTCATCGTCGAACCGGTGGGACACGAGGCAGTAAGAAAAGCCCCTCAGATTCAGCTGCGACGGTAACGATTCGGGTCCCCGTCCGAAACCCGCGATGCCCGAGGGCTGTGTCGAGGATAAGATCGAACACCCGAAGACGAAATCTCGTACGGGTTTTTCCGAGGGAAGGAGGAGAAGCTCGTCGGAGATTAAAAACCCGGTTGTTGACCCGGACCCGTATTGCATCACGTAAGGCGGACACATCTTATTCGAGCACGAAGATGTGTTTCTGTTGGGGAAAACCCATCGGCACTTAGGGTTTTTGCAGCCTACGAGCTTTGCGGAGGAGGAAGCTTTGGGCATGAAGGGCGTTGTTGACTCGTTGCTGTGAGGGTGATGGGGATAATTGCAGTTATTACAGGCGTATCGCTTCGTGCATGGAGACCAAACGAGGCTGCTCCCCGTGTCCATGACGTAGGAGGAGGTTTGCGGCGGCGTGCCTAAGCTGAGGGATATGGAGTAGCCACCGTAGCCTCTTGGGAAGAGTTGGAGGTCGGTGGTGGTGGTTGTGGTGGATTTGGGGTTCTTGAGGCGGTGGGCTCTGGATTTTGATGAGGCGGAGAGGTGGCGGAGGGGCTTCCATGTGGTTGTTGGGGTGGTGGTGGGTGGTGGCACGGCGGTGAGCGCGAGCGTGGTGGCGGTGGCGGAAGGGAGTGGAGAGAGGAGAGAGAGAAGGGTGAGGAGAGGGAGAATATTATAGGTGTGATAATCCATTTTGTTCTGGGAGTGGACATCATTGTGATTGGGGTTGTTTTTTATTTGTGGCTTTGGATCTCGTGTAATTAGCACAACTTGTCTTTATTACGAAATCATGTGCGTCTTAGAATATTTTTCGATTGTATAAATTAAGTGTTCTCAAGTGTGGAGAAGATGACATTTCTCAAGTGTTCACTCTATATAAAAAATAAAGGAAAAGCCATATATAAAGTCAACTATCAAAAGCACCATGCATAACTTTAGGCGTGGGGGATATGTCACAAAGGGAACTAAAATGCCATGTAAAGATGCTCATAAAACTGCTAATATATTAAAAGGTGACCAATTAGAAAGATGCTCAAATCCGACACCGGAAATTACCTAATTGTCGTACGGCGTTTGCGCCGCTAAATAAAACATGACAACTTGCATTAGACTACATACAGTTAATTAACAAAAGGGGGGGAAAATCCAAAATGTGGCAACATAAAAAAAATTCAACCTTTTTACCCAAATGGAGAAAGAAAAGCTGTGTAAGAATCTTTACCGTTGTACTTCAACCCTTTTAAGTAGGCACATGAATGCCGTTGGAGTGAATTAGTTGTGTTTGGGATACCAAAACAAGTAGTGCTCACCGGATACGATTTGCTATTCGAAGTTTGGGAAACCGATACGTTATTGGCCGAGTCCAACCCGATATTCAACCCGATCGATGTGGGCTCGGTCACAAAACTGCAAAAATAGTACGAAAAATAATCATCAACGACCCGTGCTCAGAAAATATTAACGGATGCAAATTCGCCCCAAGTCCTCTATTCCACAATTTATTCTACTAAATATTCCAACATACAAAGATTTCAATGTTTTATATTTTTATATCCTATGCTCATCACATCTTTCTCTATCATTACCTTGCTCACTCAATGCTTAAAACATCCATAAATATGTTTTGGAATAAATAGTGGAATAGAAGATTCCATTCGGATGCAAATAGTGGACTTATTGAACAATTTTATCATAGGAGCCACTGATAAATGATACCAAGAAACGCCTTACTTGTTAATTAAAGTCACAAACAGAAAACTCGGGTTTATGTTTACCTGACTTGAAAGTCACCACCTTTCGAGCCCATGGCGTTGCAAATGGAAGAAATTACCCACGGAGGAAGATACGAATCTCTAACCTCGATGCTGAAGCAGATGCCTGACGATGATGAATCGCCTTCGTTCTGCTTCTGCTTCTCAGACATGGGATTGATTCTTCTCACCTGCTTACACTTCACCTGCAAAATTGAATTTGGCCGGTAGTTAAAAATAACATTCGCAGGTCAGTTTTTGTACGCATTACAAGGTTTATGAAAATTGTTCATGCCAGATACTTTTTTTTTATGATGCATATCACGTAGCTGATTTAAGTATTTTGGGAAAAAACACACATTATTTTGGACTTGCCTCGGGGCGAGAAAGAGCAGCGTTTTCGAAGGGTACTGGTGAATACAGCATTGGGACATCATCACCGGTCAAAGATGGAATGAAAGACCTGAAATTATGGAAGTAGTGCCAACATTGATGAACAGTTTTGCAATTTTTTTGTCAAGGGAGTTAAAGAAACCTGCAGATACCCAGTACCAACCTATAATTTAAGAGAAAATCATACAACGCGTTGACATTCTTGTTTCCAGAAATCATCAATAAAGATTGCGGAGTGTGATCAACTGCAGTGGTCTCTGTAACCCTTCGACTCTGCATTACTCAGTAAAGACCAAAACTTCAGAAGGGGAAAAAAAAAAAAAAGACACAGAAAAAAGGTAAAGATCTTACCTGGCCTAGGTTATGTTTCTCAATTTCAGAAAGCTCAACAAGAACATCTTTTGTAACTTCTTCGAATTTCGATCTGCATAGGGGCATTGAGAAAGAAACATCCTGCAACTCAACGAGAATTTAATTGAACTAAGTTTGTTCCTGCCCAGCAGAGAAAGATTTTCACAAACGAATAGCTACTAAAAGATATGTAAAAGCATTTCAAGCACTAGAACAAATAATGAATGAATGAATAACGAATGTTTTCTTATCTCAAAAGGATAAGCACGCCTTACATGTTCATTTAGAAGTGCCCTTAAACTTCTTGTTGATTGAGATACATAGGCATGGCAGGAGCACGCAGATTCTTTGACACTATTGTACGCAGCAAACATAACTACAAACTGCGTAGTGCAGACTGCAAATTTCAAGAGGAAATGAAATTTTCCTTAATCAACAAACATAAAAGACACTAACATCATGTTGCAATATAAGAAAATAAAGAAACAGTCAGTCAAAAAATTCCACAGATAAATTAATGTTACCATAAAAGATTTCACAAGTACTCTTCCGAAACATGTAGTAAAGGCTTCGAAACGAATCCTGCCATGCCTCTTGCCGCTTAGTTAGGAAGTCTGTTTTGTCGTGTGATCGATAAATTAAATTAAGGAAACAAATTGGGAAATGGGAATTTAGATAGCTCATTAGGAAGTCTCGGTAACAATACCTCCGGGAACGGATGCCAAAGCTGAAATAGCTGCATGGGGTATACTTGATTGAGGATGCACCCAAGAGTTCAACACCCCATGATTTATTACATGGCTAGTTGAGGCAGATTCAGACAAGCACGTCGTACTTGGAAACCCGACATGCGTAAATGGAGAGACTGCATTTGAGGAACAATATATTAACCTATGAAACCTGCAGAAACAGCAAGTTAGATAACAAAAATTTGTTATTTGTATTAAACGTAAGATAACACCATCGTGCTAAAAATAAATACGTTTGATAAAAGCTCGACACATTATGCAACAAATATTAGCAGTGCTGTTAATATTAAATGATATTCTTCTATATCAAGAACCGGTTTTGCAAGCTCACCAGTTGACTGAGGACGAACACAGAAATCTCATTGTTGATTTTAGAGTCAAATCTAAAGGAATATGGCGACTACTCATGTGAATTTCGGAATCATATGGTTGCATCATAGCATTTCCAGTCCCATTATTGCAATCTGGGAAATCAGTTAAAGCAGTATAAGGTTCACATGTGATCAATCCTTTCAAAGCTATGCCCTGTATATGAGAAAATATTTGCGTTAGAAGCTTTGAATACTCTTGTATGTTGAGGAAGAGTTTTTTTTTATGGGAAACGTACCATATCGACAGAGCGAAGACTGTTAGATTCTTCACTCCTTACAGATAGCTCCCTGACACTCTTAAAAGTGTTACTTTTGAGCTTATCAGAAGCATCCACCGCTTGGCTCGAAGAGGCACTCGTGGCGTCGGAAGAAACCGTGTCATCCGGACTTCAACATCATGAACAACACAAATTTTATGAACAGAGGTTACTTTTCAATAGCAAAAATACAAAAAAAAATTGAAGCAGCTTGTACCACAATCTTTGCGTTGGGCGTATCCCATTTGGACCCGTCATCAAAGTACTGGATTTCTTCAAGGCATTTGGACACGTGCCCAAAACATTTCCCTGCAGATGTCAAACACACTGTTTTAGGGAGCAAACTACTGACATGAAATTTCAAGTATTTCACCAGAAGACTATATTCATAAATGGAAAGGGTGTGCAACATAAATAGTACACAAATTAGAGCTTCAAAAAGAAAGACCAATTAACCTTAAGAGTTTCCTTTCTCAAGGGCATCCGCCTGGTTTTAATGATAGGATAATGTTCATTGATCCTCGAGAATCTTGGTGCTTGGAATGAATCAGTCTCATTCAACCTTGAAGCTACTCCATTTGCATTCCTGAAGGATACAGACGATTCATCACCACAAACCCAGTTCAGTGAAAAACAACAAGAGTTCAAGAAAGGCATTTACCTCGTGGAACCAGCTAATGGAGCAGGAATTCCATTCAAAAGCTCCACTGGGTTGTTAATCAATTCTCCCTAGCCAAAAAGGCGAATAGAGACATCGATGGTCTTCAGAGTAACATATAAAAGCTTATCATAAAACATCATTTAGCTCGGTAGTGTCTACACACTGTTAGCATTCTATGTCACATTGAAAACAATGCAAAGGATGTGCATAGGTTCCAGGATTTGAAAATTCCCAAAACTATATACGAGTATAAGGTTTTCATTCCATTTCAGTTTACAAATAAAGTCATCACTGTTGTTTAAGACGCGAATGCATACGAGAGACGGCTCTCATTACCCGCAACTCCGACGGTGTCTTCCGCTTTGGAGCGGCGGTGGAGGTTTTCGAAATCCCAGCACCGTCGAAGCCGAAATTGGGACCTTTCGACGCGGGAGGCGCACCTGCCGAGGCTACCTTAGCCATCGCCTCCTCAAAATCCAACGCTGAATCTCAACGGACAGAGCAGCAGGAGATAGGAGCGCGAGACAGCGAAGCTCGAAATTTCGAGGATTTGGGAGTATTTCAACTTTTTCGTTCCCTCCACTGTTCCAAGCCGTTAACCCGACTAACGCCGTTAAGTCCTTTGTAATTATTAGCAAAGCCTATAATGGGCCTTGAGGCCCATACTTTCCTAGATATGTTAACAAGAGCAGAGAAGCCCAAGAAAACAGGTAATCAGGGGCCATTGTAATATATTATTATTTATCATTTTGCTTTAATTTTGATCGAAATCCTACAATTTATCGTTTCCATTTTAATCCTAGTTAGATTTAGCTTTCCTTAATTACATGCTAGTTATTATTTCTTGATCTTATCTTCCAGCAATGAACAGATTTTATTCATCGTACAAATATGTACAAAATCACTAAACAAACATACTATAATTCCTCTATTATTTATTCTCAGCAACACTGCATACATAAGTTCACTGTAATATTATATTATATGATATTAAGCTTTCTTCTTGTGCATCGGCTTCACCACAAGCACTGGACACTTCGCATGGTGGGCGCAGTAGTCGCTAACACTCCCAAGAAAAGCCCTAAAACACAAAAATTTATATAAGTGTCAAGAGAAAATGATTGAATATTAAAGATAAAATTATAAAATTAGGTTACTAAGTTTTACGTATTTTCGTTTTTGGATCTTTGATAAGTATTACAAGTATTACGTGTTTTTGTTTTTGGATCATTTATTTGATAATTGCAAAAGCAGGCCGCCGTGTATATGCCAAAACAAATTTAATAACAAATTGGTAATTAACTTCACAAATTTGGATAACAAATTTGGTAATTAACTTCAATGGGTAATTAACTTCGTAAATATAGTTCGTAAATATAGCGATCCAAAATTGAAATATTATATACTAGTGATACAAAATTGAAAAATATATACTTAGTAAAATAAAATTAAAAACGTGACCCGAAAAAATTGTTTTCGATATAAGTTAATGACCTACTTTTACAATTATCGTACGATCCAAAACAAAATATGTATAATTAGTAAACAAAAAAATCTTGTAATTTTGCCAATATTAAATGATATCAGCATATTATTTACCTTTTTATTTGACCCAGTCCGCGGCTTCCTATGACCAAGAGATTCACGTTCATCTGCTCCACGGCTCTACAGATGCTGTCCTTTGGATCTCCCTCTAGTATCAAAGTCTTAGCATTCACCTGTATATAAATATATATAATAATAATAATAATTATAATCACAATTGTAATTGGAATCCGGAGAAAAGATATGAAATTCACATAATTACAGATTTATCCATGCACATTTCCGATGCACGAGAGAGGATTCTTGCGCCGTTTTGCTCCTGAGCTTTGCTTGCAGATTCAACCACTGCTGATGAGCATATATATATAATATATTATATCGTCGTCGGAGTTTTATGGTAGATAGTATTAATTGTCGTCGGAGTTCAAAAGATTAAAAAGAAAAAAAGAAAAAATACCATATCCACCTGGGAAAGCATAACGAGGCAACGGCTCCATGACGTGGACTAAAGTCACGACCTTCGACGGCGGCGTGGGATCCCCATCGGTAGCACCGGCCGTCGTCGCCGGCTGTCTGCTCAGGAATTTATCGATGACCCATTGCAGGGCGTTGAAGCTCTCGTCGCTGTCGTCGACGGCGACCAAAACATGCATCTGGCCGGCTGCCGTCGCCGTCTCCGGAACCTCCGGCGGCCCTACTGCAGCAGTTCCTGTCCCTCCGGTTTCTTCCTCCATTTGCAACTCTCGATGCGTAATAAAATCTTCCGTTTAGCAGTGAAAACTGGACGGAATAATTTCATGCGGTGGATTAGTTTATACACAGAGACAGGACACAAAACAACGTGGCCGTCTTGCTGAAGTCTTTGTTCTTGCATGCCTGCCACGTGTCTGGATTTTGATTCTTTCTTTCTTAGGTTTTATGTTTATCATTTTTGCGGTCGCTATCCAAGAAGGTCGACATATTACCTTAAAATAGAAAATTATGAGATTAAGTCAGTAAATATACATATTTTCGTTTTGAAATTGATAATTATAAATTTAGGTCACTAATTTTATATGTCAAAATAATTTTGGGTCATCTTTTAATTTTAGATAATTAAGTATATATTTTTCGATTTTGGATCACTAAGTATACATTTTTTTCAATTTTAGATCGCTCATTTGATAACCAACTTTGTAAATATAGTACCCCAAAATCAAAAAATATATACTTAGTAATATAAAATTGAAAACATGACCAAAATTTATTTTAATATACAAAGTTAATGACCTAATTTTGTAATTATCAAACATAATGATCCAAAAAAGAAAATATATATACTTATTGACCATCTTATAATTTTTGCAAAAATATATATACTTCGTTACCTCTTAAACTTATAATTTTGACCAATGTAATTCATCGGGGGCATATTCGTAACTTCAAGAGGAGGAAATCTTTCATATATATAATATCCTCATTGCCGAGTGAGAGAAATCTCGTAGGGAGGAAATCTTTCATATATATAATATCCTCATTGACGATTTTCCAACCATTTATGTACCCTGCGGGACAATGTGATCGTGAAGCCTCCCACGGAAAGGGCCCACGAGTGATATGTAGATACTAATGGTAAAGTTTAATATATACTAATTTCTTTGTATTTGTGTTACATATATATATATATATATACGGGTACTATAATTCCATCCGATATTTTTTAAAAAAGCGTAGAATCTAATGAATAAAAATACAGAGACGGGAGATTACAGAAGATGATGAGAACATCACACACACACACACACACACAAGGAAAGAAAAAGATGGAACGAAAAACTAAACAAGGAAATGAATGCACATGGAAATCAATTCACTGGCTTTCTATGGCTTACATGAATTTGCAGAGGTGAATCAAAGTTTCCGTGAGACCATCTCTGAATTTGCCTATTGAACCTCAAAAGATGAACTGATATGATTTCAACACAAGCTATTTTGGGGATAACAAATTATCGTGCCACAACTCCTTGATGTGATCCTACGCTGCGATGGGAGGCTCCTGCAACAAGGAAAAAGTAACATATGGGCATTTAAAAAAAACAAACCGTTAATTAGATAATAGATTCCATGAGGAAACCTTGCATCCCATAACTTGATGAGAAACAAGATTACTATTGTTAACAAGATTCAATCTTTTGTGAGTGGAAGCATTGTCCCATTTGATCTACTACACATATGTAAGAATCAACATAGAAGTATGAAATGTGCACCTTAGCAGTCAAATTGGAGAGTGCTACGTTCCATTTCTCTCTAGTTTTAGTACCAGCCACCTGCCCAGCTTTTGCCACCTTGTTCAAAGCACCATTGAACCAAGCTGTTCCAGCAGTAACATACCTTACATAAAACAATTAATTAGACCCCACAAACCAATCATCACAAAAATTGAGAAACTTCCCCCAAGCATATTGATCATTGCTAAAACCAGGAAAAATTACGGGGCACCAATAACAAACCCTGATGAATTACCATCACCATGATCTTCTTGTTAGTGTCTAAAAATTGCTCGTGAAAGAAAAATGGGGAAGAATGGTAAGAGACCTGCTAGACTTAACAGCCGTTCCCGTATTGTTTATTTTCCTCTCCGCTGCAAAGAGAGCCAACATGGTTTTATCGGACACTTGAAACTTCTGATCCACAGATTTCACTCTCTCGTTCACCGCTGCGATCCCAACCGTGAGTTTTTGGGTCAGCCCGACTCTTTTGTCGAAAGAATTCATTCTTGCGGATGCGTTGGCAGTAAACTGATGCTTCTCGTCGAATGCTTTGGCTTTATGAACGGCGTCTTGTTTGATGGCTGAGCCTTTTGCAAGCACATTTGAGACGACCTCTTGTGCTTTGGTGACATACACTCTCCCGTTGCTTGGGCTAGTCTTTCCTTGCTGGCAAAGTAAAGAATGCAAAGCATAAGAACTAGATCGAAAAAAAGGCTTAAGTATTATTTAATCCTATATAATTGGGGGAGTGGCATTTTAAGGATACATAAATTAAGGGGTGGCAATTTAGTACAATAATTTTTTAAACTGAAGCTGTTTGAAGACAATTAACGTTGGAAACTTAATTTCAGCACGGAGTAAACAAACACGTGACAATTAATTTGGTGAAAAATCTTATGCGGTGTTGGGATAAATTCGGTCCAAATAAGCATCTCCGACGAATAGAAGCAATTTAACAGTGGAAACCTAATTTTAGCCCGAAATAAACACATGTGAGGTGCACATGACAATCAATTTGGGGGGAAAATCATACATGACATCGGAAAAAATTGTTGTAGATCAGCATGTGAGACGCCACGTAAGATTTTCCCTAATTGAATTGTTATGTACGGCTCATGCGTCTTAATTCGGGGCTGAAATTAAGTTTTCAGCATTAATTATCTTCAAATTGCTTCAATTTCGAAGCTTATTGTCCTAAAATTGATATCCCCTAATTTAGGTGTCCAGCAACCATCACCAAAGCTCCACAGCAGTTCCATAATACATGTCAGTGGCTTCATATCCAATTTTCTACGGTGAAAATTACATTACCTCGGAATTGGTGAAACCATGATCCTGAGACATATTCACTGCGTTATTAACAATCCTTACTTCCTGGAATATTAAGCAAGGAAAATAAAATCAGTTGAAATAACAAAAGGAATAAATCTACGAAAAAGAGAGCAAGAAACCAAGGAATTACTTGAATCTCAGGTTGTGGTGTATAGTTTTGTGCAGCAGTAATGCTGACAACCCGGTCCACTATAGTTGCCCCCTGCACCACTAACAGTTAGCAATTTGCAGAACTTTAAGCAGCAGGTAGCTCCATAGAATACAGCATCAATAATCAAGATCATGTCATCATTGAATTACGAAATGATATTTCAAAAGCTTCACATTGGATTTAGAAGTAAACACAATGATATTAAACAGAGAGGATTATGCATGAAAACTTAGACAACCACATGAATTTCTAAACACTTGCAGATAATCCGAACAACATGAGAACACTAAGCAATAAATCAAAGAGTCTACGGAATTACCGATAACAGCAATGCAATTTCAAGTGCCTTGGGATCCTTAAACGTGACAAACGCGGCCTTACCGTCCCTTTCCTCTCTACGAGCAAACACACAAAATCAATTTTCAACAGCAGAAGCCATCAGTTAAACGAGACATTAAGAACAATTACAAACAAATGAACTCACCGGCGTATCTCAATGTGTTCAATTTCACCCGAAAACGAGAAGAACTCGTGGATTTCCCTCTCCGTCGTCAGATCTGACACTCTGTCCACTCGTACGGTTCTCGTCTGCTGAAAATTTTTCATTATGAACACGAAATTCCAAAATCGGCGAGCACAAAATGCAGAATTTAGATGAAACCAACCTGCATTGTTTCAGTTCAGCTGAATTTTCACTTGGCTCTCTTCCGATATTATGCTCAGATTTGCGAACGTCGTCGTTTAGTTGGGGAGAAGAATGTTCTCAAGTTTGAATAATGAGACTGCTAAATTGTTAATTTATGTAAAATAAGTTGAGCAGTCATTATTTTGCCGTCAAAGTGGGCTATTCTTTTCTTGATGATGTTTCCCATCGGTTGGTTGTGAAGTGTCTAAATTACCCTTGTCATAATATTCATGTAGCTTTGCAATAACTACTCTTATATGTATACTATTATTTAATTAAATTATTGTTATGATGAAGATAGCCATATTAAAATCACAAAACAGAATATTATTATTATTATTGTTATTGCGCAAAATGGTTCGATAAAAATGGTTCTCTTGTCTCGGCAGACTACGATAAAGGAGGAAGAGATATCAACGAAATTTTAGGTTTTTGTCGCCATTCATTATATACCCCAAAAACTAGATAAAACCATTTACAGTCCGTCGGGTTCAAGTAGTAAACCATGCAAAAAAAAAAACAGTTTTTTTTTTCTAAATCATATTCTTAACACACTCATTTGATTTGATATATGAAGGATTACATAATATTGGGGAATTTGTTATGGTTCCTATGAAACATCACGGTAATAACTTCATACACTCATCATCCTTGCATTTATTTAACATTGCGTTTATTTAACGTACCTGAATTTATTTAACGCACCTGAATCAACAATTAGCCGAATGAAGGATCCCCTAAATAATAAAAAAGTGTGGTGATTCAAAGTTTTGGAATCACTGTTATGGAGTGATAGATTCTAATTTTTTCGACAAATTTATTTATATTTTTTGCTTATATGATTATTTCTATTTTAGTCACATGATTAACTTATATAAAATGCTTATTTTTAATGACTTACTATAATCATTATCACTTCGTCAAATATCACCACACAACCAACATAGATGTATTTTCCATAACACTATGGCTAATATATGAAATTTACACATCGGCCTACATGTCACAGTAATTAAATATACTTAAAATATCACCTTAACATACGGCATAGAATCTCTCCAAAACAAATAAGACATAATATATTAAATTGATCCACGTTCCGCAACGATAACCATCTCACTGTAATGTTGGACGATATCAAACAATTATGTATAAGGCATTATGTACTATAATAGTAAAGAGAATATCAAACTCAACTTTAATAAAGATTGTAGCAATTATTTAAGTACACAACTGAGGATGCTTCGCGAAGAGCCAATAGTTTTAACTTTTAATGTTCTCGACACTTCTAGAGCCATATCATATGAATAAATTATGATCATTATTTTGCTGTAGGGTTTGTGAACTGTAGACAGCTTGATATTCTATCTATGCTCTATTTCTTTTCCTTCCTATGTCGAGTCTGATAAAGGAAGAAGATTATTGGAATAAAACAAAACGACTTTTGCGGTAAGATATCATTACTTATAAACTCGATGCCAACTTCGTATATTTAACTGTTAATAAAGGAAAACGATCAAATATGCAACATGATAGAACAGGAAAAGACAGAAAAAAATAAACAAAAAATAATAATAATGATAGAGATAGCGTGATGGCATCGAACAGACCCGAAAGATCCATCAATAAAGAGTTGTAATAAATACCCACTTGCACCTCAAGTTGCATTCTATTCCACAAATTTTTATCAAAATTTCCATCCATTTTCTTTAATTATTTTTCGCAAGTTGCAGCAAACCAACTTGCATTCATTAATGTATTTATTTATTTTCTCCAACACATTGGTCAAAAAGAAGGTTCAACTTGCATCGGAGCTAATCATCACAACTTGCGTAAATACATATACAACTTGCATCGGAGTATATTTTATTATTTAGCACAACTTGCATGAATTTACATAAATAGATAAAATTATTTCCCGAATTAAGACAACATGATGTATCGATCCGTGCCCTTATCCTCCTTGCCCATGCATTACATTACCTCAGTCCAAACTTCTTTCTTTAAACTTCTATTGCTCAATTTATTTTTAATTATATTGCGTACCTTATGTGAATCTGTATCAATGCGATATATATTAAATGATATAACGCAGTACGCACCACTCAAATAAATAGATTTAAATAACCACGGATATCAATCCGCAATAATAATTATTTATGCAGAACCTTATTCATAGTGGGGATTAAAAAAAAAAAACTAAAGCATTGTCGCCTTAATTTGATTTAATAAAATGGGTGCAAAAGATTTGAGAGCCACCACCACCATTACTGCATTGTTAGGTATATCCTCCATCATCATTCATGAACATCATCAGCCGCCTTTGGCCACCCATCGAATTTAGATTCCGATCTCATAACATATCGCCGACGATCGCTACATAAAATATCGTTATTGATCGAATTTAGGGTTTCTTTCTTCATATGTGCGAATGTAATAAAAGCTCATGTAAGAAATTCACCGAGTCACGAAAATGTAGGGTTTCATTTCACATTCATGGAAGGCGATCGACTGCAAAAGCTTACACGTTTTCCACACAGTGAACAAAGGAAAAAACAAACCCAGAAAGAAAAAAAGAAAAAGAAAAAACAAAACAAAACACACACGAAGCTGCAAGAGACGAAGAATCATGGGGCGTAGTAATCCAAACACCCTTTACAGCAATATATATGCAAAACATTAGTTTAAGACCGTAACGATCTCTTCTTTTCTAACTGATCGATGTGCTTAAAAGCCGATCAACGAAAGTTTTTATTACCTCTTTTTGTTACTGCTGTTGCTTAGTTAAGTGTTTTCGTTATTAGGTTCTCTGCGATTCTCTTGAGGGACTGAAGGTTGCACCTCACGATGGTGTCGACGAAGACGCAGGTCTCCTCCTTGGTGTTCCCCGGAGGCACGTCCACCACGTACGACTCCACGACCACCGTGCCCCCGCCGTTCGCGGCGGCGTGCAGCGTCGTCACGGATCTGTAGTTGGAGAGCCTGTGGTCACCTCCGACAACGCTGAAGCTGATGACGTGGCGCTCGTCGTCGAGTATCTCCAGCCTCTCCGTGCTGTTGACGGCGGGGAGCCCGGAGATGACGTGGACCTCCCTCAGGGTGCCGACGTCGAGGCCGTTGCCGAGTATCACGTGGCAGCTCTTGAGGAAGTGCTTGTAGGCCTGTGGGTTGTCGAAGCGGCGCACGACGGACCACACGGTGGAGATGGGCGCCGATATGTGCTGCGTCACGGCGGAGCAGCACTGGTCGGGCCCGACAGCGTGCGTGTGGTGGCGCGCCACCTGATCCGGCACGTCTTGTTGGTGGGACGTCGTCGTGGTTGTGGTGGGCTTCGGCGGTTGTGTGATTCTTTGGAGGAGGAGAGAAGATTGAGGAGGATTTGTATTCATTTTCGTCATAAGTCGAGAGAGATCGAGAGAGAGAGAAAGAGAGACAGGGAGAGTTTTGTGTGTGTGGTCTTTGGTTTTTATCATAAAGACTAAAGAGGAAGGTGTTGAGGATTAGGAGCAAGTGCAAGTTGGATGAAGGAAAAGACGGAAATAGCCCTGCAATGCATAAGAAAATGTTATTTGACCATTTTTGTGGAGGATGTCACATTCAGATAATTTGACTAAATTATGCGTCACATCATCAATAAAATCGCAAAGCCCGTTTCTATTTAGAATTTATTTAATTATGGTGCAATGTGCAGTAAGTGTATTAAAATAAATAAAATAAAATGGGCTCCTCAAGTTCAACTGCATGTCCTCCTTCAATTCAATAGTTATTATTTATGTATTTGTGTTTGATTATCAGCATCGTTTATGTTCTATATCTATTAAAATACTGTATTGACGCTCGATTCATGTACTTTATTATAAATATATAATTCTACATTTTGTTTTAGTTATTTATAAATTCAACTAGTTAACAAATGAATTTATAATTTAAAATTGAATTATGTACTATTTTAAGCATGTAAAATAATAATTGAATTCTAACGATAATTATAATAAATAAAAAGGTGAAATGGTAAATTATATCAAATTAAAAAAGAACCAATAAATAAAAGGACAAAATGTAGTTATAACTATCACATGTTCAACTTGCTCGAAAAAGGTGCGAATTATAATGGATAAGATCATCTTATGCCGTTCTTCATATCTTCTCTAACTTTGTACGGATAATCTGTATCCAAATTATATATTAGCATATGTGATTAGTGCTTTCAGCACTATAACTCGTGCATATTTTTATATACCTCAGACATTTATTGACTTAATCTAACAAGAATTGGAGAAACGAAATTTTGAATCTCATGACCCATGTTTTATTATTTGAGTTATTTTTATTTTATTAATAGATGAAAGTTTATTTTTAAATGTTTATTATATATATGTGTGTGTATATATATATATATATATAACAAAAAAATAAATTTATGGGAGATATAAATCACATATCAAATTATTTGATAGGTTGTCATCATGAAGTGATCAGCTACTTATAAAATAGTACAAATAAAGCGAATAATATAGAGAGAGAAAAACAAATTGATCAATCAGGATAATAAGACAAGGAGCTAGGTTCATCCCCCCTCAAAATATTTGGTTTTGACATTTCGTAACCGCGATCGTGACATTGCATGTTATGCCAAATAAACAATGAAAGAGTCACATTTTAAGTTACATAAGTGTAAAAAAAAATAAATCATTTTCATATGTTTGACAAACAAAATGGGTCTTTGGAGAAGAAAAAGAGACAAACAAAGTGGGTCTTTGCAAATGGGCTTCGAATAAGGCCCGTTAAAGAGAAGGCCCTATAAGGAAGAAGTAAAGTAACAACGCTAATCTCAATTTCAATTGTTTACCTTTGGGATTCAAATTGATTTAAAAAAATAAATATTTTATCCTCCACGCGCCAATCCACCAAGGCCCAATGGACCAATCCCCTACCGCCACCACAGCTCCTCAATCCACCGAGCCACAACCACCCGCCACCGCCACCCCACCGCCTCACCCGACCCAAGGCCTTCATTCAACACCCGACCGTGGCAACCCCCACAGCCTTTCACATCCCCACCCTTCTCTCTCCCTTCCCCCCATCCTCCACGTCAGCACCCTCGGGTCGTGGCGCCGGAGGACCCGCCAATGATGTTCCCTCTCGGCCGCCACCACCACCACCACCTGCCCGCGTTTTCCTCACTCGCTTCACCTGCCTGCTCCCAACAACAACCCCCGCAGGTTTAGTTTTCACGCTGTTATATCTTTTCCCTTATTTGATTTTTGCTGTATGTGTCACTGAAATTGGTACAAATTGAGCTCGGGATTAGGTTTCCTGAAGCAGTTGGCGTATTTCGGGAAACAATTGGGGCATTGGGTTCTTGCTCCGTGAGAGTATCGATCGACTGTAGATTTTGTCCTTGATCTCTGATTTAGGGATATTTTTCTATCGATTTATCTCATCATGAGGAGTTAATTTCTGAATAAATTTATTCATAACAGCCAGCTGGGACCGTGGGTGCCCATGGTTCAAGGCCCGGTGCGGTCTCTGTGAATCAGTTGAGACCATCTCTAAGGCCACAGACGAGCTCAAGTGCCCAGTGTCCTACGTCACAGGTTTAGTTCTCGAAAAACTATCTGATGCATGAGCAAAATCACTGATTTTATGGGAAAAAAGAAAAGGAATGAAAACTGGGATTAGTTTGATCGTGCAGAATTGATGCATTTGCACTTTTTATACTGATTTCGAAACTAACATTACGTAGATTAGAGTATAGTTAGTTCTATGAAACGAGGTTAGAGTATTTCAAAAGTAACAGTGCTTAAGAGTGTTGTAAGAGTACTTTGAAATGAGATTGTATCTGATTTATAGTCATTCTTCCCATGATCTTGTAAGCTATCCGTTATTTACGTTTTTTTGTATCTAAGATTGCCTGTGAAGTGATAAAATGGCTTCTAATTATGGATTGAAATCATCTTAAGAATCCAACTGCTAATGAATTTGGGGTATTGAAATCATCTCAAGGATCCACTGCTAATGAAGATGGGGTATGAAATCATCTCAAGGATCCAACTGCTGATGAAATTGGTGTATTGAAATCATCTTTAAGGATCCAACTGCGAACGAAATTTGTGGTTTGTGCTGATTGTTCATTTCATTGCTTGTTGTCATTCAGAATTTCCATCTTCGGACTTCGTCTCTGATATCACCGAGCATTTCTCAGGCCCCACAAACACAGAATCAAGCAAAACTGCCACTGTCTTCTCCATCTTTTCGGGCCCAAACCACCCCTCAATCATTTCACCAGAGACCACACCTCCCTCAGCCTCATCAGCAGCCTTCAGCCTCGGGCCAACGGCAAGAGCATTACGGTCAGCACTGTACATCTTCGAGGGCTCAACAACAGCCTTTGTCTCAGCAGCAGATGACAAGAGGACCTGGACTCGGAAGCCAAAGGCTCCTCCCTGTCGGTGCGGTGCAGCCCAGTGATTCGGTCCGTGGGCCACAGAGTAAAGCTGCTTCGGTGGATACTGAGGAAACTGCTAATAGAAACATAGGGAGACGAACCATTCAGGAACTTGTAAACCAGGTGAATGGGTCTACTAATCTGCAGATTTCTTTTTCTCAAATTTCTTTCGCCTTTTCATTTCATGTTTTGCGGTGTACGCTTCTAAATGAAACTGGCATTATCTTTTTTCCCTCAGTGTTCTCCTGTTTGTGGTATTAAGTCTGGTAATTTAGTGGTCAGTGTCCATTTTTTTATTACCACATTTGTCACAGATCGATCCATCCATTTGAGAAACTAGATCCTCGGGTTGAAGACATGCTTGCGGACATCGCTGAGGATTTTGTTGAGTCCGTAAGGGTTATTAAATTGGATTCATTTGCTTTCACCCCTTTTTACCTCTCTATTTATTCGTCTCATCCCATTTGCTACACTTTTATTTACGCATCCCCAGATTACGAATTTCGGATGTTCATTGGCGAAGCATCGCAATTCGACCACCTTAGAAGCAAAGGACATTCTTTTACATCTTGGTATATTACATCTACACTTTCTCCCCCCCTTTTTCCTTTTCTTGACGCAGAAAGAAACTGGAACAGGAGTCTTCGATGGCTGGCGATGACATTAGAACTTACAAGAAACTAGTTTGAATTTTCCTTTTTTTTTTGTTTGTACCACTAAACTTTTCTTTTCATCGTGAGCGCCTAGCTGCTGTAACTCTCTCTTAGGTTCATATTCTCATGGCAGATCAAGAAATCAAATGTGGATGCTGATTCTACAAGTAAAATCTCGCATGAATTGATCCACTGTTCCTGCTGTTTTACGGTAGATTACACCGCTAATGGAAGTACCATCAACGTGCCAACAAAAACAATGATGTCCTCTAAAGTAACAAAGGACATCTCCCACATGACAAGTGGAAACTGTGCGTTTCCTTTTTCCACCACTCTGCTAGAGGCGTAATTAAGTGCAGAGTGGATCTATTTTTTGAAATCCACAATTGTATTGTATACGTCGTTTAACGACATCGTAACCAATTTCCGCGAAAACGACCGTCGAGTGCACTGATAGTGAAATCTTACCAATATCACGGAGTGTCTACAGCACTATCCGTATTAGAGAAATACTATCGTTACATCTAAAACATAAAATATTTTCCCTTTTTTCTTCGTTAGACGAAACGACTTGTATATATCTCCAAAATAGGGCAACGTGATATAGAATGCCAAAAGAAAGTATAATACGATATTTTACCAAGAAACCCCCTCAACAGCTGGGTATAGAGAGTTCACAACTTATTATCACCAGTTCACAAAGTCAATTTAACAAATCACAAACAATCAAGAACACCATCCATTTATTTAATCTCAAATAAATACTGCATCAATCAAACGAACAAATCAAGCTTAAAATGTTTCTATTTCATATTTTGGAAGCAAATGTGATACCTTCAGTCGCCAGCTGCTCCACGTTGTTCGCTGGAGGCTGAACCCTCGCCACCTTAGCGATGGCATTGTTCTCCTCGGGCGTACCGCCCTCCAAGAACGCGCCGATCACTCTACCGTCTTTGATCCAATACGACCCGAACTTGCGGGTCGGAGACGTCGGGCTTCCGTCGCCGAAGAAGACCGCGTCGCCGGCATTGTCGCCGTAGAATTGCCATGAGAGGTCGAACGCGCGGGAGTAGAAGTACGGGAGGTAGTCGTATTCTTCTATCGTTTTCCCTTGTTCGCCGGCGAAGATTGCCTGAGTTATTAAAAGCATTATTCAGTCTTTTTTCGGGAGCCCCGTGTTTCGAGATGCCACATTTAGTCCTAATGTTACTGATTTCGGATAATTTTTGGTCCTATGGTTAATTTAACCGTAAACTTGGACGGAATTACGGGATGAGCTGGCCCGGGTCAGCCCGAATTTTGCGGGCCAAAGAATGGGAGATCTGGATTGACCCGTAATCAGTGGCGGCGCCACATGAGGACCAGTGGGGTCATAATTTTTTATTAATAAATTATTTTGAAATTTTTAACAATAAGGTTAAAATTGACAAAAATTACACTATATAGACCCCACTCAAAAAGTTTAAAAATATTGGCTATGAGGTCCAATTAGACTGGACCCCACTGCCTAATCTTTCTGCCTCCACCACTGCCCCTAATTTTGTCAAAATTAACTGTTAATTTAACCGGGTGACCAAAATAGTAGTATTGGAGATAGTTTGGTTCCACTTTTGATTCAGAAGCACGTCTGTTAAATGGACTTTTTCGAAATGTAGCTTTTATAAATGTAAATTTATTTTTTTAAAGTGTTTGGTGGGAATGGACTTTTGCAAAAGTTGCAGGAAGTAATTCTGAAAAGTCATTAAAAGTTGCTTCTCTCAAATGGACTTCTTGAAAAGTAACTTATTTTAAAAGTCCATCTCAAAATTTTCACCAAAGGTATTTTACTTTTCAAAATGGACTTTTAGGTTAGAAGTCCATTTCATAAGTGCTTCCAAACACACACCAAATATGGTATCTCGGAACATGGGGCCAAAAATTGGGGGTGGCCCGTCTTTTTTCAAAGAACGTGGAAATATGAGTGTGTAAATTCGAGATTTTTGTATAGTTAAGGCTTGAGATTGTACCTTAACGGCTTGTTCAGCAGATTTGCGAGAGTGATCGACGTGTTCGACCCTTCTGAGCTCATTGTACAGTTTCATAGGGAATGTGGCGACATCACCCACAGCATACACATCAGGCACGCTTGTCCTGAAGAAACCATCAGTCTGCATATATATGATAATATATAATAAGGTCAAATAATATATCTTATCGCTAGTGATAGGGAAAAATAAAATTCTTGCCCCAGAAAAAAATGGTAGATACTACTTTCACACTGAAAATATATATAGGGTATTTGCTGATGTAAGCTAAACATATGATTAGAAGCCACAATGAAAGAAGCCAAGTACCTTAATTCCCCCCTTTTCTTCAACCAGTTGGCCTTTGAATAAGTTTGTCAGCGGTTTAGCACCGACCCCAACAACGACAATGTCGGCTTCTAGCACCCGACCGTCCTTGAGATTTACGTGCGTAACCTGAAGATGAAAAGGATTAAATTACGTAGTGAAGATCATTTAAGGCTTACGAAGAAATTAATACTGCATTTTTTATGTTTTAGAACTCACCTCCCCACTTGCATTTGTGACAAATCCAGCAGCAACAGTTCCCTTGATTATAGTGACTCCTTTGTTTGCATAATAGCCTTCGTAGAAGGCTGCTAAGCCAGCGGTGAACAGTCGAGGCACTGTAAGATCACGCATTATTAGAGCAGTTCGCAACAATCCCGTGTTTTACTTACCAGAAAAGGCAAATATAAATTATTATCTGTTTCAGCAAAATAAAAAAAATTAAGTATTCGAAAGTGGAGAAGGTAGAGAGTTAACATACTGCACCAAGGCTCTGGATACACCATGCTGACGTCGATGTTGTTGAGCTTCAGAGCTGCACTTAGCTCCAAGCCTATGTATCCCCCGCCGACAACCACAGCTTTCCCGTTCTTCTTTGCTTTTATTGCCTCAACAAGCTTATCAGCATCATCGATTTCTCTCAAGTAGAAGATATTCTTGGCATCGGCTCCTTGAACGCCAAAGTCCATTAGCCTCAGAACCTGACAAAACAGGATGTAAAATTAGAAACTAGGTGAAAATGCATCAGCCATGGAAAATTTTAATTAGATGAGTACAAGCTAGTGGATGACACTTACCGTGGAGCCGGTGGCGATAACCAATGTGTTGTAGGAGAAATTTTCACTGGTAGTACTGGTTAATGTCTTTGAAGCCAGGTCTGCCTTGACTATTTCTGTGCTTAGAATCAACGATATTCCTGAAAATTGGCCAAAAAAAAAAACACGCGATGGGTCAAGCAACCTGAAAAAGTTTCCATAGATAAACAAAAAGCATCAATTAGTTGTAGTTGGTTGCATTGAACTTAAAATTCATATGAGGATTCAATTCACCTTTCTCGGTGTACCACTCTGGAAGGAGTCTCTCTCCACCACTTCCGACACAGACATGGAAGCCTGGAAGTCTAGCAGTTCCTGGAGAATTTTAGTGCAGAAAAAATGTCGATTGAGATCATTGCAAGCACAAGAACTTGATAATTTTAAGTGATGACTCAATTCTGCATAGTATGATAGGTCCACTGAGGCACTGCATATAAAACAAACTCACCCTCAGGAAAGAGGTATGCTTTGCTAAGAGCGGGACGTTCATAGGGAGCCACCTGAATTAAGAAAGGACGTCACGAGAGTTCAACTTTAAGTGTGAAAAAAAAATTCAAAATTTTGAGAGTAATCATTCAACTCCTTGAAAATTGATGATCGTACCGCCTCCTTGGAAATGATGGCCAATTCACCAGGTTTCACTCCCTGCTTGGCAAATTCTCTAGCAGCATATCCCTGTGCAAGCAAAGTACACCAAATTTTCAATTCAAAGAATGTTTATAATATTAGTGATCAGCCTCGGAATATTTTCTGCTTTTCAGTACTAATGATTCACATCGTACATGATTAATATCTCAAATTGAGATCCTTAAACGGGCCTCGCGCCATCCAATCTCTCATAAATCTCATAGACTATTGGATGAATCCATATATGAAATACAAAACGATGCCATTCTCATTTCGTGCCGAAGATCAAAGCTAAAGCATATTAAGAAAAAACATGGAAACGCAGATTTCTCAGGACGGAAAAAGCATTTCGATACACAACTATCAAACGCAATGAGATCCGATACGCAAAAATAGAGACGGTCGAAGAAGAGAAATCTCACAGCAGCAACGCCGCCACCAACGATCACGTACTTGAACGATTTTTCCGCCATGAAAACTCGATTCGCTTAGCCGACTGATCAGCAAGATTAATTGATAATGAGAGTCAAAGACGAACAGCTAATTGACGAATGAACTCCCTTTTATCCCCCCGAATGAACGTATGTGGAAAAACATTAAATTAGAGTTACAACAGTACTTGATTTGATTGACTATTTATGCAAGTTTATAATTTATATGTGGAAAAACATTAAATTAGAGTTACAACAGTAATTGAATTGACTATTTATGCCAATGAGTTTGTTTGACCATATAATCGCTTGGCCCACGTGTCAAGATCTAGACCGTTGGTTTATGTGGCTTGTATTAGTGCCAAATTATGATGTGTTTGTGTAATTGCTGTGATGCCGTTTAATAATCTCAATTAAGAAAAAAAAATGATATTTTTTTTACAGATGATGATATTTGTATATCTATATTTGAAGAGTTTTTTTACATTTTTGGTCCTCAATGTTTTGGCTTATGGGCGTTTTTTGTTCTATTTTTTCGAGTTAAAGTTACAATCTCCAATGTTGTCGATTTTGAGCGTTTTTGGTCCCCAGTTAACTTAACCATTAAATTGCACGGAAATACGGGCCTGCCCAACTTGAATTTTAAGGGCCAAAGAAAGGGAAATCCGACCGACCCGTAAATTCGGGCTGGCCCGGCCCATATTTCAGTCCAACTTTTAACGGTTAAGTTAACCGGGGGACAAAAAACGCTCAAAATCGACAACATTTGAGAATGAAACTGTAACTCGGAAAAATACCCATAGGCCGAATATTGGAACAAAAAATGTAAATATCACTGTATTTGAAGAAAAAATGATATTTGTATTCGTCGACGTCGTTGCCTTTGTTGTTTCGAAATGAATTTCCAAGCAGTAAGCAACGTGCCGTGTTTATGGGCTCACTTGACGACCCATTTATCTTTATTGGGCTTTCTATTTAAAATCAAGGCCCATAATGAAATATCCAGAATATTCGACCAACGGCTCAATTTAATTCCCCGAATCTCCCAACTCGAAAAGGAAGCAGTAACACATCATCATAGAAACTCATAAAATCGAAAATGGCAAGAAAGTACGAAAAGGTCATAAAATATCAAGAACCACACACGAGACGATAGCCTTCCTAAATTCACGAGAGAGATATTTATATAATTAATTATTATTATTATTATAAAAACTCATACTAAAACAATAATTTCGATAAATCACCAGCCCCATGTGACCGAAAGAGAGAATCAGAGAGATATTTTGGTTTCCTTCGCTCGATTTGGCGGTGCACATTAGCAGGCAGAGGTTAAGGTGGGCCCCAAAGCCCCGATAGGCAGAGCATGCAATCACTTCACACGTAGCTTCTGCTGCTTGGCCGATTTTGTTATACATGTAATCATCGCCCACTAAAACGTTTGTTAACCACAGTCAAATAGAGTCGTCAGTTTAAAATTTCAATTGTTGATTACTACTCACCTCGGCTCATTTAATTTCACGGATTTCTCGGTGCGCATCGAAATCAGTGCACGGATCTTGTTTGGGAGTGAAAGAAGAGATTTTTTTTCCTCGCCCCATCAAAAAAGTCCGAAAAGCTTCTCTGGGGAGAGATGGCGTATACGTTGTCTGGTGTGAGGTTGCCTACTGCACCATCGAGGTACAGCGTGGGGAGCAGTGGGTACAACAGGAGCAGCGATAGAGGAAATGGGAGCCTTTCCTTTTTATTTCGAAGCAATTCTCGCTCGCGTAAGTCCCTCCTTCCTGTGGCTGTGATCTCTATTGGTGGATTATAATATGTTATGTTATGTGGGTCATTAAGGCTATAGTGGTTTTTTCATCATTGGTTTTCTGGGTTATAGATCTATTGGACTTTCTGAGGATGATGGTGTGCTGAAAAGTTCCTTTCACTTTTTGATCGACGGGTCATTTTCTGATAGGAACTCCTTTCACTTTTTGGATTTTATTTTTCGGAATTGGGGATGAAGGGTAGCTTTGTTCTAGCTTTTGTTGAGAGTTGAGAAAGTTACTACTCACTTGAGAATGGTAAATAGATGAATTGAGTGGTTGAGAGAAAGAAAAACAGATATTTTGTGGGTTCTTAGCAGAGATGTAGTAGCTTCCGGGTTCTGATTGTTTCCATTTATTTTTACTTGGTGGTACACTGATTCTGCTTGTCTTTTTGTTTTCTTTTATTGTAGGGAAAATAATCTGTGCAAAGTCGTATGATTCTGCGTCCAAATCGTCAACAGAAACCGTATCCGAGAAGATTCTTGTTCCTGGAGCAGAGCCCGATAGTTCACAGTCCCAAACTGAGGAGTTCGAGGTCCCTGAGATAGTTTCTAATAAGCCCGAGGCAAGTCAACAATAAGTATTTTCTCAATCATTCTAATATTAGCTTATATGTATAATTGATCAAGTGATTTTCTAAGTTATGTGAAATCTATGGTGTTCTTTTCCATTTTTATTGATTTTATAAGGTGTGACTTATTTCCCTAGGTGTCAGCTGATACGGAGGCAGAAATAGAATCGGGAATGGAAACTGTTCTTGGTGAAGATATTAGAGATGGAGATATTCCTGCCTCTACACAGCTATTAGATGGAGGTGTTGAAGGAGAAATTGAAGCAGCCGCTGCTGAGTCAATAACTGATGAATCCTTAAGGGTCAGAGAGAGAGCAATACCGCCACCTGGAATCGGGCGGAGGATTTACGAGATCGATCCGATGCTGAACAATTTTCGTCAACATCTTGATTATCGGTATGCTTTTTTTTCCTTATTTTTTTTATAGATGGGATGTGTTTTGAACGAAGTAAAAGTTAAGATTCGAATGCCTACGCTCATCTGTCTGAGTTTGTATTGGTCAGTAGCCTTGGTGTTTTCTAAAAGCACTTATTGAAACGTCATTTCAAAGTCTTAGGGTGTCATAAATATTTTCTTCACAGTTATGGGCAATACAAGAAATTACGTGAAGCTATCGACGAGTATGAGGGTGGTTTGGAAAATTTCTCCCGTGGCTACGAGAAATTCGGTTTCACTCGCAGGTCAGCCTATGATTTCACTAATTATTCCTCTTTACATCAATATTATTCACATTATCGGTGATTCTAGTTTATGAAGTAATAGTTCTTTTATTTATCAAGTTCATATCATATCGGTGATTATACACTTTTTTAAATCATTAGCATCCATTGGTCATTTAAAAGAAGATAAGTTTGCCTTGAAGGTTTAATTCCCCGTGTATTTTGTTGTGCAGTGAAACGGGTATCACTTACAGGGAGTGGGCCCCAGGAGCCAAGGTTAGTGATGTTCTTTATTTTGCTCTTTCTAGCATTTTATTTCTTCATTTAAACTTCCTTCAACAAAATATGTAACTCATTTCTCACCACAGTCTAATTTCACATGCAGTGGGCAGCACTTATTGGAGACTTTAACAACTGGAATCCTAATGCTGATGTTATGACTCGTGTAAGATTTTACAAGACGTATTTTCAATTATCATAAAATACAGTTAGGCTTAGGTTCGTTTACGTATAGTTATATATCTCTTGTCTGTAGCTTCGTGTTTTCTAGTTAAGTTTCTTTTATCCTGTATTTATATACGTTACGTTGATTATATTGGTATGCTTCTGCAACGTTGTCCGTTTGTTATAATCGTCTGAAACTCCCAATGCCACTTCTTATTCTCCTCACCATTTTCACCATTCAATCGTATATTTCCACTTATATATATATATATACAAAAATTTTTTACATAAATGCAGAATGAATTTGGCGTTTGGGAGATATTTTTACCAAACAACGCAGACGGTTCTCCAGCTATTCCCCATGGTTCCAGAGTAAAGGTAACTCTTTTTTCGAGCTCTGCTTTTCTTTTCTATTAATAGATTAGTATAGCAAGTTGAGTTTCTTATATAATATTTGGTTCGAGAACTCTGAGCTTGCTAGTTGCTTCGATAACTCGAACACTTATTACACTCAGTTCGGTTTAAAGAAATTAGTAGGGAAAAGAAAATGAAATGGAGAAGGAAAATTAGTTTTTATCTTTGGTTGATTGAAGAAATAGATAAGGAACAGAAAAGAATATCTATCTTAAGTTTATACTTAAAAATAAAGAAAGAGAAACTTACTTAAACCATTTTCTCTCCAATTTTCTTTTCCACACTACTTTCTTCAGTTCAATCACAGCCTTAGGGTTTATGTTCATAGCCATGGCCTGTAATTGAGTTTCTTCCATGTACTTGCACTTGGTGTTGCACGTTGATCCATATAAAATTGCAGATTCGCATGGATACCCCATCTGGTGTGAAAGATTCTATTCCTGCTTGGATCAAGTTTTCAGTTCAGGCTCCTGGTGAAATACCGTACAATGGAATCTACTACGATCCACCAGAAGAGGTATTTGCTTATCTATATACGACTTGTGTCTTATATGATTCTATGTTGCTTAGTTCTTACTTAATGATGCTCTTTCTTACTCATTTTTCAGGAGAAATACATCTTCAAACATCCTCGTCCACAGAAACCGAAATCACTCCGGATATACGAGTCCCACGTTGGGATGAGTAGCACGGTATGCTTCTCTCCCCTCGCGTATAATAACTTGAATCTCTACACTATTTTATGGGTGTTTTTTTATGAATTATCTATATTTGTTTGGTATCTTCAACGGGTTGTTTATGCAGGAGCCTATCATAAATACTTATGCCAGTTTCAGAGACGACGTGCTCCCTCGAATCAAGAAACTCGGTTACAATGCTGTTCAGATAATGGCTATCCAAGAGCATTCTTATTATGCCAGCTTCGGGTAATTTAATTTGATTTGATTTGATTCTCTCTAGTTGTTCTAGCATTCGCATCATCAACGATATTAGTCTGAAAAATCATTTTTTTCCCTCTCGCATCGGTTTTATTTTGGGCATTGGCTTTCTTAAAAGGCATGTTACAATTTTCTTGGCTTCTCTCAGATACCACGTGACAAATTTCTTTGCACCAAGTAGTCGCTTTGGGACTCCCGATGATCTTAAATCTTTGATTGATAGAGCTCACGAACTGGGCCTCGTCGTTCTCATGGATATAGTTCACAGGTAAAAGTCAATTATTTCTTTGTCTAAAAACTTAGAATCTTGAGGATGTAAATACTTCATAGTTCACTTATAGTATCTTCTGTTCCTTGTTGCTATATTCATACAGTATCATGTATACAGTTATCTTATATATCATGTATGTTTCTGGTCTGAAATTTAATGTGGGGATTTTTTATTTTCGACTTATTTTCTCGTTTGCAGCCATGCATCAAACAACACATTAGATGGGCTGAACATGTTTGATGGCACAGATGCTTGTTACTTCCACTCTGGAGAACGAGGCTACCATTGGATGTGGGACTCCCGTCTTTTTAACTATGGGCACTGGGAAGTATGTTAGCAAAATTTAAAAATACGATTAACTCGTGTTAGATTTAAATATTACTCAATGATCACATCAACCACCTTCTATCAATATTTTAACCGTAGGTGTTAAGGTTTCTCCTCTCTAATGCGAGATGGTGGTTGGATGAGTACAAATTCGATGGCTTCAGATTCGACGGTGTAACCTCTATGATGTATACCCACCATGGGTTGCAGGTAAACTCAGTTATTGACGTTTCCCTTCCGTTTTTCGGGGGCAAAAAAGTAAAAACACACCCTCGATTCGTTATTGTTTTTGGTAACAGGTTGCGTTTACTGGTAACTACAATGAGTACTTTGGCCTTGCAACTGATATTGATGCTGTGGTGTACCTGATGATGGTGAACGATATGATTCACGGGCTTTTCCCCGATGCAATAACCGTCGGAGAAGATGTACGTATCTTTGTGTTTTATGTGTTATATCACCAAAAAATGATACGATTCGTTGATTTATTACATTTCGAAAAGGTGATATTTTGATTGGTGGGCTCAGGTTAGTGGCATGCCAACGTTTTGTGTTCCCGTTGAAGATGGTGGGGTCGGGTTCGACTACCGCCTACACATGGCGGTTGCTGATAAGTGGATCGAAATGCTCAAGTGAGTTTATTGCAGATTTCGTATCCCGTGAATAAGATGTATTTCTTACGGTTTGTTTTGCTTCGTGCAGGAAAAGAGACGAAGATTGGAAAATGGGAGACATTGTGCACACTCTGACGAACCGAAGGTGGCTGGAGAAATGCGTCGTCTATGCGGAGAGTCACGATCAAGCGCTCGTTGGCGATAAAACTATTGCCTTTTGGTTGATGGATAAGGTAATATATATATATATATATATATATATTATTTTATTTATTTATATATATATATATATAATTGAATAATCTGATGTGGGAAGACTTGAATCATCAATGGATTATAGATTCTTCAATCATTGGATAAATGATGTCCTTATGGAGTGTTAGGCTATTCTATAGTATGTTCGTTAGTTCTTTCAGTTTTTTTATTTTTTCGTTTTTTCTTTTTTGGGTTTTGTGTGGTTTATCTCTCTCTTGATGAAAGCTTTATCCACTGAATGTTAACAGAGGGATCTCTTGTGCTCGTTAACCCCTTTTAAATTCATTTTTGTGCTATGAAAATATCGTTTAGAAAAAAAAAAAATTGCTAATTAATTTCGAATCTCGTTATCAGGACATGTACGATTTCATGGCACTGGACAGGCCATCGACGCCAGCTGTCGATCGCGGGATTGCACTACACAAGATGATAAGGCTCATCACGATGGGATTGGGCGGAGAAGGATACCTAAACTTCATGGGAAACGAATTTGGACATCCCGGTGAGTTTTTTTCTTTTTTTTTTTTTTGGCATCGTCTTAGAAACGTATGTGAAGTTTTGCGATTTCCCTTTTTCTTTTCCGGGTTCGATTCGAATCAGAGTGGATCGATTTCCCGAGGGGCGAACAGCACCTTCCCGATGGAAGAGTCATCCCTGGGAACAACAACAGCTTCGACAAATGCAGGCGTAGGTTTGATCTGGTATGTTTTTTTTTTCTGTTGTTATCGTAATTAATCTTTGGGTTAACTATTTTTTTAGTCCTGTAATTTAGAGGGCGCGGCTTTTTTGGGACAATTAATTTAGGGGTGGGCATTATATGAACAATAACTTTCAAAATTAAGCAAGTTTTGTGACACTATAGGATTCCGGCGTATAATGTCCCAAAATTGCTTAATTTTGAAAGTTATTGCTCGTATAACGCCACCCCTAAGTTATTTTGTCCCTATAACGCCACCCCCCATAATTACAGGACAAAAAAAGTAATTAACCCGTAATCTTTAGGTATGTTTCGATTTCATTGTTGAAGTCTGAAATTGTTCTCGAATGGATATCTAATTCGATTAAATATTTTTTTTTCTGTCCTATAATTTAAGAGGGATGACACTTTTAAGACACTCAACTTAAGGAGTTGCAATTTAGAACACTAGCTTTTTGATGACGTGGCCTCCTTCGATCTCATTCGCTGCTTTAATTTCAGGGCGATGCCGATTACCTAAGATATCACGGGATGCAAGAGTTCGACCAAGCAATGCACCACCTCGAAGCGAAATACGGGGTACGATTATTTCCCTCGACCAAATTATTACAACACGGTCAAAAAAAAGCAACCTTTACAACGTAACAACGATTACCGCTACTAACATATGTAAAATTGAATTATTTTTTTTTGTGCAGTTCATGACATCGGGGCATCAATACATTTCGAGGAAGGACGAAGGGGACAGGGTCATCGTGTTCGAAAGGGACGATCTCGTGTTCGTCTTCAACTTCCACTGGACCAACAGCTACTCGGATTACCGGGTCGGGTGCGTCCGACCCGGGAAATACCGGGTCGTTTTGGACTCGGACGACCCGCTGTTCGGTGGCTACAGCAGAATCGATCACAACGCTGAGTACTTCACCTCTGTAAGATACATCTTATAAGAATGAATAAATAAAATTGAATTTTTTTACCAACTTTTTTTTTATTCGAATATGATTTATCTTACAGGGACATAGGCACGATGACCGGCCTCATTCGTTCTTGGTCTACACGCCTTCGAGAACGGCTGTGGTCTACGCCCTGACACGGGATGAAGAAGAAGAGGAAGAGGAATCTACTGATGATGTGCTGATTTGAAATTTTTTTCTATGAAGAAAAAAAATGAAGTGGGGGATATTTGGGAAGTTAATATTTTTCTAGATTTCAGCTACAATGTGAGGAGTATGAATGGGATTCTCAACGAAGGAGACGCATGGAGGTGGCAAGAAAAAAACGAAACGAAGAACGCATGAAGAATAACTAAGAAGGAAGACGATGATGTGCTGTAATAATAGTTATGGGATTGCGTTAATTATGAGGAGTATGAAATGTTTAACGTCTTTATTGAAATGTTTGTTCTTTTTTTTTTTTTCTGGAAGAATATTTATTTTCGCATGCAATTAGTCGTAAACTATTAAAATGTTTGCTGGGAGTTCTCTGGTCACTTTCGAGGTTTTGACAATATTAAATAAATCTTGTATAGGAAATAAAACCTGTGGCCCCACGAGTTTTAATTTATGTATCTTTGAATAAAGTAGGTTAAGATGAGGATTTGATTCGAGTGTGACTGTATGAGGTTAGCTTGACAGCAAAGGAAGGAATTATTTACATTCAGTTGTCTTTAAATAGTAAATTGAACTATATATCTATGTAAAATGTAATTTCAATTGTATCATTTTATTTTATTTGTATAAGTTTGAGGAGTTACCATTTTGTTCTTCAATTTTTTTATTTTCTCAAAAAGCAATTTTTTTTCTTTTTATGCACCTAAACAATAATACACTAATAAATGTATAATCATGACTTGGTATGTTATTTAAAATTAAAAATAATTTAAAATCTAAAGCAATATTATATATATTATATTAGAATTTAGAGCGAGTATGCATCAATTGATAAATAGATCCAATTTTTATTACCGTTACGAAAACTACAAAAAGAAACATGACAGGGTTTGTTGCATTGCATGCTTGGAGACAGACAGTAAGCAATCCCAACGCCTGAGCAGTTAGAAAGCAACGGATATTATTTTATCAAGAAAAAGTTAGGTAAGCCACCATAGCTACTATCAAACATACCATTTTTTTTTTACTGATTAAGGCTTTCCCAATTTATATATTGGATATCTTATTATAGTATATATAAAAATTATATAATATATATATATATATAACCGCCGGTGAGGTGAGACAGATTTGAAGTTGTTGGTTAGTTGGCTCATTGCAGTCGTATGTTTCCATAATATATTTTAATATAAATTAATTTAACTAAGATATAAAATACGTCATTAACTAAGAAGTTATAACCAACACAAGTTTGGACAATTTTTAGGTACAACGACACTGTCCATTTGAATGCTACATCGTACGTACTTGAAAAATATACATGCTTTTTTTTTTATAGTAATTCGATGCTTGTACATTAATTATTTACCACATTGTCCTATTACTTGGTGTATAAGACTATGTTGTGCGTGACCTTATTACCAGAAATAACGTTTGCTTGAAATAAAATACATTCTAATTATGGAAAAGGGAAAAAAGAAAAAAAAAATACAGATTGATTTCAAAATAATAGATAGGCTTCATTATTTTTCTAGTCGTGTATATTAGGACCGATAGTATCATAACAACATGTCCTACAATAACTTTTTAAAGTTGAAGTAATTTAAGAAAATCTAATTTAAAGGTTTCAATTTTAGGATGATAAATTTTGAAAGTAAACCAACTTGAGTATATTAAATGTTACAATTTTAGAACTTAATATCCTCATACAACCAAACTTATCGTCCAAACTTCAATCCAAGTGTAATTGTCCTAAAATAAATATATATGCCCATAAAGATAATTAATCCAAATAAATAAATAAATATTAAATTATTAATGCTCACAGGCCAAGCGAGCGTTGTCTATCGGATTACTTATAAACAGCGGAAGCTGCCTTACCAACAACACTCTTCCATCATCGCAATCATTCCAAAAGCTAACACACAAAAAAAAAAAAAAAAGCAAAAAGGAAACAGAAACGAAAAAAAGAAAAGCAGAGCACGTTGTAGGAAAAAGGAAAGCTAAAGCAAAAGGGCTCGCGCGATCTACAGCAGCGTTCGTCTCTACACAGAAAATCACACGGATATAAAAAACAACCGAAGATTGAGGGGTTTTCTTGCTGCGGCGGCTCTTCTGCGGTGGAGATGCAGCAGAGCGTGAGAACCCTCGAGAGCCAGATGTCCACGTCCCACGAGTCCTCCGGGCAAATCTCGGCCAGCGTGAGCTTCAACGGTGGGTCCAAAGACGAGGAGGAGATGTCTAAGTCGGCGCTGTCGGCTTTCAGGGCCAAGGAGGAGGAAATCGAGAGGAAGAAGCTCGCCGTGAAGGAGAGGGTTCAGGCCCAGCTCGGCCGCATCGAGGAGGAGACCAGGCGTTTAGCCACCATTCGCGAGGTAATAAATAATATGTAATAATTCGTGTGTGTAGTAGCCGTTTTCTTTGGCTAAAAAAGGCAAAATTATGTAACTAATTTTTTGTTTTTTGGTCATTATATTTTATAATTGGAAAAATAGTTCGTTAACTTTGTATGTCAAAATAATTATGTATCATTTTCCAGTTATAATTGGAAAATAGGTCATTAACTTTGTATGTCAAAATAATTTTGTATCATTTTCCAGTTTTAGGTCACTAAGTATATTTTTTATTTTGGGTCACTAAGTATACATGTTTCTTTTTTAGATCACTATGTTTACAAAGTTAATTACCAAATGAGTGACCCGCAATTGAAAAATGTATATACTTAATGATCCAAAATCGAAAAATATAAATTTAGTGACCTAAAATTGAAATTATGACCCAAAATTGTTTTGACATACAAAGTTAGTGACCTACTTTTACAAGTATCAAACATAGGGACCAAAAAACGAAAACTTGGATACGTGACCTAATTTTATAATTTCCCCGCTAAAAAATGTAGCCGTTGTTCGACAGGAGCTCGAGGCTTTATCGGACCCGATGAAGAAGGACGTGTCCTTCGTCCGCAAGAAGATCGATGCGGTCAACAAGGAGTTGAAGCCGTTGGGGCAAGCTTGTCAGAAGAAGGTGAGTATTTTCACGGGCAAAATTATAATACTGGTTCAGTAACAATACCAGTTTTTATTTTTTGGGTCACTATTTGTGATAATTGCAAAAATAAATCACTAAGTCGGTATGTATTGACATAATTAGGTCGCCGGTGAATTTTCAAGAAAAAATCGCCGGAATTCCGACGTGTATGATGGCATGTAAACAGCCACGTCGGATTTCAGACGATTTTTGACGCAAAATTCACTGGTGACCTAATTTCGTTAAGACATATACGGTTAGTGACATATTTTTGCAACTATCGAACATAGTCATCCGAAGACAAAATTTGGTATAGTTAATGATGCGGATAAAGACTCCAGGTAAAGGAAGGATCAAGAGAGAGCTCGAGAAACATTATTATATTATTGGATCACTAAGAATATTAGTTTTGGTTTTCGTGTCACTACATGTGATAGTTGCAAAAATAAGTCACTAACTCGGTATGTTTTAATAAAATTGGGTTGCCAGCGACTTTTCCGGGAAAAATCTCCGGAAATCCGACGGGCGATTTTTGCCGGAAAATTCACAGGTGACCCGATTTTATTAAGACATACCCAGTCAGTGACATATTTTTGCAACTATCTAACATACTGACCGAAAAACGAAAATTGGTATAGTTAATGACGAAATGTTATAATTGTCCCTACTTTTATAACACGTTTGATAATTTCTTGAAGGGTTTTGAGTACTTTTATAACCGTGAAAACCCACGCAGGAGAGGGAATACAAAGAGGCACTTGAAGCTTTCAACGAAAAGAACAAGGAAAAAGTACAGCTCATCACCAAGCTCATGGAGGTAATTTATTTTCATGGCTGTGTAAATCTATTTTCTGCTTTTTTCGTCGAATCAATATACTAATTATTAGAATTTTGCAGCTGGTGAGCGAAAGCGAGAGGCTGAGGTTGAAGAAGCTGGAGGAGCTGAGCAAGAACATTGAAGCGATACGCACGAACTAAAATAAAGCTTTTGTTTGTTGATTTTTAAAATTTTAGTGGTTGATGTATGTATGTATGTATAAGAGAAATGTGTGTTCTATTTATGTATGTTGGTGACGATGATGTTGGAGTTTTTCTGGGTTGGTTGTGTTTCTTGAATTATTAACATCTGATAAAGGCTTTCTTTTTTTCTTTTTGTTTTACCTTCTAATTTTAGGGCACGGGAAAATCATCTAGTTGAATGTTGTTGCACCACTTTTTTTTTTTTTTTTTCCTTTTTGGACTTTTTTTTAATGTATTTATAGTAACCGTTAGCTTTTGACCGTTGGAACTCAAATTATTGCTGCACTTACTCGATTATGCACCACCGTGAATTTATGATGGACGTTACAATGTCGTTGAACTCTCTCTACCACCGGTAATTTATTATGGACATTAATGTATTTGAATTTTGAACTCTCTTTTCCTCTCTCTCTGAGGCTTGACACAACGGGACCAGATTCTCCGCTTGGAGACCTAAATCTGAATATTATCCTATTCATGCTTACTGATTATTTTGGTAAATATATTTTTATTTTTTTGTTTAGGTAACCCGTAACCGTATAAAAAAAGAAAAATATTATTGACGTGGGAAAAATAAATGTAAAGATAAATAAGTACAAAAATATTGATGTACTGGGCCAGCTCACCTGGGCTTCTCGTGGGTCTAGCCCATTAATGGAGGGGAAATTTAAATAAATAGATCGCCGAGACCCAAATAACAAATTATGGGCCGAAAATTTAAGTGGCTCAAAGAAGAAAAATAAATGTCGAGAATGGTATTTGAACCCATGCCCTTTCGGCCCAGAACCTTAATCTGGCGCCTTAGACCAACTCGGCCATCTCGACTTTTGGTACAGGACTATTAAAATAAAAACATGAGCCATTTTCAATTGCAGTACACGTTTCTAGAGAAAAGCTCAGATTTTTTTTTTGTGATTTGAGGTTCGGCGGAGTGAAAAAATGAGCAAATGGGCCTCTCTAATTGAGGAGTTGGAATGTGACAACCTTTCACTTCACGACTTATCTCTTAACCAAATAGATACATTCCTTACATCCTTACATATTGCTTAAACATCTTTTCGAGTGTTGCAATCATTGTATTTATTTCTATTTTATTTTTTCAACCCTCGCAAATGCACTCACCTTTAGACTTGTCAATGGGGCAAGAATTCCCCGTCCTCGCAAGGATCCGCCCCAAATGGGACGGGGAATCCCCGTGGGGCGGGAACGGGGAGAGATTTTTCTCCGCGGGGATCCCCGCCCCGTTCCACGCTCCATTTTCCGATATATTATAATATTTAATTAATATTTTTTATATCCAATTCATATTATTATTACATGAATAATGATGTAGTCTAAATAATATTAAAATAATATAAAATATAGCTTAAATAAGACTTAAATAATATAAATATATTAAAATATAGTTTAAATAATGTAAATAATATTATAATATAGTGTATATTATAAAAATTATATGTTTTTTAAAAAATATGATCGGGCAGAGAATCCCCGTGGGGCGTGGATCCTCGCGGAGACGGAGATGGGGATGGTTTTTTCCCCGATTGCTTCGTGGAGACGGGGATGGGGATTAGATCCTCACCCCCGCCCCGTTTACATCCCTACTCACCTTTAAAAATCGTGGGACCACATATAATGTCTTTCAACATATATGGACCACGTATGATATCTCTTCGAAATATAGGGACCATTTTGTTATTTTGATAAAATATAGGGCAGACTTAGAAAATTCAGGGTCTCTGTTTGTTTCATAAACCCTAATCCTTCAAAAAGAAGACGCGACGAGCTTCAGTTCAGCTGCTAAAAACCTTGTTCGTCTTCACCGTTGAAAGCAGAACCAACCATGATGCGGATAAAGACTCCAAGTAAAGGAAGGATCAAGAGGGAGCTCGAAAAACGTGCGCCTAAGCTCGTAAGCACTTTGATTTTTTGCTCCCTAAATTGAAATCGCTTTTTATTTTTTCGATTTTTCGACGAAATCCATCACTTGTGGATCCAATTTGCATCAGGTTGAGACGAGTAAGAAGACACTGATTCTCAACGGGACTAAGACCAGCGGCGTATTGAACTCGGTTTTAACGGAGATTTATCGCCTGAAGAGAGACAATTCCGTCAAGTACTCGCGCAAAAATGATAACGTTCGACCGTTTGAGAGCGGTGGCGAAGCATCTCTCGAATTCTTCTCGCTTAAAACCGATTGTAGTTTATTTGTGGTAATCTTCATGCTACTCTATCTCGATTTGTTGTTCATTAGTTCCCTAAACCTGTTTGTTTCGATCTTATGGAGTCGTATTCATGTTGCCCATTCTTTAACTTGGTGAACATGAAAACTACTAATACCTTTTAGGTTCTCATGATTATTTGTATACAGAGAGTCAAGTCTCATATATTCAATGTTGAGCTAAGTTTCCTGTTCAATATCTGCAGTATGGGTCTCACTCGAAGAAGAGACCGAACAATCTTGTAATCGGTAGGACCTACGATCACCACATCTACGATCTCGTGGAAGTCGGTGTTGAGAATTTTAGAAGCATGGAGTCTTTCGCACACGAAAAGATCTTGGCTCCTCGAGTTGGGTCGAAGCCCTTCTTTGCGTTTATTGGAGAAGGTTTCGAGAGCTCTGAGGAGCTTAAACATCTCAAAGAAGTCTTGCTCGATCTCTTCCATGGGGAGGTTTGTATGAATCAATAATTATTTTCATATTCGATAAGTGCTCGTCCCCTCTGTTATAATGTTGAAGCATATATATTTTTCCTCCAGGTTGTAACAAACTTGAACCTCACTGGGCTCGATCGAGTTTACGTGTGCACTGCCTTGTCTTCGAACAAAGTGTTCTTCACTCACTGTGCACTGAGGCTTAAGAAGTCGGGTTCTGTAGTGCCTAAGATGGAGCTAGCTGAGGTTGGTCCATCTATGGAAATGGTAGTTCGAAGGCATCGTATGCCCGATGACAGCCTAAGGAAAGAAGCAATGAAGATGGCTCCTGAATTAAAGAAGAAAAAGGTTAGGCAATTAATCCCCATAATGTGACGTGTCTAATAATCATTCTAATCGTGAACTGTTTTGATATGCAGGAGAAAAATGTCAAGAAGGATGCCATCGAAGGCAAAATCGGGCAGATTTATATTCCCAATCAAAAGGTAGAGAAAACTTTTTTCTTATATACTTTTATCTCGTGTGTAGGATATTCAACTGTTGAAGCTCCAAAATCGGAACTTTTTGAAACTTTTTATTTCGATACATGATGATGTTTTTGCATTTGCATTTACTTACCATCTGTAAAAAAACTTCTTACGTTTGTCAAGGTTGGAGACATGGCTCTTCCTAACAAAGCAAAGGGAGTGAAAAGAGAGAGGCGAGAGGCGAAATTGAAGAAGGGCGAGGGCATTACACCCAAGAAGCAGAAGCAAGATGCCGAATGATTTGTCCTTGTTTAGCAAAATTTTGGTTTTCATCGAATTTAATTTAGTTTCCCAATGTGTTGTTTTGGATACATATCCCAGCTTAGTTTTCGTGGAATTATGCCGTATGTACGACTTTAAAGAACTATTTATTGACTATAAATTGAAGGGCAATGGTTCATCTATTTCACTCTTGTATTCTATTCCAATGTGTATTTCATACAAATACAATCATTACATTTTGTCTCTTCCAATCAGTATCGTTATAGAGGTTGAAAGCTTAAACATAAAAAAGAATAATATTATTTACTTTTCTTAAATATCATTATATCGAAACACCAAAAGATATATAATATAGATATGTAAGATAGTAAAAAATATGTATAATATTGATAAGTAAAATAGAGAAAAGTATATGCTAACCATTTTTTTATGTTTAATGATATTCAATAGTTTTAATGATATGTAACGATTTATTTGTAAAGTAGAATATAGACGGAGGATTTCATTTCAAAATGGATGAATTTATAGCATCTATGCAGGGATAATACTGAAGTTAGAGATTTTTAATTGTTTTTAAAAAAAATTTAAGAAAAATTTAAAAATTAACTTGATAATTATTTGTTTACAAAATAAATAATAAATAATTCGGAGAATGGTGCCCGCAATTGCATCTTCTCCCCTCCCCACCAGGATTGGATTTACCGCTCCACTCCTCTCCGAAGAACCACAGCCCTCTTTAATAGCGTTGCGATACGAGTTAATTTAATGTCAGTGTCCCCCTCAATCGTCTCAACAACACCCAAATGATGGCGATGATACCACTTGAATCAATCTCACCAAGTGCCCAATAGGTTTGTTCTTGTTCTTTTCGCTCGTGTTGGTATCTGATTCTGAATTCGTTTTTTGAGTAGCTGTAGCATAAACGCTTCGTTCTTCTCTGTGCTGTGCTTGGTTCTTGGTTTATTGCTTATGTATCGAGTACTCTGATACGTTGAAAAGTTAGGTAAAACATTTTTCAATTGGGTCGTCCATCCAAGAGTAAATTATAAAGAGGTGCTCAAACTATTTCAAATTTCAGATTATTGTCCCTGTGTTTAGGACCTCTTATAGTGGGGCTCGTCCCCAGATTGGCAATGGCAGATGTGACAATAGTTAATCATAATCTGAGTGGCCGCACACCCCTGCCTGACATTATCCGAAGATCTCATTACATCTCTGGGCACAATTCTACTCTCGGAGATTAGTGCGTTGCATCTTTTTTGATAGACAACACAAACATCTTCTGGAAATAATGTTCATTGCTGTTTTTCCATTTGTAGGATGCTGAAGACATCTTTTCTGCCTTCTAAGGTATGCGCTGTTTGTCTGCTGGTTCGCAGAATCTTTCCAATGTATGCACGCAAAGTGTTCGTTAATATGCCCAGTTCGCGTTTTCTTTCTATTTCACTTTGTTCTTTTTTTTTTTCTGGCAAAGATACAGTTTTCCCTTTCCCGGCCTCCTCCTGTGTTTTCCGGACTCCTTAGTTGCCTCTATGTTTCTTTGTGGTGTTTCGTTCGGTTCTCCTTGCTTTTATTCATTGCTCTTTGGCAATTAATTATTCGTATTTTCCCGAACAGGTTTTACCGGGACCAACTGTGAAATTCAGAGCACAAACTCATCGTACAAACACATATAGGACCAAAATGGAGTTTACGATCGCACGCCCCGATGATTGGCACCTTCATCTTCGCGACGGAGAACTCCTTCAATCAGTTGTGACTCACAGGTCACAAAAATCTTTTTCAAAAACATTTCGATATTTTACTCATTTATTCGCTCCCTTATTCGATAATATTCAAATGCTGTCTTAAATTTCGAGACCGAGAAATAAATCTTTGTGAAATGCAGTTCTCAGCACTTTGCGAGAGCTATAATAATGCCAAACTTGAAGCCACCGGTCACCACCACAGGTGCAGCCGTGACCTACCGCGAGTGGATTTTGAAGGCTTTGCCTGAGAACAGCGACTTCAATCCTTTGATGACTCTCTATTTGACAGATACTACGAGCCCTAATGAGATTAAACTAGCAAGTGAGCTTGAGGCATACATAACTGTAGCTATGGTTCCTATATTCATTTCATTCAATTATAAACTTGTGATGCGAATTTTTCTGCTACAGAGGAGAGTGGAGTTGTTTATGCGGTGAAGTTGTACCCCGCTGGTGCAACTACGAATTCTCAGGAAGGGGTAACGGATCTCTTCGGGAAGTGTTTGCCCGTCCTCGAGGAAATGGTTCGGCAAAACATGCCCTTGTTGGTGAGCATTTTTTTTTTGTTTTTTCCGGAAAAATCTGCCATACTTCAATTTTTGGGAGAAAACCCAAAGTGGTCCCCCAGTGTTTACCATTCGGACCAATTTAGTCCGCAGTGTTTTGTTCCCCTGAACCAATTTAGGAGTTCTTAGTCCCCAATGTCTGGACTAAATTGGTTCAGGCAAAATGTTGGGGACTAAATTGGTCCACAATGTAAACATTGGGGACCTTTTGGATTTTCTCCCTTAATTTTCTTCAGTTTGTGTTTGGTTTGTGGAAATTAGTAGAGAACGGAAAATGAATTGTAAAAAATAAACTAGTTTTTATGTTTGGTTGGTTGAAGAAATAGATAATGACAAGAAAAAAAAAATCTATTTAAGTTTGTACTTAAAACTAAGGGAAACTCATTTATTCACCAGATGGTGAGGAAAATGAAAGATAAACTTATGAAAATCATTTTCTCTCCGGTTTTCTTTTCCACACTACTTTATTCGTTCCAAACACAACCTTAATAGTTTGAGGTTCTTCTCAGGTCCATGGAGAGGTGACGAGCCCTCACGTTGACGTGTTCGATCGCGAGAAGGTATTCATCGACACAATTCTTAGCCCCTTGATCGAAAAGCTACCGCAGCTGAAGATTGTGATGGAGCACATTACCACCATGGACGCCGTAAACTTCGTTGAGTCTTGCGATGAAAGTAAGCAATACGTTCCCTTCTCATTGTCCATGAATTATATTTTTGTTTTAATTTCAGAAAAAATGAAAATATACAATACCGATATTTTTATCCTTCTTCTTCCTCCTCAGGATTCGTAGCTGCTACGGTAACGCCGCAGCATCTCGTCCTTAACAGGAACTCTCTCTTCCACGGGGGACTTCAACCGCACAACTACTGCCTGCCAGTACTCAAGAGGGAAAAACATAGTATGTCTCTCTCGAGATTCTTGAATTAAAAGCATGGAAGAAAATCGTTTATGAGCTTTAATTCGTACGATTTAATTAGTTTCTTTTTTACTTTTTTTTTTAGGACAGGCGATTGTGTCTGCTGTAACTAAAGGGAGCAGAAGATTCTTTCTCGGGACCGACAGTGCCCCTCACGAACGGAGGAGAAAGGAGCAGCCTTGCGGATGCGCTGGGATTTACAACGCACCCGTCGCCCTATCGGTGTACGCAAAAGTCTTCGAAGAGGTAAAAAACTTTTCTCTGAATCCATATTATTTAACGAATTGCTGCACGAGGGGTAATTATGTAATTAACAACAACAGGCGGGTGCACTTGACAAGTTGGAGGCTTTCACAAGCTTCAACGGGCCGGACTTTTACGGTCTGCCTAGGAACGCGACGAAGATTACACTGAGGAAGATTCCGTGGAAAGTTCCGGAGGTGTTTTCTTACGAGTGGGGCGATCTTGTCCCGATGTTTGCCGGTGAAACTCTCGAGTGGATGCCGTCGTCTCTTGTTTGAAATGATTCTTCTCTATGTTATGGTAGTGCTGCTGCTGCTGCTGCTTCTTTCTCTCAAGTTATATTTCAGCTTTCATGTCTGATTAGTGCCTTTTAAGATTCATCCTTTTTCTTTTTAGGACAAGACATGTCGGGATAAAACCATTTTTGGTCCTCGATGTTTGTCTGTTGGGCAATTTCGGTCCCCAATGTTTCCGCTTGCCACATTTAGTTCTCGATGTTGTCTGATTCGGGACAATTTTAGTCCCTCTGTTAGATTTCCGTCAATTTTGTCTGATTCGGGACAATGTCACTGTGGGGCCCTACATTACGATTTACGACACATGGATCTCATTCTCACCTTAGGGCAACCACGGCTTCCGACGAGGCTAATTCCTATGACATATGGTTAAAGTCAAGGAGTCCAATGAGGATGGCGTGGTGGAAACTGGCGGATGGCGGGTTTACGAATTCCCGTTATGCCATACTGTCATGGCGGATTTTTAAGAACACTAAGTGTCACAGTTTTTATTGCATGCCCTAAACTAACACGTCCCTTTTTGGTCCCCAATATTTGGGTTGTGGGCGTCTATTGAACTTCATTTTTTCGAGTTACATGTTCAGTCCTCAATGTTGTCGAATTTGGGCGCTTTTGGTCTTCCGGTTAGTTTAACCGTTAAGTTGGACGGAAATACAGCTGAGTCGGTCTGTCAAGGGGCTTGTATTTCCGTCCGACTTAACGGACCCTCCCAAAATCGACAATATTGGGAACTGAAGCTGTAACTCGAAAAAATGAGGGGACTAGAGACGCCCATAGCCGAAACATTAGGGACCAAAATATAAAAACATGTGGAAACTAACCCAACTCGTTAGATTTTTCGGTAAATTATCCAAAATTCAAATTTTCACGGAGTTGAATTGCTACCTAACATCGGCATGGAAGAATAGGCATGAATGGTGCAAGTGTTCGTTCCAATTAACGATTCAGAACCAGGACCGCGATATATCTTGAAAAAGAAATATTTAAAATAAAGGAAATGAATATTAAATTTAACCTGAATTAGTACGTTACGAAAAAATATCAAGAATAAGAAGTCAATACCCGAACCATACACACTATTCCTTGCTGCATGCAATGACCACAAAGAAAAGACCCCCCAACAATAAATAACTTCAAATGTAATAAAAGCCCCGAACACAGCAAGAAAAGGACACGCATGCATGGTGCGTTCTTGACTCCCATTTCCAATCAAATCTTACCCAAAATAAAAAATTAAATAAACATATTAAAAGAACAAAGAAATTAAATGGCACAGAAGAGAGTCGTTGCGAAGTGTAATGAGCCTGCCTCGGCACCACGAAACGACATCGTCAGCAAGAGACATCATCATCATCATTCATACGTTCTTTCTTCTGCTGTGTTGCAGCAGCATTTAAGTCGCATGCATGCATTTATATTCCTCAAATCAACTTCACATTCAATTCTCACACTGCCTCAGCTTTTAAATCCCATTAAATTACTGCAAGCTCATAGCTGCTTTAATCTGCCGTACAACATTACCGATGAGCCCATTAACAGTGTTCACCGAATCGGGCGTCATTCGAGCAGAGGACGAGCCGCCGCTCACGAGAATCTGCAGCACCACCGTCAACAACGAGCAGCCACCACTCGAGGGCTTGTGATCGTCGTCTTCACCGTTGCTCGGTGCCCTCGAAGAGCCCGAGTGGTTCGAGACGGTGAAGCCCGAGGAGAGTAAAGGGATGTAAGAAGTGTCTTCGCCGTTCATGGCTAGGTTCACGGTGGGCAAATCGATCGGGGAGTAGATCACCATCGAGCCCGATGAGTCCGTGCAGCTTTCTTGGAGTATTAACATGTTGTTTTGGGTCCCATCGTAGGCCTAAAATAAAATGAGATTTGAGTGAAAATTTTGAAAAAAATAAAATAAATTTGCATGCATGTTGAAGAATGCGGAAAATCTTACTCGTAGGACGGATATGGAGTTCCCGGGATTCGAACCGGTCGAGATTCGAGCTATTTCTTGAACCGGGCTTTGGTTAGATAACACGTCCCACTGCGAGTTTTTGAAGTATGAAGCATAGATTAAAATGTGAAGCTAATTTAATATGCATTTGGCCTGGTAAAAGCATAGATGTAAGGGTTTTTTTTTTTTTAAAAAAATAGTTTGGATGAAAAATGTTTGTACAAAATATAATAGCCTATTGATTCTTCAACCTTAGTTTTAAATGTATTTGTTCTTTTGCAGCTGGGTTCTCAGCTCTATACGGGCACTCAACTATATTATGGAAAATTGAGAGCTCACTATATAGATGAGAAACCATATAATACGAAGATTGGATTCTCAGCTAATTTATTATATAGTTGAAACCTTAAGAATCCATTATATAGCTGAGAATCTGCATAAAATTCCTATAAAAATTTGATGCAATAATATAGTTGACTGATTATACAACCACTGTCCTACACCTCACTCACATGCCCTTAAACGCTTCACGTTTACCTCAATCGCATAGCCACTTACTATGGGCTCAATTAGGTTAGTAAGGGTACAATAGTCGTTACGCATTTTGAGTTTATTACCTTTTAAAAACCTAGTTGTTATTTCCCTAAATTATCCCATAGATTAAAAAAATATGTTTAATATACCTGAGGACGATTGCGCTCATCGCTGAGAAAACTAAACAAGGCTTGCGAAGGCACGGGGAGCCAAATGGTGGCCGATGCACCGAGCACCACACCGTTGGGCTGACCGGGGCCCGCGTTCTTGTACAAAGTGGCTCGAACCTCGAACTCGTTCGAACCCGAGGCTGCGGTCCATCTCTGGCCACCATCAGCATGTGGGTTAATGTTCGAACAGAAGCTGTTGACCATTCTCTGAGAGAGCCTCATCATACTCCTCTTGCCCTCAGGCGATAGAATCACTATATATATATATATATATATATTGTCCAAGAATTATACTGTTAGAAGGTAGACATTGAAGATCTTTACCCTAAGCAATCATGATCAGTTATAAAGGGAAGAAAACACAAAAATGGTCCCCAATGTTACCATACGTTTTAATTTAGTCCCCCACGTTTTGCATGAACTGATTTAATCCTGATGTTGTCGATTTTGGACCGATTTGATCCTTTCGTTACGATTAACATCAGTAACCCTTGTAATTTATCGATCCAGGCATGATTTGTAGTGAATTTTTAGGGGCACATGCGAGATTCCCGGTAAAGTTGAGGTTAATCGTGACGGAAATGACTAAATTGGTCCAAAATTGACAACGTCATGGACTAAATTGGTTCACGAGAAACATTGAGAGACTAAACTGAGCCACACAGTAAACATTGGAATCATTTTGGGTTTTTCTCCTAGCTATAAAGTTGCCCAAAAACATACCTCCTCCTCCTACTTCAAGGGCACTAGGGTTTTCAGAAATCGAACACGCGAACCGTTCGCATGCCCTCTGAAGATTCGAGATCCACCGGGCGGCTCCGAAGGCGGTTCCACTGTAAACAAGGTCCCTATATAGGCTGTGAATCAGGGTTTTGTCTTCGACTTCCCAATGCTCGAGCCTCGTCACCTGATAATATACATAGCAGCATAATTAATCAATCAGAGAGTACTAAAAAATCAAGAACACAATAATTCGAAACAAAATAATCACCGGGATTCGTTCAAAATCCAACCTTTGAGTGCCCATTTTGCATTTCTTGAATCAAGAAACCCGACGGTAGCCTTCGAGCCTTACACGAAGAAGAAGGAGACGAAGAAGTGATGAAACCCTCGGTTTGTGGGCTATTGCATGAGACGTCTGCGATGGCCCACAAGCCTTGTTCGATTTGCTGACACAAACGGAGCAGGAAAAGCTGTCTCGTTGGGACCAATGCGGACACCACCTGATGTTCCTCGTACACCTGCAAGAACGAAAACCCTTGGAATTCCTCAAAATTAAAAAAAAACATGTCTGAATGATTATTTATTTATGACTTTTAACTTACCAATTGCAATCTCCCACTTTGGCTCCCAATCATAGCAGAAGGTATGATGATTTCAATGGTGTTAGCCCTCGAGACTATTGCAGGAAACAATTCCACGTACTTGTTCTAATGATCAATGTGTCATTGTTGTAGGCAATGAAAAATAATCAAAATGGGAAAGAAAGGAAATGCAAGAAAAAAAGGTTAATTAAAAGATATAAATAAACTAACCGAGTCCATAATCATGTCAACTAAGGCCACGCTGTTCATCGTGACAACTCCCGAGTCCCTCGATGCTTCGAACCGAGCTTCGGGATTTTTCGGGCGACCATTGTTATTACCATTATCACTACTAATAAAGATGCTGTCATAAGCTTCGAGGTTAAGCACTTCTCTCAAGCCATCATTTGTCTTCATCCAAAGAGGCTCGTTGCTGACCTGTAAGAGCCTGATGACCTCCTCCATTGCATTGGCTGCAGTTTCTGCCATGAGCGATTTCTCCGGGTCGGAGAATGCCATCGTCGGAGGGAAGAGGGGTAGATTCGTAATTACACCCGACGAGGACAGAGAACTCTGGCCCGGTAAGAGATCGAGGGAAGACGGGCCCGTGATCAGTCCTTGGCCCGGCCCGAAAGTGCTGCTATTAGTAGCCATGGAGAGATCCAGTGAAGAAGAAAAGTGATGAGTAGGCTGTTGATGAAGCGGTCGGAGCTGAGAGATCATCATTGGCCTTCCTATGTGCCTTGCGGCGGCGCAAGAAAGCCTATCAAGCTATATATAAAAATAGAAAATAAAATGAAAACATGAAAAAAAATAAAAACACTAATAAAACAAATCATATATCGAGATTATATTATTATTACAACAAAAAAAACCTCTTCTTTCAAGTGGGCGTTTTCGATTTGGAGCTTCTGCTCGTCGAAAAAGGGGTCTTCCGATGATGGCGGCGGAGGCCCACCGCACGTGGGGCATATTATGTTCTTGAGAGCTTCCCTTATCACTATGTTTTCGCATCTGATCCTATCGTTCTCCGATCTGAGGACCGAGTTATCTGATCTCTCGTGCTGTGCCTGAAAGAAAAAGCATTAGCAGTTGTAAATAATGATGATAAGCACTTAGAAAGAAAGAAAAAAGATTGTGAGAAGAAATGAAACTGCTGAGTGACCATTTCACCTTAAAAGGTTAACCTTGAACGGAGTGTATCACTTTTTAATTTCATATGATTTATCCTCACGTCTCATGCTGATTTATTTCTTATATCTGGTCTTAGAAGTGCAATTATTTTATAATTTATTTTTCCAACAAAAAACCTTCATCTGTGTCCTCCGGTTCTGAAACCAGAACTTGATCTGACGAGGATGAAGCCCTAATTCCCTGCTGAGGAGATTCCTCGTCTTTTCATCTGGGTGTGGGCACTCTTGGAAAGTTCTTTGAATCACGGAGAAAGAAAGAATTTTTTTTTCAGTATTATTATGTGCTTGGAGGAAGTGGAGGACCAAAGGTAAAGAAAGAAAGAAGAAAAAGGAAAAAAAAATTGGAAAATAATTTGCTCACGATTCGAGCCTTTGTATCTGATGAGCGGTGTGGCGATGGTAGCGCTTCTTTCTCTGCTTGTCGTCTGAGCCGCCTTTGTGGTGGTGGCGGTCACCGCCGCCGCCGCCGCTGGAGCCCGCCCCGCCGCCACCTCCGATGAAGTCCATGCGGAAGATGGACGACGAAGACTGTTTCCGTTTTTGTCGATTAATTTATTTTATTTTCTCTGGATGAAAAAACAATAAGTTGTGTGTGTGTATTAATATTACGAATATAGGCAGGCAGTAGAGCATTGAAGGAGATGCAGCAGATTACCAGCCATTTCCCGTAAATTATAATAAATAATAATACAAATACACACAACTGCTTGCAATAACTCCGCTTACCAGAACAAAGTATGGCAATCAGAATTTATGTATGGTAGGTCAAACTAATATGCTAAAAAAACATTATTTTTCGAATTATTTAAAGTAAAGGAACAGCCGACGGAGAAGATAAATACATATATTGGGCATCTCGTTACGGAAATAAGGTCATTCGAGGGAAATAATATGAAATAATTGCAGTAACGCCACAAACGCCTCTATGTACATATGTATGTATATCTCCCAAGAAATCATAATTTTATAGTAATATATGAATTCTTTCTTGTATGCGAAGAAATTAAAAAAGAAAAGGAAAAGGAAAAAGAAGGAACCAACTTTGAGAGAAGGAACAGTGTGTTTTGCGTGGTGTAAGAACAAAGAAGGATAGATCCGCAACAAGAGAGTCAACGATGAAGTAAAGAAACCCTAGTTCTTGCTTGGGGGAGCCATGCGAAGATTAGTATTTATAGTGTTCAATTTTAATATTTAAAAAATAATTAGTACTTAAGAATTTGTGTTGTTTGGAAATTTGTAACCGACGAATATTTTATATTTGTATGGATTTGTACGGTCAAATGGAATTATTGAGTGCTGTATTAAAGAGAGGGGCGCCATGGTCAAGAAGTTATTATGGGGTATTAATAATTTAATTAGTACATTATTATGCTACGTGATGTTTTAGTCGGTTACGTTGCAATGTAATAGGAAATGGACAATTCGAAGGAATGTAAAATGTGCCCTAATTCGAATATATAACCGATCGGCAGCACCGTATTTATTCTGGCTAGAAAAATAGTATTTTTCTGAAAGATTTTAGAAATCAATAATTCGATTGATATTATCCAATAATAAATCTTGAGAAGTTATCGTGATTAAATCATGTGCTTATTTTCGAGTCATTGATTGCATTTTAAGATATACATTGGAACGAGATAATGATTTACATACAACAGCTTGGATATGTCTAAATGACTGAGATTCTAATATCTTCAGGTACAATTTACGGGTTCTATTCTATTAAAACTCCTTTATTTACAATCATACTATGTGAAATTTGAGACGACACATAGACTATAGATATTATTCACATTTGAAATTGGATATTCGTATAGCTGACGATAGGTTCAGATTCTACTAGATTAAATTTACTCTGAGCATGTGATAAACCAAAATTCACCCAATTTCGAAGGAAACAATAAGCAAAAATAAACCAATAGCCCCAACTGCATAAGAAAGAATATATAGACCACTACTAAATTAATTTTTCAAGAAAGTCATTAATCAATTTGGAAATCGTATTTTGACATTTATAATACATCTGCCATACGTATCTTTGTTTAAATTGACTAAGTTTAAACCAGCAAAATTTCGGTAGGCTCCACCATAAATATGTTAATAAAATATTTTCATATATATACGATATTTTTTTACTTTTAGAAAAAAAAGACAAATTTTTACTTATAGGAATATATATGAAATAAAACATCCATATTATTTAGTTTCAAGACAATAATAGACTTCAATCAATATTATATTAAACCCTTCAATCATATCTTGACATTGGATAATTTTTTATGATACGACATTTACCATATTAGCTCTAATAAGATTATATTGCTCTATAATTTCTTATTAAATAGTAAGCATAAAGCACAACGGAAAACTAAAAATTAAATAACAATTTATGCCTACCAATATTCCTTTTTTGTTACATTCTGGAAATGTAAAATAAATTGGTGGGTCTTTACTCACCTTTGTGCAGTTTTATATCATATTTATATCTGTTGCGACTCTTGGATGACATATGTATGTTCACCAATGGCTCTTGTGAATTACAATTATGTGGTGGGCTGAGCTGGCAATTTTCACAAGAAGTAGAGCCACAAAAGCCTAGAGGCCGAACCTGAAGAATTTTTTTTAATAACACGGTTTGACGAGAAAGACACGTCTACGACTGTCAAAAAAGCCCAAAGTCCGCGGCCCGGCCCACCCAAACCCGCCAAAAGGGCGGGCCGGACTTGGATTTTTTAGGCCCATCCGGGAGCTGGCCTAAGCGGCAAAGCCCGTGCGAGCCGCGAGCTTTGGCGGGGCGAGGCGGGCTACCCCGCCTATTTCATTAGTCTAGTGTAAAAGTGCAATATTATATATGTAAGGTTCTGAGTTCAAAGTATTCATCTGGCTCTGGAGATTAGTCCCACCACGGGAGTGTGTGATGCAATTAATCATCTATCATATATGTGTGACGCAAGTATTTTAGGTGTTAGCCCATAGCCATATAGAATGGGATAGGTCGAGACAAAAAGAAAAAAGAACGAGAAAGATACATCAGAAAGCTCATCACTTGTTCGCAGTTCAAATAAAATACATCAACATATATTATTATTACATTCGCCAAGACAAAAATCAATAAGCATATAACCTTACAGTCCATTTTATTACCATCTTATGCCAAACGCAGCCATGACCTCTCAAAGATATAATATAACCGTAGTTGAAGAACGACTTCAAAGAAAGAAATCAAACTGGGATCGATATATATAACCTTATTCAGCAATATAATAAAATTAAGACCAAATTACTAAATTAGGTCAGTAAGTATGTTTCTCGTGTGTTTTGGATCACTAAGTTTCATAATTGCAAACTTAGGTCACTAAATAACGTATCTAAGTTTTTTTGGATCGTCGGTGAATTTTTCCGGCGATAACGCCGGAAATCCGACGTGGCCAATGACTTGTCAGCAGCCAGTCAGATTTCCAGCGATTTTCGCCGGAAAATTCACCAGTGACCCAAAAGAAATCAGATAGGTTACTTAGTGACCTAAGTTTGCAATTACGAAACATAGTGACCCAAAAAACACGAGAGGAATAGTTAGACCTAATTTAATAATTTGGCCTAAAATTAATATAGCAAATCGATAAATTTCTGTTGAGATTATTTGTCCCACATCGGAAAATTAATTTCACTCAACTCAATATATAAATCAAAGAGACCCCCTCCTCTCCTATTTGTTTTAGGAATGATCCCTCGATAATTTCCAAACTGCGAATCTCATCTTCCCATTAAGAAGCCGCAAACTGTATAATTTCTCGAAGCTCTTTCTGCAGACTTCTCTCTCTTCGAACAATCATCGATCAATCATTTACAGATCAATACATACAATAATAAATATGTAGCTCCTTTACATACATATAAAAATGTTGTAAATTAAACATGAAGACGATGAAAGCACGCCATGGCTAAGGCTATACAGAAGAATATAAAAGACTCAGCCAGGACTGGATATGGAGTAAAACAACATATAATGAATTATGAAATTACTGTTCTACCCCATAACCTAGCCCCGGACAAGTCTTTCCTCTGACGATGTATATATCAACTAACAATAAGCTCTTGCAAAGATTATTATTTATCTTCCCCAGCCGAAACACACGGACACATATAAATACATACATTTTGTGTACTACATCAACTACGTATATTCAATTCATTTGCTGATTAACTTTATAAAGGGATTGGAGGTTTCTTGAGAAAATGCCATATGACGTAGTTTTGTGGTACTTTAGCATGAGCCTATTTCCAATGTCAATATTTAATTTTTTTTTTACCGTTACGTCATCAAACCACTCGGCTGAAACTTGAGGTTGAAGCGTACGGTATCTCATCATATGCTTTATAATTTCGAGACGAAGACTCCGTGAGTAATGAATTAATAAATAGCATATAGGCTATAATAACTTGCATTATATATGATGGACATCATCACTTAACTTGTCTTGGAGTTATAACTTATAAAGGGGATTTAACAAAAAATAAACAGAGAAAAAATAAAGACAACAGATGAAGACAGAAGGCTGCTTGTGCAGGCAATTTGGGGATCATTAGGGTTTTTGTGGCCTTTTGATGGTGTAAGCAAAAGCATGTGGTATTCATATGATTGGTTTGTCGCCATTCAATTATTATTACAAATAATGAGTCATCATTTCATCATCGTTTTCACTAATTATTTCATATTGATGCTTACGTAGTAGGAGTCTTCAATGCCTTATCGTGGTCGTGCTTGAATTTGATAATGGGACACATCATGAAACTGAGCAATATACTAATACTTATAAACACCAATGGAGGAATAAATAGTATTTTTTTATTGTAATCTATTTTATCGTGAACTCAATGTTTATCGTTTGTGGCCTATATTTCGTGATGATGGCTATTTGTCGAAGTTTTCTGTTGGAGGCCATACAAATGGCATCTGACCATTTTATTTTTTTTTGCATTTTTGTAGTTGTAATATAATATATAATATACTCCATTAGTTGTTCAAATGTGATTTGGCCTTTGCTATTAAGTAATGATATGACATTTGTATGCTTTTTTTTTTTTCTTCATTCTTTCCTTTATTTTAGATATTAAAACCACAATTTCGTATATGAGTAACCTCACGATTTGACATTTTTGTGGTATATGTCTTTTCTTCCTACGGTGGAGTTCTCCATTGATGTTTTCATGCTTGATTATATCTTTGAACTTGTATAATAACATCATCTTATAAACACATATTTTTCTGATAATTAATATATTAATTGTCCCTTTACCCTGTTTCTTGGTGATGTTAGAAAGACATTTATTCTTGTTAGTTAGGACTAAGACATCTTGGTTGGTCGCTTAGTGAACATTGAAAGATGCATAAATTAATTAATAACATTTTGAAATAGATTATTACGTACGGTATGGTCACGATTTGTAATTGGGCATAGTTTGGGTATATACCATCAACAAGTTCCAATAACGCATAAAAGAGGCACCCAACAATTTATATTAAATAGAAAATGAAAAGCAATGCTAAGCAAATTATAGCCACATGGCAAGCATTTATTGGTCAAGTGACATAGAGAGAGGTGGATATATCTCCATCTTGAGGCCATTGCAAAAAAGACTCAATGGATCTTTTAATTTAGCATGACATGCTAACGATAAATTTGACATTTTAATTAATCAAAGGAACAAAATTGTCCAAAATCAATAGCATTAAGCTTGTAATTTATATGGCATGCTAATGCTTAATTTTAACATTTAAATTAATCAAAGGAATAAATTCGTCCAAAACACTGAGTAGCATCTCGAAACATGGAAATAAAAAATGCTCATATCTCAAACAATTGGAGATAAAAAAGGCATTATCCCGATTTGAGTTGAACTTTATTTTTATGAATAATAAGCATCAACGAGAATTGGGCCAGGCCCAATTCATGGTTAAATTCACGGGCCTCTGCCTTGCATTGCATTGCAACCCAATTTTCATACTTACTTTTCCTTTTCTCCCTTGCCATTTATTAACAATAAGGTGATATATTTGATATAAAAAATAAATGTGATATATAGATCATCAAGCAAACATGTGAGGCAACAATCGGTTTGTTAACATAATTTTATTTAATAGTTCAACAAGTCAACAAAGAATTATAACATGCATTTTCCATCAAGTTCAATCCAAAAAATAAATAAAAATTGCTGTGGTGTCTGGACCACCAAAATATAGCTGGCCACACTCTCATAATTATCTATTAGGAAGAAATAGTATTTTATTAATAGACCGACTGTTGCTGCCTCACATGCATTAATCGATCTTCATACACGCGTCGTTCTTATCCCAAAAATAGTAGTTGATATCTTTATATAAGTACATGAATTTGTCAGTTGATGATTGAAATAAATAATTCCTAAAATTATTTATCATATGCACGTATGATAGTGGTGAATTTATATATATATATATATATTGAAACGGTTCCTCTGACACCATAAACAGTACTCTATATACTATTTATAAATGATATTGATGATCACTCAATTATGTCATTTATAATTATATTTTTACACTTTATATTTTTTATTTATTTCCATTATCACTCGATAGATTAATTTTTCTTATAAATATATATATACTTATAAGTAATAAATATCTAAATTAGTTTCATCCAAATAATAATATGTATTATAGATTAGAGCCATGTGCTTATGTACTAATTTAATTTAATTTAGTTTGATTACTTCTCAGACAACTTTACACCAATAGACGTTCGACACGTTTAGATCAGCTCATACTAAATTAACGAGAACCACGTTTATGCATATGTCATCATTAAAATAATTAAATAATTAAACAAAACAGCAATGATTTGTCGTAATAAATAGAAACATGAGAGATTGTGATATATTCCTGACAATAAATAAATTAAAGAAAACAAGTTGATTGTGGAGGTGGGAAACCCACTATCAATATATATTGAATATATATAATATATCTCAAACGTGAATCATTACATGACTAGCCAAAACTACATTCAACGAAAAACGCCACGAATCTTAAATTAATCTTATTATATAACCGGTTTGATAATTACTTGGTTGTTGAAAGATAATAAAAAAAAAAAGGAAATTTTCTCTATAGATATGGCACGAATATCATTACATCATGTCATTAACATTACATGTGATCTAAAAGTCTTCACATTCACATCTCCCGGAGTTCACTTGCTTCTCTCCGAAAAAACCTAATTTTTATTTCCTTAATTAGAAATCAGCCCATCTCTTCTCTTCTGAAGATATAAAGAAAAATCTCATAAATCTTTCTGATTTGGAACTGAATATGGAGAGAGACTTCATGGGCTTGGCTGAGGCTAAATTGAAGGACGACGAAGGTTCTGAGGAAGCCATTGATGCAGGTGATGAATAGATTCTTACACTAACGGTTGTAATATTTTATTTTTCTTTTTAACCTAGTTTCTAATATATAGTGAACAACCCATTGATGCGTGTGACGAATAAAAGTTGAGGAGTGTTGGAAAAAATATAAATGAATCATTTTTTTTGAAAAGTAGAAATTTAATGTATCAATTGGCATGTGAGATGGATCAGTCATGACATATTTAGGGTGCATTTGATATACCAAATTATGCGTGAAAAAATACGATGTAAAACTAAATTAACATATTAAGAAATTGTACTTAACGCTTCAATCATTGTACCCTCTACACCTTTTATGTTCTTATCGAGTTTCGCATACCAAACACAGTCTTAGATTATGAGTTTCAGTCTAGTTGAATTCATTAATTATAATAGTTTGATTAGTTCTGTTGGAAATTATAATAGTTTCATAATCGACGGTAAGATTTTGACAGACTGAAGTTAGCCGGAATGTGGGACTATGCTATGATGACGCGGCGATAACGTAGAAAAAATTGAACCTTAATGGTTTTTATTATTTAATTTTAGATTTCAATATTAGAGGAGTTTTAATTATAGGAAATATTCGGTATTAGATTTACTGTGGTTGCCATAGTTTTGTGAGGAAACGTCAAGTTGGTATACATGATATCGAAAGCCGTTAAAAAAAATGTTTCAAATTAAATAATACAAATTCTTGCAAGCCCTTTGAATTTAATAATCCTATTTCACAGTTCCTTCATTTGTCGGATTTGTAGATGCTCTTTCATTTATCTATTACATGTTGAACGTAGCTTTATCATCAATTAAATAAATAAGCAAGCTGCGGCCCCCAAGAAGTCACGTAGCACATTGTCACATTTTTTTTTATATTTTAAGCAATCTAGTTGTATGGTGCCAGTGTATATTAAAATGCCTGTTGACCATACTGATTTCGATGTCCTTTGATTATTTTATACGTACACTAATTGCTTTATTATATGATACAACGTGCATTATTCTATGATATAACGTGAATGAGATGCCGAGTTTAATTATTATTAATTCCAGATTCATCATGTCCATCCCACTTTCCCACCTTTACAGATAATGAACCCTTATTATTGGTAATAGATACAATACTATACCGAGCCTTGAATAATAAAACAACACTCCAATTTTAGTCCAAATTACTTAAATTAAATCACAAATTTCGTTTATAGTTACTATGTTTGATAATTGCACACTTAGATCACTAAGTAATATATCTAATTTCTTTTCGATCACCGGTAATTTTCCAGCGAAAATAGTTGGAGATCCGACGTGGCCAATGACATGCCAACAGCCACGTCAGTTGACCACTCGAATTTTCGGCAATTTTACCTAAATATTTGTTGGTTATCCTAAAGAATTCGTATACGTTGTTATTTAGTGATCTAAGTTTTGTAATTATGAAATTTACTGATTTAAAAACCAAGTTAGTGCCCTAAATTAATATTTTAGCCCCAATTTTAATATTAGGGAGCTTATGTTCGATCATATATATTGCATACATATACTATCGGACTTATGATAGTTCCTAATTTTATTTTGAATTGTAACTTTACAGCACCAGTGAGAAGCCTACAAATGAAGTGGTCACCATTCTCGAACAACAACAACAACAACTCATCGCAGATTATCTCCTTCCACGGCGGCGGAGGAGGAAAACCCCCCAAGACCGGTTTCGATTCTCTTGCATCTAATGGATTAGTAAGCATTACAACCTCCGTCGACTGGCGGCCACCTCCTCCTGATAAGCAGCGCCGCCAAAGCCTTCCTTCTCTTCACCCAACATCAAATCATGTCGGTTTTATGGGGACAACATGTTTAAGGTACTAACTAAACTCTTTTAACTTAAACCATGGTTAATAAACTGTGATATGAACGGTGCCTTGTTTTTTGTATTAGGAGCTCGACGAACGAGTCAGCGGCACCACCGGCGGCGGCGGCTCAGTTGACCATCTTCTACAACGGCTCGGTGCGTGCTTACGACAATATATCTATCGAAAAGGCTCAAGCTATTATGTTCTTAGCCGGAAATGGAGGAGGAGCCACTAACACAGCGGTGGCGTCGTCTTCTTCCTCTTCTTCTTCGCCGGCGGCTGCTGCTGACACGAATCCCGTGATGAGGGCCAAGGCTTGTGTTGTTGGAGAAGGGCTTGTCTTAAACCGGCCTCACGCTGCAGCCACACCTTTGTGGCCGAGCCCTTTACCCGTAAAATCCGTTCGGGTCATGGGTCGACCCGGTGGTTACGCAGGAGGCGTTTTGGGAAAAACTAGTTCGTCGGTAGCTGAGTCGGAGACCGTGCCACAGTTTCGGCAGAAATCGCTGGTTCGATTTTTGGAGAAACGCAAAGAAAGGTGAAGATAGTCTTCTCTAAATATATATATATATATATATATATATGGAAATTATAAAATTAAATCACTAAATATACATGTTTTCGTTTTTGAGTCACTATGTTTGATAATTATAAAAGTAAGTCACTCGCTTAACATGTCAAAATAATTTTGCCTCATATATTCAATTAGATCACTAAATATATATTTTTGATTTTAGGTCACTAAGTATAAAAATTTTTAATTTTGGCTACTCATTTGGTAAATAATTTTGTAAACATTGTGACCTTAGTGACCCAAATACGAAAGCATTTATACTTAGTTAGTGTGTATCTTGTAAATTTCTATATATATATATGTGTGTGGAAAATTATAAGAACTTACCATTCCTTTTTTGTCACTATGATTGGATAATTGTAAAAATATGTCATTAACTTTGAATGACTTAACAAAATTGCCGGAAATTCGACGTGGTTGCTGACGTGTCATCGGCCACGTCGAATTTTCGACAATTTTTGCCGGAAAATTGATCAGTGACCCAATAAGAAATACAAAGTTAGTGATCTATTTTTACAATTAACATAGTGAGAAAAAAAATAAAAATATATATAATTAGTGACTTAAACTTTTTTGTTTTATAGGGTAATTTCGTCATCTCCGTACGGTAATAATAAGCAATCGGAAGATTGCGGCACACCATCAGCGGCAGTCGGAGGATTCCACTTGACAAGTCGAAGACATATAGATTAAGACATTGTATGGATTTGTATCATGATTTTGGGTAATTTAACTGCTTTGTTATCAAATCCAAGCAATCATTAATATAAACTACTCCCTTGGATCTGTGATCTATCAATCATCTGCAGATTTAGACAAAGGTTTCTTATTCACAGATTAATCGTTTTATTAATATAAACAGCAAAATGATAAGTTCAATATACCATATACTTCAGGCATTATTATTTTTACACGAATTACTATTAGGGTCTCTCTCCATAGCTTCATTTCTTTGCACAACTCTTCTCAAGCAGATCTTTCTTGGTCATGAAAACCCTGCATTGCCAACAACTGTAGACAGTAAACATCGAGCAAAAACCAAACTTTAAACAGGAAACAAAACACCGAACCGAAAGAAAGTTTTCGAGAGTAAACACTACCAGAAAGAATATCAAGAGCCTGCACCAGATCATACCCGGTCATCCTCAAAACCTCCTTATTCAACTCAACCTGTTTGAATCCCATCTCCTTGAGCCTCCAAACAAGACCCTCCTCTGCTTCGCTGCCCACCCGGGTTTCCCCCACCGGAGCAGGCAGCGGCGGCCGCGGCAAAAAGTATTTGTTGCCTTGAGAAGCTGCATTGTGTGGTGGTGGTGGTGGTGGTGGAGTCAGATCGGAGATATCAACAATGGGATACGAAACAGATGGAGAAGAAGAGGAAGAGGGATTCAAGTTCGAAGCTCCACTGGCAACTAGCAAGTCACTGTTGATCGGGAATTTCAATTCGTGATCGTAGGAGTCGAATTCAGGCTCAACCGTTCCCAGAAACTTCTTTGAGCTATATATAATCAATTTGCAGCAACATATAATCAATTTAAAGTTTTGGGTGTTTTCCAATGATACATTTTCCACAAGAAAAAACAAGAAATCCGAAAGTAAGGAGCCCAATAATGTCACAGAGGAGTACCTGTATGAGAACCCAAACGCGTTGCCCAAATTTTTGGCCCGATGGGGAAGCCAATCTCCAGTAAGAGATGTACCTACCCGGAAGCTCGGGGGTGATGTGATCAACTGCAACATCAAGAACGTGGCCTGCCATTAAATCAGTTGCAGGAACCTGTGATCACGAGAATCCCCTAGCATCGTTTTTATGAAGTTCCAATGGAATAATTTGATGTTAAATACGTAACAGTTAAACGATGTACACTCAAGTTGAAAGTACTTCCATTAACTTCAACGGAGAGGGTGTTGCTTAACTTGTCTCCTCCAACCCAAACGAGCTGCGTTTTCGGGGGCCATGGGACCGTTCCGTTGTTCCTCAGTTTCCATATCTTGGTGAATGGGACCGATGGTGCAAAAACGGTCCCATCGTATACATTCACATCTTGCACGAATCGGCTGTCTAATTTGGATTCAACTGCCTTAACCTTAGAACCTACGTACACCTTTCGAAAAGAGCCAATAGAGAAAAAATAGAAAAATGAAACTTAGCAACAGAAAAAAAATCAAGAAAGCTCTAAAAGAAGGTAAACATGGTAAACCATTGACATACAGCGTCATTCAAACCCTTAAAGGGCATCTGATAGGGACATACAATGGGGGCATCCATTCGTAAATAGTCGGTGTTGTTTCCAATTTCCTCAAAGCAGTCATTGCAGAGATCATAGTCCACCTTTCTGCATCAAGAAATTTAATAAAAATAAGTTAGCTCCTGAAAAAGAACTTCAACAGCTTAACTCTTTTGGAAGATAATAAATAGGTTCCATCGTTGTTACTCACACTTTTGACTTGAACCTCGGGCCAGTTAACGGATAGGCACCGCAGCCATCGCAACGAACCCCGAGATGTACGGCAGCTGAGACATTACAGGTAGCTGTGTCTGAAAATGAGCTCTTTTTATTGGCTGTAGTATCAGAAAAAAACCTGGGCACGTTTCGATCGACAATTTTTTGGGCTTGAAATTGGTTTTTATTAGGCTTTGGTGCGGGTTTACGGTCATCAGGCTTGTTGGTCACTTTCTCAATATCTCTACAGTGTGAACCATCTGGCAAATTATCAAACCCCCAGTGCTTCTTTATATGGGGTTGTGGTCTGAGCACCAAATGATGCTTTCTGCTCGAATGTTTCTCAATGATCTTCCTCATCGTTTCTTTCTTACCAAAACCAGAGGCCAAATTCGATTTGGGGTGGTGAATTAGTGATGAAACCTGTGAGGAAGCTTCAGCATCCATGGATTTGAGAGCTGCAGCAACTGCACTGTAATCGAACACTTTCGACGATGAGTTACCACCGGCAACATTATCGAGTTTAGCACCATTTTTAAACACCTTTCCCTCCGGTTCAGCTTTTTTCAAGCTCTCCGTTGATGCGTTCACTGCTATAGTAATAGTAGGATCGGGGCCAACAAAGAGCTCAGAAACACCGGCCCCGGTTGCACAATGTTCCTTATTTTGGGCCACCGACGTGTAAGAAGAGCACACTTTAGAGAATACGTCAACAATCTCAGATATGACAGGAGAAGCTAAAGATGCTTTCGATGCCCGATCAGCAGAGAGGCCCGCAATAATTCGACGTAAGGGATCGGGCACATTTCTCATAACTTGATGGGCACGAGAAGAATCTGTATTTTGCAGAGGTGGTTGATTTAAAAACGATGCACGAGGCGGAGAATTTCCACTGGAATTCCTTTTCTGCTTGTAATTTTTTTCATTTATCAGCTTCACGGTAATCCTCAACGGGTTAAGTTCTTGCTTCGCCACGTCACGGAGATCCTCGTCATCAGCGAGAGTGATGACATCACCATCCTCATCGATATAAGTCAGTGAAAGCTCACTATCGGGCATAAAGCTGAAGAGGGAAATGATCTTCTTTCTTAGAGCATCTATGGATATATCGAACTCATCGTCAACTACTCGAACGTTGAATCGCCTAAGCATTTCACCGTATTTGACCTGCACACAGTTGTTGCAACAAAAGTGTTTATAAGAGGATAAAAACATAGCTTGTGCTCAAACATAAATATATACATTCATAGGGGAGAAAAATTGAAATTTTCTCACTTCTTGCGAGCACATGAGCTAGCAGATTAATCAAAAAAGCTAAAGCCAAAATTCAACTGGCATCGACAAGCAGGTACATAATAAAAATGGGAACTATTCTACCCACAGAACAGGTTGAATCACTACTACCGTTGCAAACCCAGATCAAACGAAAGCCACCGAACGGCGACGAGGCAGTAATAAAATTAATCCAAATTCGAAACCTTATGCTTCAGATTATTACCTTGATCACAACATAAGAACCCTCCATGATTTCCCGCAATTCTTCTGCAGACAAAAGCCCTTTCACTGTTCTTCACATACAATTTTAAGAGGAGGGGAGATGCATGAGGAACCCTATGCCTTAAAAAAAAAAACGCGATCGTGACAATTCCACACTTACCTTGCTCTTCCGTGTGCGTAGGAGGAAGTGCAATTTTTATCGGATATAAACCGAAGCGACTGAGGCCCATTTTTAATAATTCTTTAAAGAAATCATTGGCTAACTATTTGCTTTATTTTTCTTTAATCAAATATAAAATCGTCTTTTACTGGACGCCTCGTTTAATAATTTTTTTTCTCCCAGTGTATGTATTCATACTTTAACCGGTCTATGAACTAGCCCCTAAAAATCTCATTCAATGTCGACGGTATCACATTAATAAATGCTCGTCCTAACTATATATTCCAACTGGTCGTTTTATTGTAGCTCATACATAGAAATTGTTCTAGCTGAAAATCGGATCGTTCCATAACTGATAATGAAATTCATATTCGATTATGAGTTCAAATAATATAGGTTTATTTGAGCATCCAGAATTACGGTGATGCTTCGTAAATATAATTGGAATATTAAATATGAATCAATGTGATATTTTATCACTGTTTTTTAGTCGATATTTCATTTTACGAATTAAGGTGATATTTTAACCACCATGATCACATTGACATGAATTAATGTGTTTATATTGGGCTATATTTGACGTAAGTGATGTAATATACTTTTTTACTATTAAGTTTTAATTTTTGAAGAATTAAATACAAGTATTTTGTAAATAGGTTAATTATGAAATACAAAAATATCGATAAAGGTACAAGTGAAAAATATTGAAATACAATGAATTTTTTGTACGAATTTTTTTTACAAACATCACTCCATTCATGGTGACATAATATCATTGTTTTTTTGGCGTATCCAAAACTTGAAATATTATTCAATTTTTATCAATTGGGCAAACTTTTATTTCGGTGGTGGCCCATCACGTGGTCTAAATAAGCATTGATGAGGTACGAATAAGAGGATCATTGTGATGCTTTACTTGATCACTCAACAAACACTTCATATATTTCATTTCAGCCCAACAACTAATAAAGCCCAATCTGTGTTGGGCCCACTTATAGAAACTAAGCCCAACATCTATTGTACCCAATCTATCTATAATCTCTTAACCCTAAATTCGCTTGCTTTACCCCTCACAGCAGCCGTCGCTCAAAAAAACGCTGCAGCCAAAACGATGACGACCCGATTCAAGAAGAACAGGAAGAAGAGGGGCCACGTCAGCGCCGGACACGGCCGAATCGGGAAGCACCGCAAGCATCCCGGCGGTCGCGGCAACGCCGGAGGCATGCACCACCACCGCATCCTCTTCGACAAGTACCACCCGGGTTACTTCGGTAAGGTTGGCATGAGGTACTTCCACAGGCTGCGCAACAAGTTCTTCTGCCCCACACTCAACGTCGACAGGCTGTGGTCGATGGTCCCTCAGGAGGTGAAGGACAAGGCCGGCGACGACAGCGCTCCGCTGATCGACGTGACACAGTTCGGGTACTTTAAGGTCCTCGGCAAGGGGCTTCTTCCGGAGGGAAAGCCCTTCGTCGTGAAGGCGAAGCTCGTGTCGAAGAACGCCGAGAGGAAGATCAAGGAGGCCGGCGGCGCCGTGGTGCTCACGGCTTGAGGAATTTGCCGGTTCGTTGGGTGTAATTTTCTTTCTTTTTTAATGTTATATTTCTTCGGACGCCGTTGGGATTATCGTTGCTGCTATTATATAATGTGTTTGGATTCCGAATGTTTGTGCCTTTCTGTGTGTTTGGCTGTGCATTTGGTGATTGCTTTCTATGTTTAATCTCTTCGATTTTTCTCAACATATCTAATCCTATATCGATTTTTCTCAAAACATATAATACATTTGGTGTTCCGATTTGCAAAAAAAGCCTCTACAAGAGCCACAAATTGTCTCCTTGGTTTCATCATCCCTTTTTTTTCTATTCCGAGATATCTGCACGGATCCTTCGATAAGGTAAATTTGTCTCAAATTCACCCAACAATGATACTTTACTGAAATGATTGTATCACCGATAATTCATCGAGCTTGAAGTTTAATTATGTGTTTGGTATAAAGATAACGATGTAAAAGAGAAGAATGCTTATTTATAATTTGCTAAAAAGCATAAAACTCACCTGTGATTTAAAAACTAAGCACACAAATCCCTGTGATTTATAGATACCGTTTAACATTCTCGTGATTTTTTAAATAAAGCACACTCAACCTATCCGGTCAGCATTCCTTTTATGGTCAAACATTCAAATAAAATTCCCTTTATACCATTTTATCACTGCAAATTTCCTCCGTTGTACCCTCTGACCCTTTCACCAAATTGATGAAACATTTAAAATCATCGTTAGTCAATCAATCCCGACACAGCCCATGATGAAAATCCAAACCCTCCTCCAAATCCATCCCAATCTTCAAAATTGATGATCTATCCGACGAAAAAAAAATAAAAATATGTAAAATTAATTGGCAACAGAAATATTGTGATTGATTGAACTCCTCATATTTGTATTGTGATTGATTGAACTCCCCTTACCACTTAGTCCAAAGCAATGCTGTAAAATTATTTAGGCGGCGTCTAGGCCGAAATTAAACGGTTCGCCTATTTTTCACAAAAATATTCCCAACACTTGGAATATTCAACACTTTATTTAAAGTTTAAATCACATATTAAAAAAAGATGTAGAGGATACATGCTCCAATTTCATGATTCTTACCATAACAGAAAGTAGCGTACATACGAATCATAGCAACGGCATAATGAATATTAAAATAGGACGTTTAAAAAAAAAAACGGATTACTTAATCCATTTTCCTGATGAATCAGGCCCAAAGTCCGATTTAAATTACTTAAATTGGGCTTCTAATTTAAATTCTTAAATCAGGCCCAAAGCCCGATCTCTCAATTGGTCCCTCGAGCATTCGTCTCTCTCTTTCTTCGATCCCCAATTTCCACTTCCACCCAATCTCTCCAATCACCAAGTCTCCGTCCTCCTCGCTCGCAGAGCTCCCCTTTTCAGCCACCACCAAAAACTCATCTGTAGCTCCCACTGCATCCGTGTCCGGAGGAGGAGTGCAGGGAATCTCAGATAACCACGAGACGACGGTGAAGTAGGCCCCAATTCGGCGCAGAGATAGTATTCCGGCAGGTGAGCTCGAACACCAAAAACTCATCTTAATTTTTGTATTTTTTTCAGATTAACCTTGAAATCGGGTTAGGTGCCGATTAGTCGGCTACAGAGCCTAGATGCCCGATTAGGGCATTTTCGCCTCGGTTGCTGTCCGATGAGCGCCTCGGTTGCATTGCAAGTGAAGGAGCCCATCGTCGAGAATGATAAATTGATCGATCTACTTTGGTCCTCCGTTCCAATTGCACAATTCTTCTTCTTCTCCTCTAAAAAATTGATATTTCCTGTGGAAAATCTTCAGCAGAGAGTAGACTACTCAGTGGGGCAAGATTCAACGGACATGGCTAGAGCCGGTGGCATTACAAACGCGGTTAACGTCGGGATCGCGGTTCAAGCGGATTGGGAAAACCGTGAATTCATATCCAACGTGTCGCTCAACATCCGAAAGCTCTTCGATTTCCTCGTGCAATTCGGTGATATGCATATCTCAGATCCAAAATCCACTTGAATCTGTCCCTCTTTTTATTCATATATATGTATATATTTATCGGGTGTTTAATTTTGGTGCTTCAGAGTCGACAACAAAGAGCAAGCTGGCGAAGCTGAACGAGAAGCTCGATACTTTGGAGAGGCGTATCGAATTGCTCGAGGTACAAATCACCAATGCTACAGCAAACCCTAATCTGTTTACTGCTAATTGATTGATTGATTAAATATCAAAAGGGCCTTTTTTTTCCTTAGTTAATTTTGTTCGGCTTGGATCTGAATCATGTCTGCTGTTGTTCGACGTTTCTCTTACGAGCCATGACTCAATCTTGTAAAAAAATGTGTTTTGTACGATGTGTGTTGTTGAAATTTTTTAATAGAAACGAAATTTTGTTATATGTTACGTTTCTTGGAATCCCTTTCGGAGAATCAAAATCTGAAACACACGCACACGCACACGCACAGTGGTGTGAAATGTGTGAGGAAACAGAAGGTGATTCATGTTTCAGAGAATCCCGTAAACGTATGTGTATATATATATGTCACGTAAAATGTGTTAATTAATACCGCATCACATTTTATGTTGATATGATATGTTTATATGGCACCAAAATGTTACATAAGAGGTGCACACGGATGATACGATACTCTGTAAAGATTTCTCTTGGGACGAGAGAAATTACTCACACGGAGCAAGATAGATTTCTCTTGGGACAGAAATTTCTCCCTGGTGGGAACGGTCTCCTTGAAGAAATGAAGGAAGATTTATCCAAATTTTGGCGAAGGCTAATCCCAATTGGCCCAAATCTATTTATCCAAAATGTGGGCCCAGCCCATTAGTAAATGGGCTTTTCACAAATTTAAAATTGATAACCTGTAATGAAATGGTTGAAGGACGAGCATCGACTACCACAGATATTACACAAATAATTTACAGCCTCTCATCTCATCAACGACGTTTCAGAGCTACCAATTAGCAAACCCTAGAAAATTGGAATCAAAATCTCAAACACCTCAATCGTGTTGAAGTAAAATGTTACGACATCTGAAGAACAGAGCCCTAATTTCCCGAGCCGTGCGGTTACCTGCCCAGCGGCGTCTGTACCACGAGAGGGTGGTGGACCACTACAACAACCCTAGAAACGTTGGGTCCTTCGACAAGGAGGATCCGAATGTAGGTACCGGACTCGTCGGCGCACCGGCGTGCGGCGATGTCATGAAGCTTCAGATTCGGGTCGACGACGAGAGCGGGAAGATTGTCGATGCCTGTTTCAAGACCTTTGGGTGTGGCTCCGCGATCGCATCGTCCTCTGTTGGTACGCGATTCTATTTTCCTATTGTTGCAGCCTTCTGTAATTTTCTCTTTTTGAATAGCTGAATATGTATTTTTCCATTTCGATTGGAGCTTCTGCTGATGTCTGTCTAAGCATTTTTTAGTGATTGTTTGGAATTTTTATGTGTGTTTTCTAGTATATTCGTGTGCTACAAAAAATGTTGTTTGTTTATGTATATGACTGCTGAATAACAAAAATTCTCTTCATTTGTAGCAACTGAATGGGTCAAAGGGAAACAAACGGAGGAAGTCCTCTCTATCAAGAATACGTAAGTTGCAGTAATTCTCACAAACATTCATGATCTTACGTCTTCTGTTATGACCCATTTGATGAAATCTTTCTTTGCGAAATATTAAGGAAGTAAGGACATATAGAATTTTGGATGAATATTCGTTTGAGAACTTGTGGTTTGTTCCCTATAAATTCTCATGACCTTTTGTTGTCTTATAATTTTCTATGTGCCATGATATTTGTTATTCACCATCTCCTCTTGCAGAGAGATTGCAAAACATCTTTCTCTTCCACCGGTGAAACTACACTGCAGCATGCTTGCTGAGGATGCAATTAAGGCTGCTGTGAGAGATTACGAGTCCAAGCGTGCAAAATCAAAAGGGTCCACCGATGATGCTACGCATTTAGAGAAAGCTGCTGATGCTTAATAAATGCCAAGATGTAAGATTTATGCAAAGAAATTGCTCAAAAACACTGCCATGCCCATGTCCTATGTTTTCATACACATGATCTCCAGGTTGTATGGTGCTTCATGTCTGCTTCTTGCAGATTTGTTTATATGATTATTAATAAACAAACCCATCATTTGTGGGTTATACCTAACTCCATTCAGATTGTGACATGTGTCCAACACCTTCCCATCCAAGCTGTGAATCAACCTCTATTCTTGAGATCGCGCCACGTGTCACAATCTGAACGCAGTTTGTGGTAGGATAGACAGGCCCATGATCTTTACTGCATAAAATATTAAAATAACAATGTTGAAGGATGCTTTTATCTTACCCATCTACATATACTACAAATAAAATGAATAAATCAAATCTCATATCAGGAATTAGTTCATCTAAAGATACAACAAACAAGGAGTTGGGGGTTAAATTAATGAATGAAAGAATGAATCTTTATCTTAAAAAGATTCTGCTTCTGTAAACTTATTGCTAGCAAAATCTTTGTAGGTGAACGAACATGACGCTGATATCATCTGTGGAGCCCCTCGAAGCAGAGAGATCGACGAGCTTCTTACAAGCCAAGAGAGGCTGAGGCTTATCTACATTGACGCACAGACGGCGTGCGATGTCTACTGCTTCTTGATTACTAACCTGCAAATTTCATAGCGTGATTTTGAGGTTTTTATGTCCCGAGAATTTTTTTTAAGGTTTTTGTTTTGTTTTGGTTTCGAGAATTCGTACCTTATCCCATAGCCCGTCGGAAGCAAGGAGAAGAAACTCGAGATCCCGTTCGAGCGTAAGGATTTTAGTCTCGGGTTCTGCTACGACCCATTGCTTGAGGTATTGGTCCCCGATGCTCCTCGAGACAGCCAGAGATCCTAAAACTCTCCAAATGCCGTTTCGGCACTCCACAAAACCGCCCTGAAACAACATCAGATAATTTAGGGAAATAGCCTCTGAATAACGGTACGAAGAAAATAGCTTCCGAATGTATAAATGACTATTTTACCCTTATTAACCACGACCCATAGTAACCGGCTATGTTTAATGGTGGATGAGTGGGGTGTAGAATTGTGTAGTCAGCCACTCAAAAGATAGGTCATGAATTCAAAATCCGTTACAACATTTTCTTGGCTAGGCTATATAATGGATGAGTTCTCAGAGTTCTCAAATCGATTGCTGAGAACCCACTATTTATACGGGTTTTTAGCTATATAGTGAATTTTCAGCTCTCCATTATACAGTTCAGAATCCGACTGTAAACGACAAAAACCCTTAGAACTTAGTAACACCGACTAAAAAGGACGATCAACGAATTCACGTATATTAAAAAATAAAATTGGAAAGAGATTATTTTTCGAAAAAAGCATCAACATTGTTGAAAATCCACATTTTCAAGTCTAATAATAGTTTCATGAAACCGCAGATGTATAAATTTGCTCACCGAATTCTCGATTCTAATCCTTTCGTCCTCCCTAGACGGGCGGTGATCGGTAGAGAGAGATTCGGCGATCCCGCCTCTGCTAGACACAGCTTGACAGTCGCCGACATTTGAAATTACGATATTGCCCTTCGTTATGAGCGCCGTGACGCAGCAAGTTCCTCCTCGATGCTCCGTCTCCAAGAACTGCGAATCTGTGGCCAAGTAAGCACATTTTACGATTTCTTCTTCTTCGTTTTCGTTGTTGTTGTCGTCTTGTTTTCCGAGTCCTTCTATGATGTTCTTGTCCAAGTTTTGGGATGCGAATTCAGCTGCTTTTGGACCTCCATGGCCGTCATATATACCAAAGATTGCCTGCATGTAGCCATGAAATAAAGTAAAGAAATTCATTTTTAGGATTATTAATTTTTTTTGTACACTAGATTTGGAGTGACATTTTTAGTACAACTGAGATAATAAGGGGCTGCAATAAGTTTTGAAATTAAAGCAATTTGAGGATATTAACATTGGAAGTATAATTTAAGCCCGCAATGAACACATGCGATGCGAGCCACTCGTGGTGATAACTAATTGAGGAAAAATCTTACGTGGCGTTACGGTAATATTCGCTCTCAACCGGCATCTTCGACGAAATTCAAGCAATTTGAGGACAATTAATGTCAAAAACCTAATTTCAGCTAGAAATCAACACACACGGTGTGCTTGTAATAATTAATTTGGGTAAAAAACTTTCATAACATCGGGAAAATCTGATCAAATCAAGCGAATCTGACGCCGCGTAGGATTTTTTTCAATTTAATTATTAGATGCGACGTTAATTTGGGACTGAAATTAAGCTTGTAGCTTCACCTATCCTCAAATTGATTCAAAATTTGGAAATTAACTTAAAATAAATAATTAAGCCTTACTATTACCAAAAAGAAAAGCTTTGAAAGTGAAGCCATCTGCTACTATACCTTGTTCGAATCCCCATGAAACCCTACAACAGCTGAATACCTATCCTCGATCGAATCCCTCCTCCTCCCTTTCTTACAGCACACGGCGTACCCATCTCCTTCCACCGCCACCTCCTCCTCTTCTCCTCCAGCGGAAACCGCCGCCATCGCCTTATCCTCGACGAACGCCGCCGGAATGACGAGCCTCGGCGGCCTCTTCTTCCTCTTCAGCGACGGATCCGGCGAAGCTGCGTTGCGAGAAGATAGAGATACGGCGAGCCCGCTGGGCATGTGCAGGCGAAAGAGCCTCGGAGAAGACGCGGCGGAAGACGGAGGTGTTTTAGGGGACGGTATAGAGGACGAAGACGACGGCGAAAACACGGGCGAGTTCGAGATCGCGGCGGCGACTTTGCAGGTAGACATTGAATTGGGGTTTTTGGGTTCTTTTCTCTATTGGTTTGATTTGAACAGACAGAAGCGGCGTTGGGGTTTTTCCTTTTTCAAGTTTATCGTGTTCTATTCTAACGTTCGGATTTTTTGTCAGAGGGCTGTTTTGTTAAATAATATTATTTGATGTTTTTTTTTTTTGGGTAAATTCTCTTTCAGTACCCATTCAAGTTTCAACTTCCTCTTAAATACTCTTCGAATTATTTCTTCCTGTTAGGTACCCATTTGAAAAAAATTGGGTGTTAGGTACCTAAAAAGCGTTAAAAAGACAAAAATAACCTTTGTTCATACATAAATATTATTTCAATTTTCTCCACTTTTATATCAAGTCAAATTTAAGAATATTATCCAACTGTTATCACTTTTATACCAATTGTTATCACTATTATACCAATTATTCTCATTATTATACCAACATATTCAGTTATTATACTAACCGTTATCACTGTTATACAAAAAAAAATATTTTTTGCTATTATATGGAAGTGATTTTTGCGTATTATACCACAAACATGATTATTATACCAACAAAATCGCTTATTATACCAATAAAATTGATTATTCTACCAACAAAATTGATTATTCTACCAATAAGTTTGAATGTATATCAAACAATTCGGATATTATAATAACATTACTTTTGGTATTACAGTGATAACATTTGATATAATAATTGAATATATTGGTAGTATAATGAAAACACTTGGTATAATAGTGATATAATACTCTTAACTTTGACTTGGTATAGCAGTGATAACAGTTGGTATAATAATTGATTATATTGGTATAATAATGGGAACACTTGGTATAATAGTGATATAATACTCTTAAATTTGACTTGGTATAACAGTGATAACAGTTGGTATAATAATTAAATATAGTGGTACAATACATAGACCAGTTGGTAAAAATAAATCTGTAAAGCAGAGTTATTTTCGTCTTTTCAATGTTTGGTGGTATTAAACACATAATTTTTCGCAAATGGGTACTGAACAGGAAGAAATACTTGAAGGGGTACTGATCAGGAAGTTGAAACTTGAAAGGGTACTGAAACGGAATTTACCCTTTTTTTTTCAAGCTGTTGGTGAATTTTCAGTCAAATCCGTGTTCAATGAACGTGTCAAATTATGTCAACTATCTTTATATTGTCCCTATTGCTATAGAGCCGAATCAAATAAAAAATTAGCATATTTTGTTAACATATTCTTTTTGTATTCAATAATCCTATCAAATATTTATATATATATGAATATATTCGTTTGGAATATATATATATATATCTGTTTTTTTCAATTTGTTTACAAAATCTGTTTAATAATATAAAATAATAATTATATTTAAATAGTTATTGAATTATATATATTATATTTAAATATATATTCACTTACTCGAATTAAATATTCAAAATGAATATTGTAATATGTAGATTCCTACTGAATATTTTTAAAACAGCAGAACTATTTTTATTCAAATTCAAATCAAATCTCGAATTGAAAAGAGAAAAAAAATCAGATTCATTTGTAAATCCAAAGTATTCGATTTCTTTGACCAAACTTTTTTATAAAACGCAAAGAACCCCGTCCTTTATGATCGAATAAACCCCGAAGGGCTACCACAATAGTCGAACTAACAGCATTACTTCGAACGACCAAAAAAAAAAAAAAATCAGTTCTCAGTTACAATCTTTAAGGAGAATCACATCTTTATGACACAATAAAACCAGTACACTGATACAAGGTTTGTGTTGTGCCTTGTAAGAAAGAAGATCACACACACACACACATAACATTTAACTGCGGCTTCTCTTTTCCTCAATACCAGACTTAGAAAACCTGAGCCTGAGAACCTGAAGAACGTCTTCGATCTTCACACCTTTCTGAGCCAGCAACACCATCGAATGGTAGAGCACATCCGCCATCTCCGAGGCGGTCCTCAACCCGTCCTCGTTTTCCTCCATCGTTCTGCATAATTCATCAGCCTCCTCTCTGAAATACAAATTAATTTTTTTTTTTCTTCTATTACGATGTAATAATAAGCTAAAAATGAAGACAAATCAGACCTGATTTTCGAGCACAGCAGCTTTTGATCGAGCAGCAACCGTTTGGTCCAAGAAGGTTTGCCCTCACCAGCCTTGTCTGATAATTCTTCTTTTCGTTTGAGAATCGTGGACTCTAATGAGTACAGAGTTGTTTCAGCAAGTTTGTTATAGTTGGCCTGGGGAGAAAATGAATAGGGATAATTGTTGGTCAACATCGTCTCGTGATCGATAGTTACGATGGGCAAAGACAGATGAAGAAGGAAATATTTACCTTGGAGGAATCGTTCAAGACATCATCGATCGATGTGTAATAGCAAGTCTCGGCTCCGGTGTGACAAGTTGGTCCATCGGGCTTCCCCAAATATATGATCTGTGAGTGTGAAATAAATACAAATGAAATCGTGTATATATATATATATATATATATTTGGTAATTATATTTTTTAGTCTAGTATGTTTGGATGAGTGGCATTTTAAGGACACCTAAATTATAAGGAAGCAACTTTAGGACAATATATTTCCAAATAGAAGTAATTTGAGGACACCTAAATTAAATGTTGGAACTTTTAGGACAATAAGTTTCAAAATTGAAGCAATTTGAGGACAGTAAGTTCCAAAATTCTAGCGTTAGTTGTCCTCAAATTGCTTCAATTTTGACACTAACGACCCTTCAGGTTAGATGTCCCAAATTGCTTCAGTGTTGAGACTTATTGTCCTAAAGTTACAGGCCTTTAGTTCAGGTGTCCTTATAACGCCACCATTCCTAATATACAATACTAAAAAAATAATATATATATATATATATGTCGGTTTGATTTGAACAATATTAATTCCACCAAAGAAAGATCGTGGGACTTACAGAATCACGGTCACAATCTAGAAATACGTCGCAAATGTTTATGAAGTTCATCGAAGTCTCCCCCTTTGTCCACAGAGTCGATCGAGACCTGCTATAGAATGTCGCCTTTCTTGAGGAAATTGTCTTCGAAAGGGCCTCTTTGTTGACAAATCCTTGCATGAGTATGGCCCCGGTGTCCACGTTTTGTGCTATCGCCACCGCCAAGCCCTTTTCATCCCATTTCACACTATCCAACAATGAATCAACCTAAATTTTGTTTTTTCTAGTTAGTTGAAAATGAATATAAGAATCACTTTCAAATTTCAGTCCAATAACATGCAATGGACTATACGATTTCGTCTCCACAGCAATCAACTCGTCAATAAGCAATGTTTTAAAACATAGAGCAATGAATAAATACTTAGTACACTTGAAAATGCTAGACACCTGCCTATGTCTGATTCACCCGCACACTAATAAATATGGTTGAAAAAAATGACCACAGAATGTAACAAAAAATCCAAAAAATGAACGAGAACAGTGATGTGTCGAATAAAAATTCAGGCCAAATTCTCGCAAGGGAACAAGAAAGCATATTTTAAAAAAACAACACATCTTTATACAAGTTATAATACCTTGGCTTCTATGCGAAAAGCAGGATCTGAAGTTTTAATACAAGCATAAATAGGAGAAAACTTGCTGAGGCTCCCGGTTGAAGATGCAAATATGCGGCAGCTATTAGTACGAATCTTCGGGAGGAAACAGTTAGTGTATGTTGCTGCCATTGGTTTCGAAATTCCCTGGAAAGGAACACAAATGAGAGAACTTTTTTAGCAGCAACTTCACCAAGTGGAAATCTTAAAATTCAGAATGCAAAATTGGATACACGCTCCTATTTGAAGTTTAAACACCCAACAAAAATTCCTCACCGCAAAGAGTTATTATGCCTTGAGCTTTATGTTCTTTTCTGACAGCCTAAGTATGTAGCATAAACAACTTAAGAAAAAAACCATATAAAACATAAGGCAGCGGGACAAGATCCTAATTGAAGGCGACTTAGCTGTAGGAGCCTCGAATCTTTAACACACATTTCCTAATCCGCTCAACATAAACTTAAAATCAAAGATATTAGAAACTTCACAGACCAACGTTTCACCCTCAATTTATGTTTTCCTCAAGAAAACCAGCAACGCAACATAATTTGACAAGCAGCTCAATTAAGATTTAAAATTTAAAAAACAAAAGATTTTTGCAAGCTGTCTTATTCTCAAACAATAAAAGGTTGAATGTGTGATGAAGAAATTCACCTTCTGGAGAGAAAAAAATTCCAATTCAAGATAGTCGATAACCCACTGCCCGTGTGCGTGTGGGGGCAGACCCCAATCTTGGCCGAAATTAGGGATTTGTTGACGATGTAGCCTGAATGGAATGCAAACGGACAAGTAATAAAATACAGAGTATCTTTAAAATGTCTAAATTTGTATGTCAATCTATAAATAATAAAATTATTAGAAAAATAAAACCACCCATTATCAAACACGTTCAATTGGACTCATTTTTTCAGACAACTATATACATGAAAACCACCAACTACTGTTAAATTAATAAAAAAAATATTTTACATCAAAGTAATAATATTTTACTAATATAATTTATAGTGTTCTTATAGAATACCGATAATATCATGTATAGTTATTCTTTGATCTTCTACTAAAAATTTTATTTTTTTTAGATCTAATGGCATGCCGCACATTACACAATAAAGGTCAATAAATATGTAGCTGGGCCAGAAAGTAAAGCCCATATAAATTGGGCCTTAGCCTAGCCAATAGCCATCTATCAACATTGAATAATATCATAAAGTTGGCATATTCTATATAAAAAAAAAAAAGAATTACAATATTTAACATTATTATTATTACAATTAATATTTCTTTCTCCCAAAGCAACAGCAAATACAAGATTATTTTCCATTAATAGAATTCGGACAATACCAATAAATACCAAGCTGAATACGTTACACAACAATAAATAGATAATAAATAACAAAAGCCGACATTAATAAAAGAGCGCAATACGACGCCGTCTCAGATGTATTACCACACGATGGGCGTTGCCACTGCCAGTTAGTTGCTTACGTAAAACTTAGGGCCCAAGAGAAGAGAAGAGACACACTACGACAAAACAATTGTCATTTATTAGCATTCAATTTCATGACAGCTTTGGTCCGGGTCTTTTAAAAAAATGGTACTTGACAGGATCAATTTTAAAAAAATGGCATCGTTGACGATTTTTTTTTGTCAATAGCCCTCACTTTGTTCAAACGTTAACCATATTAACTAATTCTCATACTTAACTCATTAAAATTAAAAAAAAAAACGAAAATATGGCCGTCGTACGGATGCAATAACTCTGAGCATGGATCCATCTTCCTCTTTAACCATAACCTTACAATCGATATGAATGCATTATCTTCTCCATTTTAAAGAACAAAGAGTAACCACACACACCTCTCTCACAAACCTAAAGCGACACGAGCTGTTCTCTTCGTTTAGTGCCGGAAAACAACTTCTCAAACCAAGAAAACAGCAAGCATTTCAGCATATTTACCAGTAAGCATTTGTTACATGAAAAATGCAATTTTAACGTCGAAAATGGTGAATTTCCCGTCCATTACCCCCTAAAATATATTGGTTATTTAGTAGATCATGTGTACTAGCCAGAGTAGCGATATTTCAGTGGTTATTACGAAAATTCGGACCTGAAAATACATATTCTGAGGTCCAGTTTTTGTGCAGGGGACCCATGCAAAAAATGCAGGGGACCCAAAAGTATATACATGGTACCCGAGCATATATACAGGGTACCTGCGCATATGGACTGCTGTTTTTCAAGTGCATGGGATCCAGGCTAAAAAACACAGGGGACCAAACTGTAAAAGCATGGTACCCAATTATAAGTGCAGGGTCCCTGCTAATGTTGTGCGCGGGTACCCTGCTTTTATGCGCGGGTCCCCTGCGTTGATGTGCGGGTACCATGCGCTGTAAGTGCGGATACCATGCGCTATAAATGCGGGTCCCTGCGCATGGTCCCCTGCGTTTATGCGCGGGTCTCCTGCGTTTATGCGTGGGTATCCTGCCGTTATGTGCGTGTACCGTGATCCCATGTTCGGGTCTCATGCGCTGGAAATCATACATAAGCACGATATATGACGACAATTATTTTCTAAACAATAATATTGCATAATATTGCATGTGCTCAATATGACAATTACCAACATTGTATTTCAATTCGATGGTCGGTGGTTAATCGGCGAGGACAATACCTCGACTTGGTCCCCTGCGTCAAATTGTAGCTGGCATTAATTTTGGTGGATGAGGACGCATGCACGTTACAAGACGTAAATGAGCAAATTGTAGCGGTGTTGTCGTTTCGCAACGACAATGCGAGGCTAACGCTAAGCTATATGCCAAATGTAGCATACAGTTATCCCAGACCCATATACATCGATAACGACTATGCTCTACGTGCGTACTTGGGTTTTGGTGACCCTCAATCGAGACCCGTGGTTCATGTCGAGGTGGTGGAATGTGCGCATGTGGCTCCGTCGGACGCATTTGCTGGTTCTTCTAGTAATAATATCGGGCTCATAGCCGATTGCGATGAAAATGCGCAAATCGAACCGTTTGAGGGGTACGGTTGCAACCCTTCTAACCAAAATGAAGATGAGGGTCTTGAAGATATCGCTGGACCGTCTGGGGGTAGGGATTACTCGGGTTGGCATTCGAACGAAAATGAAGATGAGCCAATCGAAAACACTGACGAGTCGGAGGAGGAATTTGTAGCACGTGATCACAACGACGATGAAGATGACGATGTAGATCGTAACCCTGTAGAAGAGGCTGCTGATGGTACTTTCGCATTTCCGGACGGTTCAAGCCTACACGTTGGGCAGCAGTTTCGTGACAAGGCGGAAGTTATCGAGGAGATATCCAAAATCGCCTTGGCGGCGTCGTTCGAGTGCAAATTAGTAAAGTCGAACAAGACTTTGTATGTAGTAAGAAGTGCGATGGAGCAATGTTCGTGGCGCTTTCAAGCTGCAAAAGATAGGGATTCCCCTTTTTTCTCGATACGGACATATTGCGGCACACACACATGCGGCGTGTCTCATCGACATCGAAGACATCGTCAAGGAACTTCATCGGTTGTGTCTAGGATGCTTCTTGACAATTTTAGCGGGCCTAAAGACATTCCCGCGCCAAAGGCTATCATGTCTATGATGCAAAGTAGGGGGTTGAATGTTTCTTATTACAAGGCTTGAAAAGGGAAGAATCTCGCTACGGAGGAGTTGGTCGGTAACGGGGACGATTGTTACGCGTTGATCCCGGCGTACTTGGAGGCTGTGAAGCAAATGAACGTCGGAAGTGTCACGGATTGGGAGATGGACGAGGAAAACAGATTTAAATATCTGTTTTTGGCATACGGTGCATGCATTGCGAGATTTGCTTTCATGCGTAAGGTAATTTTTAACCAATTATTATGATCAGGGCAATCATTAACCAATTATTATGATCATGGCATTAGTGTGCGGGTACCGTGCGCCTTGTGTGCGGGTACCGTGCGCATTGTGTGGTCGGTTCCCAATGACCATCCACAACTCCTCGCGATCGTGAAGCGTAGTCTGCCTCCTCGTGAGAAACATTATGAGCTGGACGGATAGATTGAAATCGGCGGCAGCCTCGACGAGTCTACCAAATGGACTCCCCGCCCTGTAACTCTCCCGCTCATTTTCATTGAGACTGTTCCTTATCTTCGCACTCGTCTCCGTGTACATCCCGGTCATTGTCAATCGGAACTCGAAGTCGTCGTCTCGGGATGACAATTGCTTCTTCAGCACAACCTGGGAATCATAAGAGTAAATAACCAATTAGTACTCGCATGGTACCCGCACAGGAAAGCATGGTACCCGCGCACAAGAGCATGGTACCCGCACACAAGAGCATGGTACTCGCGCATGCGCGCATGGTACCCGCACACAAGAGCATGGTACCCGCGCACAAGAGCATGGTACTCGCGCATGCGCGCATGGTACCCGCACACAAGAGCATGGTACCCGCGCATAAGAGCATGGTACTCGTGCATGCGCGCATGGTACCCGCACACTGAAGCATGGTACCCGCTCGCACTATCGTCGTACCCGCCAACACACACGCGCATGGTACCCGCGCGCAATCGCATGGTACCCGCACTCAATCGCATGGTACCCGCACACAATCGCAAGGGGCTGCGCGCGTATGGGTACCGTGCGACTGTGCTCGGGTCCCAAGCATGCAATCACGGGTCCCCTGATTTGCGCGACTGTTTGGGTCCCAATTGGTTCGCCGCACGGTTCCCTTGCGAACAAGTGCCCAATTGGGAAACCATGCGCCGGACCCAACCAATTCGACGCACGAGACCTGCTCCTGAGGAAGACCAAAGCACAGTAAAATTACTGGTACTCTTTCGGGAAAAGCGTTCATTGCCATTGTAGTCGGTTTGGAGAATTTTCTGCTTCGGGTAAAGTTAGTTTCGTGGATCTGGAAATTTTCTGTTTCGTTATGTGTCTTTCTTCAATTTTAACTGTCAAATATTGTACTCTGTTAGGAAGAAGAAGAAGACTCGTGACGCTACAGTGACTGGAATCGATTAAACATAATTAATTTTACTTTGGGTAGTTGAATGGGTTAAATAAGGATAAAGACGTCTTTTTCCCTGAGTTAGTAATGGTAGAATAGACTTCAAACATTATGGAGGCCATTTCTTTTAAATTAACCAGTCAAATGCCATTTACTTAAATATTCACTTTGGTCCTTACTCAATAATAATTAATAATTAAAGACAATGTAAAATCGTAATATACCACTTATGTACTTCAAAACAAAGGTGTATTCTTTTTAACACCTTTCGCAAGTAAAGAACAACGTCAAAGGGTATAACCGTCAATTCACAGCGTTGATAGCCGTAGCGTGTGGTGGTCTGTAACTATATTATACCTTCACACGCAATAGAATAATAATTTCGAATTAATTTATTATTTTTTATAGCCGACCCACATTTGCAAGGCAGTTCTCTGACCACCTTAAACTATAAAACCATTGAACCCACCGAAAACTGACTGCTCTCTCTCTCTCTCAAACATCGCCCACCAAAAAAAAAAAAAGAAAGGCATTTTCAAGGGCAAAAAGAAAAACTAAAGGCGGTGTGTCTATCATTTTTCGTGTTCTTTATATTAGTTTTACGTGGCTATTTCGAGATATTTCTACAAGCTATAGATTTGAAGAAATCTTGAGCTGATTTCTAACAAGCAGCTATCTTTGAATCGATTTTATTACCCATCGAATTCATTTCATTTACAAGTTTATCGGCTGAGCAAGATGAGATTTTGAGCTGCGGTGGTGTTGTTTCTTCTTCTTCTTCTTCGTCAGATATTGGTATGTAGATCTAAATTCGCTGAATATATCCGTATTTACCTCAATTTTATTTGATCGTTTGTTCTTCCTGCATCGTTTTCATCGGATTCAATAGATTTCGAGGGTTGTTCGAGGCTTCGAATGACGTCGTTTTATTTAAAAGAGCTCTTTTCTTTTTTTTTTTCTTATTTTTTGCAGGTTTATTGTTGATACGTGAAATCTTATCACTTTCTTTCTTTCTTCGTCCCCAAGAAGTCTCTAATTCTATCTTTACCCCCAAAAAAGACAAAAAGTCAATTAAATGGAGGGCAAGCAACAGCTTGGTCAATTTTTGCGCCGCGGTCCCATGGAGCCTAAGCCTAATAAGCCGACTCTCTCTATTGATATCGAGGATCAAAATTCAGCTTCGTCTTCTGCTGATACCGCTGCTGATGCCGACGACTCTTATCCCTCAGACTGCGAAAGTGTAGTCTCCGGCCCAGAAAATCCTGGCCGTCAGATTCCTCCCCCTGCTGCTACCAACGGCCTGATCAGAGTCGGGGAGCACGAAACGATCCACCGGGCGATCGTGAGGAACCTCGTCTCGAGCCTGGGCTCGTGCGGGCTCGAGGCTCGGGTCGAGACCGTTCACCGTAACGATCTTTCCATCGTCGCGAGGCGCGCGAAATTCCAATCTTTCTGCCTTTTTCGGAAGGCCACCGAGGAAAAACGCAACGGAAGCGCGAATTTAAAGTACGGTTGGTACGGAGCGTCGGGGGACGAGATCGACGCGGTGATTTCTCACGGCTTCGGCCTCCCCGCGGTCACCAATGGAGCGTACGGAGAAGGCCTCTACTTATCTCCCGCTGATCACCCGATCGAAAGGTAATTTTTTTAGCTCGCCTTATTCATTATAATCGCCGCGGGTTTTGAGGGTATAATCGTCATTTTTGGATATTATATTATTACAGTGTCCGATCGGCGGTTGCTGACGAAGACGGCGTGAAGCGCGTGCTTCTATGCCGGGTAATAATGGGGAAGACGGAGCCCGTGTTGCCCGGCTCGAGACAGAGCAACCCGAGCTCGGAAGATTTCGACTCGGGGGTCGACGATTCGGCGCAGCCGAGGAAATACGTCGTGTGGGCCCCGCGGATGAACACGCACGTATTTCCCGAGTTCGTCGTGAGCTTTAGGGCTTCGCCCCGCGACTCCAACGGTGAGTTTCAAATTATTATTTTTTTTCCCCGAGGATCTTTGCGTTTTAATATCCACATCGCGCTACTTTATTAAAACGGTTTTTTTTTTATCTTGCAGAGTCTCGGCGCGTGCCGGTGCGGCAGGTCCCGCGCTCTGATTGGATGCCGTTTCCCGACCTCATCGGGGTGCTCGCGAGGTTCTTGCCGGCGGACGCGATCGAGCTCATCGGCAAGCACCACGGCGACTTCAAGGTAAATAAATAAATAATTGCGAGAATCTTAGCGCATTTGTTATTTCGGTCGCAATTAATTTTCTAATTCCCATTCGTTTTCGTTTCCTTTTTCTTTTTCTTTTTTTTTAACGCTATCGTTGTTCGTTTTATTACCAGAAGCGGAAGATATCGAGGCTTGAGATGGTCGCGCTGGTGAGGAATGTCGCAGGCGACAACTTGCTTTCCGCGATAATTAGAGCGTATAGGGGAAAGGTGAGGAAAACTTTCGCCATCTTCCTTTCTCTTTGAAAATCGTTGTCTACGTGAGCCCGCCCTTTTTTTTTTTTTTATTATTATTATTGTTTAAATGGGCAATTTCTTCGTTTACGCAGATCCATGCGCGTGAGAATAATAGCAGCTTCAGAGCAGCTCGCGGCAATTTCCCGAAGACAAGCAATTGATAGTTTTTTTTCTTCTTTTTTTTTTTTATCATGGAGACATTATAGATTTTCCTTTTCTTCTTTCTTGTCTGTTTTTCTCGAGTAGAATTCCATCAGTGTTAGAAGTTGGTGGCTCTCAGCAGAGACAGACTCGGATCTCTCCATAGCATCGCATACACATCCATAGATTGACCGTTTAATCTTAGTTGTTGATTGTTTGAAAATAAATTTCTAACGGTCAAAAACCGCGAAACGCGCTTATTTTCATTTGAAAAAATTTCAATCAAATTGGCGGTTTACGGGTTTGAAAATCGGCAGATCATAACCAAACCGTATAAATAACGGTTTCAGTTCTGGTTCGAACGGAAACCGTTGCTAACCGACGAAATCCATCGCTCTCTTACTCGATGGAAGTGTCTCATTTGTCCAAAGATTGGTTATTTAAATATTATGCATACAACATAAACTAACAATTAGTGTTATTTTCAGAGACTAACAATCTCTACGCAAAAATTGTCGCGGAATAATATGAAAGGCAGTTCCACATAGAAACTTACACAAAATTTGTCGCAAATTATAATACGAACGAAGAAAATGTTCTTTCTTTTTCTTCGTACGGACATTGAGCTTTACATCCGATGATAAGTTCAGCCATTACGTAAGCATTTGCTTGTCGTTTGCCCATAAATAGGCGGTGGAGATCACTTCTCCTTATTAATCATTCTAAGATCTACCATTTCTCAAGCAAAACAAAGATGTACCCTTTCTTCTACCAAAAATGAAATAAATACAGCAAAAATAACATAAATTAGCTACAAAAAAACCATATAAAAGGGACAAAAATATAGTTCACAAAATTGGCAAAACAATCAGATTCTTTTCCTGCTGCTAGCAGCAATAAGATCGTCGCCAGAGTCATTTTCCACGTCTTTCAGGTAAGTAACGTAAGCAGTAGAATCATAAGCCACAGCCTTTTGAAGGTACGTAATCGCCTCAGCCTTGCGATTCACGTTCACCAACACACTACAATCATCCAATATAAACCCTTGCTAGTAAGTTCTTCTAACATACCTATAATTATATATTATTGCTATTATTGTGTTTTTTTTCGAACCTTGAAAGAACGAGCAAAAGGTCGTAGTAGTGAGCCTTGACCTTCGGATCGTGAGGCTCTTCTAACCGAGCGATTCTCTCGAGGTGAACGAGGCCTTCGCCAGTTTTTCCCTGCACATTGCTTTTTTTTTTTTTTTTGAAGAGTAACAAATAAAAAATCAAAGTTTTCATTTGAAAAGGTTCATTTTGTTTGTACTCACCTGGCGAACATTGGCAACACCAGCCCACAGAGACGATAGTATCAATAGATCAACATGCTCAGACTCCGTTGGACAATCAAGAGCGGTAAGCTGCTGGAGCAAAATAGCAACATAAAACAAGATGAATTTTGTCATCTGGCTGTGCTGAGATTACTCGCCCCCACATTGGGAAACTAACTTCATCAAATTCAATATATAAATCAAAGAGGCCTCTCCACCTATCACCATTTAATTTTTAGGATGTATGAAACCCTCAGTTCAACACGTTATCATAGCGGGTTGCGTGTTATCATGCTTGTTTGACTCACTGAGTCACCGCCACCGGATTTTATATGTTCACGTGCTAGGATTTTGATCGTGCCACACGTGAGGGGGGCTTGTTGAGATTATTTGTCTCACATCGAGAAACTAACTTCACCCGACTCAATATATAAATAAAAAAGGCATCTCCACCCATCACCAATTGATTTTAGGATGAAACTCTCAATTTAACAGGCTGAGAGAACTCTACCGAGAAAATGTCTCCAAGTTATATTAAGAAGTAGAAGCAAACCTTTGAAACAGCACTCTCTAATAGCTCAGTGGCATCTTCTAACTTCTGTTGCTGAAGCATTACCTGGCCCATCGTAAGCAGAGCTCTGGGATGTGCTGGATCCTTTTGCAGAGCAAGTCTACAGTAAGAAGAGAAAATCAACAATATCGGAAAGAACTGTTTTTTAGTAAATAAATGTCAGGCAAAATGTATATTCGTTATAAAAATTCCAAGTTTTACACAGTTGTATGGTAGCAAGACATCAAAAGGAAAATGTTACCAGAACGATGTGAATACATCTCCTAATGCAAATAAGCTACCCAAGGCATCATAATATCCAAATATCTGTATAATTATCAAATACCTTAGTAGATTCGTTGCAGTTTGTGTGCGGCCATCGCCTAAGGCTTTGATAGACAACTGTATTGTCAAATGCAGAGAGACTAGATTAGTAAGATATCTTATTAGATGAAACCCATCATTTATCAAGGGGTGTTGCTGATCAAGCATACTCACAGAAACTAAATCTCCAGGTGGCAGGCTTCGAGCGGAGATACGTTTCTGCTTTGTAGATATAATAACATCCTGTATCCTTTTCCCGCCACTGTCTTCATTTGATTGGCTTTCGAACTTAATGTTCTTACTGGAAAGCCCTAAATACTCGAGGACAGCGGGATTGCTAAGACATACTTGCTGCAATTTAGGAGGGGGGGGGGGGGGGGAGAACACAATTAGAAGCTTTTTAAAAGTGTAATGGGCTTTGAGGGACTTCAAAATCTTATTGCCAGATGTGTTTTTTCCAGCAAATAAAGATCTCAAACTTATTTGACCCAAACAAGAGAGTCAAGCACGAAACGCTGCAGAAGAAACAGAACTTGGTCCAAGCTTTTATATATCTCAGCACAGCTCATAACTTACGAGATGATTATTTAAGGCTTGCATGCAAACATATAAATTTGGCTATGACGAATTCAACAATATAGTATATAAATTATGCATAGCAATTTAAATACTTTCAGAATCAGGGATCCATGCGGAATATTGAATCTGTTTAGTCCATGCTTTCTGATCGTTTTATTTGAGTTAGGACACACAAGAAAGGCATTAATAGACATGCTTTACGAAATTGAACCTCATCCTTTTAACTTGTACAAAATTCTTCAAGTTCCAATTCGAGCAGGGAATGTTTGATAATTACTTATGAAAACAACGCTACTACCAACCTGTACCAGGGTCAACGAACTATTCGTAAGCCAATACACCAAGCTTCCCTGAAGGAGAATTTTAGGAAACGAGAAACATGTGATTCACATAAATAACAGAATATAGGATCACAAATACAAGACATACCACAATTACATAATGATTGATGATAAAATTCAAAACTACCAGAGGAACGTTGAAAGTAGCAAACAGAATAGGCAGTGTCAGAAGTTGCAAATAGACCTTGTACCCCTGGAAAGAAACCAAGAATCATTTATCACCACCACTTAAATATAATTCGAGCAGGAAGGCATCTCATTGTAAGTACTTCTGATCCACCAGCTGAATTTAACAGAAGAAAAACTAGAACATTTACGTGGAACAAATATTCATTTTGAGAAAATATAGAAAAATGAAACTCAGTACAGTAAATTATTACTAGTCTTTAAGGCATTTGAAAAGCTAAATATGTACTTTCTGCCTAAGGATCCGAGAACTACAATAAAGCCATAACTATGTTCCACTGCAGCTTGAGTGGAGCAGCGGTTTGTCAATGTTCAGTACACTCACCTTTGCTACTAATCCCAAGGAGCCAGGGGAATTTTCTAGTGAGGACTTAAAAGACATCTGTGAAATGCAGAAAAAGAAAATCAAAATCACTGTGTGTTTACTGAAACTCAACCAACATATCTGCTTTCGAGTGGTTCACATAGTCAAGAATGCACTTGACCACAGTTATTGCCACGATATTAAAAACATTGCAAGGTAGGTCCTCATACCTGGACATTAGTGTAATGCAATCCGGCAATAAAAAGAGGAAAAATAGGCCCTAATAAACCATGTGGATATGCGGTCAAATCCGGGAACCATAAAGCTCCCCCCTGGAAAAATGTTGCAGAGAATCATTATCCATCTTTTAACATTGAACAAGACCAAGACAAGAAAAATCACCTTAAGTTAACAATACTGCATCTAATATCATATCCTTAGGATCATTAAGTTTCACACAATCAGTCTTCTGGGACTAGCAAATTTTAGAGTTTTTTTCTATCATATAAAAAGCAACCGTATAATGAACATTATGCAAATAGCTTTCATCTAGGAATAAGCAGAAGCTCACAGAATTAAAACCAGTGTGATGCGCCAATGACATTGTCCTGACAGTCATTACACAAAGCAAAAAGCAGGGGACCTGCAAAAAATCCAAAACACCCACCAATTAACAACAAAGTTCCACATCTTATACTTATATAGATTATAGACAATAAAAAAAGGTGTATAGTAAGCATTTAAGCCACCAGAAACGTCTTTCTAGATATTTTTATGCGCATGCTTTGCTATGTTTCAGAAGCCTAGATAAAATTCTGCACAGCACACAAGTTTATTCCTCAAGTATTCTGAACCATGAATATAGCCTTCATCATGATTTAGGAATTTAAAATGAACATAATAGTTCTGCAGATGAATTGGATTTTCCCTAATTTTTTTTTTGCTCTGTGAAAATCATGCACGTGAAAGAAAAATATGTCATAATTGAATTTCCACATCATTTTGTTGCACGCAAAGTGTTTACTCTTGAATAGCTAAATCCTATTATATAATGCGGACAAATATGACCTGAACAGCAAATGATGCAATGATCCAAAGATGTGAAGGACACCCAACAGCTTTCTTTTCCTTCAGGAAAGTGGAAAACTGGTCTCTGAAACTTCTTCCTGATAGAGGGGGTGGAAATGGTGGCGGTACTATTAAAAAATGCACAAAACAGTTAACATTATCTTGTAATATGTAATATATACAAAAGAAAATTCTGACATAAAATTGTAATGACTAATTCCTTCCAACAATAAAAGCATCATTTGACATATTGGAAAAAGAGTCATTCGGTCATACCACCTCTCTACACCTATTCCTTATTCTAATAATCAAGCAGTTCATCACTCACAATGAACTTTAACTTGACGCTTCCGCAGATAAACTTCAAAATTGATTAATTAGAGCATAACTGCAGATTACTCACATTTGTGCATCAACTCTCCAATCCTTTTCAATTTCTGGCGTTGTGCAACAACCAAAGGAAATAACGCGAGTCTAATTACCAAAGTGGATGAAGCAATAACGAACCACCTGCATGAAGATGGAGTAAGCAATTAACCTTTTAACCACGGACGGCCAGTGATAAAACACAAGCAGAGATTAGCGTGTTTATTTTTCAGCAGCAAAGATTCAAACTTAAGCCTTTTATCATAGGGTTGGAGATAAAGAAATTCAGTAAAAATGAAATCTTCGCTAAGATCTCCATGACAGGGAATAGTGAAATAAACATCAGGCACAAACAGAAAGCAAACGCAGGTAACCTTCAACTCGAGTATCATTTGCTCTATTGTCCGTAAAAATAAGAAAGGAAGCAAAAGCAAACACTGATCAAATCCCCACACTGAACTTGTGAAATTCGAGCGAATTACCATGGCAAGCCGCTGTGATCGTGATAAAAATCGAGCACCGAAGTAAGAACCCGTACTGGCAAACTCGACTCAGTTGGATCCAAAAAGTCGCCTTGAGCTGAAAAATTGCGAGAAAGCCAAAAGCAGCTGTTCGGTGAAAGCATCGAATTGATCCTACGGTTGCAGCCCTCGTGCGAGCTGATGATTACGGATTGAGAAGATAAAAGTGACCTAGAAGAAGGAGAAGCCGAATAAGGAGTATGATGAGCATCGGCGAAGACATGTAGCAACCGGATCACTGAAGCAGGCCGAGAACGGCGGAGAAGTGACGCCGTCAAATTTCGCATTCTTATTCTGAAGTCGGATATGCCACGGATGGCGAACGACTAGGTGACGGCGGTGATGTGCCCAGATTTAGGTGTCTGACTTTATTATCGGTCGGGTCGGGCCGGTTTTGCAAGCTCAAGGTGGTTCGGGACGAAACAAAGGGCAGGCACGATACAGGATCCAATGTGAAAAGAAAAGTAGGTGATGAGCTCTATTGAGCTTTGAAAAACTCGAAGGATCCAATTGAAATTTTAAGAGAGATGATGGAATAATGTATAAATTAGGAGAGTGCATAGTAACTGATTAAATTTTCAACCTTGTTTTCGTTCGCTGTTGTTCTTGTCTTTTTTTTTTTTTTCGCTTTGGGTGCTTGTTTGTCTCTTGACGACAGTTTTATTCACTCTTAATCGAATGTTACCAGATGAAATTTCTAAATTTTTTGGCCCCTATTACATTAATTTTTAGTGATCCGGTATCCGGTTTATAAAATTCGGAAAACCAGATCGGACATTCGAATCCGAATATTTTAACATAAATCGAATCGGATACGAATACGGATACACTCGGTAACAAAATTCGAATTATTATTTAAAAAGTAAATAAATTAAATAATAGTCCAAAAAAAGAAAATGAGTCCCAAAAAGAGAAAAAAAAAAAGAAAAATAGCCAAAATCCTAATTTCACCCAAATAAAATATATCTGATTAAATTTATATCATTCGTGAAAATAAATAGAGAGTTGAAAACAAAATCAAATACGTTGCAATAAATGTTTTCAAAAAAATTAATTTAGTCAAAATAAAAAATCGGATTTCGAATATCCGGATATCTGGATTATCGGATTAAAATTTCATTATCGGATCATTCGTGCATAGTATAACGGATCTTCTGCAAGCTCATAGATCATATCGGACAGCAAATCATCGTTTCATATTGAATTTTAGTTGAAGTGTGGGCACAATGGTGCCCATTATCACCATACACTACGTCGGTCTATCATCGATATTGATACATGTTTTTAATTTATATATTGCCAATGCATGCTATTACGCCACTTACGTACAATGTTATTTGACTTGCACTGTAAAATAATCTTTCTTAAAGAGCATGGTATATGTGTATGGTTCTTAACAAAATTCTTTTTGATGCTTCCAAATTTTATTTTCATTTCAAATTAATGATATTTGATGATGTACATGTTCGTTGCACACAGATCGAATGTGCGCGGTTAATAATTCTACTTCATATAGAGCGAGAGCATCCTTGATAACTATCCGATTTCCGGTCTATCAATTTTTGATTTTATAATTACTATTATGCCTTACAGTTTTTTTTTTTTTGATTTATTATATTTATGTCATCACAAATCGTTTTTTCTGTTTATATACTTAAAAATTATTTATAATTAACTTTAAATTATAATTTCACATAGAGATTTGAGATAAGCAACTTGCTCCGCACTGAACAAAAAAATAGTTAACTTTTGAATGTCTTTTTTCGAATGGTGAACTGTAAAATTCAACAAACTGCAATCTCATTTGTCAGCAATTTTTCATAAAAGTCTAAAACACAGCTTTACTTTCAATTTAAAAAGTGTTAAGAATATGTCCATTATTTTAATTTTCAGATCCCTGCGTTTATGGGGTACGTTGTGCGATTTTATAATAACTACCGATATATTAGTTTAGTCGGCAAACATAGTACGGCACATTGAACTAACACGTCATTAAAGGATAATTATAATCCAACAAATAGCGTGAGAATGAGCCCACGTCATTCTTGAAACCAAAAATATGTAATAAGATCATCCAGAAGATTAAGCTGCGATCACGTGGCTAATCACATGACATCTCTGAAAATCAAAGCGATTATTAGTAAATATCGGTTCAGTCAAAGCATCGTCACATGATCCCACGAGCCTTGGATTCTCCTAAATTAGATTTAATCAACGAGTTTAAGACAAATATGCTTTGTGTATATAAACGAGGGAAGACACTAGCTAGCATGTTAGAAACCAGAATAAAGTTATCATGAAGCTTCATGCTAGAGAAGTATTATGTTTTCTTCTAACATTGTTGGTGATCATCATGCACTTACATTTCGCTTCTCCTTCTTCTCCGTCCACGAAATCTCTGAAAGATTTGCATGGAAAGGAGAAGAAACCGTACAAGAATGTAAGATCGAGCAATCGAAGAATACCTTCGAGTAGATCGAATCCCACTCAGAACAAATAGGATATCGTTGGTGTGTCCCTTTGTTGTTTCTGAGTGATTTTGGATTGTTCTGTCTTCCGATTGTGGTAGTAGTAGTTGTTCTTGCCAGATTATATTGTGAATACATGTAAGTTTGATATGTAGTAGGGAGCCTTCTCTTTCTCTCTCTATCTTACGAATTTTTTGTTATGAAATATTCTCTGTTGAGTCGAGGTTATCAAGATTGTATTGTTAAGGTTTTGATGAACGAACCGAACTGGTCCGTTCGAAATCATTATCCCGGTAAAAATTCAATTTGGTATTGGTTTAGTCACCTTGATTATTATATGAATTTTAATATATTATTATAATTATATTTTTTCGGATGATCCTACTGCAATATTCTTCACATTTGGGTACGTGCCTACGCCTCATATTTAGAGGATGAGCATCATCTCGAGGGTCAAGTGAAATTGTCTCAAATTCACATAGCACACAAAGCTATAGGGTTCCATAATATGAAGGTTGGAATAACAACCCCCAAGCAATTAGACCCAATCCACGAGGATTGATATATTTTTATTATTTTGAACGTATAAGTTTTACTCCGACTAAATTATTGACGGTCTTTTATATCCTATCTCTATTGATATAGTTAAAACCTCATTAAAATTCTGAATTTTTTTAAAACGTGGCAACACGGAGTTAGGCTGTGTATCAGCATGTTTATTTTTTCGAAGAATGGTTGGGTATAAGAATAAATCATCATTGGCTGCATTGAATCTAGGGTTTTATTACTAATTTGATTAGAATATTTGGGCTTTTGGTCTTAATGTTCAATTTTATTAACATTGTCCATTCGGATGAGCCCAATAGTTCAATCATCCTCTAAATTATTATTTTTTTTGACAAAAAATTCCGTTGACGAAATTGTTTCTTAATTAGATGAATCTACACACCTTTTTGTATTAAAAAAACTTGCAATACAGTTTCATGATATAAAAAAATTATATGTAGGTACTCAATTGGCTGTGTGTATCATTTTATCATCTTTAACGTACTATTTTATCATCTTTGACGTATCTTTTTATATGTATATTACGTACCTAAATATATACGTTTCTTTGTGCTACCTAAATTTATTATATGATATATATTTTCTCACGGTATTATGTATCATAATACGTATTTATATGGTGCTTAAATTACTTATATGATATAATTATGGTGCAAATATTCACATGTAAAATATTTTTGATAAAAGACTGAATTGATAATTTTTATACAAATAAGTATTTTAGTGTAAGTTTCCTTTTAATTACGGAATTTAATATAGAATATTTTGCATAGAAAGCATATAAATAACATTTCCATAATCATAGCCGTAATTATATTAGATACCTCCCGCGAAGCAGCGTTTCATCCGAGCCTTCATAGGTTAGGGTTAGGTACACACAAAGTTCTCCCTCTCCCAATAAAATCGATCCACATGTGGTACAGATCAGCTTCGTTCATACTCGATCGACAGAACGACGCCGTATCGACCACCAACAAAAGCAGCAACCCTCGACTGTCCTCGATGTCGCCGTCCGAAAAAAACCCCAATCCCAATCCCGAGATTTCCATGTACTACCAGACCCGAGCCGCCCACCACGCCGTCGTCACAAGTGATTGGCTCGCTCAGGCGCAGGAGGCAGCCGCCGTCAGCCGGGACCCGCGCGACGACGACGTTTCGGCTAGGTCTGGTTCTATGGCTGGAGAGGACGATAGCGGCGGCGCTAGGGTTTCTAGCGTGGTGGACGAGTTCAATGGCTGGAGGAAGCAGCCGGACCTGGCGGAGGCAGTTGCCGCCATCAGGGCTCTCGCGTCGGTGATCAGGTCGAGCCAGGCGACTACTATGATGGAGTTGGAGATGGAGCTGAAGAAAGCTGCGGATGCGTTGAAAGTACGTGACGTGTGCGTTAGCTAGTGTTTATGAATGTGTTTGATTTTCCGGGATTTTGATGATTGGATGAGTCATTTTTTTTTTATGTTGGCTGACACGATTTATGCGTATGATGATGAGCTACTTCTTGAAAGTTGGCTTGTATATTTGGATTATGCCTGTTTGCATTTACCTATATGGGTCATTTGTGCTCGGTTTTTTATTAGAAGATGAAACATATAGTGCAACGGGTGCCTTGCATTGCATTTTTGCATTATGTGGTTGTTTATCGTGAAGAAAATGAACATGTTGTTGTGGAATTAAGCTGTCGGTGTAAATTTGCACTCCAATTTGAGTGAGATTGGATTCTAATTGGCAGTATATATTTATGGTTGTTATGGTAGACTTTTGTGTCAGTGGAGATGGACAATGTAAATATACGAATATCGTTGCGAAATGTACGAAATACCAAATATGTTTTCATAATGTTGGGGTTGTTTGTTGTTTAACTGTCTTTGCTTTGTCGATTTGTGTTGCTTTTTCATCATGCAACTGTCAACACGTGAGGAAACCTTTACCGTAAAATATAACGGTCTCTCTTGGCATGTTTTGTGGCTCTTATGTCGTCATACTGGTTTCTCGTTTTGTCATAACAGATTAACGGTTCTAACTGCAGGGTCTCAGGTGTCAGTACTTTGACTGTCATAGAGTTCCTTCATGTTCCAAGATTCAATCTTTTATTGCTGTGTGCCCTTGAAAAAAAAACCGTTTTGACTCTTCAGTTACTTAGTATGATTTCCCTAGACGTAAGGTAGTGTTTGCAAACACTTCTAAGTTACCTGAAAAGCTGGTAAGCTTGGTCTTGACCGATGCTAACTGATACCGTAACTTATAATGATTTTGCAATTTAATTAAAAAATTTGTCCAACGAAAAGTAATGCTTATACACCGACTGCCGTCATACTACTGTAACCGAAAAATATTTTGGGGAATGTATGATCTAAATATCGATTTGCTTTGATGTGCGGTTTTCTCATGAAGGCATGGGACACAACCTCTATCTCTCTGACAGCTGGCTGTGACCTCTTCGTGCGGTACGTGACAAGAACTTCCGCTCTCGAATACGAAGACTTCAATTCAGCAAAGTCCCGACTTCTCGAACGTGCCGAAAAGTTTGGTGAGATATCATACAAGGTATCAAAATTTCAACGAAATAATTTTTCCAAATTAGCATACGTAAGTCTAACTGCTACTTCATAATTGCAGGCCAGGAAAATAATTGCTATGCTCAGTCAAGATTTTATCTTCGATGGCTGCACCATATTGGTCCACGGTTTCTCCCGAGTCGTTCTTGAGGTATTAAAAACCGCCGCCCTCAACAAAAAACACTTCCGGGTATTTTGCACAGGTGCGTATTTCTTTTTGTGTATGTCCTATTTCTGAGATCTGAATGTTCTGGAATCTAACTGGAAAATAAATATTTCTCATTCTATGAATATGAAATTTTATGGGTTTCTATTTTTATCATCAACTGTTGATTATATGTGGATAATTAAATTACCATGCAATGCAGAGGGAAGACCAGATAGAACGGGATTGAGAGTATCCAACGAGCTCGCAAAGCTCGACGTTCCCGTTAGGCTGTTGATAGACTCTGCGGTGGCTTACAGCTTGGACGAAGTAGACATGGTGTTCGTTGGGGCCGATGGCGTCGTTGAAAGCGGAGGCATAATAAACATGATGGGAACTTACCAAATTGCCCTCCTTGCAAATAGCTTGAACAAACCAGTTTATGTTGCTGCTGAAAGTTACAAGGTAATAGAAAGTATATTGAAGGAACCACCTAAGCAAGTTATTATGGGAGGGTCACTTAAAAACTAGATTTTTTACTTGATAGATATCTATTGCATTATACAAGATTGGTGTCAAATTTATTATGAAAAATTAAGATTTGGTCCTTCATTTTTTTATTTATTCTATTCACATCTTGTCTTTTTTTTCTTTTCTTTCATATACTTCAAAGCGTTCCTTATTTAACTTGAATAGAACTTGAATCTATTCCATTATATTATGGGTATGTCACTTAAAAACTGCTCCATAAAACCAAGATTGGTGTCAATTTTAATTTGAAAAATTACGATTTGGTCCTTCAGTTTTCTATTTATTATAATCATATCCTCATAAGTCAAGTTTTTTTTTATATACTTCAAACCTTTCCTTATTTAAATTGAATTATAATATCATATATTAAACATTAAAATATAATTACATATATTTATATCTGTGTGCGTAAAATACTAGTATATATAATGTGTCCGTGTTATAATCTTGTAGTTTGCTCGTCTCTATCCTTTGGATCAAAAGGACATGGTGCCGGCTTTACGCCCCATTGATTTTGGGGTACCGATTCCATCGAAGGTCGAAGTCGAAACGTCGGCTCGGGATTATACGCCGCCTAAGTATCTTACGCTGCTTTTTACTGATTTGGGGGTTCTAACACCATCTGTGGTGAGTGATGAGCTAATCCAATTATATTTATGACAGGAAATTAACTATGATTGTTATATGTGGTGTTTTTATTGCGACGTCGACTCTTAGGTTGGCCTTTTTTTGCATGCCTTTGTTTTTGTTTCGGCACTTTCATATGTTTTGGTTTTTTCTTTTAATTGTGAATTTAGATGGATTGTTATGTTTCATAGATATATCATGTGGCAATTCATTTGGAGCCTCCTTTTGAAGGTGAATTTCTCCTACTTCAATTGTTACGATGACTTGTTGGCTACTTAGTTGCTTGTAATTTTTTACGGAATTAAAAGCTAGGGCAAAAAGAAACCCATTTTTTGAATTTTTTTATTATTTCTAATCAAGATGTAATGTCGAAATTCCAAACTCCAAATTTAATTTTTCGTAAGGATAATACGTAATTTTAATGGCCATTTGACCATGGAAAATTATACGTCTCGTTCTTCAATCTCCTCCCACGCTACAACAACAATGTTATTTGACCTTGAGTTGACGCACATATTTATATATATATATATATATATATATATATATATTGAGTCAAGAGAACGGAGTCATTAGAGAACTCCCTCTGTTGTCTTTTTTCGAAGTTACATATGCATGCCTTAAATTTAGGTGTTTTTAAAAACAAAAAACTACGTGTTGCATATACAACTACCATCTCTCTCTCTCTCTCTCTCTCTCTCATTAAATACGAAACTCCTCATCAACACACCTCACAGCCTTCATCTTCACGTTTCTCGCACACACGGTGCACATCAGTATCACTATTACACAGTTTCAATTCTTGGAAAAAGTAGGCTGAAAAGAAAAACAAAGCTGTACCCATACAGTGAGAGAGAGAGAGAGAGAGAGAGAGAGAGAGAGAGGATGGAAAAAATGAGATCAATGATCTTCAGCTACAAGAAAAAAGGCCCTTCTTCATGGTGGAGATCATCAGAGATGTCTCATATGGAAGGAGAAGCTGGCTTGAGAATACTCATCACTCTTGAAAATGTAAGGTCCCAAGCATATGTTGTAATAAGAAAACCCATTTTCTTACTCAATGAAGATCAGTCTCTTTGCTGCTGCTACCTCAAGCGGTGCCATCTCTGCAAGAAAACCCTAACTCTCGGTAAAGAAGTCTACATGTACAGGTATATTTAATTAGATGACTAAAAAAATTTAATCTTTTTTTTTGGGTTTAATTTTTTATTTCAATTTATGTTTTGCCGCATGCAGTGATCTGGGATTCTGCAGTGAAGAATGCAGAGAGAGGCAATTTTACATTGATGAGAGGAAGGAATATGAGATCGCAAGTCGGAGGCAGCTTTTAGCATCTTTCGGAGAGTCATCACCCCACAGCGATGGTGGTGGTGGCCGTGTTGGTCGGTCGTCTGAGCGGCGGAGACACCTAATGACGTCACCGCCGCCGCCTAAAGAAAACAACCGTACTATATTATTTCTGTAGTCGGGCGATATGATATGATAAAGTAATGTACTATAATATATATATATATATATATATATATATATACTGTGTCTTTTATGTTCGATCGATGTGTGTAAAATTAATGACTAAGAGAATCTTATAGGATATGTAGTTTTGCTTTCAGTATATATTTGAGAGATCTTTTTATCCTTTCTAGCGTTGTCTGAAATAGATATGTCGGGACACAACGATTAAGAAAAAAAACAACAATATATATAGATAATATTAAATATATAGGATTAAAATATCATACAGTTCCTAAGTCAAGAAATGATAATAAAAATAATAATAATAAAAATAAAAAATAATTAACTTTTGTTTCTTGATTCTTTTTTCTCTTGTCTCCCTCATAAGAGCTTTTTTCTACCTTTTTTTTTTCGGGGTTTCTTTTCTCTTTTTGGGAGGTTTTGCATTCCTTTTAGAATTCATGTACACTTATTGGGAAAATTTCCGTTCTAACTTCTACCATGAGTGCGGACAGTTCTTTTGGATATTTCGGTTTTTTTGAGAAAGATTGACTATATAATCAAAAAGAGGCACATTCTTCAACAACACGCAGCAACTCGTATTATTTCCATTAATTCATCATTTGAAAACCGTGTAGTCTATTTGCAGATGTGGATTTACTAGTCATCTTTGTCATGGAGTTTTAAGTTCATTTTGTTGCAATAAAGTTCAAGTTATTACTGTTTAATAGTTGAGTGGTCTTATTATTTGTGTTTGCTTTGTCTCTGATGAGAATATAGGTTGTTTTGCTTCTCTGTTTGTTCGTTGAGTGAACCACTTTTTCTTTGTCGCGGAAGGATCTTTCGGGTTTTTTATCTACGTATTTATCTTTTGATTAAGGAGATATATGGCTTAAAAAAACATAACATTTGGGCTTTTTTAGGCCTGGCGTTTGGACTGCATAAATTTCTAAATTGGGCTTCTTCAAATGCTACTGAGCCTGCTCTAATTAATTTTAAATTTTTATTTATTAAAGAATAATAAAATAAAACACCACGTATTCGAAACCTCTCGCGAAGTTACCGTGTGTTATTTTAGAAAGATTGGCGACGTTATGAATCACGTGATGAAGGGTCCTTTCTCTTATTGTCGTGTACTTCATTTTCTAAATTTAGAAAAATATAAACGTAATCCGCTGACATGATGACGTGCCTTTTAATTTCTATTTATTTTTTCTATTCTTAATAATAGAATTTCAACTAAACTAATACATCTAGACATGGGCACTTTATCCTGTTTTTTAGATAATAATTTTTTAAATAATTAAATAATTCCATTTGATTATTATTATTATTATCAAATATCGGGATAGGATATAATCGAGTATTTCAGAAAATCAATAAAGTCCTCACATTCGCAAGGGTAGTTTAGTCATTACAGTCGCAATTGCGGAATTCTCTCTCGTAGTAAGGGTACAAAGGTAAAAGAACACGACCTCTTCGTCGACAGCTTGAACTTGAAGCTTCACTCCACGGTTTATATAATGCATTTTAGAGCTCCTACGTTACTGTTAATTCCAGGAAATAAAAATAAAAAAATAAAAAAAATGTGCGGAGGAGCTATACTCTCAGACCTGATACCACCGGCGTCGCTCCGATCGTCGCCGCGGCTCATGGCGGAGCTACTGTGGGGACGCGAGGCTGCTGAGGTCACCCAAAAGAAGAGCATCAAAAGGACCAACACTAAAGCTGATTTCAGGGGTTCGAGGGACTGTGCGAACGTGAAAAAAGCGGAGGCCTCCGTTGATTCAGAGAATTGCGTCGTTTTATCAGGTTCGGGAACCAAGGATCACGGCCTCGGAGGTAACGATTGCGTTTCATCGAAGTATTTACTATTTTGCTTGTTAATTTTTCGTTCAATCGACATTCCACAGAATCGGCTGAAAAAGCCCTCGAAAAGGGGGAAAAGTCCTCGAAGAGAAAGAGGAAGAACGCATACCGTGGGATCCGACTGCGCCCGTGGGGCAAATGGGCGGCTGAGATCCGCGATCCTATCAAAGGCGCCCGCGTGTGGCTCGGCACCTTCAACACGGCCGAGGAAGCTGCGAGGGCCTACGATGCTGAGGCTCGGAGAATCAGAGGCGACAAAGCGAAGCTCAATTTCCCACACGATAATCCACAACCTGCTTCGAAGCCCACCGTTAAAGCCAAGGCCGAACCACAAAATCTCATCGCTAATCAAAGTCAAAGCCCCTTCGGCTCCGATCAGGGCAGCAGCAATTCATTCGACTGTTTGGATTTAGCCACCGTGATTCCGGTAATTGCTGAAGACGATGATGATGAATTCGAGTTCTTGAAGAGGGCAAAGTTGAATTCAGAGGACTCGGTGCCTACAGAAAACAACGTTGGCAGCAATTTCATGGCTGAAGATCTTTCGGAGTTTGATTCCCAGGTGAAGCAGTTTCAGGATCCGTTCCCCGATGATGGAAACGATTGGAATTCGTTGATTGATGCTTTTCTCGGTGATGGCGGAGATTCGTGGGGTCTTTGTTGGGCCTTCGGTGGTGATGCGATGAACGGCGGCGGCATCTTTTGAGGCAGATCCTTTTTTCGATGTTCCTTTTGTTATAATCAACTGCTTGTTCGTGCTTTTGTGTTGTTGGAAATAATCTTGCAACTCGTATGATTTTCGAGAACTGCCGAATATATCCGTATGTGTGTTTTGATTCCTGATTGTTGAATGGAATCTAAAGATGTCACAGGGAAAATGACCAGTCTTTGTGTCAAGGAGCCTAAGCAAATCGAAATTGTGATGTTTTCTTGATGCATTGAGATTTGCTATAAGGTTTATTTATTTTATTGGTAGGGATTGCTAAATGAAGGGTTGCTAATTTTAATTATAAGTTTCGAAATAGAAGTAATTTCGTGATCATGGAAGCTTAATTTCAAACTCGAATTACAAACATGTGATAAGTAATTTATGGAAAATTCATGTGGCGAGACAATTAATAGCATGTTTGATGACAAATAATAATCCATTTACTTGTGTTTGATTTTTTTTCTTTCTCACTGCGAGATTAATAGAAAACCTACTAAAATATTAGGGACTATGAAGAGTCTGGTTTAAATTGGGTGATATAAAGTATTACTTACGAACTTGATTATAAATAATTTATCTTGAACCTTAACGTGATGGCTTATAACCAAAACACCCTTAATATCTTAAGGTAATTTTACAGAAGGAATTATGGACCACTGTTTTACCTAATCCTATCAAAGCCCCAATATAATTTAGAGGCGTTATGTCCCAGCTCAGACATTAAAGTATGATTACATGGCAAAAGGGAATGTTATGTAGGGCCGGGTTGGGCAAATAGATGAAAGTTAGGGCCCGAATTAAGTAGGCCGCCTTAAATATTACGGTCCAAATCAAAGAATTTTAGGCCCTAGCTCGGGTACACGGTGGACTGGGCCTGATTTTATTTTCTTAACCGTTAAAACTTATTTTAAACACTCTTTTAATTTTAACTATTCTTTATTAATTATAATTTGCTGCACCTAGTATTATATGCAAAAGATCATAAATACATAATTCGGAAATTTTAAATTCATAAACACTAAAAGCTATTTCTTTGCTAATAAAATTGAATTTCATAAATAAAAAAATAAAAACAAAAACACATAAGAAAATTCGTCTAATGTGATACGACATGCCGGAACTTTTTGCTCAGAGCTTGATTGGCTCGGGTCATATCGGACCGATTCAAAATTTTGGACCCAAACTTTCAACCCATGCATAATATATTTGAGTGTTTCAAATATATAACTGATAAAAGATTTTTGTTTCCAGTCGGGCTATGAATTCATGCAAGAACTACAACCTATCAAAAAATGAGAGCAATTTCCGGAGCAAAGAGCAAATGAATACGTACAAAAATTCATCCAACTTAGTATGTAATTTGAACGTTTAATGAGGTTAAAATATTGTTCTCGGTCACTACGTCGATATAAAAAATATATTTGTTAAAAGGAAAAGAAGAAAAGATTCGCTACGTTCCTTTTTGTTCTTTTTTTTTTGTTGGTATTTCCTCTTTTAGGTTTTATACCCTATGATGTAAAATGGTGTATTCTAGAGGTGGTGGGACGACATAATCTACTAATTATAAAATATGAATTCTAGCGATAAAACTTGCATATTATTATGCGAAAACATTAAATTAATCGCTGAAAAAAAAAAAGACGATATAATATAACCGCGTGGAGAAGAGACGAACTCCTGTGGACTTCCAAGTTAGCTTGCCTTGTTCGCTTAATCTTTCAATACCTTCCTTGAGAAGCGGACGACGGTTATTCACCATTAAACCATCCGATCCCCTCAAATCCGTTCAACAAGGTACGCTAGCAAATTTAGCAAATGATTTTTAACTATCTTTAATTTTGGGTTCTACATGTCGATGTGCTGCGTTTCTCCCTTTTCCCTCTTTTCTGGATCTGGGCTTTCTCGGAAGCTTTTGCGATTTCGCTTTATTAATTTATTTTGACCCCTGTTGGGTTTTTTAGGGTTTTATCATTTCAATTTCTTTTTTCGAGATGCTAATTATGCTCAGGTGGGTTTGTAAATTGGCGTATGTTTGTTGACCGTCACGTTTCGTATCTTTGGTTCTTTCATCGTCGTATGTATGGCTCTGGCTATAGCTATAGCTGTCTTCATTTGATTCTGTAATGATCGTATGGTATTGGAAAATGGGTTCACGCTTCTTTTTTTTTTTTTTTTGACAATTAATATTGTTGATATCAATCTTGTTTGTCGAATCGATTGTGAAAGTTTCAAAAATTGCACTCTGTGTTGGGCGTATTTGGTATAGTGTTGGGGTCGATCTGATTTATCTGTTAAATTTCTCAAAATCGAACGCTGGGCCTTTTGTTGTATGTGTCAATATATGGCGAATAATTAAATGTTAATATATGCCGGCATATGAGTTTGGGAAGTTTTTTCAGCAACAAATTATCATGTCTTCAAGGGTTCTAATAACCCTTGCTGTTGAATAAAGCATGATCGATTATAGTTCCTTCAAAATATCTATCATTCTATTCTGAAATCCCATGTCAAATACATTTTTTCCTAATCATTTTCTTTTTCCTACAATTCTTGTTTGAAATAATTTTATTGTTATTCTTACTGTAGGCATCCCGTAATCATGGCAACAGCCACGATGGCCACTGCTGCTGGTGCAGCTGCACTTCTTTACTACACATTAAATCGAAGACTACAATCGAGATCAATCGTTGATGATGATGATGATAATGACGAGGTTGAAAGTGAAGTGCATAGCCGTGCTCTGTTGGGCATAGACAGAGTTTCCAACAGGCTTATACAAGCTCCTGCCACGTGGTTAGAGACAATCTCAACGTTGTCAGAGACTCTTAGATTTACTTACTCAGAAACTCTGGGAAAGTGGCCTATTGGCGATTTGGCTTTTGGCATCAGTTTTCTGTTAAAAAGACAGGTAAGTGATATTTATGCTCTGAGAAATTTACGGTTTTTGGCTTTTGGCATTGAATGAAACGGATTATTGCTGTCCATGAGCCACGAATAGACCAATAAACCAGATGGGGTTCTATTGATTTATTATCGGAAATAATCAAATTAATAAGCATTGAAATATTGAATAGGGAAGGATGAAAAATGCCCGTAGTAAGCAGTTTGTCATGCCATGCATCGTAATACCCGCAAAATGTATGCTAAAAATGTGGGACCAATATTTTCTGCGTTCAGCTTGAAAAAATATGGACTCCCCTTTTGATTCTATGGGTGAAGTATCCTAGTTGTGTTTGGATTATTGCTTATAAAAATGTTACTGGGCTTAGCTTATCTATATTTCTAAATATTTTTACTTCACCAAAATCTGCTGTTTTCTGCTGACTAATTTTATCAACTATCTTGCAGGGAATCTTACGTGTTAGCCGTGAATTCGGTGGTAACGAAAGTACACAACTAAAAGGACCCGAAATCGCTGCAGAGCTTAAATATCTGCTAAATCTACTCACTTTGTGTTGGCATTTCTCCAAAAAGCCCTTCCCATTATTTCTTCAGGAGACTGGATATTCTCAAGAAGATGTCATCCTCCAAGAACCCAAAGCTGGAGTACGTGTCTCATGCCTAATTTCTTCATCCTTTTTCCCTGCTTATGCAGCTTTTGCACGGGAAATTCAAGAAAATCAATGATCTTTCTTTCTTTTTCGTGAATGCAGATTCTGAAACCTGCCTTCACTATTTTGATGGACCACGAATCTAAGACTTTCCTTTTACTGATTCGTGGAACACACAGTATCAAGGACACATTAACAGCTGTTACCGGAGCAGTAGTACCCTTTCACCACACAGTGGTTTACGAAGGAGGAGTCAGCAATTTAGTTTTAGGTTATGCTCATTGTGGCATGGTTGCAGCTGCTCGGTGGATTGCAAAGCTTGCAACTCCTCGTCTACTTGCAGAACTCGAAAAGCACCCTGATTACAAGCTTACGGTTAATTTCCCCCCTTTTTTTCTGTCTGAAATAAACAAAAGCTAGTTTTTAAGTACATTAAGGGATTAAGTTTTTCTTTTTTCTACACTTAAACCACTTATTATTGCTGTAATTGCAAGATACGGTTCTTTTTATTTCCTGCAGATTGTGGGGCACTCTCTTGGCGGTGGAACAGCGGCCCTTTTGACGTACATTTTGCGTGAGCAGAAAGAATTATCCAGTGCTATCTGTTTTGCATTTGCACCAGGTGTTTGTTTCGTTCAGTGCTGAAAAATAATTGTTTCTTATTAATGGTAGTAATATTGCTTTTTTTTTTTTTACTTCTCTATCGAATCATGCAGCTGCGTGTATGACATGGGAATTGGCCGAATCAGGAAATGACTTCATTACTACCATAATAAACGGAGCTGATTTGGTGCCCTCGTTTTCTTCTGCTTCAGTAGATGATTTACGTGCAGAGGTGAAAATCTTCTACTTTTCTCAATCCAATCTTCGCATGATGCTACTCATGGCTCATGAATACATACAGTTACCCATTTTTTTAGCATAACATAATAAGATACACTTGAAAACTGGCAAATAAATGTGAATATAATCAACGGTAGCCATTTGCAACTTTGGACCCATATTATCTTTTCGGTTTCTTTTTTTTTTAAGGTCACGGCATCTGCTTGGTTGAATGATCTGAGGAACCAAATCGAACGCACGAGAATCCTCAGCACGGTGTACCGTTCTGCTACTGCGTTGAGTTCTCGTCTGCCTTCGATGGCCAGTGCGAAGGCCAAAGTCGCCGGAGCTGGTGCAATGCTGCGCCCAGTTTCCAGCCGTACTCAGGTACATTTATATTGTTCCATCATATTCAATCCTCCTAGAATTTTCGCATCATGGAAATATAATAAAGAGGCAAATGTTAGATTATTTGCATAACCATCTAACTCACATGTATGTGAAGGTCCTTTTTAAAACATTACATCATGTAAATAGACAAGTTATTTTTATTTTTTTTCGTCCTGTAAGTTAAGAGGGTGGCACTTTAAGGATACTCAACTTAAGGGGTTGCAATTTTAGGACACTAACTTTCAAAATCAAAGCATTTTGAAGACACGTCACGCCGTTTGATGAGGTGGTAGTCCAATTGGACGTCACATCACCTCTTTTCTATGACATGGCAGTCCAACTGTATGTCACCACTCACATCACTTCTTTTGTATGGCGTGACGTCCAATTGGCTTTTAACACATCATCAGAATTTGTGCTATGGCGTCCAATTGGCGCTTGATTTCCTTAAATTGTTCCAATTTTGAAAATCAGTGTCCTAAAATTGCAACTTCTTAAGTTGGGTGTCCTTAAAGTGCAACCCCTTTTTTACTTACAGGACGAAAAAAATCTTTAAGCCATAAACATTGTTTTGCCAATGATATGCAAAGCCCTTTTCTTTTTTCCCTTTCTATATTGAATTTAGACAATTGCATTTACATTGAAATTCTCTCCTTGCCTAATGTAGGTAGTCATGAAGAGGGCTCAGAGCATGGCTCAAGCAGCTTGGTCCAGGCCAAGCCTGAGAATGTCCACATGGTCTTGCATGGGCCCACGTCGCAGACCGTCGACCAATCAGATAAACCACAGCGTAACAGAAGATTCCTCAGAATCTTCTTCAGTGCAACGCAACACATCTCACGAGCCTCTCCTTGCAGCCACCGAGGAGAGAACATCAACTTCAACAACCGTAATCGAAACTCTTGAAGAATTCCCAGTCTCTTCATCGAATGAGATCACCGCTGAAGAAGACACCGAAGAGGACGATGTCATCGACCGCCACGTGGGCCCCGAAGATCGAATGACCGAAGTCGAGCTGTGGCAGCAGATCGAACGAGAGCTCTACAGTCAACTGGAGCCCGAAGAAGACGACGACGACCATGCGAAGGAGATCAAAGAAGAAGAAGCTGCAGCCATGGAAGAGGTGAGCGATCCTCAGTCACAAAGCTCGATCCCCAACACGAAGGAAGTCCACAGATTTTTCCCTGCTGGGAGAATACTGCACATTGTGACCCTAGATTCGGGTGAGGCTGAAAGGACTAGCAGTAGCAGCAATGATGGGTCCTCGAGTGATGAGGATTCGGACAGAAACGGACTTGAAGAGGATAAAGTTGGGATTTTTCTTACACCAAGGAGTCTTTATACGAAGCTGAGGCTATCACAGACGATGATTGCTGATCATTTTATGCCGGTTTACAGGAGGCAGATGGAGAAGTTGATAAGGGAGCTTGAAGCCGATGGGGATTTGGAGTAGTTTCCTTGTTGTTCTTCTCTTTGGTGATGGTAGAATTTGAGGTTTTAGGGGTGGTGGGTGAGTATATAAAACAATATGGTGGATTTTGGGATTCTTTTCTCGTCTGAAATGAAAATTGGCGTTCACTTATTATTTGTATGTATAGTTTATAGATGTTAATGCCATTCAACTCTTCTTGTTGAGACCACTTTCTTTTTCCTTTCTAGTTTTTGATGATCCTATTTTAATTTTCTTTTATCCAAGTTTCGTTGATTTGATATGGGAAACAAATTGGCGTACATAATTTATACTATGATTATTTTTGACATATGTCGCTTTGGCCGAGTGGTTAAGGCGTGTGCCTGCTAAGTACATGGGGTTTCCCCGCGAGAGTTCGAATCTCTCAGGCGACGTTTAAATTTTCTTATGTTTAAAATTTTTTCCTCAATACCCTTTATTCCATTTATTCAGCTTTTTTACGTTTGCCCAATTCACAGACTCCAAGTTATGTCAGCTCTTCGAATGAAAAAAAAAACTAAAAATAATTGCGTATATGCAATTGCAGGAAATATGCCATTAAAAAACCTAACTTCATAAACACAATAAAACCAGGGATAAAATCCCATGGCTCAGCAACGACGACGACAATGAAAAACAGCAAATAAGCAGTATCCAACCCCCATAGTGCACCACACACAGTCACTAAAATTTGAAAAATAACAAAGTAAAAAACATAGAAAACATTATTCTTAAACAGACATCACTTCTCTATTAAACACAATATACTCTAATTAAATTAGAGTCACAAGCATCTCCACTCCACTGGCCAACTACTCCCAGTCCTCTGCCTCTCTCTTCACCGAACTCCACCACTGTACCTTCAATTGCATAATAATCAGAATTAATTTAATTATATATATATATAACGCATAACGCATACACCTGCTCACCAGTCACCAGCCCTGTGACCACCGCCGGCCTCCATGAAGTCGAAGGCTTCATCAGCATCGCTGTTAGCATCAGCGACCTCCAAGTTTAGGTCGATCATATTAGGACCCGACCCTGCAGTAGCTTGTTGATGATGACCCGGATTGTTCGGGTCGCCCGCCATCACGGGCATCAACCCGTACCTCCGGGCCGGTTGGATCATGATTTGCCCCGGCTGGGCCCCCATCTGGTTCTGCTGGTGGCGGTGGCTTCGGCATTTCTGAAAATCAATTTTGAGAGCTTTCTATGTTATTTATTTATTTATTGTATATTATATATAAAAGCTCAAATTTACTTCAATTTATATGTTTCTTGCAGCTGGTTAACGTTATTACCTGGAGGTGGCTAGCCACCTGCAGCCTCGTGAGCCCGGGGACGTTCATCAGCTCGAGGATGTCCATCGGGAAACAATCTGCATTTTTTTTTGTAATAAGAGACCACAGATTCAACCAAGTTATATATTTACAAAGAATGTTGAAAATAAAATATATAAATTTTAAAATTATGCACTCCCTTATAATTTAAGCTTTCAACGTGATATTGTAGGCCTAGAGATCATGGGAAGAAATCATCATGACCATTCATTTAAGAAAAATTGCACGTCTTAAGGCTAGTGAAATACGGAAATCGGTCTATACGTGAGCATGCGTGCTGGAACTAAAATATATAAAATTTAATATATGATACACTCGCTTCATATTTAGGTGAAGTGATCATTCAATAAAGAACAGTACCACGAAATAATTACTTAATTTAGAGAAAACATACGTCCATCGCCGAGATTCCTGCAAGCCTCCATGAACCTCCCGTGGAGCTCATCGGTCCATTCTATGCATACCTTTTTCTTCATGTTAGGGTTTTCTTCGCCACGTCGCTGATGACGTGGCATCTCCAAGTTGTCGTTAACCTTCTTCCTCTGAGCTACCTGCCAAAGGTTCTCGACCAAGCCGAGCGTCAATGGCTTCTGTACGAGGAGGAGTGCACCATTTTGGAGAGCCCTCAGCGTTATGAAAGGGCTGTTTTCGCTTGACACCACTACATATATACATGTTGAAGATGAAGAAATTAAGTGCTCAAGATCATATGTGAATAAGAATTGAAATTTATGGAATCATTAAAATTGATATATATATATATGTTGGAAATATAGTATACAAAATTAAAATGATACGATTTCTTCAAGCTTAAGCTTTTAGGCGGTGTGATCATTCAACATTGTATCATAGCTCAATCCAGTAGGTTATGGTTGCGACACTCCTCACGAAAACTCATCAAAAAAAATTTCACAGTTAGGGGTAGATAAGAAGGAAATCAGCCTAAATGTAAGGTGCTAGGTGCCTGTTCGAAATAAAATATATATATTGAAATTAAAATATGATATACTTCCTTCAAATTTAACATTTTAGGTGAACTGGTCATTCAATAATATATATATATATATAATATATGTAAATTAAAGAATCGAATCTTACGAACAACTGGCAATTTAATGCCAACTGCGAGCTGCAATAGCTTGAATCCCAAGAGGTCGGGCGAGAAAATGTTGGCAACGACGACGTCGAAGTGATTCCCAACCGAGATCAGCGATATCGCATGAGATGCAAGTTCAACCACAGACACTGCAAATTATTACGGAAATTTTTTTTATCACAGCTAAAAAATAACTAAAAATCGACGAAGTAAAAAAAAAAAAATTGATTTTTGCAAATGAGAATAAAAAAAGAAAATTAGGGTTTTTTTGGAAGAATCAAGAACCAAAATTACCTCTGTATCTGCAGGCCTCGAGCAAGCGGATGGCTTCGCCTAACCCTTCATATTCGTGATCGACGAGCAAAACGTGAATCTTCTGAGGGGCGTCACGCGTCGAAGTTATCGCCATTGCTCTAGAGAAAGTTTCTTTAGGGTTTCTAAGCAAAAACAACCTATACAAGTGTGAAATAAATAATAATTAGTATAAATATCAATTGTAATGATATATAAGCAGCAACTTCAACATAAAAAAAGTTCTGAGAAATTAAAACTTCTGAAGAAGAGAGGAGAATCTTTACTGGGTGGAGGAAGACAAAACGCTGAGTGTGAAGCTACAAGGCAAAATCAAGGCCCCTATTTATACAAAAATTAACCATTATTAATCTTTGTCATAATGTTGGCATCTTAATACATTTACTTTACTATCATATTTACATAATTATATTGCCTTTCTTTCGCTAGATTTTGTAAAAACGCGTGATTGCGGCAATCATTGACTTACGGACAAATGTATTTGATGCGTATTTCCGTCTAAATAACGTCGAAATATATTTTATGTCATCGAATCCACTAAACTTTAGATAATCTTACAAAGTACTATGATGTCAAAAGTTTACAAAATCCGAATCCGCGTAAATTAAAGATTAAAGGATTGAATGGTCCGGTCTAATGTTCAAGTTCATAGGGTAATTACGATTATAGATAAGCATATGTGATTTATACTAATTACCGATTTTTTTTTTTTTGCTATATTTCTTATGTGATAGTAATATTATCAACTCTATCTCAAATGTATTTTTTGAAATACTTCTTATGTAATTTATTTTTAGGTGTGTTTTGGGAACACTAGCAAGTATTACCCATCCATGTTCGTGCATGTCCATGCAGAATGTTTATCCTCAATGGTCTAAATTGAAGTTATTTCGTATTGTTTGTATTCATTCCCACAACATCGCATATACCTAAAGCTTCACTCATAATTTTATTTGATGGGAAATTTCAAAAGCTCCACTCTATCGCATATACCAAGCAAAAAATACCTAAAGCTCCACTCCCATTTCACGGGAAATTGTTTTATTTGTACGCTCATATATTTTTAATTAATTTTTCAAATCTATTTAGTAATCTATGACAGATGGGTCTTAGATTGTAAGAATATCCATCTCTACTTCTAGCCAATTGGCGATATAGCTATTGAAGATTGGACTCAAATTTACAATTAGAGATATCTATCTATCTATATACAAAATATTCATTGTACAAGTTAAAACTTAAAAGCATCCACCATAAATTTTTATCGCCTTAATATTTAATAAAATTGCATTTGCTCTAAAACTTTATAATAAGATAAGTATACATGGAACAAACTTATTCTACTCGGTTTTCATGAATATCTTGCCCGTAGTTTTCGAACGTGATGATGTTAAATAGCCAAAAGCAATTTTTTCGTCTTAATGTAAATACTACATTACCAAAGTCTCTGTTTCACAACTAACAGTTCTTCGAAAATCCAATGCATATAGATAGAGTGGTGCTATTGCCATTTTTCTCTTCTTTCGATTATTTCGATTAAGCACTATATTCAAATTGCTTCCCATTCATCGTCATACTTCGTGTTTTGTGTCGTTTCCTATTTCTCATTTTGTGTGATTTTTCTTGGTACTTAGAGATTTAGGCGGGTGCCTACTGAGTAACTAACTAAACACTATTGTAGGGGGGTCACCTCACAAATGGATGTAAACACACTAAGTTGTAGACTGATGTTGGACGTGATGTTGGGCTAACACTCACACTCACTTAGAAACACACAGCGGAAATGATAATTATCTAGTGACGAAATGAAACGACCACAAGAAGTGATTCTGTGCAGCAAGTCAAATAACTTGCTACGTGCCTCAAGGCGCAAAACTCGACTATAAAGATGGATTACAAACTATCAAAAAGGATAGTCAAAACTAAGCCTAGCAAAACCTACGAACCAAACGATTCTGCAAACTACAAAGTCTTTCGACCTTTGAAAAACTAGGCTAAAAAGAAAAACTCTCTTAAGAGATGATACTCGCTCGAACTCTCTCTTAAAATCTCTTTCTCGCTCGTTGTCCATTCAATGGTGAAGTGAAGTCCCCTTTTTATAGTCTTCGACTTCGTGACTTCTTCACCACATACTTGGTCACATCCACTACGTCCACTAAGATAGTTGTGACCGTTGAGAGTTGATTTGAATCAGCTCCAAATGACTTGGTCTTGACTTGAGCTTCAATCTTCCTATTTTTAGCATGCTTCACTCCTATTTTTGCTCCAGCTTATCCATACTCTTTCCACACGGTTTGATCCATTCCAGCACTTATCCATATCCTTTACAACACTAGAAAAATGCCACGTCTTCACTAAAATAAGTTTTGGGCATGAAAGATAAAATTGAGATAGGGAACATTCTCGGCCAACAAATGTTGACTAGAATGTTACCCCAACATTGCCAATGTTGAAAGCTCAACATTAACAACTATTTATTATTACTAGGACTATTTTTTTCTCGTAGGATGTTTTCCAATTGGCTACTGTTATGTTGAATAGTGTCATTGAATTAAATGGGAATGCTAATTAAATGAGATCATTACTTTTTAATGGAGATTATGAATTCGAATCCACTTGAATGAATTCCTTGTCTAAACGTGAGAACAGGTCGGTTGGAACCAGCATGGTGATGAACCGTGCTTGTTCTTTTCCATTTTTGAACCGAACCCCGAACCACAATATAAATATAAATATATTAATAAATTAATGGATGAAATGTAATGAATTTCTTATAATCACACCTATTATTAATGATATGTTAATTAACCTTCTAATTAATGATTATATATTAATGCAATTGACACAATGATTAATTAATGACATAGTAACGGGTGAGCCGTTTAAATTAATTGCAACAACCGTTGAAGATGTTCAAATTCGATTCAGACTTAACATTGGTATTTTTGAAATATCACGATTGCTTTGTGTTAGGAATAAATTTTTTCTTTAGTCTAAATTCAGAAGCCCAAACTCTTAAGTCAATGGGCTCCACCATATAATCAATTGACAATAGATGGAGTAGCCAACAAGCTTATAAGCACGTTCAATTTCTTCGACCTAATCGTAGTAAGACTTTGTTTGCAAATCCACCACTTTCTATGAGAATACATACCTCTTGACATGCAAATCAGAAGAAACAAAATTCATATTTAAATAATTGAACGAAAATAAATTTCTATGATCATAAATGTTCTCAAATTGACGATATATTTTCAAATGAATGATAATTCCGATCCACATGTTAGCCATTTAAGATCTTCAGCGAACGTTTTCTTCTCGTCCCTTCGTTCAAGTAACTGTCACCAACGAACTTGATGAGCTAATTATTACAGATATTATTATATTATTATATGTAAATAAAATATTGGATATTTTATTTATTTAAGAGATGCATTCAAGGGCGTGTGTATGCTTGGCGTTTCTTTAATTTTCTAAATAAGTCCGAATAAAATAGAATTATATAAAAAGAAATAAATAGAAGAAAAGGAATGTTTCTTTTTTGTCGGACACGTGACGAAAAACTCAGATATCGTTGAACCCTAAGGGCTCCTCTGAGATTCAAATCGGATACAGAAAACGCTGCTCTTTTTGTTTTCTCTCGTTCGTCTCTCTGTTTGTTGTCTCCGTCTCGCAAGTAAAGATATGGAGCCTGGGTACAATCCTCGGACGGTTGAAGAAGTTTATAGGGATTTTAAGGGTCGCAGAGCTGGAATAATTAAAGCCCTCACTTCGGGTTTTGTTCTTTTTTTTTTTCTTAATTTTGATTTGATTTGGATTCGTACGCTTCCTCTCTTCGGTTGAGGTTGTGGTTCTTGCCTCTAATGGTTATGTTCTGTTTCTGCAGATGTTAAAGAATTTTATCAGCAGTGTGACCCCGGTAGGGCTTGGATATCCCTAAATTTTTTTTCTTCTTCTTCCCTTCTTGATCCTCAGGATGTGTTTTCTCTTGCTGAATTCAATTTTTTTAGGTTTACGAGGTTTCAATTTAGCTCTTGTGTTTGATGAGAATGTTTATCGGTTTTTTTCATGTTGCTTTGGGCAATCAATTTTGTCTGATGTGCCCTTATTTCTCTGAAGGAATGGCCTTATAAATAAGTAAACATTTTTGAAGGGTAAGTAATCATCGGTTATCACATTACTGTTCTTTTGAATTGATCCCAGATAAGGAGAACTTGTGCCTATACGGGTTTCCGAGTGAGCAATGGGAGGTCAATTTCCCAGCTGAGGAGGTTCCCCCAGAATTGCCTGAGCCGGCTTTAGGAATAAACTTTGCTAGAGATGGAATGCAAGAAAAAGACTGGTTATCTCTTGTTGCTGTGCACAGCGATTCATGGTTGCTTGCTGTTGCCTTCTATTTTGGTGCTAGATTCGGCTTTGACAAAGCTGACAGGTTTGTTTAATGCTTTCTTGCTACACACAACTTACAATTGTCCAGTTGGTTCATGAGAACAGTCATATGGAGTTCCCAGTATTGGTGATGCAATTACCTTATGTAATGATTCTTTCTTCCCAATTTCATTTGAAGTGAGTATGTGATGCAAATTTTTTCCTCCATTTTTTGCACGATGGCTTGATGATCGTAATAGTTTGGGTGTTGCTGTAAATTCTGTGCATTATGGTACCTGAGTTGCTTCAGAAATATGAATTCCAACATTTGAACTTTTATCATTATGAAATTGGAGATTTTAAGCAACTAGAAGATCATTATTCAATTGCATTCACAATGGCTTCAATCACCCTTCTATTGTTACAGGAAGCGGTTATTCAGCATGATCAATGATCTTCCAATGGTGTTCGAGGTCGTCACTGGTACTGCAAAGACGCAACAGAAAGAGAAATCCCCGGTCGCAAACCACAGCAGCAACAAACCCAAGTCCAACTCCAAATCGGTATGAATAGAGTACATAAAATCATCTTCTTGCCTTATTTTCTTCTCATGGTTTGCCTAAGACCTCAGTTATTGTCCATCTTTATGTCACCTGAAGAGCTAGAATTCATCAGTAGGTATCTGCATTGAAAAGTTATTATCATTATACATTCTCCAACCTCGGTTAAGATTAAAATCTTGAACTTTTTTTCTTGTCTAAGCAGCGACCGTCTGAAACCTCTGCGAAAAAGCAACAGGTTATGGATGAAGAAGAGGTCTTAGAGGAGGAAGAGGAGGAAGATGAGGACGATGAAGAGCAAGGAGAGACACTGTGTGGTGCCTGTGGAGATAGCAGCGGAGCAGATGAGTTTTGGATATGCTGTGACTTATGTGAGAAGTGGTTTCATGGCAAATGTGTGAAGATTACTCCCGCCAAAGCAGAGCATATCAAGCAGTACAAGTGTCCCTCGTGCAGCGGCAACAAGAAGGCCCGTCCCTCGTAGAGGTGTTACATGGTATTTAACTCTCCGCCCCTCAAAGACTTGTTTCGTTTCATTAAATTATGAGTAGCTGTTGGTTATATTAATATTGTCAACTCGTGGCAGTGTTTAGTGTTTTAACTTGTGAAAAGCTTCACTTTGTGCCTTCTGTCCCGTTACTTGTGATTTGAATGACATTTTTTAGACAGTATTTTAATATATTCATAGACTTGTGGGTCGTAATGCGATTGGGATAGAATGTGACCACTTTTTTTTTTTCGTTTTACATGAAACGACCAAAATATTAGCTCTGAAAATTTATTTTCTTCTCAACAACGTATCATATGTAACGGGTTCAGATCATCTGTCTCACTTTTGTGTGTCACTTTTTGTGTCATTTTATAAAAATATCATTATACCTCACCCCGACCAGTGTTAAAACACCCGCAAATAGCATTACACCATAAATATTATTATACCGAGAGCTTAAACACACAAAAAATATATAACACTGGTAAGCATTCAATATATATTTGTGTATATATATATATATATATATATTTGTGTTCCGACCAATGTTATATATATTTTTTGTATGTTTAAACACTTGGTATAATAGTATTTATGATATAATGCTATTTACGGGTGTTTTAACACTGGTTGGGGCGGGATATAATGATATTTTTGTAAAGTGACACACAAAAGTGAGACATGATCTGATCCCCACACGTAACATTAGATGATACTCCCTCATCAAGCAAAATCGGCACAAATTAATTTTTGTCCATTTAAGGTGAAGACATTGGACAATGGAACTTGAGTTCGAGAAAACTGAGTTGAAGATAGTCGAGTTCGATCAGTCGCACTGCGAACGCTGTTGAGACCCGGTGTACGCTGCTACATTTCAGAAACCGACGTAATAATCGAACAGCAACCCAATAACGTGCATTTCGGTACAACCACATCGATTACAACGGAATTTACCCTTCATCACAAAGTAGAAGATTATGATCCCCATTCGATATGACACCGTTAGTACAACATCCTCGTATCTTATATTACACATATAATGAGATTCTTCGCATACAATATGAAATAAGACACCCTTACGCCGTTTCTACCGATTGTGCTGTGTGAGTGTGTGTATGTTTATGAGAACAACGAAAAAGTGTCATGATTTGCTGCTGTTTTTCATCTTCCTCCGAGGTTTCAAATCCACAACGACAACCGAAATATTATCTCTGCTCCCTTTGTGAACCGCGAGGTTCGATAGGTACTCCGCTGCGGCTTGAGCCGCGGGGTCCACGCTCCGGCCTCTGTCGGCCGAAGGGCTCGGGTTTCCGTTCTTTTTGTGCCACAGCAAGATTCGTTTCCTCGCAGCTTCGCACGCTTCTTCGTTCGTCATTACATCCCACAAGCCGTCGGTTGCTAGGACGAGGCACTCGTCTTCTCTGGCCCGAGGCAAGAACGTGACTTCCGGTTCGGATATAACATGAGGTTTAAGGTATCTGTCGCCTGAAAAAAAAAAAATAACATGAAAGTACAGTTTTTTGTATTATCTCTGCTTTGTATTGTAATGATTTGTCAGCTGTTTGCAAGTGTTTATAACTGTTGAGTAATCACTTCACCTAAAAGATTCTAATGTGGTACCAGAGCTCGGGCCAAGAGGTCAGAGCTTTGAGTTCTGAGCTCTGATACCAAGTTAAATGACCACTCTTTTTTTTTTCTCGCTTTTTCATTTCACAAGAAATAAGCACAATCCGATAGAGGCAAAAGCTCACATTTAGATAGAAACAAATACAAACAAGAAATACAAGCCCGAAGGAAAACGAAATTCAAAGTTGACAAAAAAATCCAAATGACCAATCCACAGTGTAAACATGGTCATTTAACATGATATCAGAGCTCAGACGTGTTAGAAATAAGAACGAATCAGCCTAGACGTGAGGGGCGTGTTGGAAGGCCAAATAAGAGAAAAAACGTTGTGTAGTAATTTATCGTTGTGTAGAGAGAGAAAATAATTGTCTTGGAAGCTAGATGTGAGGGGACGGTGTTAAAGCCTAGTCGTGAGGGACGGTGTTTAAGATGAATGGACGTATAAACGGTATTTTGGAGGATTATAACACATTACATGCGATTCTCATGACGAATTCCGTCCAAACTGATGTTCAATCCAACCGAGGGACCAAAAGTGGGTCAAATTGGACAACTTCGGGGACCAAATGTGGCAAGTCGAAACATTGGGTACCAAAATTGCCCATGGGGTAAACATCGGGGACCAAAAGTGGTTTTCGCCGTACTGGAAATAAAATATATAAATTTAAAAGTATGATATACTCCCTTCGAGCTTAAGCTTTTCGGTGAAATGGTCATTTAACAATTAACATTTGTCAAGCATTATATTGCTAGTAATTAATTTACCTATGGATCTCGACATTGCAAGAAGGCCACTGACACGGTATCCCTCCCACTGAATGACCTGACCACCCGATGCCTCGATCCTCGCACATTCGTCCTCTCGATTAGGCTAATAAATAAAATTGAAAGACCGAAAATACACGATATTACTACATTTTTGAAAATATGCGGAGCAAAAAAGAAAAGGCTATGAAGCAAATAGGCGAAAAAATGATTACCTTGTGATCAACGGACATAGCAATTGCCTCTTTACCGCGGTAAAGAACAGCCCTTGAATCTCCACAGTTGGCAACTATTACATGAGAGGAGCACACAACAGCCACCACAGCAGTTGATCCAACGGTCCCCGGTGCAACAGGTTCGACGGCTACGATGTCATCTTCTGCATTTTCGTCAGATTTAGAAATTCCTTTAATGTTCGGTTTCCCCGAAACTTCGTCATCGACCTTTTCGAAGCAATTCGTGAAAACTTTCTCCCACTGGGCTTGCTTAGAGTCTTCGAAGCTTTGATCTGAAAAACTTCCTTCATGATTTGCAATCTCGTTCTCCAGTGCTGAGTGTATTCGATCCCGACAATAATCTGCAACCTGTGAAGTTTTATCGAAATGTGGGAAATTTTACCTATCGACCCCAAAATAACGAAAATATAACGAATTTGGTATGTTAGAAACATTATCTAACAATACCTGAGATCCTCCGTGGCCATCATAAACCCCGAAAAAATGAGAGGTCAAGTGAGTAAGTGACGGGCGTATCACATCGATTCCATCACCACCAATAAACATCTTAATCGGGATTTTCATAAAATGAGGAACCACCGTAAGGGAATCTTCCATTTCGGGCCTGTGACCACAGATTGAAGAGGAACCCCATAGAGGAACACAATCGAGCTCGAAAACACTCTTCACACCATCTTTGTTCATATTTCTCTCATCAGGCAATTGAAGAGCAATCACAGATTTTTTCACCAGAGGTGTATTAGGACAATCATCGTGTAGTAATTTATCCGGTGCCTTTTCGGAGATATCAGATAGTTTTCGTCTAATGTTTCTCTCCTCCAATGCGATGACTTTTGCAACTATCTGACCGTGCTCGCAGCCCTCGATTTCAACAGCAATGGGCTTGCTCTTACGCAGAGAGAGATCGAGAGGTAGAGAAATGTCTGAAATTGGATCCAACGGTAGCAAATCAACGTCGGTTACTGAGATGGGCTCCTCCGAAACGGAGAGAGATTCTTCTTCTTCTTCACCTTCGTGACCGTTGTGAACTATTCGATCATCATTATCTTCGGTTACAGAAGACTTATAACCATCTTCACAGCTAGTGCATGAGGAATTATCATCTAGTACCGAAGCGGGGCTAGTAGAAAACATGTGCGGTGCTGCTTCGTTCGTGAGTTTGATTTTCGTGTTCGTAATTCCTGGATTTTCACACAATGAGTTACTGCCTAAGCTTAGTGGGGCAGGTGAAATCTCTTCCATTGCAGCTTCTCTCAATCAAGAATGGACAAAAGAGACCTAAAAGATTCGAAATAAAGGTTGAGATTTGCAGAATCAACGCAGTCACACGCCTCAGAATAAATCTTGAACATTTGTTAAATCGAAAGGCATAACAAGAAGTTACAACATATTCAAGAAAACAGGTTTCTAGGGCTAATGGAAGGAAACAATTTCTTTTTCACCAATAAAATCAATAAAATCTGAAAGCTGAATATGGGATCTAGAGATATATCTAACAAAGGGATAGATCCGATTTTTCTGGGATTTGTTGAAAATGAAAAATAGAAGAATCCGAGTCACGAATTCTATCTTTCTAGAGTTCAAATCAATTAAGATAACAAGTTCCAAAATGATTTTGGGACAAACAAAAAAAAAAGCCCTTAGCTAGCAAGAAGATAAGCCCACCTTGAAGAAACCTGGGAACAGGTACACAAAAGTACCTCAAGATTCACAAGAAAACCCCTCAAAGATCCCAATAGGAACGCAGATTATAAGGATCAAAAGGTAACCCTCCGCAGGCTCTGATGCAAAAATTCCTCAACAGCAGCTAAAGATAAATCATTCTCTCGAATTCTATTGATACAGAAGCAAACCCTATTGATGTTCTTGCCTGAGGGTCTAATTAAAAAAATCGGACGGAAACACAATTTTCGCAGAATTATCAACGCTGAAGAACTTAATCGGAAAGAACTTCCGCAGAACAATTTTCGCTAATTTGAAGCACCCACACCACAACAAAGGGGGATACGTGCCCGATTCAATTATCTGGCTTCAACCAATGAACCTACATGTGAAAAAAAAATTAAAAAAGGAAGAAAAAAGGGAAACCTATGAAATGCTTCCACGTAAGGGCGGTAGTAAAGGGGTTGTGGACCTTTCGTGCGAGACGAACATCAATAATACCACGTGTCCTGTCTTTACCAAGAATATTACAACAATCCCTTCCTATATTATCTAAATTAAATATATATATATATCACTAATTACTTAATATATATAACAACCAGGTGACCAATTTCATACATAACTCCGTGAAATTGGGACGGAAAGTATATATCGGAGAATAAATGGAGAGTTAGTTCTGCCGAAAATTAAGGTCATTTTATAGTGTGGGAATGTGCGCTAACAAAAGAGACAAAATTCGATAATCAATAATTTGGTATATAATTTTACAAGAAATTGCAATACTTTTCCATGTTTCTTCATAATCTTTTTTATTTTCTCATCACAAACTAGCTTTCGGTTATAATATCATTTCTCATAATGTCACACGTTGGGCGAATGTATATTTTCAGATCTCAACTCAATTAGTCGATATTATATCACCAATATAAGAATTAAACAATCCATATAATTGGCTGTTTAAGATATTCAGTCAATTGCGTGCACAATATGGGATTGTTATTTGTTTTTACTCGAACCAATTGGAACTCAACATCTCTTACAAATTACGGCAACTTCACATGATATATATCTATATGTGAACAAGAGAGAGAAAGCGAAATCAAAGTCGTAGTTCAAAATTAAAATGATGTCTTCCAACATCTTTGTTATAATTCATTAAGATAAGCAATTATAGTTTACGTCTTATTGCGAAGCTACATTAGAGAGATAGGGAGAGAGTGAGAGGCGCATACATGCTTATAAGATCGCAAATTACGACAAAAGATGATGCTTTTCGAAGGTTGGTAATTAATTTTCTAACTTGGGCTCGTCTATGCAATCAATGCATTCATTATAAAGGTCGATGAGTCTCCATAAGATTACCGGTAATAACGTAACGTGTCTTTTTAGATCAATGCCAATATATACATTATACAAACTATATAAATGTATATGAATTGTATAACTGATATGAAATGAAATCTCTCATTGTGATTAAACTGAAAATCACGTTACTATCTTGAGGTTTGTAAACGTCGCAACACACCATTATGGTTTAGAAAACATATCATCATACCCCTAATGATTTAGAAAACTGGTTTAGAAAAACATATCATCATGCCCCTTATGATTTAGAAAACATATTACCGTACACCCGAAAATAAGAAGAATTTAGAGAGTTAACTAAACCACGAGGGAATTTTATGTTATTTTAAAACAATAGGTTTTCTATGACGAGATTCAAAACCACGAAGTATTTTATGATTTTTAGCCAATCTCTTGAGATACATGACCCGTTATTGTTATAGAATTCAAGTGCATTAGATAAACTGCTAAAAAAGGAAGAGAAAAAAAATATGCAGCCCGACGACGAATTCTTAGAGAAATATAAAAAATAACTATATTTTCCTTGATAGATTTTTTTTCGTAGTCAAATCTGCACAGGCTGCCCATGTTGAATATTATTATCACACCAAATAATCTCATAATAAATGCCGCCGAAAAATCAACGGTCAAAATCCTGGAAAACTGATTCACATGCAGCAAAAGCATCGGCCTCGTGCTCAAGAACATGCAGAGGCGTGAGAGTTAGGTTTCAAGAGAGAAAAAAAATATCTTTTATCAATTGTTTCCCTATTTATTACCATCAGCATCGAAGGAACCCAAAATAAGAAAGAATATATACTTTGCTTCGTTACTACAATCTCTCCTCTTCCACATTTATTACCACAAGAATTCAAGATCCATACCCACAAAGCAGTGATCATGCATCCAAGCAGCAGCGGGGCACGTGATGATATACGGAGTTACAGTGCCTCCTCGGGTAACAATCGCAATCCTCCCCGTGATTTCGAGCACCGCCCTCATCATCATCATCAGAAGGAGAGATACGTAGCTTCATCTCAGTATTCTTCTTCTTCTTCGAAGAGTTGGAACTTTCTGGACCCTGAAATGCAGAGAAAGAAGAGAGTTGCAGGGTACAAATCGTACACGGTGGAAGGTAAGATGAAGGGCTCTTTCAGGAAGAGCTTCAAGTGGATCAAGGACACTTTCGTCCATGTCGTTCATGGATTCTAGTGCTTCTATGATCATGCACTCTCTCTCTCGCTCTCTATAAATAGATATCTTTGTAAGATTGTATTTGCTGTAGCAACATGGTATTAGCCTCTATCATGTAATGACTCATTAATGAGAACTGCCCAGAAATCTTCCTGAGAGTATGAGAATCAGTGAAATAACAACCGGTAACCACTCATTCATCTCCATATGTGTCGAATGATATTTGCACAAATAAACGAACCTTGTCACTTATTGGTCAAATTTGAGGCTTTCCATGGCTTTGATTGTAGATTCAAACTCCCTCGGGCTGCTTCTCTGAGCAATGCTTGAGCTTTTGTAGAGTGAATTTACGGTTCGGTCATTATCGTCCCCAGAAACATTTATATCCCGACTGCTCGACGCAGCAGGGGGCCTCGAAGACGAAGGCTGCCTAAACACGTTCAAGCTAGAGAGTTGCTGAAATTTTTTTTAGGACAACCCGTGTTAGGACTTGAAGATTCAGGTGTCTAAAATAAAATTATCGAGCAGAACAAACCAAATAAAATGAAATCTGCTGTCCTAATTTCACAATAGATTACCTCCCTTGGTGTGGCCAAATCATTTGGAACTGATACTTTCTGTCTCGAAAAACTTCCGGTCAGAAAGCTTCTGCCACGAGAAGCGGCTCCGGACCAACCCAATGGCGGCTTAGCTGCGTCACCGCCTACATACAAAAATGTAGAATTAAATTGAATTGATTAGCATGTATGAGTACGAGAGGGAAATCAGACTCCGGAAGATAACATATAACTGCAAAATACTATGAAGTGAATTGACTACCGAAAATTACCTGACTGGTGATCGATATTAGCACGTGGAATCCCTGAGCTTGTACCAGCAGCATTAGCCTGTGCAAGAGTTATGATTCAGAAACTTTTTCGGGCAACATTTGTTAAGGTAAACAACTTCGTTGTTTACTTACAAGGGGACGAGATGGAGGATTTGCAAGCTGCGCCTGTTGATACTTTAGAATAGTCCAATCGAATGTGTTATCAGACTGAAACCCTGCAAAACCAAATACGGTGTATAAGGCAAAAAAAGGAAAAAAGGAAATAGAAAAAGGGTATAAGAGTGTTAACAAAATGGAAACTTGCATAAATGATCAAGAATGAATGGCAAAGGTACCTTCTCGAATAAAGAGTTCACGAAAAATTCTCTTCAAATAAGAATAATCTGGTTTATCTTCGAATCTAAGAGAACGGCAGTAATGGAAATACGAAGCAAACTCAGAGGGGTGGCCTCGGCAAAGAACCTGTTAAACGTTAATTTCCACAACAAAGACCAGCCAACGTGAAAATACGCACACACAAAAAGAAAAAAAAAACTGTGAGCTAAGGGTGAATTCTCAATCTCAGTCACCTCTACAGAGGTTGAAACCTTTTTCTCACTAATTTTTTCATACTTCTCTTTCTTGGTTCCTGCATTCAATCCTTGCCAAGGGAGGCTGCGTACGATGCGGAGATGAATGAATAAATCGAAAATTTCAAATCAAGGATTTCATTCGAACCTTTACCTTCCTCTTAAAAAGTACATGAGAACATATCCAAGTGATTCCAAATCATCCCTTCGACTTTGTTCTACAGAATGGAACCAGAAAATAAGAGAGAAAGTTAATCAGAAGATTTATATCTCAAAAGTACCTACGAGAAATATAGGACACTTAGCGGCGTGCGTACCGATGCCGAGATGAGTGTTCACACTTGCATATCTGGCAGTGCCTGTCAAATTCTTGTTTTCTCTGCATTTCATTGCATCGTTATGAATGTTATCATATGATAATACATGGAACTCTAAAGGGTTGAGTGATTTACTGATTCTAAAAAAAAGTCAAAAGGCTGAAAATGAAGAAAATATCCCAAGATAAGATGAATGGTTGGAGCTTCATTTTTATGACAGTTTACCTATATGGGATGTGTCTTTGAGTTGCAGAGTCCCTATATTTCTTCGCAAGTCCAAAGTCAATTGCATAAACCTACGAATTTTTCGAACAGCAGCTTTTAACATTACAAATACATAAAATGTAGTAAGCCCAACTAAAAAATAGATTCCGAGCGAGGCACATTAATACAGGAACCTGACTTGCACGTCTCCCCAAACCCATGAGAAAATTGTCAGGCTTTATATCACGGTGAAGGAATGATTTAGAATGCATATATTCAATACGACTAATCTGCAAAGAATTTGTAATTTTTAGGGTCATATAAAAGACCATCAATCATCTAATACCAAAATCAAACGAATTCTTGAAGAAGCTTACAATTTGATCAGCAAGCATGAGAACTGCCTTCAGCGACAGCTTCCAATTACAGAAGTTAAACAAGTCTTCAAGACTAGGTCCCAGTAAATCCATGACGAGAACATTATAATCACCTTCAACTCCGAAAAATCTAATATTTGGAATGCCGGCTACAAACATCGCAAATTGGCAACTCGTTAACAGAGTGATGGTAATAAGACAGGAAAATGAAAAAAAAAATGTCCAAGAAACTAAATCAGTAAAAGGGGTCATACTTCCTCCTTGAAGTAATCTGTATAGTTTTGATTCGTACAGCAATTGAGGATGCTTGGTTTTGACATTTTCCTGAGCGGAAGGAACAGCACAAGTTCATTGCATTATACAGATAACTATTACTAAATAATATGACAGAAGTGGAAAAAAGTTCTTTTGTTTTTCGCACTCACGAGCTTAATAGCCACCTCCTCGTTCGTCTGAATATTAGTACCTGCAGAAACAAGCATCGGCCAAAAAATCATCTCTTAAACAACGAAGCAAAAGAAAATCGAAAAAAGGCACCCCACAAACCTAAGTAGATCTCTCCAAACGAACCGCTCCCAATTTTGCGACCCAATCTGTACTTGCCACCCACACGCGGCTCCATCAATCATAAAAGCGTTAAGAAAAACCCTAATGCACGAAATTTATTCAAAATCAAGGTCAATTGCTATCACGAGGGGAGACAGAAACGTCGTCTTGAATCACCGACATTCATCGCCAGACTCGATCACTCGATATAGATATTTATGGGGCGTGCGAATTATTTATTTCCTCGGAAGTTGTTCTCTTTCGGATGAAGTAATAAGTAGCGGTAGCCTAATGGATGGGGTTTGGTTTCATATGAGATGATATGTAATTCATTTCGATTGCATTACTATAATTAATGTGGTTTGGTTTCATATGAAATGACATCGGCGAAATTACTAAATTAAGTCACTAATTATGTCTCTCGTATTTTTTAATCACTAAGTTTCATAATCGCAAACTTAGGTTGCTAAATAACGTAAATGATTTTTTTTAATTACTGTTGAATTTTCCGGCAAAAACCGCCGGAAATCAGACGTGACTGCTGATATGTCATCGGCCACGTCGAATTTCCGACGATTTTCGACGGAAAATTTCACCGGTAACCCAAAAAAAATAACATACGTTACTTAGCGACCTAAGTTTGCAATTATCAAACATAATGAATCAAAAACAAAAATTGGTATAGTTAATGACGTAATTCAATAATATGGCCAATGATATATATTTCATTTTCAGCCGAATAAAATCAGTAATTACTACTAACTATATCCAGATCTAGGAAAAATTAAGAAAAAAACATATCTTCACAATAAAAGAAAAGAAACAACTTTTTCTGTCTCTAATAATATCTAGATTAGATGCACTCAGAGAGAAAATATTGTTCTATTCTATCCTAATCAGTTGGTTATAATTCTAACTGGCCTAGATTTTCAACACACGAACATGATTTGGGTAATGGAAAGCAGCTAGGTGTCAAAAATATAAAATAATTGGGTTATAAACAACTTAATAAGTAGATCAAGTGACTGAAAACAACTTCAATACATAAAAGTTAGCATCATATTGCAAGCTCACGGGTTTTCTCACGACATAAGAAGAAAAGCACGGGGATCTTACCCCTGCAAGATTTTATCTTATTACAATAAAGTATTATCAAGAAAGAGTCACCTCATCAAAAAAACATCAAATCCACTGCAAGAACCAAAGCATGCATGCATTGTATCCCTTGACCAAAAACAATTAGAGATGGTCACATATTGCCTTGGTGAACTCAGTGGTGGTCGATTTCCCCCCGAGATCGCCAGTTCGATACTTGCCTTCCGCAATCGTGTTCAAGACCGCGTCTTGGATTCTATCGGCCTTATCGTGGAGGTCCAAGTGTCGCAGCATCGTGACCGCACTCAGGAGTAAAGCAGTTGGATTAGCCAAGTTCTACACACATAATCAACAAGAGAAAATACCATCATTTACTAATATATTTCTTGTCACAATGAAGATGAATCCACGGAATTTTTAGGGGAAAAGGCCTCGGTTCAAATGGGTTTTTAAAAAAAATAGCCTCCGAATGTGTAAAAATCGGGTACATAGTAAACGCACGTTTATTCAGATGAGTGCGTGTAGAATAGTGGTTGTGTGGTCAGTCATCCAGGTGATAAGTCGCGGGTTCAAATCCTTATTACAAAAAATTTTCTGATAGCTCGTTATATTGTTGAGAACCCACTGTGACAATGTGCGATCAGCTGACACAATGGGTTTTCATCTATTCTCAGCTACCCGAGAACCCGTTATATAGCTCCCATTGTGACAATGTGACCCCTCACTTCTCAGTTAACGAAAAATAATACCCTTAAAAATTAAGGCCATTGGCTACAAAAGCCTGTTCAAAGAAACTATTTTTAAAAGCCTTTTTGGTCAAAGGCGTTTTTTTGCCCCATGAATCCACCGATTTTGGCTATCATGTTGTGAGAATCACACCTAGTTAGAGAAAATCGAAGAGTAACGATGCTCTTATCACTGACCTTTCCAGCTATATCTGGTGCCGAACCATGCACAGCTTCAGCCAGAGCAATGCCTCCCTCACCGATATTGCAGCTATCGAGGGACAATAGCCATTTGAAAATTTTAAATGCATTCACTATTTTGGGTAGATCATAAAAGGGAAACAAGACGTTACCTTGGAGTTAACCCTAAACCTCCTATCAGGCCAGCACAAAGATCACTGATTATGTCACCGTAAAGATTTGGCATCACCAGCACATCAAAGAGTGCAGGGTTCTTCACGAGCTGAACAAACGTAAGCACACAGGAGAGAAAATATTATAGAAAACCATAAATATTTTCGAGAATATCATTTCCTCACAGCACTGTTTTAGGGAAACATCACTTCTGCAAAATAAAAACATATACGGGCCATACCATCATGCAGCAATTGTCGATCACAACTTCTTCATACACTATATCTGGGTACTTTTCAGCCACCTCTCGACAGCACTGCAATTACAGCTTAAAATGGGTTACTGACAAAAAGTTGAACATGGATACACAAACAATATAGCTACAAAGTAGAAGCGTACCTTAAGGAAAAGCCCGTCAGTTTTTTGCATGATATTAGCTTTGTGAATCGCAGACACTCTCTTTCGTCCATGGTTTTGAGCGTAGTGAAAGGCATACTCAGCAACCCTCAAACTTGCTTGGCGTGTAATAATCTTGAGGCTTTCAACAACACCCCTCACCACCTACATCGAACAGCAAAGCTCTTTAATCAGATTACTAATGGCCTCATAATCAATCGATCATTCCCATAACAACAAAGATGACATTAAGTGCTTACTTGATGTTCAAGTCCACTGTATTCTCCTTCTGTGTTCTCGCGGATTGTAATGAGATCAACATCATCGTACTTAGTCTTGTAACCGGGTAGACTGTAACAAGGTCGAACGTTGGCATAGAGATTGAGCTCCTTTCTTAGAGTGAGATTAAGAGATCGATGCCCTTTCCCGATCGGTGTTGCCATTGGCCCTTTGAGACCAACTTTGTTCCTTCTCACTGATTCAAGACTTTCCCATGTTAGGAAACTTTGGGTTCTAGGATCAACTTCTTTCCCAACGTAGTGTTCCTCCCATTCGATTGGCACTTCAGCGACTTTAAAAACCTTAAATTTCATAAAATACAGAGTGAAGAAATATAATTTTTTGGAGGAAAAGTTACCTTACACTAATAATAATATGTATGATACAGAGAAAGAGATCTTGATAATATATCAAATCGCACGACTGGTAACATGTTACCGGTGACTACAGTGAAGAAATATAATTACCAGGACAGAAAAACTTAATTATGGAGAATAAAATGCTCAAGCTTTTTCTCTACTTCCAAATAGTGTCACATTAGATACTGTATGGGTAGAACATATCTGAGGTAAAGGAGATGATCATGCATACAAGAAACTTCTCATTTTTCAATGAATCATCACATTTTAAGGCCGTTCACCAAAATCGGATTGATAAATCAAAATTTGACCGATTAAGTTCATCGTCAACAACATATTTTCTTCTCTCTCTATCCAACACAAAATACCTTTCCAAATTACAAGAAAATCAACAGACTAAGCTCAGAACCCTATCGTGGACCAGCGACCATCAGCCAAAACATTCTAGCACGAATTAAAACAAAATAAACAACACAATACAACAATTATGCCAGCCGATAATTGAAGGAACAAAGATTCCCCAGTTATACCTGCTTTACCGCCTCGGCGATCTCAGGTCCGATACCGTCTCCTGGAAACAAAGTGGCGCGGATCAAACCCGAACCCGAAGAGAATCCGCGATCGAAGAACCGAGGACTTTCCGCCGCCGAGATCATCCCACGCGTCGATCCCCAGCTTCGAGCGAATCGTCTCACGATTTGTGAAGCCATTGTTTTGTAGCTGATTCTATTCGACGATTGAGCTGCTTCAGCGTTCTATTTCAACCTTCTTCTCTATTGACTATTTACATTATTTGATTTAAGAATCTGTTATTTTAGTAATAAGAATCATATTGTATTAATTAGTAATAATGGTGTGTACTATTGAGCCTGTGAGTGGCCCACTTCAGCGGCAGGCCTTTTGGGCCAGAATGTAAGGAAAACTCTCTAATTGGGCCTCGTCAAGTAAATTGGGTTTCACATGATTTCCATTTAGGGTGTCCACAATAAAAAAAAATTTATAAAAAAAAGTGGGAGGAAAAATAAAAATTCAAAACCAAAATAAATGGGACCCAAAACTTTCCATAAACTAGTGTCATACCCATCATAGTCCATAGATATTATACACCCATAATGGTAGAAGTGTCATATGACATGACACATCACCCCATAACACACTCTATAAACTACTATTGTGGACGCCCTTGCTAATATTTCCCGCATAAATATGAAGCGTTACTTTTGATTTATAATATTTAGTAGATGAAATATTATTTTAAAAATTAATTTGTGAGGATGTGATTATAATAAATAGAAAATTGAGGTCACAATAGTAATTAGTCTTATCAAAATTAATTATTAAAATAAGGATCAAATTGCAATAAATTTAATACATCAAATAAATTGGAGTGCCATGACAATAGGACACTCACCCATTATATAAAAATATAGCTATCTAAATTAGAAACTTAAACGGGAATTCGTGCCCCATCTCCCCACAAACAAATGGGAATAAATTTCTCCACGTCCTCAGCTCTCCGTGTGGAATTTCCATTCCCATATAGTTTTTTATTGTGTAATCTAAATCCCAACGACGCTCCATGTCTCCCGGCATTTTAAAGAAAAGTGAAGAAATGAGTAGTGTGGCATTAAGAGAGATTCGAATATTAATAATGTATTTTATAAAGGTAATGAGAAGATTAAAAGTGAAAATTAACATAATAAAAAAAAATATTCGCGATATTTCTAGACCCCTCATTACATTTTATTCTAGAGTAATTTAACTAAACATTCGCTTTCCATTTGTCTAATTCAACGCTAACAACAGCGTACAAGTTATGCCAACCCATTTTCATAATCGCTAAATAAATACATTAAGGAAAAGCAAATCCCACCAAACAAGCATATTTAACTACAATATGCACAAGCTTAAAGTCAATTTAATATTTTTTTTTTAGTCTCCCTTTTACTATTTCAAACAGTCCAACGATAATAACCGCAGCATATTCCCGCGAACGGCAACCAACTATGGGAACGTTAAAATTACATTTCACAAAATATTCACTTTATATTTCAACCACATTAACAATTGTTTTTATTAATCGGTTACACAAATATATAGACTATTAATAAAAATAAGCACGTAAAAATAAGATATTTGTTAACCTAAATGCGTCAAAGTCCAATGCAACACGTGAAACTCATCGACTACAAAAATCCAGCTGTGATAAATATTTTTTGTTTGCTTATAACAACAATCCACTAGAGTCGATTTTCTTGGTGACCCATTCTTCTATTACTTGTGTGGCATTCTAATATTATTTAATTTATATCTCTTTTTTTTTCTGGACAACATATTTCTTTCTCTCATCTTCAAACATCAAAAACCTCAATCACATGTAGCTACACGATTAGATTTAAATCATGGGATTTCACGATAGCTTATTTTCTCTTGTGGGATTCGTGATTGGGATCCCATTAGGCCTCGTTCTTGGATTCTTCGTATTCATATACTCCGAACCCAAACAAAATATTTCAAAGGTAATAAATAATAATCTCGTACTGTTGCATAGCAGGTGTTTGTATATTTCCTGCTGTGATTTAATTTCTAATGATTCGATCGATGAATCTGTTAATCTCCATCAGATAATTTCAGGAAAATGCCGAAAGATTCGATTTTTCAATCTCCTTAGCTGATCTCATCCCGAAACTTCCCCTATGGGTTATGAATCCAGATTACGAGCGAGTAAGCATATAATTTCGTGTTCGAGCAATCGAAATAATATTATTTTTTTTGCTGTACTATAATCGAAATTACGATTGCAGGTTGATTGGTTGAACAAATTGATACACAGCATGTGGCCTTACTTTGACAAGGTAACGTATATTGATATTCTTACATTCGTGTTTGTTTTCTCCTTATTACATATCTCCTTAGGCTTAAATATATTAACTGTCCAAAAAATTGCTCTAATTTGGATACATATGGCACTTAAATTGCTACTTTTAACTTAAACGGACTGAAATTTGCTTCAGCATTGATACATACGGAACTAAATTGCCCACTTAAATTATGGAGACTAAAATTGCCAATCCCTCAAAGATACGGGACTAAATATATAATTAAGCATGTCCCCTTACTATTCGCTTACAGGCAGTTTGTGGGATCATTAAGAACTCGGAAGAAGCCATATTTGCTGATTATATAGGAACGTATCAGATAAAATCGATTCGTTTCGAATCTCTTTCTCTTGGAAATCACCCTCCTAAGCTTCACGGTAACAAATTTAATTCATGTTTTTTCTTCTGAAAAATATTCGAATGATTTCTTGAACAAGAATTACTTATGCAGGTTTGAAGGCTATAGATTCGAACGAGGACGAACTCGTTTTTGATCTTGCTCTGAGGTGGGCCGGAGATTCGAACATTTCACTGGGAATCGAACTCTCCCGTCTTAAACTCAATCTCCGGGTATGAAAAAAGTGTTACATATTAAAAAAATAAAAGATTATAGTAACTGTTACATTGGAAGAATCGAATTAAATGGACGGTATTTTGAAGCCCAGATAGTGGACATTCATGTTTCAGCAGTAACAAGGGTGGTTTTAAGGCCCTTAGTTCCAGCATTTCCCTGTTTTTCAAGTGTTTCGGTTTCTTTAACGGAGAAGGTAATAAGATGATTTTCTATTGTCTTATTATTATCATTTTTCTCTCTCTCCATTTTTATGCTTGGAGATGCATCATTCATGTTATTGATGTAAAATTCTAACTTCAAGATTACAGCCGAAGATTGATTTCGGGTTCAGAGTATTGGGAGGAGATATTATGTCAATCCCGGGACTTTACCGATATATCCAGGTGTGTTTTTACTTTTTAGTACCGTAAATGGTAAAATGGTTAATTATTTTTTTAACATGTGATTTAGGGAGTGTGGTGTTATAATGGCAAATAATTAAGGATGCGCCATTATACGACAATAAATTTCAAAATTAATTAATTTTTTAACATTATACGTCGGACCCTAGATTTTCTCCAAAAAAATTGCTTAATTTTGAAGCTATTATCCATAAATTTGCCAAAATCCTAGATTATACATCGAAAGATCTAGGTTCAAGTCTATAATGTTGCAATTTCTTAAATTTTGAAAGTTATTGTCCGTATAATGCCACTTATTTGTCCTTACAACGCCACACTTCCTAAATTAAAAGGTAATTAACCCCCAGAAAAAAAAAAGCAGACCTCGGGTCCTGCTAGCTGGTCAAGTTGGGTATAATCCAAATGGGTTCAGATCGAGACAAGTGTCACGATAATTGGCTGATTATCACATTGGATGGTGATCAATTAACACGGAGAGTCGCCACATGTCACGCTCTGAACCAGTTGAATTATGCCCAACCGAGTAGGGTAGACAAACCCCAAACCTCGATCTTTTGGGTCGTTTTATTTCGTTTTTCGTTTATCGCAGGGCATTGTAAGGAAACAGATAGCCAATCTTTATCTGTGGCCTCAAGCATATGAACTAGGAATCCTTGACAGCTCCATGTAAGCTCTACAACGTCCCCAAAATCTTCATTCAAATATATATATATATATATATATATTTAATTTTCAAACTTTTACGACAGAGGAGCAGCGAAGAAACCCGTAGGAATCCTACACGTGAAGATCATTCGAGCCCACAAACTCTTAAACAAGGATCTCTTCAGCACATCTGATCCCTACGTGAAGCTAAGCCTCAGCGGCGAAAATCTCCCCTCGAAAAAGACCTCGGTGAAGATGAACAATTTAAATCCCGTGTGGAACGAAGAATTCAAGCTCTCCATTAAAGAACCCGAGACCCAAGTCCTCTTTCTAAAGCTCTACGACTGGGAAAAGGTTCGTTCATTTTCTGGTCCTCAATGTTTGGGGTACGAGTATTTTTGGTCCTCAATGTTTGGGGGTATGAGTGTTTTTGGTCCTCATGTTTCGAGATGCCACATTTTTAGTCCTTTGGGGATTTTGATCTCCCGATTAATTTTACATTTAACTTGAACCGAATTACGGGCCTGACCATCAAATGTTACGTGCCGGGCCCGGTCAGCCCGGTTTTGCGGGCAAAGAATGAGAGATCTGACCCGACCCGTAATTACATCCTACTTAACGGTAAAATTAATCGGGGACCAAAATCGTTCAAAATCGGTAAAATAATGGACTAAGTGTGACATCTCGGAACATGATTAGTGAAAAAGTTTCTACCCTAAACATTATGGAGACCAGAAATGGCTTTCGTCCTCCATTTTGCACACTCACCCCCGAACTTTTTCCAAGTCAAGAAAGTACCTATAAAGATCGAACTTTTTGTTAGTAATATTCCCACATTGGTTAGTAGTCCAAGTCTTTCCTTTACTTTAGGAATTAGTTATCCTATTTTTAGTAGAGTCGTTGGTGACTTAGTAAGTAATATTAGTTAGTGGTATAGTGGGAAGTTAGTCATATGTATGCCTATATTAAGGCCATTTTTTGATTTATGAAACGATAATTCCAGCTAAAAGAAAATAACAGTGGTATCAGAGCTCGGTTGTCATCCTTGATACATCAATGGCAGATTCTAACTTTGTTGGTCCCGCCATCCCTCGCTTTGATGGTCACTACGACCATTGGAGCATGTTAATGGAGAATTCCTTGCGGTCGAAGGAGTATTGGCCCATCATCGAAGTTGGCATTGAAACTCCACCAGTAGGTGCAACTAATGTCGAAAAATCTGAATTTGAAGCTAGAAAGCTTAAAGATTTGAAGGCGAAAAATTATCTATTCCAAGCCATCGATCGTCCCACCTTGGAAACTATTCTTTGCAAAGAAACTTCCAAGGATATTTGGGATTCGATGAAAAAGAAATATCAAGAATCGACGAGAGTGAAGCGTGCACAACTTCAAGCTTTAAGAAGAGACTTTGAAACGCTACAAATGAAGGACGGCGAATCTGTCACCAACTATTGTGGTAGAACCATGGAGATTAGTAACAAAATGAGATTCCTTGGCGAGAAGATAGAAGACGTTGCTATCGTTGAAAAAATTCTACGCTCGTTGTCGCCGAAGTACGACTATGTTGTTTGCTCGATTGAAGAATCTAAAGACATTGATAAACTCTCCTTTGATGAACTTCAAAGCTCTTTGTTAGTTCATGAACAGAAGATGAACCGAAGTTCAGTTACGGAGGAGCAGGCCTTAAAATCTACTACCTTTAATTCTAGAGGAAGGGGTAGAGGTAGAGGAAGAGGAAGAGGAAGAGGAGGTCGAGACACTAGAGAAGGCAGCAGTCATTTCAAGGCCGGCAACGATCATTCTCAAGGAAGAGGCCAGGGACGAGATAAGCGTTTTGACAAATCTAATGTGGAATGTTTCAGATGCCATAACTTTGGTCATTATAAATCCGAGTGTTACACGAGGCTGCCCAAAGACCATAACAAGAGCGAAAAGTCAAACTTCGTCGAGAAGGAAGAATCTGAGACATTGTTAATGACCATACAAGGTGAAGATTATCTCAATTCAGACATTTGGTACGTAGACACCAGCTGCAGTAATCACATGAGTGGAAGTAAGTCTTCATTCTCTTCTTTAAAAGAAGATTTTCATTCTACTGTGAGTTTTGGGGATTACTCTACTGTTGAGGTGATGGGAAAAGGCGACATCAAGATTAAAATCAAGACAGGTTTCGTCGAAACAATTTCTGACGTCCTCTACGTTCCTAAGCTGAAGAGCAATTTATTGAGTGCGGGCCAGCTACAAGAAAAGGGTTATATGATAACTATTCAGAAAAGCGTTTGCGAAATATATGATCCGGTTCGAGGTGCTATTGCGCTTATTCCAATGAATTCCAACATATTATTTCCATTAAAGATTGAATGCATTCAATCTTGTCTGATGGCTGATGTGAAAGACGCTTCGAGGTTGTGGCATTTACGCTATGGTCATTTGAGCTTTGGAGGATTGAAAACACTCCAACAGAAGAATATGGTCACGGGTCTTCCTCAAATTACTAATCCTTCACAAGTATGCGAAGAGTGTGTTGTTAGTAAACAAGCACGTACTCAATTCCCGAAAGGTAAATCGTGGAGAGCAAAGAGCGTTTTGGAGCTGATACACTCAGATGTTTGCGGGCCGATAAAACCGTACTCCAATAGAGGTAAAAAATATTTAATTACATTTACTGATGATTTTTCGAGGAAGACATGGGTTTATTTCTTGCAAGAAAAATCCGAAGTTTTTTCAGCGTTTAAAATCTTCAAAGCTCGTGTCGAAAATGAAGCGGAACGGAGGATTAAAACACTTAGAACCGATCGAGGAGGCGAATATTGCTCAAAAGAGTTTGATTATTTCTGCGAAGATCAAGGAATACGAAGAGAGCTTACGACGGCATACACACCACAACAAAACGGGGTATCGGAGAGGAAAAATCGAACCATTCTCAATATGGTTCGAAGCTTATTGGCGAGCGGAAAAATTTCAAAATCATTCTGGCCGGAAGCGGTTAATTGGAGCATTCATATTCTGAATAGAAGTCCAACCTTTTCTGTTCAAAATATGACGCCCGAAGAGGCTTGGAGTGGAAGAAAACCAGCGGTCGATCATTTCAAGATTTTCGGGTGTATCGCTTATGCTCATGTCTCAGATGAAAAGAGGAAGAAACTCGATAACAAGGCTGAAAAGTGCATTTTTCTGGGTGTAAGTGAAGTTTCTAAAGCTTATAAATTATTTAATCCACTAACGAAAAATATCATTGGAGTCAAGTGGGTCTATAAAACAAAGCTAAACGAGAATGGCGAAGTCGACAAATTCAAGACTCGGTTGGTCGCGAAGGGATACAAGCAAAAGTATGGAGTCGACTACACAGAAATATTCTCTCCAGTTGCGAGACTCGACACTATCAGGATGGTGATCGCATTGGCGGCTCAAAACTCTTGGTCTATTTTCCAACTCGACGTCAAATCGGCATTTCTTCACGGGTACTTAGACGAAGAGGTATTTCTTGAACAACCCCCTGGTTATGTTAAAGTTGGATACGAGCATAAAGTCTACAAATTAAAGAAAGCACTCTATGGACTTAAGCAAGCTCCACGAGCTTGGTATAGTCGCATTGAGGCTTACTTTATGAAAGTCGGTTTTGTGAAATGTCCGTATGAGCATACGCTTTTCGTTAAGTTTGGAGATAACGGAAAAATGCTTATTGTTTGCTTGTACGTTGATGATCTCATATTTACGGGGAACTCTGACGTCATGTTTAAGGAATTCAAGAAGTGTATGATGGATGAGTTTGAAATGTCCGACCTTGGCTTAATGCATTATTTTTTGGGAATAGAAGTGTCGCAATCGAGAAATGGGATTTTTATTTCTCAGCGGAAATATATTGGTGATATTTTAGAAAGGTTCAACATGAAGGATTGCAATCCATCGAGTACTCCGGCTGAAGTTGGGCTGAAATTAAGTAAGGATGTTGACGGAAAAAAGGTCGACAGCACACTTTATAAGCAAATCGTGGGCAGCTTGATGTATCTAACTGCCACACGCCCGGATATAACATATTCTGTGAGTCTAATCAGCAGGTACATGGAAAATCCTACAGAATTGCATTTATTCACAGCCAAGAGAATCCTACGTTACTTGCAAGGAACTCGGGATTTCGGCTTATTTTATAAAAAGGCTGAAAAATCACAGTTGTTTGGGTTTACTGATAGTGATTATGCAGGAGATCAAGACGATAGGAAGAGCACTTCCGGATATTTATTTATGTTTGGTACATGTGCGATCTCGTGGTTGTCGAAGAAACAACCTATTGTTACTTTATCGAGCACGGAAGCTGAATTCGTTGCTGCTACGACGTGTGCGTGTCAAGCCATTTGGCTGAGAAGAATTCTCGAAGAATTAAAGTTCAAACAATCAGGTGCGACTACGATATTTTGTGACAACATCTCGACGATCAAACTTTCGAAGAACCCCGTGTTATATGGACGAAGCAAGCACATTGATGTGAAAACGTATTTTCTGAGGGATCTTAGCAATGAAGGAAAGATAGAGATGATCTACTGCAAAAGTGAAGATCAAGTCGCCGACTTATTCACAAAAGCTCTAAGGAAAGAATCATTTCAAAAGCTTAGACAGCTGCTGGGAGTCTGCGTTGCTGGCAATCATTTATTAAACTAAGTGTTAGCAAACACTAATTTACGGGAGGGATTGTTTGTAATATTCCCACATTGGTTAGTAGTCCAAGTCTTTCCTTTACTTTAGGAATTAGTTATCCTATTTTTAGTAGAGTCGTTGGTGACTTAGTAAGTAATATTAGTTAGTGGTATAGTGGGAAGTTAGTTATATGTATGCCTATATTAAGGCTATTTTTTGATTTATGAAACGATAATTCCAGCTAAAAGAAAATAACACTTTTAAGGGCTCCGTTTCTTGTTAAAAATTGTAGATTGGTGCTCATGATTACCTGGGAATGCAAGTGGTTCGATTGAACGAGCTCGTCCCATACGAAAAAAGTGAGCTCGAGCTCGGGTTGGTTCACAGCATGGACCCTAACGATCCCCGCAACAGGAAACCGAGGGGGCATATTTTATTACACGTGACCTTCGTTCCTTTCCTCGAAGACAGCGTGAGGTTCAGCGGGTCCCTGAGCCGCCACGGGAGGGACCCGAGCGTTGTTAGTTACTCTCACGAGGATCACGAGACCACGTCATTGTGTGGGACCGGTTTGCTTCTTGTTACGGTCGTGAGTGCTAAGGATGTCGAAGGGAGGCGCCATCACAGCAATCCTTACGTTAAGGTCTTGTTCAGAGGAGAGCATAAGAGAACTAAGGTTCGTTGATATATGGGAAAAAGTTGAAATCTTGCCAGATAATTTGGCTTAATTATTTTTTTTAGTCGTATATCTACGGGTGACATTAAAGGACACATGAATTAAAGAATGTCGAGTTTGGGATAATAGTTTCGACAATTAGAAGTAATTTGGGGCAATTAATCCTGAAACTTAATTTCAGTCAGGAATTAACACATGATCTGACAATTAAATTGAAGAAAATAGTACGCGGCATTGAACATGATGATTTGGACCGAATTTTTTCCGGTATCACGTAAAATTTTCACTTCAAATTAATTGTCCCGTGCAACACAGGTGTGTTAATTCCGGGCTAAAATTAGGTCTAAATTTTCCTCAACTTACTTCAATTCGTGGGTGACATTGATCTGGCCTGAATTTTTTCCGACACAGATTTTTTCCTAAAATTAATTGTCACGCGTGCCTCTACCATTAATTTGCCTTACAATTTCTTCATTTTCGAGATTTTTTGTTGTAGAATTGTCACCCATATTTAGTTATCTTAAAATGTCACGCTCTCAAATATACATCACTGGGAAAATTATTAAGCCTCTAATAATTTGTCTCAAATCATAACTAATCTGCATGTTTTTTCTTTCTAGACGATCCATAAAACTCGAAACCCTTACTGGCACGAAGAGTTTCAGTTCATAGTAGACGATGCCCCAGTGAAGGATCGAGTTCATGTCGAAGTTATGAGCAAGAGGAGACGATTCGGGTTCACGTTTAAGGTAAGAAAATCGTCTGCAAAATTTTCTGAGTGCTCAGCTGAATTTGATAATCTGGAGAAGGTAATAATATTTTTGAATTTGCAGGAATCACTTGGATTTGTTGATGTTAATCTTGGAGATGTTGTATGTAACGGTCGCATCAATGAGAAGTATCATCTAATTAATTCAAGAGATGGGATCATACACTTGGACATAAGATGGAAAGTGATATGAAGTACAAGATGATGATGATGATGATGATACAACCATACAAAGGTTAAGGAGGGGGAGGGGGAGGGGGATATATTTTTATTTATTCAATTAATTTATAATGTTTATTGAACAGATTATTGTATTTTATAAAAATAAATTACACAGGTTAATCCACTCGTGGAGAAATACCACTTGTGGGAGAAGCTCACGTGAACAAACAAGTCCACTTGTGAGAAATACCAATAGAGAGAAGCTTATGTGAGCAAACAAAGTAAAATAAATATTGAATTTATAAAATTATTCATACATTCAATATCTAATAACTTAATTTCTATAGCAAATTAAATTTAAACCCCCACAACAATAGTGGATAATAAAATCAAATATATCGTTGACGACAAGCTTTCCATCGTTGATGATGAGTCAAATCATATATTTAGTTTTGATTAGAACGTCTCTTTGGGCAAGTATGCAACAATCTTCACCCAAAGCTCTAATACTCAAAGATTAAGAAATTTTTCAATCCATTCAAGGTACTTCTCTAAAAAGAAAGAAAATTCCCTTGGAAGGAGAAGAAGACCAATGAAGAGGAAGACAAACTCCCAACAAATTGAATGAACAACGTAGAATAAAAAAAGACGGACCGCCAAAAAATTGAACGAACAAGGTAGATAAAGAAAAATACAAACATTAAATTAAAGAAATAGATGAAAACAAATTATATGGACCCCACCAACATCTAATGGAAGTGTGAGAAGATGTCTTTTAGATTTATGGTGCGTTTGGTTTGTGGAATTCGGCGAGGAAAAGAAAAGGAAATGTGTAGGGGTACAACGGTTGAAGCGTGAAGTACAATTATTTGATGCGCTAACTTAGTTTTTCGTCGTACTTTCCACACACGAATTCCACATACCAAAACGCACCATTAGAGTTGCGGAAGGGGGAGAAAAGTTTAGGATTTTTAGAGCTACATAGTGATTGTAGTGCATTTACCAAACACTCAGTTTTATTAACAATCGGTCCCCAACATTCATGTTGAAGGTTTCGGGTTCAAATTTATTGGAGACGTCGTCTATCGTAGTTCGGTGGAGATCTGGAAGTCGACACCTAACTCTAGTGATTAATTTTATTTTCGGAGTGTGAGGCGAAATCAGATTCCTGTGTAAGTAAAAATGAAAATGATTTATTTAGAATAGGAAAAAAGGATGTATATATATATATATAGGGTAAATTATGCAATACCCCTACGTGATTATACCGAAATACATATAATTATCATATGCTATTTTATTGCGCGAAACTCATTTGTGCTATCTAAAACTTAGCATCGTACATAAACATAGCATTGTACCCCCAATTATGGAATTATGGAATGAAATGACAAAAAATAAATTTTGCACTATTTTCAAATCATGGAGATTTTAACGCTTATTTTTTAAACAAAACGTCAACTATACGCTATTTACCTTTTTGAATATAAGATAATTAATGTAAATATCTTCATCGGCCGAGGATCTATCTGCTTTTGCTTATAAAATCCAGACTGCAATTCAAGAAACCAAACCCTAAGCAAAAACCTCACCTCTCAAGTCTTCAACAGTCACACACAAACAATCCAAATCCATGGCATCATCTTCCATGAAATTCCTCTCCCTAGCGCCGCCGCCGCCGCCGCCGCAAGCCCTATCTACTTGCCACCAGCACCACACATCCTTCACCTCCGTACCAAGACTCGCTCTTACCTTCCCTTCCATCGCTACGAGCTACTCACTCCAGCAACCCATCACCACCAAGCTCGCGCGAAACGTCGCCGTTTCCTCCGACGTGGAGGTCGACGACGAAGAAGCTGATAGCGATTTGGCCCTCTCCGGCGAAGAGAAGTCTGATTCTGAGGAGCTGAGCTTTTCCCCCGACCTGAAGGTCTTCGTCCGAAACCTGTCTTTCAGCGTCGACAGCGCCGCCCTTGCCGAGCTGTTCGAAGAAGCCGGCAACGTCGAGATGGTCGAGGTCAGTTTAGTAAATAACCATCACGATGATATCCTATTGTGTTCTCTGTTATTCAAGATAAGATTGTTGATTATATGATGACGTGGCAGGTCATCTACGACAAGGACTCCGGAAGAAGCCGAGGCTACGGCTCCGTGACCATGTCCACCGCCGAGGAAAGCGCAGCCGCGGTCGAACGGTTCAACGGCTACGTAAGCCACACGCGCCGTCGCGTCTCAAAATCAGATCTAATTCTGTAAACATTCCTTGAACATCCATTGGCTCTCTGCAGGAACTTCAGGGCCGGCGCCTGCGTGTCAGCTCCGCACGACCGCAGAAGCGAGAGAGCTCTCCGTTCCGGGGAGGCTCTAGAGGCGGCGGATCTAGCTCCGACGGCCCCCACAGAGTCTTCGTGGGGAACCTCGATTGGGGAGTCGACAACGTCGCCCTCGAGGCGCTGTTCAGCGAGCAAGGGGACGTCAAGGACGCTTGGGTCGTCTACGACAGAGAGAGCGGAAGGTCGAGGGGCTTCGGATTCGTGACGTACGGCTCCGCCGAGGAAGTCGCCGGTGCTATCTAATCGTTGGACGGCGCTGTAAGTATTATCTATCTCTTTCTTATTTTGCGTTAGCTGTTGAGTGATGAACGAATTGGTGCGGCGTTGCTGAGCTGTTAATTTCTTCTCCGATCTCAGGACCTCAACGGGAGAGCCATTCGCGTGAGCGCCGCCGAGGCGAAGCCGAGGCGCGGCTATTGATGATGATAAGTGTGTTGTTGACTGGTGGTGTAATGACGAAGATAGCCCTGCTTATTACGTTTTAATTAGTCGATAGTTTTATTTCTTTGAAATCGTAGTACAATTATGCCCTTATCTTACAAGAGCCAAATACAGTACACGTTATCGTCATTAAATACGGAATTCGATTAAGATCGCCCACTAGTTTCATATAAATGTAACGTTACCGAGTGTTTTTAATATATTGATTTTGGGTCGGATGAGAATATTGAATGGGATTGGGAGGAATTTTGTTGTACAATGGCAAATATTGATAGATAAACATGAATTATAATATTCCTCTGGGTCCCGCAATAATCGATTGCATTGATTGGAAGGTTTCTGTTTTGAAGGAGTCTCACTTATGGACATGTTTTTATTACATTTATTATAGGGTATTTAGTTGAGCATAAAAGAATACAAATATAAAATAATAAAATAGGAAGAGTTCCGTTACCGGGAATCGAACCCGGATCTCCTGGGTGAAAGCCAGATATCCTAACCGCTGGACGACAACGGATTGTCATATAAAATTTACATTTGTACTAATAATCCTAAAAATTTGTAAACACGATTACGATTTAATTGGGGACAGATTTATGTATTTTTTACTTTTCTTAATGATTGTGTTACTAACTTTAAACAGTTAGAGTTAGGGTCCTAGAGTAAAAATTTTTTTTGCTTATTATTACATCGAGATATTTGATGTTTATGTTGTGGGAATTGCATTGGGTTGTTGGAAAGTGGAGTTTGTTTCTTTCTTTCATTCTATGGTTTTCCTTTGAAGGTATAACGTTGCTTCTTACTTTCCATTTGTTTGGTGTGCCTTGAAAAACGAATACATGGAATTATATTAGGTTAGATTTTTCCCCAATTGATTGTTGCCCAATATTTATTATGCACAAAGCGTCGTCTCGAGTTTATTACAGGCTTTTTGTGAGCTATAAGGTGTGTGGCCTTCTAGAACCATACATCTCCCTATGCTGCTAAGAATTCAGAGACGATATAAAAACATGCAGGCTCCTAAGTCAAGTAAAATAAACATATATAGTAAATGCATTTCCCCTTTCGAATGGGATGTTAGTTTGCGTTTGTAATTAGGCTTAATTACATTTTTCGGTCCGGTATATAAAGGGGGTGGCTTGCATTATAAGCACAAACGTGTTGCAATTATAATACAACAAGTTTCAAATTCGAAGTAAGTTTCCCAAATTAAAAAAATGCAATTTTAAGACAATAAATTTCAAACATGAACCAGTTTACTAGCCTCAAATTACTTCAATCTTTGAACTTATTGTCCTTCAGCTGCAACAATTAACGTAGGTGCCGTTATCGTTTCAATTTCAAAACTTATTTTCCTAAAATTGCAACCACTTAGTTAAGTATCCTCAGTATACATGAACTAAAAAATTAATTAACCATTGGGATTATGATGCCGGCTTTTGTCTACTGTTGATTCAAATAATATTCGAAGATACTCGATTAGAATATAAATTGAATGCAAATAAGAATACGATACTATGCGATTCGATTCGGTTCGTTTGCACCCCAACAACAATTACAAGGCTCAATAAACTTTTACTATATAAGCCCAATATAATTAATCTCACCCTTCAAACTACAGTAAGCCCAATACATTTTGAGTTATGTCTTTAAAATATTAATTTAACTGCCCGATAATAGAATAAGCCCAACTAATAAGCCCAAGGACAAAATAAATCCAATTAATAGAAAATAGGGTGCGTTGTCGTCTTCATCATCGTCTTCTTCCTGCAGCAGCCGCTCTATCGGCCGCTCCGCTCCCTTCCGATCCATCCGAGATCTCGCCGCGACGCCGAGCAACAGCACCAAAACCGCTCCGACCCGTATCTCCGGCGCCGATCTCGGCGGACCGTGCTTGCAGCAGCAATGTTGCAAAACATTCCTCACCAGATTGCGCATTCCCCGGCGCGACTAGGTCTTCCGAACCCTAATTCCCCTTCCCTCCACAACCAGAATCCTCAATCGTCTCAGAATTCACAAACTCACCAGCCACGTAATCAATCTCAGAATCAGCCACCAACAAACCCTTACGTCTCCTCAACTCTCCTCCCTCTGCTGCCGCCTCTTCCCAGAGCTCAACACCTCCTCGCGCAGATGTCCTCTCTCTGCTCGAAGCTCTTCGAAGTCTCCCCTAACCGCTCCCACTGGATCAGCTCCTTCCGCGGCTCCTTACCCACTTTCTCGCCCTCTTCCTCCCAAGCCAATCAACAGCCTCCACCGTCTCCTCCGACCTCCACCGACGAAATCATCGATCGGTTCTCATCCCTCCAAGACCAGATGTTAAAAGCAGTCTCCGAGCTCCAAGAGATCCTCGACCTCCAAGATTCCAGAGAAAAGCTCGCCCGCGAAATCAGATCCAGAGACTCCGCCCTCCTCAGCTTCGCCCACAAGCTCAAGGAAACAGAGCACGTGCTCGACGTCCTCGTCGACGACTACTCCGACTACCACCGCCCTAAAAGGGCCAAGTCCTCCGATTCAGATTTTTCTTCAGCCACCACAGTCACAGCCCACCTGAAGCTCTCCGATGTACTCTCTTACGCCCACAGGATAAGCTACACCACCTTCGCCCCGCCCGAGTTCGGCTCGGGTCAGGCCCCGCTCCGCGGGGCGCTGCCACCCGCCCCGCAGGACGAGCAGATGAGAGCCTCCCAGCTCTACAGCTTTGCGAATCTTGATGTCGGTCTGCCCGAGGAAGAAGGGAGGGTGAAGATGATCGAGCCCTTGATCGAACCGGCCGCACCGGTGGCTGCGGAGGGCGAGCCACCTCTGCCTGCGGTTCATGGGCTGTTGGTGCCTCCCAACATTGTGGTGCCTAGCGGGTGGAAACCGGGGATGCCCGTGGAGCTGCCGAGCGATCTGCCCATTTTGCCCCCGCCCGGGTGGAAGCCTGGTGACCCCATTGCTTTGCCTCCGTTGGATTCGAATCCCGTTGGGCCCCCGAGGGCTGCTGAGGAGCAGCAGCAGCAGCAGCAGAGTAGGGGGACGTTGTTGCCTCCTCCTCCGCAGCCTCCTCAGGTTCTTGGGAGGGCGGGGCCCGAGCCTATACAGGTTAGGCATGTGCAGCTTGATATTGAGTATGATAGTAGCGATTACAGTAGCGATGAGGGTTCTTCGGGTAGCGAAGATTGATTTGTGGATTAAACTACGGGTTTTTTTTGTTGTTGTTGTTTCTCGTGTTGGTCTTCTTCTCGTGTGGATTGTGTTTGTTTCCTTACGTACGGGATATTAGAAATCGATACGTTGCAATTTCGTTTATTGCTTGACTGAGTTAAGCTGTCTGGAGGAAATCATCGGTTCTCAATCAATCATGCCTCAACTAGATAAATTCACTTATTTCACACAATTCTTCTGGTCATGCCTTTTCCTCTATACTTTCTATATTGCCATATGCAATGGAGATACATGAGCTGCAGAGAATTCGAACCTAAACACACACTAGGGGGTGAAAGATGAGTCGACTCGAGCTCAATGTTATTGAAAATCGATGCCATGTAAATTTGTTAATTACAACATAATCTGCTTAAAAACCCGAACATGAACACGCACTAAGAGTTAATAGATGAGCCGGCTCGAGCTTGTTCGTGCGATCCAAAGCTCTCCAAGCTGGCTCGTGAACATTTTTTTAATTATTTTTTTAAATTTTTATACCTACTTGAGCCTAAAAAGTCGAGCTTAGTTACCTTATGATCGAGCTCTAGCTCTGAAAAAAAAAAAGCTGGATGCGTGAGCCAGTAAAATCAGCTCAAGCTCGACTCAGAAACTAAAATTAAATAAAAAAACATTTCGTCATTCATCAATTACGCAGAAACTAAAATTAAATAAAAATCCAGCTATTCACGAAGCTCGGAATTTCGCAAGTTTTGGTTCAACTTCGGTTTCACCAGATCGGAGTCGGTAAAAAAAAAAAAAAGGAACAAAAATCCGGTCGAAAACGTAGAAAAATAACCATGAAATCCCACGTAAAAAAAGGCTAGTACAATTGACTAGTGGGAATCACACTTTGTCACCTGGCTCTTTCATCTGTAACGTTGTCCTCGAAAGGCTCGCCTCCAATTCGTTTAACTCGTCAATGTCAAGATCATCATCATCATCATCATCGTCGTCATCATCAGCTGCATCATCTTTTCCTTCATTTGCAGATGACGTGGAAGAACTTGGTGGAACCTCAAGGGGTTTCGGTTTATCGACCTAATCAAAGCATATCAATGTGTACTCAGTAAAACCAACAGCAAGAGCAAGTAATCAAAAATCTTGCAAGCACTAACAACTTTTTGCTCAATTGATGAGATCAAGAAATCACCTTTTGATCTTCCCCTCGCTCTTCTTCTTCTCTCTGGTACTCGTCGTAGGCTCCCACGTCATCAACGAATAAGCTCGCATCGGACAAGAAGAGTTCACGGCCACTGTAAGACGGTAAGAATACACTAATATGAGTACGGTTCCTGATAGAGGCATCATGAAATGTGGATATGATATTTTACCTCATACGGTCATTCTTAGCTCTATCTGCCACTTGTGCAGCCAAGCTAGCTTCTTTCTCCTCCACCTTCTTCTTCTTCCATTGCACGAATAACTCCGGGGTCATGGGAGTTGAGGTCGCGAGTTTCGATCGCTGAAAGAATATTCATTTATGCCCATTAGTGCAATAGCTAACTTATGCATCTCTCTATATAGAGCCAAATAGTACGAATATTTGCAGCGGGTACCTTGTTTTCTATCTCTTCCTCGACGGATATTTTGTCCTTTTCCTCTTCTAAGAGTGCCTTCATCTGAGACTTCAAGATATACCCGGGAGGAAGTGCGTGTCTGTAGTGACAGTCTTTGCCGCCGTTGGGGCAGGCCCAAAACCAACCGTACTGTTTCTTCTCGACTGCTTCGAGAAAATATTTGCACACCTTCGAAAAGGTGACGTCAAAGAGGGATATTTGTATCAGTGACTCACGAAATGGCACAACATGGTATTGGGTTAGAAACTTTTAAAGCAAACACCAAGCACAATAACAAAGTATCACAACACTGGAAGACATCCATGGTATATGCAATCAAATAGGTGTGCCCCACCGAAGGAAACACAATCAATGATCATTGACGGGCACCCATTTAAAGGAGCACCATAGTCCACAGGCAAGTGTCTAAGTTGGGAGTGCTGAGGAGGTGGCGTACACGGTGTACGTTAAGGTGAAATAAGGCTTCTGAATCCCAAGAAGCATGTTTTCTTCACCTATTTCCCTTTTTCGAATATTTTTCTCAGGTTTTTCCTATGATTTGATTCGTTTCAACTGGAAAATGAGGAGCAGCAGACTCTATTTACAAGTATCTTTGCAATGTTGAAATCTTTCCATTGTGTTTCGGTTAAACTAATGAACATAAATGACTTACAGAAAAGAAGAATTTCAATGAGCAGTTCCCTCGGTTTTGTTTGTAAAACAGCTAAATATGAGTTGCAAACAGGTGAGGGAACAAGGCTTACGATGTCTGTAGGCTTATTCTTGTTATACTCCTGGCTCTTTGACTCGACAACCTTCTCCAATGTCTCTTGGTCCCAATCTTCCATTGTTCCTTGTTCTATTTTGATTTATGCATAAGCCAGAAAGTCAGAACTTTTCAGACAAAATAGTAATAATAATAAGAAAAAAAATACAACAAAGAAATGTAAGATCAAGAATGTACAAAAACAATTTCGGTAAATATCAACCTTCGTCGCGCTTGTCACTATAGATATCAATCTTCTCCCCTTTTCTCTGGACATTCAAATCGTGCGAGAACTTGCATTTGAATCCTTTTGCACACTGCCCAACCTTGAAGTGCTCGCACAGGATCGACTTTGGATCAATGCCTGAACGGTAATTAGATAATAAGATTCAAGTGATACACAATATATAACCCATCATACCTTCTAGAGTTCCCAAAACAATATAAAGAAAACTACCTAAAAAATAGGTTAGTTAAACACAAAATTGTATCACTTCTCTAACTCTCCCTCTCACCCAATATATATGTATATATACGTGTATCGATATAGAACATATCTAAGTAGAAATAAAAGTATATGCAAATACTGAAATCATTAAGCATTACCAACAGGAACCTTAGGCTGCTTCACAGCAACCTTAAACAGCTCATTGAGTTCCTTCTCTCTAGCCTTCTCTTCCTCTTTCTTCTTCTGTTAAATCAAATTATTCATCGACACACCAAATCAAAACCGAACCCATAAATATAAAAGAGGAAAAAGAAAGCGTAATACGTTCAACAAGAGACCAGATAGATAAAAGCGGGAGCTAACGCAGTTGATTAGAAATCTCAGAGAGTTCTAAAGCTTAACCTGTGCGTTGATTTTGGCTGCATCAGGTTTAGGCTGAACATTCTGCTGGAGTGACTGCACGTACTTCTGGACATTCTTGGACTTGTTTTTGTTCTTCAATCCGAAAGTCTTGTCCTCGACGATCTTTTGCTTCTTCGCCAAATCGGCTTTCGATTGCTGCTTCGGGGGCATCTTGCGTGCTACCTAATACTCGGTTAACTATACTTATCAAGGTAAATAATTTTGGGAATCAATCAAACCGGCGAGCGATTGTATTGGCTACCGCCGGCGGCGACGGGAGAGAAGGCGTGTGTTGCAGCTCTCGATAGAGTGGAGCCGAGTTGCGTCGTTGGGGATGTGTGTTCGATTTCTAGAAAGGTCCTTCGATTTAGGAACGACACTACAAATCTACCCTTGCCAACTTTGGAATGGGCTTGCATTAACCAAATGAAATGGGCTTGCTTGAGGCCCATTTAATGATGCAGTTTAGATTTATAATCAACAATGGTTTATTATTATTTTTATTTATTTTTTTCTATCACGAGTCATCTCACTCAATCAGCTATGGACTTGCACCACACTCTCCGATGATGGGCTAATTCATGGGGTGAGGTGAGAATAATATTAGACTTCCCACCCAATACCGAAATCAAGGTCCCTAGTGGATTCGGATACGAGGCTTGAATTGAAGTGTCTGGGATCTAATCAAGAAATCAAGGCCCTTGAGGACAACAACGAAAAAATGATTCAACGAAGGAAATCATTTCATTTTCTTGCTTGTTCTGTTTTCCCTTCGTTTTTTGACACGCTCAAATACTAACAAGTGTACTAGGTCGTGCAAGTAGTATAAAACGGACGTAAGTCCGAGTATCGATCCACGAAGATAGCTCGATTAATTTTTAAGTAATTATTCCTAATTCTTATTTAGACAAAAAGGGAATTTTTAATGTTTTGAAATTTTATAAATGAAACTAAAACAAGAATTTTAAATAAAAAGTAGATAAAATATAGCAAGTACGCAAAGAACGATTAAAATCAAATAATGGAAACGTGATCAAGACACATGCTCGGCACAAATTATTCCTACGTTTTCATGTAATTTATTCTAACTAATCAATACGAATCTTAGTTAAGGTAGAATTTCCTAAAATAATCGCTACTCGTTTGTCCCGCAATAGCAATCATATGCGATAGGGAACCAATTTCTATATGTCAATAGAAATTGTAGTTTCTACGCACGCATTCAATCTCTATGAAATTCCCCGAGTTTAAACGCTTTCGGCGCCTAAGATCTCGGAAACCACACATACGAAACCGAATTCCAGGTCTGGTCGGTTTTACGTAGTGGTGCTCGATGTTTATTGTTCTAACTAGTCTAATCACTTTGTCCGTCTCATAAACCGGTCAATGATCATGCATAGGTGGCCAATCACACGCAAGCATTAAACTCAAACATAGAACACATAACTTAATTCATACGATCAAATAGAATAAAAAAATAACATTAGCACGTAGTCATAATTCGGCCTAACACGGCCTCAATCACATAATAAATTACGCTTAGCATAGTCTTAAACGGAAACAACGACAAAGTCATAGAAAACATCATTGAAACGTCTAAATAAAAATATAAAATTCGTCCCTGACGGTGTTCGGATTGTCACGCCTCTCTCCGGTATCTCCCGTCACGATTCAAGGAAGAAACACCGCTCTCCTCACGAGAGAGATTCTGCTCCTTGCTTAGCCGTATGTTTGATGTGCGAGAGAGAGTCTTCTGCCCTGCCAGAGAGCTGCTTGCTTCGTTGGGGTTGCGGCTGTGAGCTTCAAGAGATGTTTTGCTGCGTGGTTCTATGTGTCAGAGCTCGTCCCCTCTTTTTTTTCCTTTTTTTTTTCTTCTCCTCTACGTGATATCTCTCTTTTACTTCAGCCGTCTAATTCTTCCTCCTCCCTAGGTCTCTTTTCTCTTCTTAGCCGTTCTCCCCTCAAATCTCGTTTTTACAGTTAGATTTTGATATTCAAAATCTGGTAAATTGCCAAATTGCCCCTGAGATTTCTAAAATTGCAAATAGATCCCCCGCAATTCTAAAAGCTTCAAAAGTGATCCTATTTTCCCGCTTTTGGTTTCTTTTGCTCCGATATCTATCAAATAAGATATATAAATATAAATGTAGGACATTCGAAGCAATTCGAATAGATAACAATCGAAAACACACTTTACCGGGTATAAAAACAATGTAAAATCCTAACTTATCATTTTTTGACTTTTTTTTTCTTTCTGGATTATCTCGGTTTGTTAGCTTTTTGTCTTCTCGAACACTAGCCATTCCTTTCCTTGTAAGAGTGTCTTCTCCAAAGAATACAGTCACTTTGAAGTTGAATATAGGAAAAAATAGTACCATATAACTTAATAATGTTACTTTGTTTCTTTAAAAAAAATAAAATAATGTTACTTTGTTTTAGGTTTAGTAGGTTATTTAGTTCTTTATGGTCATTCAAATCAAACTTGATATCTTTTCTTTTTCCATTTTCATTTATATATGGGCTTGTTCAATTGAAATAGTATTAATATTATTGTCTCTATTATGAAATATTATATTAAGATGTGGATGTTTTTAATGTTGATAAGATTAGGTTTATTAAATGTTGTAAAAATTAGTTGATTGTTGATGGGATGAGATAAGATGTATTTAATGTTGTAAATGTTAGATGAAATAGTAGAATTTTTTTCTACTATAAATAGACCGATGTATTTGTATTGAATCATATCGAAAACATTATTATCTCTCTACAATCCCGTTTTTATATTTCTGTTCTTGTCCAATTATAATAGTTTTATAACACGTTATCAGCACGAGCGCTCTCCGGCAACGATCAACCTCCGGGCAAGATCTTATACAACTATAATCGAGGTATGATAATTTTATTTTGTGTACGGTAAGTTTATTTATAACACTCGTACACTTATGTTACGGACAGTTTAAATTATATAAATATAACATATATACCACTAAAACGCCTTAGCCCGAGTGGTTTCGCGGAATATCGTCACTACAAGTGATGTGAGGTCCAGATTTCGAATCCCAGTGGTGGCGAGTGGAATTTTATTTTTGACGAGATTTTGAAAAGAGCGATTTAAATAATATTATTTATTTTATTGATATCTCAAGTATATATCATATATATTTTGAATTAATTTTTGACTATACGGATGAACAAATTTTATTACCACTGGGAGAAATTAAATTTATACATCTCTGACTATTATGATTTTCTTATTATAGAATCATGTCGTTTTATACAAAGATGAATCTTGCGCTTCTTACTTTATTTACCGTGATGCTTATCGGGTGGTGGATAATATTTTACAGTTGTTTCCAAAATATAGTTATTAATTGTAATATATTTCATTATTATGATTACCGAAATATATTTTATATTTTGAAGGACGTTGCTATATATGATGATTGATCTCCTGATTCTTACTCTACTCACGGCGATAATTATCTATATATGAATTATGTTTTTACCAAGATTTTACGAGAGTGATTAATTACGATATTTTTTTTATGTTATAATATATGTTTATTATGAAATATATTTTGTGATAGAAATATGTCGCTCTACCTGATGATTGATCTTTGACTACTATTATTTTTACGATGGCACTCCTCGGGATGTGGACTTTATTATTCGTAAGGATTTTTACAAAAGAAGATTAATTGTAATTTTTCTTTAAAGTATTTTTTACAATAAACTTGTATTAATATTTATATTGGAAATATTAATGTTATTCACATCATATATTTGTTTACTTTATGATTTGAATATTAAAACGTCTTTTGTATTTTATGATAGTATGACGAATTTGCAAAGCCTCGAGTTTGTTGCCCTTGACATCTCAGGGAAGAATTATTTATCTTGGCAACTAGACGCAGAAATTCATCTAAAAGCAAAAGGTTTGGGTGACACTATTGTCGACCCAAAAACCACAACGGGTGCAGGTGACGCCACTGATACGGTAAAAACCACAAGCGCTCAGGATAAGGCAAGAGCTTTGATAGTTCTTCGCCACCACATTCATGCGGATCTGAGGGATGAATACTTAAATGAACAAGATCCCGCTGAATTGTGGAAAAATCTGAAAGATCGGTTTGACCACTTGACAACTGTTATCCTCCCTAAGGCAAGGTATGAATTGATGCATTTAAGATTACAGGATTTTAAATCCGTAACTGAATATAACTCGGTTGTTCATAAGGTGACTGCCACACTGAAATTGTGTGGAGAAACAGTCTCCGAAGACAGTATGCGGGAGAAAACATTCAGCACTTTTCATCCATCAAATATGATATTGCAACATCAATATAGGGAGAGGAGATTTAAAAAGCATTCATAGTTAATCTCTTGTTTGTTATTCGCTGAACAAAACAATGAATTGTTGATGAAAAACCACGAATCCCGACCGACTGGTTCTACTGCAATCCCTGAAGCGAATGCAGTCAAAGGTAATAATGATAATAATCGAAGCAATGATCGTGGACGTGGTCGTGGTGACATCGCGGTCGTGGCCGTGGCCGTGGTCAAGGTCGTGGTCAAGGCCGTGGACGTGGCCGAGGAAATTACGGTGGTGGTTATCAGCATTTCCGTGGTGGTTATCATAGCAATCGTGGGGGTCATCAGAATTTTTCCCAGAAGAGGAAAAATTACGAAAATAATGATGAGAAGAGGCACACTGAAAAAATAACAACAATGAGCAATGCTATCGTTGCGGTGGTTCGAGTCATTGGTCACGTAACTGTCGCACGCCCAAACATTTGGTTGAATTATATCGACAAAGTAAAGGCAAAGAAAAGATGATTGAAACGAATTTTGTTCAAAGTGATTTGGCCTCTGCTTCTGGGACAAAAGATGAAAATACACATTTTGAAACTGCGGATTTCTAGTTTTTCCTGACGAAAACTAATCTACTATGTATTATTATTGTGTGCTTTATTGTTATGTGTATTGTATGGTTATTATTGTGTGATTTATTATGTATCGTTTGGAGTGTTTTATTAAGTTATATATTTCCTTGTGATATATCTGTTTATTTTAATAATGATTATTATATGTTTGTTTATAAAGGAATTTCTCTGATGGAAACAAACATGTGCAATGGAGAATTATGTCTTGCAGACTGTGCAACGACTCATACGATTCTGAAGAATAAGAAATATTTCGATCATCTTGAAATGAAAGAAACAAGTGTTATTACAATATCGGGTAGCACAAATATAACTGAAGGCTCCGAAAGAGCTAACATTTTACTACCCAGAGGAACAAGGCTGATAATTGAAAACGCCTTATATTCTCCTAAGTCTCAAAAAAAATTATTGAGCTTTAAAGCTATTCGACATAACGGATATCATGTTGAGACTGCAGAAAAGGGAGATGTTGAATATTTGCACATTACAAAGGGGGTTTCTAATGATAAAAGAATTATGGAAACATTACCTTCCTTTGACTCTGGGTTGTATTACACATATCTTAGAACGATCGAATCGTATGCTACCGTAAACCAGAAGTTTACTAATGACAGTACATTTAATGTTTGGCATGACCGGTTGGGCCATCCCGGTGCAATTATGATGCGGAAAATAATTGAGCATTCACGTGGGCATTTAATGAAGAACCAGATGATTCTTCAAAGTAATGAATTATCATGTGTCGCTTGCTCTAAAGGGAAATTAATTATTCGGCCATCACCAGCGAAAATAAAGAATGAATCCATAACATTTTTGGAGCGTATACATGGTTATATTTGCGGACCGATACATCCATCATGTGGACCATTTAGGTATTTCATGGTATTAATTGATGCAACGACTAGATGGTCTCATGTATGTTTGTTATCAACACGCTACATGGCGTTTGCGAGATTGCTTGCACAAATGATCCGACTAAGAGCACATTTTCCAGATTATCCGATAAAGAAAATACGCCTTGATAATGCTGCTGAATTTACTTCCAAGGCATTTAATGATTATTGTATGTCTATCGGAATTGATGTTGAGCATTCCGTGCCACACGTTCATACGCAAAACGGTCTTGCAGAATCGTTGATTAAGCGCTTGCAATTAATTGCAAGACCATTATTGATGAAGTCGAATCTTCCCTCGTCTTGCTGGGGACATGCTATATTGCATGCAGCAACACTAATTCGCATCAGGCCAACAAGTTATAATGATGTCTCCCCATTACAAATGGTTCATACAAATGGTTCATGGTCATGAACCAGATATTTCTCATCTAAGAATTTTTAGATGTGCAGTATATGTTCCAGTTGCTCCACCACAACGAACAAAGATGGGACCTCAAAGGAGGTTGGGAATATATGTCGGATATGAATCTCCATCGATAATAAAGTATTTGGAACCTCTAACTGAAGATTTATTTACGGCCAGATTTGCCGACTGTCATTTTGATGAATGGAATTTTCCGACATTAGGGGGAGAAAAGAAACACAGCTGGAGAGAAATGTTAGTTGGAATGAATTATCGCTAAATCATTATGATCCTCGAACTAAAGAATGTGAACTAGAAGTTCAAAAGATAATTCATTTACAGAGTTTAGCTAATCAACTGCCAGAAAGTTTTACTGACCTTAAAAGAGTGACAAAGCCACATATACCAGCTGTTAATGCTCCTGCAATAATAAATGTTCCTGCAGAACATATTATCGAGCCTAAGCCACAGCTAAAGCGTGGTAGGCCCTCGGGTTCCAAAGATAAAAATCCTCGGAAAAGAAAAGGCGCAAATAATAATAAGAATGGTCCAATCGAGGATTTATCAACTAGAGAAGAGTCGATGGGCAATAAGAATGAAACTCATGTACCTGAACGTTCAGAAAATAATGATAATGAAGAGATCTCGATAAACTATGCCCAAAATGGAATTAGATGGAACCGAGATGAAGTCAACGGTGACGATAAATTCTCATTTAGCGTAGCGCTACATGAAATGAGAGATTAATGAGAATGAGGATCATGAACCAAAATCTGTACAAGAATGCAGACAAAGAAATGATTGGCCAAAATGGAAAGATGCAATCGAGGCCGAACTGAAATCACTTGAGAAACGAAAAGTTTTGGGACCTATAGTCAGTATACCAGAAAATGTAAAGCCGGTTGGATATAAATGGGTTTTCATTAGAAAGAGGAATGAAAACGGCGAAATTGTAAGATACAAAGCACGGCTTGTTGCACAAGGTTTTTCGCAACGACCAGGTATTGATTATGAGGAGACATATTCTCCTGTGGTGTATGCAACTACTTTTCGTTACATAGTGAGTCTGGCAGTAAGAGAAGGTCTCGATATGCGTCTTATGGATGTTGTCACTGCTTATCTATATGGAACACTTGACAGTGACATATATATGAAGCTTACCGAGGGATTTCAGTTGCCTAAAAATTCAGGGCCCAGAAACGAGTACTCAGTTAAGTTGAATAAATCGCTTTATGGATTAAAGCAATCTGGGCGAATGTGGTATAATCGCCTAAGTGAATTTTTAGTAAAAGAAGGGTATCGGAATGATCAAACTTGTCCCTGCATATTTCTGAGAAGATGTGAAAATGAGTTTGTCATTATAGCAGTCTATGTTGATGATATCAATATAATTGGAACTCCTGAGAGTTGACCAAAGCTGTTGATTGTTTGAAAAGGGAGTTTGAAATGAAAGATCTCGGAAAAACAAAATTTTGTCTTGGACTTCAAATTGAATATTTGAAAAGTGGAATATTTGTACATCAAGAGACTTATACGAAAAAGGTGTTGAAAAGATTTTACATGGATGAATCTCATCCACTGGATACTCCAATGATTGTTAGATCTTTAGACGTAAATAAAGACCCCTTCAGACCACACGAAAATGATGAAGAGCTACTTGGTCCTGAAGTACCATATCTTAGTGCTATTGGAGCACTAATGTATCTTACGAGTCATACGCGACCTGATATAGCGTTCGCTGTAAACTTATTGGCAAGATATAGTTCTTCGCCGACTCGTAGCCACTGGAATGGAGTTAAACGGATTTTTCGATACCGTAAAGGAACATCTGATATGGGATTGTTCTGTTCTAATGAGTCGAAAGCAAATTTAGTTGGGTATGCAGATGATGGATATTTGTCTGACCCACATAATGCTCGATCACAAACAAGTTATTTATTTACATATGGTGGAACCACTATTTCATGGCGGTCAGTGAAACAAACTTTAACAGTTACTTCATCTAACCATGCGGAAATTCTCGCTATTCATGAAGCTAGCCGAGAATGTGTTTGGTTGCGATCGATAATTGAGCATATCCAACAGACTTGTGGGTTGCTTTCTGAGAAATTACTTCCAACGACCTTATATGATGATAATGCGGCATGTATTGCCCAATTAAAGGAAGGATATATTAAAGGGGATAGAATAAAGCATATTTCACCGAAATTTTTCTTCACCCATGATTTGGAGAAAAATGGTGATATTGATGTACAACAAGTGCGATCAAGTGAAAATCTTGCAGATTTATTTACGAAAGCACTTCCCCTAATTAGTTTCAGGAAATTGGTATATTCAATTGGAGTTCGAAGACTCCGAGATTTATAATGATGTTATCATCAGGGGGAGAAAATACGCGTTGCACTCTTTTTCCCTTCACTGTGGTTTTTTCCGTGTGGTTTTTCCAGTAAGGTTTTTAATGAGGCAACAAATGAAAGCGTCAAAAGGAATTATGTACTCTTTTTTATCCCACTGGATTTTTCCTAGTAAGGTTTTAACGAGGCAAATTCTTTGAAAAACATCCAAGGGGGAGTATTATGAAATATTATATTAATATGTGGATGTTTTTAATGTTGATAAGATTAGGTTTATTAAACGTTGTAAAAATTAGTTGATTATTGATGGGATGGGATAAGATGTATTTAATGTTGTAAATGTTAGATGAAATAGTAGAATTTTTTTCTACTATAAATAGACCGATGTATTTGTATTGAATCATATCGAAAACATTATTATCTCTCTACAATCCCGTTTTTATATTTCTGTTCTTGTCCAATTATAATAGTTTTATAACAGTCTCGTAAATTTTTTTCATTAATATAACTTTTCTTTTTTCCGATCCAGAATATCCTACCCAATCTAAAGGATGAGATTAATCCTCAAAATTAGTTGAACTGGTTTCACCCTCCCCCTACGTTAATTTAAAACGAGCAGAATTCAAACCCGAGACCTTTGGTTGAAAGTCCGTGCCCTACCATTGAGTCACCCTTTGAGATCACTAGTAAAACATTCATCGATAATAAAAAAGTATAATCTAAATAAACATGATATCAATTATAACATCACTACAAACTACACAACAATCACATTATTACAGGAAACAACAATTCTACAAAATAAATCAACAACATTGGGGCGGGCAGGGCTGGATTTAATAAACTCCAATGGTAGTGAAAAACATAAAAATAAAAAACTATAGGTATGACACAAGAAGAAGAAAATTAAATATTTGAATCCATTGAAAGAGCACAAACCGATCTGTCTTGTTATCCGTTACCGTTCGCCGGTGTTGCTCGTTCCCGACTCGTCGTTCGGTTTTCCCTGAAAAAAAAAAGAAGAAGCAATCTGCTTAGAACCCAATAAAAATCTTCTTGTATTATTAGATTTGATTCATGATGATTTTTTTTTTCATTGCACCTTGTTTTGATTTTGCCAGCCTCTTGCAAACGAGAGCAAACCCCTCTTAGCCGGTACGTCGCTTTGATTCTCGGGATGTGGGGCTCTATTGTTCAAAAGTTCATGCCATGCATGAGAAAGTAAAAAAGCATTGATGATGCAATCAATTTATTTATTTGTATGAGTAAAAATATATGAAAGACTTACACAGGGGAGGAAGAGGCTTTATTCTGCCCAGATTGATACTGTATTGTTGCTTCAAGCATGGACTCTGCCATAACTGCTCGCTTCTCCATCTCGGCTACAGAAGCCATCGCCTTATCGTACTCTTCCTGCATTATATATATATATATATACATACATACATATATTGTCTAATTAAATGAAGGAGCAAAAAAATGATGATCAATATTGTGGCTGCAATATATCTTGAAGAGTGATGACTCTTTCGCCTTGCTAGAAAATCATGAAATTGGCTTAATCATAGCGTTCGGTGAGATCGTTTCATTCTAAACACAATTAACGTTTAGAATGAAAAAGGAACAGCCAAATGACAAAGGCTTGTATACGCTTTCTTTGGAAATGCATATAAAACAATGCACAACCTGAGATTTCAAAAGAATAGATGCCTTCAACATACAGTGATGCTTTCATGAAGGTTTTAACAAGAAAATTATTAACTTTGCTTAAATCGTATAATGGAAGAAATGGAACCTGAAGCACTTTCACAGCATATCTCTGAGCGGTTGCATCTTGTTCTGCAAACTGTCGAGCATCTTCTGTCACTCTTTGTTCTTGCTCGACTTTCATTAGTACCTATAGCGGCGGTCTTTAGATGATAATATATAGAAACTAATTTACGAAGAGGCAAATAAAAAAAAAAAATTAACTTGAAACCTGCAGCATGGCTTTTTCTCCTTCACTCTTATCCTCTAGAACCTGCTTCAGCTCAGCAACTTCATGCTCTAATTGTTCAACCTGCAATAAAAAAGAAAAAACATTTAACTATTGAAATGTAACCTCCTTAAGATGGAACTCATGAGGAGCTGCAAATCGAGAAGGGTGGGATTCTTCATTACAGCATATGATTATCATTCACTGGTAAAAATAATAATGATAATTCGGAAAATACCCTCGCACTTAGTTCTCTGCGGTTATCTTGTTTGACCATCTCCATGAGTGCAGATTCTAATTCTTCAGCCCTGCAGAATAAAGCATCTCATTCAACTGTTTTTTCAAGTGATTAAAATCTGAAGGCACAATTTAAGCTACAATTTGGAAACCTCAGCAAAAGAACTTATTGATTAAACAAAATTTTCGAGTGCTGATCAAACTTTATATACTGCAAAACCAACCTCAATACAGCCAATCTCTTCTCCTCCAGCAACCTGCAAAGCTCGACCTTTAACCAAACTACCTGCAGAATCACAGTTACCAAATTGAATTTAACAAAGATCAAATCATGCTCAGACTATTATTTGAAATATCTTTCGATCCAGAGCATTAAAAACTAGATTCAAACAGGGTGTAATGTAACCACAAAAACCAACAGAAAATGGACAAATCAGTTATGATAAGGAAGCAAGGACTTCCAAAGGCTTATACATCAAGAAGAAGGTTACATAGTGACTCCAACTCCATTAATTCGCCAACAAGTTGCACCAGAAACATATACTGTATCATGAGAAGAAGACATAAAATATTGCAAAAAGACAAGGAGAGATTCAATTGTAAATGTATTCAACAAATACCGTAATCACCTGTTCATGAAGATCCGGAAGGGACCCAACTTCAGAATCAACGTCGATGCCCTTCAAAAATTCATCTATGTTCGGAGACTCCGAATTTAGAGCTGACATGTCACCAGCTACTGTCTTGTTGTCATCTGAACCGGGTTCAGTTTTATTCTCTCTAACTATCGATTCAGGGTTGTGCTTGAAACTATACAGTTTAGTTGCAAGACCCTTGGGATCTTTAAGAACCCGACCCCCTTTCGCTCTCTCCTCAACTACAGCAAGTATAGCTGGTCGATGCTTATGTCTTAGTTCGCGCAATTTATCTTCGGTTATGTTCAAGAAACCCATGCAAGCAGTTAAGACAAGCTGGCTGCTATCGAAAGTGGAACCAGCAAGGGTTTGCAATAATATTACAGCATCTCCAGCGTCCTTAGTGGTAACCACAGCAGGTCCTGAAAACGATAGTGTATATATACAGTTTGATGCCTCCTTTCCAAATTCAATTGGGGAAAGGGTTAAAGCATTACCGTATAGATCCATTAGTGCCAGTGCAGTTCGAAATAACATGACACGGTTTCCTTGAAATAGAAGCACATCCCACACTCGAAGAACTGTATGTAGGAGTTATGAAGTAGCATGTAAGAGAAGGGCCTATAGTTATACAAAATAAAATGGTTGATGCATATATAGGCAGAAGATGCGGATACCACTTTCCCAAGGAAGCATATTCACAAATATTGAAAGGAACCAGGGCCCTGATATCCATGCCACCTGTACTCCCAAGTAATCGAGGTGATTCACTGCAGTGTCATGCATGCAACAATGAGGAACTCTTATGAAAGATAACTATGAAAGGCAAAGGATGAAGAAGATTTCAGTAGTAGCCAAACCTAGTTTAGGAAACTTTTCACGCATCAAATCCTCGAAGACAAGCTGATCAATCTGAAATAAATTCAAATGATTAGTAACCTTTTGCTGTTACGATGAGCATATTTTATGTCTGAGTGAGGTTGCACACCTGGGACTCTATCATATCTTCTGAGAAGTAGCCCTCAAAGTATTCATCCATTATGCCCACCAATGTCCTGAAAGGTTTACGCTAATCTAGTTTAGAAAACATAGCTAACTATCTAATATATGTATATATAGATATGCAAATAATAATTGTCTAGGGTAATCAATGGGAGAATATTACAACCTAATCTATTTCGAATATCATGCAGAAAATGATGGCATGTCAACTAGAGTTGTAGCAAAGCCAAGAATGTTATGCAATCTAAAATCCATAACATGCTGGGAGTAGAAAGGAAGCACATTGGAACTTTGTCAACTATACTTCAAATATTGGGGTGCAGTTCAGTTTTATGTATCAAATTATTAAAGAATCATCGAGAATGTTAGCGACAGGGATTAAGACCTACCAAAATGCATTTTCCTCCGGCATCATCAAGAGTAATAAGCCAGCGAAAAAATTCATAGCCTGCATAGAAAAATAGCAGAGTGAATAGATAGAAATAGATACTGTTCATTAAATAATTTGACGTGACATGAAAACATGAGGATCCATTCATCATTCTACCTTCAATGCACATTGAAGTAAGAGAGCTTAAGCAAGTAATGACCTCACACATCCATATATTTACTTTGTTTCTTTTCCCATTTTTACTAGCATATACTTGTTAAATAGCTGATACACCCAATAAAACAAGATCTACAACCTTTTTTCAGTTAAAAATGATCGAGAAGTTAAGGAAATACGAGCATGTGCTAAATATAAATTCACCTGGCAGTACCCAACAGAGGGGTTATGCCGTGCATAAGCTAAAAGTACACGCCTTAGGGAATTTCTCCCCTTATCATTTAAAGCAGGATGCCCAGGAAATGTTCGAGGCAAATCCTGTGACACATGACGCAGAAGTTAGCCCAATGGGAAAAAAAATTGTATAAAAGAAACAACAATCATAGTGAATATGTGATCATTGGCAACACCTAACGTTGGGTAATACTGGAATGTAGAGCAAAATAGTTGCTACTTTTTTTTTATAACTTTTAGCATATTATATAAAGGATAAGCATGAACAAGCAATAAGAAAGCAATGAAGCAACTCTCGTCAACGTGGAAGAAAAAATGAAAAATGTAAAAAGAATCTTATGCAGAGTAGATTCAAAAGTTATACAACAAAGGCTTTATGTTAACATATAAAGAATAATGAGTCAACCTAAAATCATTGTTGAACATTGAAAACAGTCGATTCTTTTTCAAGAAACAATCCCGATGAACCCTAAAAGAAGCAGCACCTACGAATTAAAAAGACTGAATGATAAAGTCCATGTTCCATGCATCTAATGACCTTCTCAATCTGCTTCTTCCATTTATCCGAAGATAGGACATCGTGCCCTTTGTCATTGCAAGCATCTCTATCGGCAACCAGCAAATTTTGGTAATATCTTTCCACTCTACGAGTCCTAACACCAACAAAGGCTTGCCACACCTAACCCATTAGACAAAGAATCATAAGAGAAGCTGTAGTTTGTTGGAAAGAACAAATGCCTACTGAACATGTACCTCTCCTCTGAGATCCTTGGGAACACCTCCTTGAACAAGAAATTCTAACTCTTCTTTCCAAGGGAAATAGGGTTCCGTGGATTCTTCACCAATTGCATTACTCTGTATTGCAGAAGCATCAGCATCCGCACGATCACCAGCTACATCAATGTTATTGGATACCTTCTCATCACCATCTTCAGACTCCTCTTTAGATGATGTTGCTTCGTTAATTGGAGGAAGGATTTCAGGTCCATGAGTTGCCCTTTCATCCTCCATGTTTATCCTCTTCTTCACTCGTGTGCTCATCATATGTTCAATGGACCTTAGTGATGCGCTAATATCAGCCCATATCTTAACCTCGCGGGATTTCGTATGTTGATTTGTTTCAGCCGCTTTCTTTGCAACAACTTCTTCCTCAGTCTCAGCTATATGATTCTTGTCCCCTTCTACACTCACTTCTTGATGAGTGGCGACTTCAGAATCCCTGGAATTTTCCTCAGTTGAATTGTCCTCTTTCTCATTCACTTTTTGATCAGGATCACTTTGGAGCTTCTTAACCCCAGAAATTAAGGGTTCATTATCATCTTCAACAAGAGGATATGCACCTGTAGACTCTGACTGCTGCTCAAGAATGTTAGAAGTTTCAGTATTCGGATGCGCCCTTGAAGACTCTGTTTGACGTTCAAGAAAGCTCTTCCACTTGTGCAATCTTTCTTCTTCTTCTTCCTGGAATTTTAAGGATTGATTTAAGCAGGGAGAAAATATGTAAAAAAAAACCCTCAAAATTCGCTTACTTTCTACTACAGGTTCCACATGAACATGCTGTAACCAATCATTTGATTTTATCAAAAATTGACTTATCAAAAAATTCTTCCTCGAATTCTAAGGGTTGATTTAAGCAGGGAGAAAATATGTAAAAATCTGAAAATACCAATAGTTTCTACAACAGGTTCCACATGAAAATGTCGAAACCAATCATTTGATTTTATCAACAATAGACTTATATCGTATGCCTTGCTGAGTCCTTCGAATACTTCTGCAAAAAAATACTATCAAGAACAGATATCTCTCTCTCATTATACTCTTGGCTTAGATACTTGTACAGAGTTCTTTTCATCTCTCAAGCAATATCCGAGTTTCACGAAGAGGTGAGACGTTATCGATAGAGGAAAAAGAAAATTGATAATCATTAACTTTACCAATTGAATATAGTTCCAGTGGCAATTTATGTGTAAAAATAATTACTTTATATATGTCAGCGTATTCTCTGTATCTATGGAGATGTTGAGGCCTCACAGTAAATCCATAGGAATCCCTGTCAACAATGCAAACGATTTTATATAATATGAGCAATCAGAATCTTTTCAGTAGAATAAAGTGTGGAGTATATCCTCCTAAAAAACGAAAATAATCAAAATGAAGGTAAGCGATTATGTTTTCCAAAACTGGCCCTTATTAGTTTTACCTGGCATCATCATATAAGAGACGTTTGCTTAACAAGGACAACAACATACTTCAGAAGAAATCTGTATCTATCGCCCATATCGTATTCCTTGTCTCAAAATACCAAATTTCATGCAACAAAACTATAATTAAACATCCCCAGTAGAACTCAATGCTAAGATCCAGTTTTTACATAAATTTTCAGGCAATCGAAGATTCTACAAAATTCAATGGCTCAAATAAAAATATTTAGCGAATCAAAGTATCAATTGTTCAGAAAAACTGTCAAATAATTTTCTTCGATGCTGAAACACCTTCTACAAGATAACCAGTGGAAAAATCTATCAAAGAGTTACATTCCCTGATTAGCTATTTTTATTTATTCAATTAAAATCAAAGAGAAAAATGAGTTTTCTCTCAACGTAATGTCACAGCACTCTCCTCCAGAGAAAATTTCCTCAAAAATCGAATCTCACCCACAGTCTAAGCTCCCAGTCTAAAATTAGCCAAAGGAGGACACAGACGCGCGTATTGACATAAGCTTACGTCACCACATCATTACATCGAGAAACACAAACACATAAACACAAATATAGTGAGATTAAAGACGAGTTCGTAGATTCAAAACAAGCAGTACCGTTTCGAGTCAAAATTGAGGACAGTATGCGAGACTCCGCGCGCCATCCTCCCTCGCAATCGTACAAGTAAAATTTTGATCGGACGGCTAAGACTTCATCTCCGCCGCAACTGTATTTTCAACTGTCGTCCTCCGCTTCCCTCTCCTTCGCTCTCTTTCGTTGCACAGGTCTCTGCACTGCATATCATCATTTTTTTGTATGCATTGCGTGACGTTGACCATTCCCCTGCGTGGGTTTGTAATCAAGAGTCACGTGCGCATTGCTTCGCGGGAGCACATCCGCCAATCAGCCAGCTGTGTGGTCACGTGTCACCGACACGTGCGTATGTTGTTTCTGGGCTGGGCCTGAGTCATGAATTCAAGTGGGCCCAGTCACGGTACACAGTACAATGGTGGGCCTACTTTCTAAGTACTATTGAGAAATGCTACCGACACGTAAAAGTTGTTTCCAGCCCAAATACCTCCAACTTAAATGGGCCTCAGAGAAGGCCCAATATGTAGCCACAAAAAGAATATAATTAATATATCATAGGAGTCTATTAAAGAATATCACAACCACAAGAAAATCTGTTTGGACTGTAGTTATTAGCCTGTCGTTCATCAAGGGCCAACTCTCAACTAAAGCCACACAGACACCTAGTTCGTTATCGGAAACGAATGATATGCAATATACGCATTCTATAATATCTAATTTATGTAATAAATATAGCATTATTACCATACCCATAAAGGCTAATATTGCCAACATATCAACTAAGGTGGGTATTTTATTCTAATAAAACATTTGATAATAGATGAAGTAGCTTGTCAAGCAGCCACAAACATTATAATGAACAAATACAAAATTGTGTTCGAACTCAATCTGCATGCTCTATCCGAGCAAGAATCATTGTAAGGATCAAATCTTACTTTGATACCGATTGTTGGAAAATAAATTTCTTTCTTCATCTTAGATGAATTACAATGAGTTAACAATGTACATGGTAATCGCACTAAATATAAGAAAAAAAATGTTGTAATCTTCTTGTTAAAAATAACCCTTTCTGGGTTATCACGATCTTGGGCCAAACATGTTTTCCGGGCCCAATAAAGTATTTTCGTCAAGTTAATTAATATCTGGGACGAAATGCTTTGACTCCTGAAATTCATGGGCAAAATCAAAATGCTGCGAGAATTTAGTGAAGCCTGTTGTAATTTAACCGGGGCCATTCTGCAATATCCAAAACTTACCCTAAAACCCTTACGCATCACGCTACCCCCAATCACTTTTATGACTTTTTCATCATCTCTCTCACTCTCTCTGGAACCCTAATCATCGTCTCTCTGAATCGCCTCTCCTCTTTCTCCGATCTGTGGTCTACGCCTCCTTCTTTGACAGCTGATATCCTCTCATATTCATCTCTAACCTCTCTATCTCCTTCCTTCAAGCTTAAAGTCGATCTCTAATCGACTTTAAGTGTCAGAAAACCCCGGTTAAAGGTCGAAGTTCTCGCAGCAACATTTTACGACTCTTCTGGACTAGATAAGTCAATCTCTTTGTTATTTTTGGAGTTTTTAGTTGAGTATCTTGACTGATATGTTCGATTGATGTTCGTATCGTTCTATATTGTGTTTCTGATGTTTTTTGATGTCATAGTGTATTTTTATCATGGTATCAGAGCACGGATCTTGAATCTTGTGTTATTCTGTGTACTAGATCTGAATATCGCAAATCGATTGTGAACAGTTCCTTTTCTTCTCTTTACATCTTGTAATCGTTGTTTCTCTGTTTTGAAATTGTAGATACTGAAGCTTCGCGTGATTATTTCCTCGTGTGAAGAATCGCGACCTTGACATCAAGTCCAAACCAAAATTCCGCTGCATCCGGTGACTTTGTTCCTTTTTTATTTTATTTTTTTGTCGCTATACACGTGTCTACCTGTTAAAACCTACGTGCTATATAAATCTGTTTTTCATATTCATTGCTAACGTAACTTAGCTATGGATAACGAAGAACTTGATAATCAAAATAATAATAATAATAGTCTGCAACTAGTTCTGAATCATAGAGATCCTCTTTACATATCTCAGTCAGATCTATCTGTGACTAACATTACAAATGTTACACTGACTGGATCTGAGAATTACTCATATTGGAGTAATTCTATCATGTTAGCTCTCACTGCAAAAAATAAAATTGGCTTTGTTCATGGGACTGTGGTAATACCAGAGCAACATGAACTGGCCACTGATTGGAATAGATGCAATGCTATTGTTTTATCATGGTTGCTGAATTCCTTAAGTAATGAGTTAAGAATTAGATACACTTATGCCAAGTTTGCATCTAAAGTTTGAGAGTCCTTAGAGAAAACTTTCAAAATATTGATGGCTCAAAGAAATTTAGCCTACAACAATCTATACACAACCTAAAACAGGACACTGACAGTGTTTCAGTTTATTTCTCTAAACTGCAACACTTGTGGGATGAGCTTGAAGCTCTAACCATTGGACCTGTTTGTACCTGTAATGCAAATGAACATCAGCAAAACTGTAATGAAGAGCTGAAGTTAATGCAATTTCTTATGAGACTGAATGAAAGTTTTAACTTCATTAGAAGTAACATTCTCCTTCATCATCCCTTATCAAATGTGCTTCATGCCTACAATTTAATAAGTAGGGAAGAATCACATAGAGGTATTATTCAGCTAACAGAAAACAATACGTCGATCTTTCTTAATAAAACTTTTAACAAGCCCAGTAATAATCAGGGTAGTATAGTTTGTAAGTTATGTGGAAACAAAGGTCACTCAGTTGACAGATGTTTCAAAATTATAGGATATCCAAATAATAACAACAACAATAGTAACACTAGTAATAGTATAATGATTTGTAAGCACTGCGGTATCAAGGGACACTCAATAGAAAGGTGCTATAAGTTGATTGGGAAACCATCTAGGGGTATAAATTCTAACTACAGTAATAACAAAAAGGCAAACTATTATAATGCAAATAAAACAGCAAACATGACATAAGCTACCAATCCGAGCATTGACTCCATAACTCCTAACCTTTCAGTGCTTCAATACAGTCAATTGCTTAAACTGCTTGAAAAGAAAAATCAAGAAACCAATCAAGATCTTATGGCAAGTGCCTTTATTAATATAATGTCATATGCATTCAATAATGGTTGGATAATAGACTCAGGAGCAACTGATCATGTTGTCAGTTCCCCTGAAAACTTGATAAACCTCAAAAGTGTTAAATCAGAGAACATATTAATCAAGTTGCCGAATGGCACTTGTGTATCTGTTGAAATTGCTGGTGACTTTCAGCTAAATGAAAGAATCATGCTTAAAAATGTATTAGTAGTACCTGATTTCCTGTGCAATCTGCTTTCAGTATCTAAAATTGTAAACGATAATAAATGTATTGTAAATTTCAAGAACAATACATGCATTTTTCAGGACCCACTCTCCCTAGATATACTGGGGACTGGTGAGCTGAAAAAAGGACTGTACTACTTCAGTCCTGATATGACTGGTAATTCAAATGAATTTGCATGTATTAATCATGCAGCTTCATATGAAATCTGGCATAAAAGATTAGGACATCCATCTCCAATAGTATTAGATGTGTTAAAACCAGTTTTAAACCTTAAAGGGACTCAAACAGCTCAATCTTGTGATGTATGTCACAAGGCTAAGCAAACTAGAGATCCATTCCCACTGAGTGACCACAAAAGTTTATCTGTACTTGAACTTGTGCATGGTGATTTGTGGGGACCTTTTAAAACTGCTAGTTATAATAACTGCAAATATTTTCTGACTTTAGTAGATGATTTCTCTAGATCAACTTGGGTATTTTTAATTAAACATAAGACTGAAGTACTTCAATGTTTAAAAACCTTTGTTAATATGATGAAGAATCAGTTTGATAAGAAATTAAAAATACTTAGGACTGACAATGGTACATAATTTATAAATACCCAATTCTTGGAATACACTAGGTTAGAAGGAATACTACATCAAACCAGTGTAGTTCATACCCCTCAACAAAATGGAATAGCAGAGAGAAAACATAGACACCTGCTGAATGTAGCTCGAGCGCTATTATTTCAGTCAAGATTACCCTTGATCTACTGGTCTGACTGTATTCTCAGTGCAGTATATCTGATTAATAGAACTCCCTCCTCTGTCATGAAAGGAAAATCACCATATGAAGTATTATTTGGAAGAGAGTAAATATGATAACTTGAAAGTTTTTGGATGTCTCTGTTATGCAACTGTTCTGAATACTAAATCTAAATTTGACTGTCGTGCTAGACAATGTGTTATGTTAGGATACTATGAAAACAAAAAGGCGTACAAACTACTTGATTTAGAAAATAAGGATATTTTTGCATCTAGGGATGTCAAATTCTATGAAACTGTGTTTCCTTTTAGAACTAAAGTTGTAGATTCTGAAAATCAGAGTGAAGATGTGCATATACTGTTTGATGACTTGTTGAGAAGTGATTTTCCATGTCATGAGAATATTGAGTCTATTTCTGAAAATGTGCATGATGACACCGTGACCAATACCAATGCTCAAAGTGATACATCTAATACTGATGATACTGACAGCCCTTATATGAGTCATGATAATCCTGCTATGTCTACTGAATTGTATGAGACTCAAATTGATTGCGATAGTAATGATGTTCTAGATAGTCTTAGTGATGAAAGTCAAACTAGACCCAAACGTGCAGCTAGGAAGCCTGGGTACTTGAATGACTAGGTGTGTAATCTTAACAAGATGAAAGTTTTATACCCCCTATCAACTGTTATGAATTTTTCTAGACTTAATGTAGATGATATAAGTTACTGCAATAACATTGATAAAGTTTTAGTACCTAGAACCGTTAGTGAGGCAATGGAAATACCTGAGTGAAGAGAGGCAATGAATTTAGAGATGAAAGCTCTCATACAGAATGACACATGGGACTTAGTTGAGTTGCCCAAGAATAGAAAAGTCATAGGTTGTAAGTGGATCTATAAGATTAAGTATAATTCTAGTGGAGAAATAGACAGACATAAAGCTAGGTTAGTAGCTAAGGGTTATAGTCAAAAGGAAGGTATAGATTACAATGAAATATTTGCTCTGGTAGTAAAGATGGTTACTGTCCGAATTCTGCTTACTGTTTCTGTTATTAATAATTGGACTGTATATCAACTTGATATCAATAATGCATTCTTACATGGTGAACTTGATGAAGAAGTGTTTATGTGTTTACCTGAGGGATTTTATGATGATAAATATAAGGTGTGTAAACTAAAAGAGTCACTTTATGGGCCGAAACAAGCGCCTAGAAAGTGGAATGAAAAGTTCACTCAAGTTTTGAAAAATAATGAGTATATACAAAGTCTGAATGATTACTCATTGTTTTTCAAGAGTGAAGCAAATATGCATGTTTTCTTACTTATATATGTCGATAATATTTTGATTTCTGGTAACAATTACTCTGAAATAGATAGAATAAAGCATGTGTTTGATGAAATGTTTGGTATAAAGGATTTAGGCGAATTAAGATATTTTCTAGGAATATAAATAATAAAAAGCGATAGTGGATTGATACTTAACCAGAGAAAATATACGTTAGATCTGTTAGATGAATTTGGAGTGTTAGGGAGTAAACCAAAAGACACTCCTATGCAGCAGAATTTAAAATTCTCAGCTGTTAATGATTCAGATACCGCAAATGTGAATTTCTTTCAGCATTTGATGGGTAGATTAATTTACCTATGCAACACTAGACCTGATATTACATTTGTTGTTCAAAATCTTAGTCAATATATGCACTGTCCTAATAAAGCACATGTTCAAGCTGCTTTCAGAGTGTTACGATATCTGAAAACTGCACCTGGATATGGGGTGCGGTGCTTGTTTCAGGAAACAAAAACTCTGAACTATCTGCTTTTTGTGACTCGGACTGGGCTTCGTGTGCTGTTACATGAAGATCAGTTACGGTATTTTGTGTGTTCCTAGGAGATACATTAGTTTCGTGGAAGAGCAAAAAGCAAAAGACAATTGCTAGATCTTCAGCAGAAGCTGAATATAGAGCAATAGCTCAAACCACTTGTGAATTGATTTGGATAAGAAGTTTATTATCGGACTTTAAGATCTTAAATCTTAGTCCAGCAAAGATGTATTGCGATAATAGCGCAGCTATTCAAATAGCTAACAACCCCGTGTTTCACGAGAGAACTAAACATATAGAAATAGACTGTCACTTTATTCGGGAATACATATCGAAACGTATCATTCAAACTGTGTTTGTAAAATCACAGGATCAGGTGGCGGACATTCTAACCAAACCACTCGGGAAGGAGAGCCACGTCAAGCTGCGAGGTAAGTTGCGTATGGAAAACATCTTTGGTCCATCATCGTGAGGGGGGTGTTAAAAATAATCATTTTTGGGTTATCACGATCTTGGGCCAAACATGTTTTCCGGGCCCAATAAAGTATTTTCGTCAAGTTAATTAATAGCTGGGACGAAATGCTTTGATTCCTGAAATTCATGGGCAAAATCAAAATGCTGCGAGAATTTAGTGAAGCCTGTTGTAATTTAACCGGGGCCATTCTGCAATATCCAAAACTTACCCTAAAACCCTTACGCATCACGCTACCCCCAATCACTTTTATGACTTTTTCATCATCTCTCTCACTCTCTCTGGAACCCTAATCATCGTCTCTCTGAATCGCCTCTCCTCTTTCTCCGATCTGTGGTCTACGCCTCCTTCTTTGACAGCTGATATCCTCTCATATTCATCTCTAACCTCTCTATCTCCTTCCTTCAAGCTTAAAGTCGATCTCTAATCGACTTTAAGTGTCAGAAAACCCCGGTTAAAGGTCGAAGTTCTCGCAGCAACATTTTACGACTCTTCTGGACTAGATAAGTCAATCTCTTTGTTATTTTTGGAGTTTTTAGTTGAGTATCTTGACTGATATGTTCGATTGATGTTCGTATCGTTCTATATTGTGTTTCTGATGTTTTTTGATGTCATAGTGTATTTTTATCATGGTATCAGAGCACGGATCTTGAATCTTGTGTTATTCTGTGTACTAGATCTGAATATCACAAATCGATTGTGAACAGTTCCTTTTCTTCTCTTTACATCTTGTAATCGTTGTTTCTCTGTTTTGAAATTGTAGATACTGAAGCTTCGCGTGATTATTTCCTCGTGTGAAGAATCGCGACCTTGACATCAAGTCCAAACCAAAATTCCGCTGCATCCGGTGACTTTGTTCCTTTTTTATTTTTTTTTTGTCGCTATACACGTGTCTACCTGTTAAAACCTACGTGCTATATAAATCTGTTTTTCATATTCATTGCTAACGTAACTTAGCTATGGATAACGAAGAACTTGATAATCAAAATAATAATAATAATAGTCTGCAACTAGTTCTGAATCATAGAGATCCTCTTTACATATCTCAGTCAGATCTATCTGTGACTAACATTACAAATGTTACACTGACTGGATCTGAGAATTACTCATATTGGAGTAATTCTATCATGTTAGCTCTCACTGCAAAAAATAAAATTGGCTTTGTTCATGGGACTGTGGTAATACCAGAGCAACATGAACTGGCCACTGATTGGAATAGATGCAATGCTATTGTTTTATCATGGTTGCTGAATTCCTTAAGTAATGAGTTAAGAATTAGATACACTTATGCCAAGTTTGCATCTAAAGTTTGAGAGTCCTTAGAGAAAACTTTCAAAAATATTGATGGCTCAAAGAAATTTAGCCTACAACAATCTATACACAACCTAAAACAGGACACTGACAGTGTTTCAGTTTATTTCTCTAAACTGCAACACTTGTGGGATGAGCTTGAAGCTCTAACCATTGGACCTGTTTGTACCTGTAATGCAAATGAACATCAGCAAAACTGTAATGAAGAGCTGAAGTTAATGCAATTTCTTATGGGACTGAATGAAAGTTTTAACTTCATTAGAAGTAACATTCTCCTTCATCATCCCTTATCAAATGTGCTTCATGCCTACAATTTAATAAGTAGGGAAGAATCACATAGAGGTATTATTCAGCTAACAGAAAACAATACGTCGATCTTTCTTAATAAAACTTTTAACAAGCCCAGTAATAATCAGGGTAGTATAGTTTGTAAGTTATGTGGAAACAAAGGTCACTCAGTTGACAGATGTTTCAAAATTATAGGATATCCAAATAATAACAACAACAATAGTAACACTAGTAATAGTATAATGATTTGTAAGCACTGCGGTATCAAGGGACACTCAATAGAAAGGTGCTATAAGTTGATTGGGAAACCATCTAGGGGTATAAATTCTAACTACAGTAATAACAAAAAGGCAAACTATTATAATGCAAATAAAACATCAAACATGACATAAGCTACCAATCCGAGCATTGACTCCATAACTCCTAACCTTTCAGTGCTTCAATACAGTCAATTGCTTAAACTGCTTGAAAAGAAAAATCAAGAAACCAATCAAGATCTTATGGCAAGTGCCTTTATTAATATAATGTCATATGCATTCAATAATGGTTGGATAATAGACTCAGGAGCAACTGATCATGTTGTCAGTTCCCCTGAAAACTTGATAAACCTCAAAAGTGTTAAATCAGAGAACATATTAATCAAGTTGCCGAATGGCACTTGTGTATCTGTTGAAATTGCTGGTGACTTTCAGCTAAATGAAAGAATCATGCTTAAAAATGTATTAGTAGTACCTGATTTCCTGTGCAATCTGCTTTCAGTATCTAAAATTGTAAACGATAATAAATGTATTGTAAATTTCAAGAACAATACATGCATTTTTCAGGACCCACTCTCCCTAGATATACTGGGGACTGGTGAGCTGAAAAAAGGACTGTACTACTTCAGTCCTGATATGACTGGTAATTCAAATGAATTTGCATGTATTAATCATGCAGCTTCATATGAAATCTGGCATAAAAGATTAGGACATCCATCTCCAATAGTATTAGATGTGTTAAAACCAGTTTTAAACCTTAAAGGGACTCAAACAGCTCAATCTTGTGATGTATGTCACAAGGCTAAGCAAACTAGAGATCCATTCCCACTGAGTGACCACAAAAGTTTATCTGTACTTGAACTTGTGCATGGTGATTTGTGGGGACCTTTTAAAACTGCTAGTTATAATAACTGCAAATATTTTCTGACTTTAGTAGATGATTTCTCTAGATCAACTTGGGTATTTTTAATTAAACATAAGACTGAAGTACTTCAATGTTTAAAAACCTTTGTTAATATGATGAAGAATCAGTTTGATAAGAAATTAAAAATACTTAGGACTGACAATGGTACATAATTTATAAATACCCAATTCTTGGAATACACTAGGTTAGAAGGAATACTACATCAAACCAGTGTAGTTCATACCCCTCAACAAAATGGAATAGCAGAGAGAAAACATAGACACCTGCTGAATGTAGCTCGAGCGCTATTATTTCAGTCAAGATTACCCTTGATCTACTGGTCTGACTGTATTCTCAGTGCAGTATATCTGATTAATAGAACTCCCTCCTCTGTCATGAAAGGAAAATCACCATATGAAGTATTATTTGGAAGAGAGTAAAATATGATAACTTGAAAGTTTTTGGATGTCTCTGTTATGCAACTGTTCTGAATACTAAATCTAAATTTGACTGTCGTGCTAGACAATGTGTTATGTTAGGATACTATGAAAACAAAAAGGCGTACAAACTACTTGATTTAGAAAATAAGGATATTTTGCATCTAGGGATGTCAAATTCTATGAAACTGTGTTTCCTTTTAGAACTAAAGTTGTAGATTCTGAAAATCAGAGTGAAGATGTGCATATACTGTTTGATGACTTGTTGAGAAGTGATTTTCCATGTCATGAGAATATTGAGTCTATTTCTGAAAATGTGCATGATGACACCGTGACCAATACCAATGCTCAAAGTGATACATCTAATACTGATGATACTGACAGCCCTTATATGAGTCATGATAATCCTGCTATGTCTACTGAATTGTATGAGACTCAAATTGATTGCGATAGTAATGATGTTCTAGATAGTCTTAGTGATGAAAGTCAAACTAGACCCAAACGTGCAGCTAGGAAGCCTGGGTACTTGAATGACTAGGTGTGTAATCTTAACAAGATGAAAGTTTTATACCCCCTATCAACTGTTATGAATTTTTCTAGACTTAATGTAGATGATATAAGTTACTGCAATAACATTGATAAAGTTTTAGTACCTAGAACCGTTAGTGAGGCAATGGAAATACCTGAGTGAAGAGAGGCAATGAATTTAGAGATGAAAGCTCTCATACAGAATGACACATGGGACTTAGTTGAGTTGCCCAAGAATAGAAAAGTCATAGGTTGTAAGTGGATCTATAAGATTAAGTATAATTCTAGTGGAGAAATAGACAGACATAAAGCTAGGTTAGTAGCTAAGGGTTATAGTCAAAAGGAAGGTATAGATTACAATGAAATATTTGCTCTGGTAGTAAAGATGGTTACTGTCCGAATTCTGCTTACTGTTTCTGTTATTAATAATTGGACTGTATATCAACTTGATATCAATAATGCATTCTTACATGGTGAACTTGATGAAGAAGTGTTTATGTGTTTACCTGAGGGATTTTATGATGATAAATATAAGGTGTGTAAACTAAAAGAGTCACTTTATGGGCCGAAACAAGCGCCTAGAAAGTGGAATGAAAAGTTCACTCAAGTTTTGAAAAATAATGGGTATATACAAAGTCTGAATGATTACTCATTGTTTTTCAAGAGTGAAGCAAATATGCATGTTTTCTTACTTATATATGTCGATAATATTTTGATTTCTGGTAACAATTACTCTGAAATAAATAGAATAAAGCATGTGTTTGATGAAATGTTTGGTATAAAGGATTTAGGCGAATTAAGATATTTTCTAGGAATATAAATAATAAAAAGCGATAGTGGATTGATACTTAACCAGAGAAAATATACGTTAGATCTGTTAGATGAATTTGGAGTGTTAGGGAGTAAACCAAAAGACACTCCTATGCAGCAGAATTTAAAATTCTCAGCTGTTAATGATTCAGATACCGCAAATGTGAATTTCTTTCAGCGTTTGATGGGTAGATTAATTTACCTATGCAACACTAGACCTGATATTACATTTGTTGTTCAAAATCTTAGTCAATATATGCACTGTCCTAATAAAGCACATGTTCAAGCTGCTTTCAGAGTGTTACGATATCTGAAAACTGCACCTGGATATGGGGTGCGGTGCTTGTTTCAGGAAACAAAAACTCTGAACTATCTGCTTTTTGTGACTCGGACTGGGCTTCGTGTGCTGTTACATGAAGATCAGTTACGGTATTTTGTGTGTTCCTAGGAGATACATTAGTTTCGTGGAAGAGCAAAAGCAAAAGACAATTGCTAGATCTTCAGCAGAAGCTGAATATAGAGCAATAGCTCAAACCACTTGTGAATTGATTTGGATAAGAAGTTTATTATCGGACTTTAAGATCTTAAATCTTAGTCCAGCAAAGATGTATTGCGATAATAGCGCAGCTATTCAAATAGCTAACAACCCCGTGTTTCACGAGAGAACTAAACATATAGAAATAGACTGTCACTTTATTCGGGAATACATATCGAAACGTATCATTCAAACTGTGTTTGTAAAATCACAGGATCAGGTGGCGGACATTCTAACCAAACCACTCGGGAAGGAGAGCCACGTCAAGCTGCGAGGTAAGTTGCGTATGGAAAACATCTTTGGTCCATCATCGTGAGGGGGGGTGTTAAAAATAATCCTTTTTGGGTTATCACGATCTTGGGCCAAACATGTTTTCCGGGCCCAATAAAGTATTTTCGTCAAGTTAATTAATAGCTGGGACGAAATGCTTTGATTCCTGAAATTCATGGGCAAAATCAAAATGCTGCGAGAATTTAGTGAAGCCTGTTGTAATTTAACAGGGGCCATTCTGCAATATCCAAAACTTACCCTAAAACCCTTACGCATCACGCTACCCCCAATCACTTTTATGACTTTTTCATCATCTCTCTCACTCTCTCTGGAACCCTAATCATCGTCTCTCTGAATCGCCTCTCCTCTTTCTCCGATCTGTGGTCTACGCCTCCTTCTTTGACAGCTGATATCCTCTCATATTCATCTCTAACCTCTCTATCTCCTTCCTTCAAGCTTAAAGTCGATCTCTAATCGACTTTAAGTGTCAGAAAACCCCGGTTAAAGGTCGAAGTTCTCGCAGCAACATTTTACGACTCTTCTGGACTAGATAAGTCAATCTCTTTGTTATTTTTGGAGTTTTTAGTTGAGTATCTTGACTGATATGTTCGATTGATGTTCGTATCGTTCTATATTGTGTTTTTGATGTTTTTTGATGTCATAGTGTATTTTTATCACTTCTTTTTTTTTTCAGTCTCGTTTATCCTCACTCTACTGGCTATGAGCTTGAGCCACACATTTTGATTATATCAACCGGAATGAAATTATATCACTCCAACAATTTAATGTTATGATAATTATAGCAAGAGTTCAAAGAGAAATCTGATTTTTACAGTAGCATAAAATTGTTAACTGGCACCACTAAAAGCTAATAACTCTTCACCTGACAGTAAATTTACAGAACTACCCTCATACATATACACTGCGAGCATCCTCTACGACGCTGATAAAATCTTCGAACACCCTATCGATCTCACGGCGCACGTCGTCGCTCGGAAGCCTGTGCCTGCAGCAGGGACACGTGTCCTTCTTCTCCAGCCACGTCAGCACGCAGACCCAGTGAAACAAATGCCCACACGGCAGCTCACATACCTCTCTCCCCTCCTCCATCTCTTCCTTACATATCACGCACTCACCGCCGGCGACTTCCACCGACGGGAGAGCCACCACGGCCGAAACGGAGGCCGACGCCTCCGGACCGAGCTTCCCTCCTCCGCCGCCGGTCAAGTCCATCGCCTTGACGAAATTCCAGCACCTGCTTACACGCTCAACGTATTGAATCAGAACCTCGTGGCCATGGATAATACTGCAGAAGCTTCTAGAAGTTGATAGCTTAAGAATCGACTCCTTAACGTATTCGCAGAGGATGACCCGCCACTTCTCGGGTCGGGTCTGGAGTATTTCGGGCCTGTACTGATGCAGTTCGCACAGCAGCAGTAAGAGGAGCACCGCGTCGAGGTCCCTGAGCTTCACGCGCGCGGCGGAGATTGGTGGTGGGGCGGCGTTGTTGGCGGAGGTTCTCGGCATGAAGTGGTGGAGGCGGGCGAGATCGGAAAGGAGGAGGCCGGAGACGAGGAGGTACTTGTGGTGGAGGGACGAGTCTTGGAGGCGGCGGAGGGTTAGTGAGAAGAGGGTCGGCGAGGTCACGAGGGAGACGAGGCGGCGCTGGTGGTGGTGGAAGGTGGTGGCGATGGCGGCGGTGATGCGGCGGAGGCTGGGCTGCGGTAGGGTGGAGAGTGCGGACATGATTGTGGCTTCTGTGGGATTCGAGGCCATCTTTTTTTCGCGTAGGATCATGTGCGAATGTAAATTAACGACTCTTTTCTATTATATTAAGTTTTATATAAGGTTTTATAAATACCGATTGCTCATAAATAGGGAAAGATCTACTTAATACGTAAAAAGTAATAATAGCAATATTACATATTAACCTCATTAAAACAAAGTAAAAAGTAGTCAAAAGTTATCATAACATAACATGTTTCGTGTGGGAGGAATGTTCTCTTAGCCCAACATCACATCCGAGGGAAATAATATAAGAAAAAAAATAATCATTAGGAACATGTGCCCCACTTCCATACTTAAGTTGTTAGTTCAAGAAAAATATAAATCTTTCCACAATAAATAAGAGGTCTCAGTACCGCGACTGAAACGACGTTATATCGGCAAAAATGGGCAATATTTCAAACGACGTATAACAATTGCTTCAATACTATACTTATTATTATATGAGCATATGAATAGTCTCGATTGGGAAAAAAAACCTATCCAATGCCTTTGACATATAACTACTGATTCAAAGATTATAATTCAGCATCTGAATAATTCGATTAAAGTTAAAACGAAGATATTGAATATTTGACCGCAACCCTTCAACGACAATGCAATGGAACTGAAACAATTGAGTCTCGGGTGGAAAAAGAAAAGTAGATGTTTATGATTGATATGATGAGATAGATGTAAGGAACATGAGGTGATGGTGTAAGGTGGAGGGTAGTGTATGGAATTGTTGGCTATTTCTCGTCTACATGTTTGTGTTAAGTTCTCAAAAGCAATTGACGCTTCTCTACTTTGTCAACTGGAGAGAAAAAGAACAACAAAACAGAACAAATGAGGAACGACATTGGTCTGGTCCCTACTCAACAGCAAAATTAATAATTGATGGGCTCAGTTTCGTCAAATAGGCCCACGACGTTGTAAGCCCAAAACCTTTTTAAACTGGCTAAAGCCCATTACTTCCATATTGCAATCGTTTAGTAACGAATTATTATTTGAGAAATAGGATCGTATGAAATCTAATTCTCCTCTCCATTCATTTCCCATTCCCAATTTTATTGAATGAGATTAAAAGAATCATATAAGAGTTCCCTTCCTCGTGAGCTATCTATCCCATCGACTTGCTAAGTGAGACTAATTTTTTTTATTTAACTAAATGCAGGAGCAGAAAAGTCACATTTTTAACTAGAAAAAATGCAACGATCCAATCCAACCGTGATTACAAATTTATTTACAAACCGTTATTAAACAATCTTTTTAAGAAAAATTGACCTGCATGGAGTAACATGGGAGAATCGTCTTTGTATATCTTTGAATGTTTTCTCTTAATTTCGTTTTTCTTGTTTTACTTTGTAGAGTGGTGTTCCCTTCTCTCTTGATGAGAGTTTATTTATTGGACGTTTGATTGTATCAGAGGGCTATTCTGGCTATAATTTTATTTACATATTAAACTATCATTTCGAAAAAGGAGAAAGAATTGTTCATCAAAGCTTTTCAGATAAACTATTATTTAATGCACACCCGACTTTTGTGCAATCATAAATATATATTATTTTATATTTTAGAGTTATTATTAATTTAAAATATTTAGTAATGAAATGTTAACTTAACGGAAAAAATGCAATAAAATAAATTAAAGGGTAAATTAGTAAAATCACATACCAAATTGACAGCCGGTTTTTAAATACTCGTCTCCCGTAATATATAGTATAGATATTTAGCATGATAAACCTTGGTCATAGAATATGTAAAACTCAATGCAAGTTAGGCCAATCCGATAAGTCACACTATGACATATCCATGTACGACAAACTGATTAATCAAAGTATTTAGTATCCATTTGAACCTCATACCTTCCCTTCAAGGACCTCGAGAGCTAGGGGTGAGCAAATCCGGATATCTAAAACCTAAAATCGTATTCGATCCGGTTTAATCGGATATCCGGATTTCGGATATCCCTAAATCCGGATATCCGAATATTGGATATCCGAAATCCAATTTTTTATTTCGATTATTTTTTTTTTGAAAAAAAATTGATTGTAATGTATTCGCTTTTATTTTCAACTCTCATTTATTTTCACGAATGATATAAATTCAATGCGATATTATATTTGAGTCAAATTAGGATATTAAGCTGTTTTTCTTTCTTTTTTCTCTTTTTGGGCATTTTTCTTTGTTGTTGGGCTATTATTTAATTAATTTATTTAATTTAAATAATAAATCGGATACCGGATATCCGGATTTTAGTAACGAGCGTATCCGTATCCGATCCGATGTTAAATATTCGGATTTGGATATCCGACCCGGTTTTAAAAATCGAATATCCGGTTTTCTGGATTTTATAAACCGGATACCGGATCGGATTTCGAATTTTGGATGTTTTTGCTCAGCCCTATTGAGAGCCACCACACCGAGCCTCAACCGCATCTATACATATATTTAAATAATGTTTGGTTTGAATAAAATAGTGTGTCAAAGAAAATTAGACAGAAAGTAATTTCAGTAAGTGTTTTTATTTTTTTTCTTTTCCCTCGTCATTTGTTCAAATTTCTTACTTTTAAGTATAACTTTAAGTGAGATTTTCTATTTTCTTTATCTATTTATTCAATCAACAAAATATAAAAACTTATTATACCTTTTACCTTTCATTTTATTTCCTCATACTAATTTCTACAAAACAAGCACGATATTTTTTCCCAAACCAAACAAAACCTCAATGGCGTGAAAATGTGAAATATGTGCCTGTGATGGATGCGAGCGACACGTGAAGAGAAGTCGAGGAACGTCTAATCTAAGGCGTTGTGCATGTCTCACACTAAGGCCAACTGAAACATACAACACAAAAATACAGTTAACTTTACACAAAAATACAGTTGCTACAGAATTTTACTCCAACCCACTAACTCTATTTTTTACACTAATTTTTACTACAATCCATTAACTATATTTTCTACACTAAAAATAATATTTCATACATATTCTTACTTATTGTTATTATAATTTATTTTAAAAATGAAAAAATTATATAAATTAAATTTAAATTATGCCTGAAATTTTGTTTTTTATTTATATTTCAAAAAGTAAATAATAATTTTTATATATAAAACGTATTAATTATATAATTGACATGTTAATTTAAAAGCAAATATACCCATATTTTTCTATGTGAAAATAAAATATTTATTTTTATTTCATAAAATAAAAACGAAACATATAGAATATTAAAAGACGTTTATAAAATTTAATTTTATTATTTTAATGATATTAAATATTTTAGACATAATTAAATAAATTTATATTTAAAAGAAATAAAAATAAATTTTAATTATAACTCTATTTTAGAGTTGAGAAATAAAGTTATTCTAAATATAGAGTATCACGATCTGCAAACTTTATAATAGTGTTAAAATAGAGTACGTTTTAGTGTGCAAACTTTATAATAGTGTTAAAATAGAGTACGTTTTAGTGTATTGGAGATGCTCTAAGAATTTCCAAACGACCGTTTTCATATATATTATTCATTCATCGCAATAGACTTATGTTACAAAGTATGAAACTAAAAGTTGTATATATCTCTTCCGTGTGGCCACAATATGAAAGCTAAATAGTCATTTTTCCTGTAGTGTTTCCACAATCATTGATTTCATTGACAACTCGTGAAAAGGACAAGCAAACACGTAACAAACCCTAAAGTCCATTTTTAGTATCTCTACATCCTCGCCTCTCTACCGTGACGTGGCAGGCGAAGAATGAAATGACGGCGAACCCCCGGACTCAAAATCGCCGCAATACAAATCCGACAGACGGTGCGCCACGTCCTCAGGGGTATATATGACAATACCCAAAAGGTTCCTTCCTCTTCCCGTAGAGGACACGTGTCTGTCGTAGAGTTCTCGATAAGGTCGGAAAACATTCCTCGCGACGGAGGCCTTAATGTCGTCGCGGAGCCTGCGATCGGCTACGACGCAGGCGGAGTTATTCTCGTGCGCTCGATCGAACGCTGCGTTGAATCGCTTGAAGGCCTCTCTCACCTCTTCGTGCGTCCGAATCGTGGATAAATCGGAGGGGAGCGATTCGATGACGTGGCTCCATCCCAGCCGTTCGTAGCTCAACGCGAACTGTTTGGCTTTTGATTCGTGCGTTCTCAGCCACTCGTCGCCGAGGAGGTGTCTGAGGTTGGAGGTGCGGACTCGTACGACGACGTATTGGAGGTTGTTCGCGAGGAAGAGGTAGGATAGGGAGACGTCTCTGTAGTGCTTTGCCTTCGCGCCGAGCTTGCAGAGTAGGACGAGGATGAACCAGGCGAAGTGGACGGAGGTCGCCGGAGCGGGAAGTTCGTCGGTATCGGAGAATCCGAAGTAAGATTCCGGCAATTTGTTCTTCGCAGGCGGCGGTGAATCGGCCAAAATGTCGGCTAAAATCGTGCTGTAATTCGCCAGATTGCAGAGGTAGGTCATCGTCTTCGTCGTGAGTTGGTGAATTCCGGCGCCGGCGTTTGGCGTCTTCGAGGAGTCTTTTTGAAGAGATGAGGCAAAATTGGTCAGCGATTTGCGTACGCACTCGCCCAGCTTTACGAGTGACGTCAGCGCCTGAGATTTCGCGGCCACAGTTGAATCGAAGGAGAAAATTGAATCGATTTCCGGCCACCGATCGGAGATTGCAGCGTACATCTCCAGTGCCCAGAAAACCCTCTCCGGCGACTTCTCGCCGTTCCTGGACGCGATCTCTGGAAATCCGAACAGAATCAACGCGCCTTCTCTGGTAATCTCAGCAAAACACGATTCTCTGATGGAGTCGGAGCTCGCAAACACGTGGTCGCACAGTATTCTCTCTCCACTGAACATAACCGTCACCGCCGCCGGCAGAACACCGAGCCAATTACGAATCCTCACCTCCACAGCTTCCCAATTCATCTTACGAACCTGGGAAGAAGAAGAAAACCTCTCAACTCCGAGCCTATAAATCCCTTCATCAACAATCGATTTCCTTATCATCTTATAGACATTCACACACTCCTTTCCATAACCGGAAGAGATCATACACTCAGCAATCAGCTTCAAATCCGCCATGGCAGCACTGGAAACATCCTCAGCGTCATAGATCTCATCTTCATCTTCATAGCTCGAAAGGCTCGAGCCCGTCGAATCCCGAGACGAGCGGGCTGAGACGGATTCTGGGTCGAGGTGGGCCCGATTCAATGATAGAATCTGGTAAAACTCCTTCTGCAGCCTCTTCATTGCCATCTCCATCAGATTCTGAGCTCGAATCAGCTTTTCGGAGGTGGGATTCTCTGTGACGTGGAAGTGCATGGCCTTCTGCAAGCTGTGTACGATCTTGATGAACTCTGTGGCCTCTCGACGGTTCTCGTGGAACATCGAGGTGACCTCTGGGTTCCATTTGGTGATTATGGGCTCTGCTCGTTCGAGGGTTCGGTCCATGATGGACTCGGAGAAGCTCGGACGGGATTTCGTGAACCCGAAACGGGACGGGGAGGGCTCGGGAGAACGCGGTGAAGAGGGAGATGAAGAGAAGCGATTCGGAGAGGAGAAGATGCTTCTCATTCCCTTTTTTGGCATGATTGTGTAAACTGTTGCTGGTTTTGTTATGAGATTTATGGTGTAAGAAAGTGATGTAATGCTGTCGTGTGGTTTTAATGATGTGTTGAGAATAGAGTTGAGTTGATGAGGTTGTGTTGTATATATAGGTTGGTGGGGGGACTACGGAGTTTCAATTTGTGGTCAATATTTGATTTAATTATGTATATATATATATATATATTGCCAAAGCATGTAAGTTTGCAGTTTGATGAAATTACGGGCTTGTTTTGACTTATATTCATGGAAATAATGAAAGCGTTGGAGATGGAATTCATTAATTGCTTTCATATATCATAAAATGCTTAAGAATTTCTTAGAAATTACCAGGTAAATAAATGTATTTTTTTTATACGAAAAAGAAATCAATTTATTTTCCTTTTAGAATTGGACGCTAAAACTAAAACGACGTACGGCAGTTGTAATCTTTTGCTTACATCGCTACGTCACGGGTGGAAGTGAGAAGACCATAACTGTTGCTTATTTGTTGATTATGGAATGCACATACATATACGTAATGGTTGATATATAATGTCGCTTTATCTGAAATACGAGGCGACTTTATCGGATAAGAGCTTCGAGAAAGTTACTTTTTGAATAATAAGATTCGATTATAATTATAACTAAAGGTGTTCAACTATATAGGATGTAATAATCTATGTAGGACGTCGTCTAATAATATTGTATATGGTACGAAACCACACTTAATAAATAATATTGCATAAAGGTTCTAAAGCTGCTTAGTCGATTCACTTCCCAAACTTTCAAGTTTCAACAGGTTATGATGTATGCACCAAAAATCACAGATTCGTTTATATTCGAAATTAAAAATATTCATGTGTGCACGCGTATTCATTCTAATTTTCTTGTTCTTGACATTAGTATATCAGACACCATCCTAAATATCGTGATTATAGCATATCAAGGGAGTTCCATTACTATGCACGTTGAGTATACGATATAAACTAATTTATCTCTCTCCGAAAAAAAAATCTTTATTTATCATTAATTTATCACCACTCATGCATGTTCCTTCATAGGTTCAATTTTCATTTGTTATCCAACTTCCCATTTTTCCATTTGTTTAATTAATCAATTTCAATGCCCTTCACGTCTGTCCTAAATATTTAATGTTGTGGTACATTGTCTTGAAAATGAAAACAGCATCCCGTATGAACATATCATTATATACTAGTGTGTACATAGTATATGGTCCCTTATAATATAACCACCGAAGCCTTAACGAAACGAAATAATTACGTGCACAAACCCTAAGAATACACACACATATACATGCGTGCGAACGCACACATTGCTGCTAATACGAAGAAGAATCGAGAGGTCTTACTCGGAGGGATTACGTATTACAACATTATTCATTTTCTACATCCTTTGACTTTGTGTTTCCTGTATTATTGGTGAGTATATCGTGTCGTCGCAAATATCAAGGTTGTTGTTGTTGGGAAATCAATGTCAGCAATAACTGAGATTGCGACGCTTAAAGATCTAAAGTTGGATCGTTAGGAAGTTGACATCAATGACATTTGTTCTTTATGTACGTCTTGATTAATAATTACTAGTATCTTACGCATATTCAATTCGTGTCCTCTAGTAAAATTGATTTGTGATAACATAATTATAATAAATCAAGAAATTAATGGATAAATTGATAATTACTCAAATTTAAGAAAAAAGAAAGGATAAAATGATAATTATACTTTTCATACCAAATTTAATTGGCAATTTGACAGTTTTTAGAAGGGTCTCGGTGTTTACGTAATAGAATAGATAATTCAGTAGCTAATTCCCAAGTGAAACATCCCCTCGAGATATGAAGTTATTGGGACGAAGAATCCCAGCTAAGCAGGGATGAAGAGTTGATAGATAATTCAGTAGCTAATTCCCAAGTGAAACATCCCCTCGAGATATGAAGTTATTGGGACGAAGAATCCCAGCTAAGCAGGGATGAAGAGTTGATGGAGATTCTCCGTTGGTGAAAGCGCGGGAGGGGACGTGGATGAGATCCATGCTGCCCACCTATTCCCAATCCAGTTTGAACCAAGTGGACTTTCCCATTCCACAATTACATTATATATGTCCCCAAGGACATGACCTAGAGGTTAAGCCCCAGATTTTCTAAACTCAAGCTTGGGTTCGAGCTGTTGGGTGGAAAGTGAGAAGCTTCATTGAACCCCGAGACATACTCTCATCCTCGTAGTGTGCGGGGCGGGCACAAGTCAATAGCCAGTTGAGTGGGGTACCATGGCTCAACTAAAAAAATTTATATATTAGATATTAATAATATGTAGTAGAAGTGTAACATTATGTACACAACCTTTGGTGGTTAAAGCCTGAAATATTTCTATTATACGTGCTATACAATTCTTTTTTCGATTTTCATATCGTATTTTTTTGGATGCCCGTCCAATAATATCCTGAAAGAGAAGATCTCACAAATGAGCGTATACAACAAAAACGAACCAAAAAATCGAAAAAAAAATTAGAAATAAAGCTTAAACACAAAGAATCAAAGAGCCTACTACATAACGATCTAAAACTCCATGAAAATGGATAAAATAAGCCTAGATTCAAAGTGCTCTTCACTTTCTTCGGTCTTCGACTTCGAGGATTTTGTCTTCTTCGAAAAGGGCACTCTAGTAAAGGTAGAGGGAAGCTCCTACAGTAGGAGGCTGAAGCTCCCACAAGGTCGGGATAAAGGGGTAAAATGAAAAAAAAACGACATAAAGCAAAAAAAGCTGAAATAATAACCTATGAGCTCCGCCAACCTCCATTAATGGAGCAAGGGGAAGGAGACTGCTTGAAGATTTGCCTTGCTCTGATTCATGGGTTTAGATAATATAAATGTGGGTTTATAAGGTATTGATGTGTTTGGTATATGACTATATAAAATACGGGTTCATATATAACAACTCAACCAATGTATACAAGTTTAGATAAACACACATTTCACATGAATTATTGCAAACCAAACACGCATTTTATTTTATATTCATTAATTATTTTTATGTTAAACTTTACTAATATAAATCGATGTACCAAGGGTTTTTTTTAAAGAGAAGGGGGGGATAGAAAGGGGGTATACAGGGAGAGGCTTTTGCATGCACCAATTCGGTGGATATTAATTATATATAACTCGTGTAAGAAAAAAAAAAGAAAAAGAAATAAGCCTTATTAAGTGGGCCTAAACTGCTAGTAGTTAAAAGCCCATTGGCCCACAAACAGGTTAACGGCAATTATCTCTCCCTCCATCTGTCTCTCTCTCTCTCCTCACATAAACACACACAAACACCACTCAAATCTGAATCAAATCAGACAAAGAAGCAACAACAGAACTTGCTTCAGCTCGAAGAAGACGAACACAGTTCGAAGAGATCAAATGCGCGCACATTTCCACAACTCCTCAAATCGATAACAGTACCATCAGACGATGAAGCAGCTGCACAAGCAAATCAGCGGAATCAATCGCAGCGCAGCCCGCGACGAAGAGAACAGCTACTCCCCCAAAACCCTAAAGCACGCGTCCACTCGTTCCCTGCCGCGACCCCTCGCTTACCTCCTCAGAGATCAGCGCCTCCTCTTCGTCTTCATCGGCTTCCTCATCGCGTCCACCTTCTTCATCATCCACCCGTCCCTCTCGGATCCGCCCCCTAAGAGAGGAATTAGCTACAGCCACGCCGTTACTGCGAACCCAAATGCCAGAAATCAGGGTTTCGGTAGCATCCACGGGAATTGGGCCGGGAGGGTTCCGGTGGGACTGGGGAGGAAGAGGAATCGGGTGGTTGTTACGGGTGGGGCGGGGTTTGTTGGGAGTCATTTGGTGGATAGGTTGATTGCTAGAGGGGACGATGTGATCGTTGTGGATAATTTCTTCACCGGAAGGAAGGAGAATGTGGTTCATTTGTTTGGGAATCCGAGGTTCGAATTGATCAGGCACGATGTGGTGGAGCCGATTCTGTTGGAGGTGGATCAGATTTATCACCTGGCATGCCCAGCTTCGCCGGTCCATTACAAGTATAACCCTGTGAAGACAATCATATCCTTTATAAAGCAGAATGTGTTGTGTGTCTTCCTGATTAGAGTTCGAATTTGATATAGATTAGTTTGTCACTTATTTGATTGTGGGGTTAGAAATTTTTATTAATGGTCACTTATTGATTGTGTTCTTACTTAGTCTTGATGTGTCTTGTCTCTATGGTGAATTATGTTTCACTTTGTCTATTTCTTCTGAATTCGATTGGGATCCTTGACGTGTGGTTCACAAAACGAACGTTATGGGAACCCTTAACATGTTGGGTCTTGCGAAGAGGATCGGGGCAAGATTCTTGCTTACCAGCACGAGTGAGGTTTACGGTGATCCTCTTGAGCATCCTCAGAAAGAGACATATTGGGGACATGTAAATCCAATTGGTGGGAAAAGCTACAATTTTTGGGTTCTTTAGCGTAGTTTCATTTGCTCCCATTTGACGAAAATGATCCAATTTCGTGTTAAATAGGGGTGAGGAGTTGCTATGATGAAGGGAAAAGAACGGCCGAAACCTTAACTATGGATTATCATCGGGGTGCTGATGTTGAGGTAATGTGCATGCTACGTTACACAACTTAAGAAGGTTAAATCAACTGTGAACTCTTAGGTTTTTTTTCTTCTTGACCAGGTTCGCATAGCACGTATTTTCAACACATACGGCCCCCGTATGTGCCTTGATGACGGGCGAGTTGTCAGCAACTTTGTTTCTCAGGTATGACACGTTACACACACACCACACCCAAGTAAACATCAAGATTATGCATGAATTCTTACCCAGATTCTTCTTGTAAGCAATTTCTGATCCGTGCAGGCCATTCGCAAGCAACCGATGACAGTCTACGGGGACGGGAAACAAACACGAAGCTTCCAATACGTATCTGACCTGGTAATTCACTTCCCTTCATTCGTGTGATGTAGGATATTCAAACACATGACTATAGTGTGTTTTTTTTTTTTTTTGCGATTTCTGCTTGTGGAAATGCCAATTATATGAGAAATTTTAGTAAATGTGTTCCATCAAGATAAATTTTAGAAAAATAGCCTCCAAATGTAAAATACCGCTATACCCTTAATTATGGGCCCATAGCGGGCAGTGAGGGTATAACATGTGTAGTCAATCATCTATGTAGTAAGTAACAGGTTCAAATCCTTAGTAGAGCAATTTTTCTGAAGTTGGTACTCAGCTATACAATGGGTACCCAGATTTTCTGATTACCGGTTATAGTGCTGAGAATCCATTGTGTAGAAACCCTCTGACAGCATAGACCCACAAGAGTTCTCAGACTGCAAAATGACAATAATACCCTTTAAATTAAGGCAATTGACTAGAAAGACTTGTCAAGGAGGGTATTTTGTCAAAATTGACTTTGTCAAATGCCATTTTCCTAAAGAACCCCAATTATATCCGGGCAACAGGTTGATGGATTGGTAGCACTGATGGAAGGGGAACACATTGGCCCATTCAACTTGGGTAATCCCGGGGAGTTCACCATGTTGGAGCTTGCCGAGGTTTGCTTCTTGTTCTTACCTTGTAATAATACTTTCTGACATGATGAAAAGGGATAAATTTTGAGCACTTTGGATTTCTTTACATACTTAAGGTTGTGAAAGAAGTGGTTGATTCGAGTGCAACTATTGAGTTCAAGCCGAACACGGCGGACGATCCTCACAAGAGGAAACCCGATATTTCCAAGGCCAAAGAGCTCCTCAACTGGGAGCCCAAGATTTCGTTGAGAGAGGGATTGCCGAGAATGGTGAGTGATTTTCGTAACCGCATCCTCAACGAAGATGAAGGGAAAGGAAACTGATGTGAGGTATAGTTGTATATATACGTATAGTGAAAGCTTATGAAATCATGCATGATGTTGTGTCCATTCTCGTTCCACTTAAACAAAGCACATCATTTAATAGGCTATGGCTCGTGTATACTTCCATCGTCAACTTTGTCATCATCTTCTCTTTTCACTTCTGCAATTCTGAAGAAATTTTGCATTGGGGAACGATCCTGTGTTATTATCTGTACTCTTATATTAATTGCGAGCACAAGGTAAAAACCGCTAGATTTTGGTGTAGCAATTTCAATAACCGCTATCTTTTGGTATGTCCATTTGCACATTTTAATATAACTGACACCAAATAAAAATAGTAGAAACTGTCAATCACACACGAATGGGTGTGTGCAATAATACTAGTTATTATTATTTGTCATTTAAAGTTGCCTTATGCCAAATGGGATGAACATTCACCAGGAATTATGTACTGTTCTTGTTTATACATTCCACAACCGGATTCGAACCAGATATAAGTTTTTTAGAAAGAAAAAATTTTCATTCCCATCTAAACTGTTCTTTGTCTCTATATACATTTTGACAGTACGCTTACTACCAGTGATATGAGCCCATCACAGAAGCAATATGAATTATATGTGCTACAACATATCACCGGCACAAGGCAGAAAAAAAAAACAGAAAGTTAGTGACTTATTTTTGATAAAAAAAAAATAAAAACATGTATACTTAGTAACCTAATCTTATATTTTTGCCTAAAATAAAATAACCCCAATGATCTCGTTAGAAAACTACACCAATGATATGCTTCAGAATCTCACTACCTTTTTACTCTGTCAAAAAGGGGAACTTGTTTGATTATTGCTTGAACTGTTTGTACCTTCTTCGAACTTCTCTTGAAGCTCCTCGAGGATCGAAATTTCCCAGCTTTCCTATTCTGATGTGCTCGTTTGTTGAGAATGAATCGGTTCTGTTGTTGGCAATTTCCATCTTCCGCGTTTTCAGTTCTACAGCTAAAGAGGGAAAACAGAAACTGATTTATGAAGAAAAAACAAAACTTATAACATCAACACATGATCTGGTTTGATCTGCCCAAAACAGAAAAAAAAAAAGATTAATTCAGAGATTAATGTCATACCAGAAGATTCACGTGGACGAGAAGAGTTTAAGTTATCTTTACTTGAACAAGTACCAGACATTACAACCCAAAAAATAAATTAAAAAAAAAAAGATGCAATCTTGAGAAGAAGTTACTAAATCTATATACCTTGAAGTTTAATGCTAACTGTCTGAAAACAATCAGAAGTAGACGACGTGTCCTCACTGAAAGGGACTTGAACGTTCGAATCTTTATTACCATAACTAGCATTCTTCTATGTTTCTGAAGAATCAAACTCAGTTCCAAAGAAGAAATGCTCTTGTTTTCCCTGTTGAGTTCCTGAAAAGATGACGAGTTCAGGGAATGCACGTCGGATATTGATGATCCTCAAGTTTTAAATGTATGAAGAAACAGACAATGAAATGATAAATTCAAATAATTTATTCCGAGACAGAAAAGGCAAGAGCTAACATTTTTATTTTCATAGTGTCTAAGCAAGAATCTTACACAAAGAAAGGCCTACACAGTTAAATATCGTGCCGATATGTAGAAAGTTGACCCAAAGCCACATCAAACAAACTACGATGGAATAGTAATGAATGATCTTTGATCTTTAATCTACATTGGACTCACTTCCAACAACTTCCGCAAATAAATTATGTTTTTTTTTTTCAAACGATAGCTTGATATCTCATTAATAAAAAGATAAGTACATGGATTAAGCAACCAGGAAGGTCTTTCCGGCAACAATGAACAAACCGGTAAAGTAAAAGGCTGCTCAAACGAGCAAAACAACTAATAATCTAATAACAGATAAAGCAAACACTATAAACAAGACTACTCAACTATTCAACAGTAACAACGTGAGCTTCCATTATATCAAAATAACTTAAACTCCTCGACAATGGGAAATAAATCCAAAGATGTACTAAACTAGGCAATTTTCACCGATGAATAGTGGAAATACCCAACGAGTAGCTACTTTTTAGTTGAAGAATGTGCCCACTTTGATTATATCTTCAATCTTCCAAAAAAAAAAAAAACTCAAAAGCCAAAGGAACTCTTCGCACTCACGGTAGAACGATTGTTTTGCCAACAAGTGTACATGAGTTCTAAAAGGAATGCAATACCCCGAGAAGGGGAGAAAAGTTCCAAAAAGAGGAAAAAAACGTCCACAAGGGAAGAAAATGTATCTTACAAGGCAACCTTTTAAACTTGCGAGTAATACATCGCAAATTCCATTTCCCTCCCTTTTTTTCTTTTTCATTTTAACTGATCATCATGAAGAAAAGGTTATTATGCACGATGGATAGACGATAGGAAGTGCATGATCTGTAAAATAAGGACAATATGATAAAGGCAAAAAATCACAAGATGCATGCACACTTGAGACTTAGGTTGTGTTTGGTTTAAAGAAATTTGTGTGGAAAAGAAAATTGGAGAGAAAATGGTCTTCATACGTTTTTCTTTCGTTTTCCTCGGCATTTGGTGAAGAAATTAGTTTTCCTTAGTTTTAAGTTTAAAATTAAGCTAGATATTCTTTTCTTTTCTTTTCCTTATCTATTTCTTCATTCAACCAAACATAAAAATTAGTTTTTCTTTTTCATTTCATTTTCCTATCCCTACTAATTTCCACAAACCAAATACACCCTTAGAATGAGTAGAGGTCAAACCCATGCATTTGCGGCAAAATTCCTCTTCCGCGACTCTTTTAAAAAAACAAAAGCTAGGAATTTGACAATGTTAAGCCAATTAGATGTAGAGTGTAAGAGATTTGTCACAATTTAATGATTCGTTGGAGAAGATCAACCGTTAAAGCTCGTCTAACCATCGCGAAAGTATCCTTGCAGTAATCCAACAATAATTCAATACTCGTCCGAACGAACCGTCATGTTGAAAGAAAGATTGTGTTGAAGGGCATTTAGAAAATTCATCACATAGAAAAGGGGTATAGTGTGTTACAGTAGAAGCAGAACTGATGTGGATTATTCAAGAATCTAAGCCGATTTGAATAGAAGATATCAATGAACTTCTATGAAATGGTTTGACGGGATTCAGCCAATTGTCTTGAATGTAGAATATCATTGAGAAATAGAAATCTGTGTTATCAAAGGTTTTCCTGCAATCATTTCTAGTACGGAATGAGTCCATCATCCACTTTGTCATCTTTTGAACAAAAGGGGTGATATTGTTCCCCGATTGATCATCCAATAAGAAGGGTTTCCATTTTTTTCAAATGAACAATTGACGGCCTATTGATTCTAACAACTGATTGCAGAGTTGATCATAATCGAAGTGATGTCAACGATTATCCTTAGCAAGATAATGTCTCAAGTTATCGCCATTTCGGGAAGAGTAAGGTGATGGAGTTTCCTTTCTTGGTGAAAAACAAACTAATATCTTAAGCTTAATCTCTCGTTTTATTTGGCAATAGCTATCGTTTAGGAAATTCGGAGGTTTGAAACAAAACACATTACTACCACACCCTAGTCGAGATCATAGAGTAATGTCATTGAAGAAAGGAAGATAGCTAAGTTGTTTCATAAATATCTTAAGACTCTTACAGGAAACTTGACGAATAGGTTTGAAGTTGAGCATTATAGAAGTCTAAAAACCTAGTATTGAAGTCATATCCCATTGATTTTGACGAATCTCATTAGATATTGTCACCAATATGCTTATTTCCTCGGTCGTGGGGTTCCTCAAATGCATCATCTTGCGATGAATGCTCGAAAGATCAACTCAAGCTTCCGAGTTTTTCCTCGTTACAAAGAATGGTTGAATGAGCTCAAAAGCCACGCTAGTTAGTGTAAGTCTCATCGATCTTTCTCAAGCGGTGGCCAACACACAATTTTTCCTTGGAAATATACAAATGGTGTAGAAGAAATGACATCCATGTGTATTGGAAGGATCAAATATATAGGCTACATCTTTGGGTTTCGAGGTAGGTTTATTGTCAAATTTTTGTCCAAGAAAGGTATGTTGAACGAAGAAAGATAAATGTCCATATCACATTCCGTGAATCGAGAGGGGGAGGCCTACTCATCTATCATGCTCCTCTCATAGATCGATGATGTTGAACAAGAAATGATTGTGATAAGATGTAGCGAGCAAATGTTAACCAATTCCTAAGTTTGTGTGTGAAGTAGTAAACTGATTCCTATGAAACAGTAACTTCTGCATATGCAAATGAAAGTTATAGTTAAGAGTGCATATCTGTACTTAAGCACATGACTGAACTACTTAACAACCAGCAAAAAAGTTTCCAAAACAAACAACGACGGTTCACAAGGGAAGCATCCAGAAAAGAAACTATGTAAAATGCGGGGGGTTGGGGGTGGGGGAAGTAAAATCAAGTAAACCATGAACCTACACATGAAGCAGAAAGTACTGGAAAAATAAGAAAACACGCACGCATTCAAATCGTTATCTTGCCTTTCACGCGTATAAAAATGCCACCCTTTTTCAAGGAAACGGAAGTTCGAACCTGTAAGCCATAGCCCTTGCGATCATCTTCCAGTGATTCCTCAGCAGCCACAGGTAGAAATGATTGTTCCGGAAACAGCTGAGGAGATTCAGAAGATGAGAAAAATGTTTTCCCATTTCCAGCATTCACTTTACTAGCTCCATCGTGTGGTGGCATCTGCAACTTCACCTCTCCTTTGCCTAAATGCTTCATAGATGCCTCCATTTTGATCTCGAAGTCAGCATCTGTAGCAGAGCTGATCTCACTGCCATATGAATGCTTAATGGGAGTAGATTTCTTGCTCCTGGAATTTGAAGCTTTAGGTGAAATCTTCACCTTCTGAACAGATTTTCCAACTGGCACTCCGCTCTTGGAACGAGGAAACGGGGTACCACGTATGTGACCATGTGGGCCACCACCACGATGTGTAGATTGTCTCAATGCCTTGTTATCATCATCCTTGCAATTATCTACACCTCTGATGCCAAAAGGATAATCAATGCTTTCAGCTAAAGTGGGGCATTCCAAATAATGATACTTATGAGTCGTCCTCCACCGCCCCGCAAGCCTCTCCGCCACCTCAGCATTCGAACCAGAAGATTGCCCTTTGCACCCTATTTGATCATTTGAATAATACTTTACCGGAAATTCAGATATCTCCAATTCACCATTTCCTCTAGCATCAGCATACGAAACATATCCTCTGTAATGAGACTTTTTACCCACTGCATCATCACGTCCACTTCTCACTCTCCTGGCAAGAATCTGCCTGGTTATTTCCTTAGCTTCCTTTGACAGGGGATTTCTCAGCCCAATACAAGTGGAGTCATTCCTCCTCGTACATGCTGTTTTGTAACGCCGAAAGTCCTCGATATCATCAAAGACGGGAACATCGCGGTCAACTGGATCAGGCTCACGAGGCCTCGGGACAGCAATCCTCGGATGAGGATTGCTCCTGTCTGTTCGAGCCTTCGAGGGTCCACCTAAAGCTCTTTGGCTGTAACTAGGCTTCAGTAAAAGCTCATCCTCCCTCTGCACGCGAGAGACCGTTCTCTCTCTGATAGAGGCAACAGTTCTATCATATTCTGCATGATGCTTGTTAGAGTAGAACGAGCCCAAGTTTTCGTTTGCATCGCTATTGGCATTAAGCTTCTCGTCAAAGCGGAAGCGTTCGAAATCTCCGAGCCTTATGGAGCTTGCGCTCCGTTTCGAAGATCTCCTGTGGGGAACAAAACGGGTCTCGGGATCATCGTAGTTGTTTCTAAGGCCGTGACGATCCCTGTAAGAAGGGCCAGTGTACAATTCTCTGTTCATCGAATTTGTGAGACCTGGCAACCGAGTAATAGCAGTCTGAGAAGTCTGTCTTGGCTCGACCATGTGCTGCGTAGATTGAGTGAAGTGAAACCATTTAGGTTCAGTGCAAAGCCATTATGAATCATCTCAGACATGATTTATTAAAAGGGACAAAAAGGGAGTGAACGTACCTTAACCTCTGTAGGGCTCCTGTCGATGTAGGAACTCGGACCAGTAGAATATTTTGAGACAGCTTTGCATTTCAGTATCTGAGGAACTCCTGGAGACAAGTTCGGGCTAAAAGCATCAGTTTTCAATTAAAGCTTATACACAATGTTTATGGAAGTAAACTTTCTGATATGTGATGTATCTAAATTTGTCATATTAAACGCAAAATCACGAAAAAACTGTGAGAATCCAGTTAAGCCAGACTGATCATGTATGCAACAGAAATCAGCGTCCCTTCTATTAAAACCATTCTTATCTTTGCAATATTCATATCGCGAACATGGAGAAGAGAAGTAATTTTCAATCACGGTTTTAGTGTATGCAGGTCGAGAGGCAATCAATAAAAAAAGATAAAAAAATCACACTTGCAAAAACACAAAATCAGAGTTCACGTCCAAGAAATTGAAACCAACAACAAAGAACATGTACATAGTTCCCTCAAGATTATCACGCACCTGACTGAGCAGAAAATTACAAGCGATGAAAAACAACCCACTACCTTCAATGCTTGGGACACTTCTTGACTTCCCATGCCGTGATCTCTCCATCCTTTTTCTCTGCTCTCTGACGAAAAACGAAATTCTGGTTGCTTATTTTTCTTCGATCAACATATATCTACTGCAAAAAAAAAAAAACAAAGACGCAAAATGTGTGAGAAGGCAAACCTTTTTCCACCCTCTGATTAAAGACGGAAACAGACTGATTCCTCAATTCTATAGCTCCTCTCGAACGCCTATATCTCAAAACGAGAGTCGGAGAGTTTAATCAACTCAAGGAATTGAAACTAGTCTAAGCACATTCGCATCACAGAAACAACAGAACACAATCTCATTGACGCACCGGAACCGAACGTAGGAAGGTTTTCCGATCAGCACGATTTATCTTCAGAGACAGGGAAAATGAGGGCACGGAGGCGCCGTACTTGTGTGTGACTGTGTGTGTGTGTGTTTTTCGAATTTATACTACAGAGGTGACAGATTGCTGTAATACGCGGCACTTGGGGGGTATAATAGAGAAATCCTGCACTACACTTGCCACGTAGACGGTGTTTGAGATCTCCACGTAATTATTAATAATTATTTTTCTTATATATATATATATTGTGTGTGTGTGAAACAAACTCGCGAGTCGTGATTAAGGACAAAAATTTTAAGTATGAAAACCTGGGGAGAAAAATACAAGTAAGCATAAAAAACCTGAGCTCCCTTGTAAATTATTAAATAAATATAGTTTTATTAGTATTGATTGTGTGGTAGTCAAAACACAATATGCGACGACTGCATTAAATCAACCAAAATACTGATGACATTATTATTATTTTCATTTTGACTATGAGTGGGTATATGCTCAATCTATAGCATATTATTTAATGTAAATCTATCCCTGTATTTATGTATCTGTTTATTGTATGACACGTGCTGGTTAAACAGACATCTAAATGAAAAATATATTAAATATTCCAACAATTATACATAATTAAAACAAGAAATAATGGGCCGGCCCAAATGCCTCTGCTTTGCCCAACTAAACATTAGGCTAATACCGGTTGTCAAACCTTAAGCCCATGTGGCCCGGCCCATGTATGCTCACCTACTTTTTTGAAACATAAACGTTAATACATTCCCAATATTCCTCGATAACTCAGAAACAAAAGAGAAAATGAAAATTAAAAAAAAAAAGAATAAGCTGTATTTAATAACACCAAAGTCCAAAACAACCCTACATCGGACACGTGTGCACCGCTAGACACGTGTCTTGACTCCAAGCTTTCACATACTCCAACAACGCTTTTGATATTTATTTTATTAAATATGAACCCCACTAATTAGTTATGATTTTAGCACTAATCATCGAGAAGATTATACTAATTGAGCTTTCCTTGGCTCTTCCCTCGCTTTTCCTCTCTGGTCTTCGCGTAGGCTTCGAAGAACTCTTTGTTCTCTTTCTCCAGCTCCCTCCACACTGTTTCGTGCAATCAACATATGTATAGATAATCAAGATTAACAAGGATAATTAATAATAGATAATCATATGTAATGAATGAAAATATTACCCGCAGAAGTGATGAGTGGATTGATATTTGCATATTGGTTGAGGCTCTGCACGCACTCCTCTTTGCTCAGGTTGAACAGTAAGCACTCTTCTATTAGATGATGCACCTAAGAATAGAATAGACGACAGATAAGAAATCATTTATATCGAACTTTATTCAGGAAAAAAGAAGATAATGACTTATTTAGTAATGAAAAGAATGAAATAAAATTTGTATAATTTACCAGATGGATGTATTGGGAAGAAGAGTCCGATCCCATGATTAATGACAGAGAAAGAAGGAAGAAAGACCAAACTTTGAACCGCTTAGAGAGAACTCTGAAAGAACTCGGACAAGGAATGAGATGAGAGAGACCAAGGAATTAATATTAAAGGGAAAGATGGGCTGCTGTCGTAATAATTAATATAATACAATATATATTATATATATTGTATATGTTACTCCTATGTCGTTGGGTTAGGTGGCGGCGGTATGCAGAAAGAAAAAGTAACAAGCGACACCATTTGGTCGAATTGGGTATTTATTTTTTAATAAGTTAGAGAGTATAATAAGTTAGAGAATGGGTATTTATTTTATAATAATTTACAACATTTTCGGTTTGTTTTATTAGTTAGGAAGTGATTATTTATTTTTTAATAATTATCAATAGAAAATAAATTATGATTAATTAGTGATAATACGTTAAATGACAATTTTAAGTTGGTCTCATGCTTAATAAGAGTATAGATGTTTCAATGTAGTTAGCATCATTTTTATGAAAATATTTAGAAATGCGAATTATTTATTAGTCCTACACACAAGCACTCCGATTATTATGATATTACTGCAGTGTGGGTTGTAATAATAATTATTCTAGGATTTTGATTAATTTAAACTAATTGTATCAGTTGCAGGAAGAAAGCCTACTCAAGTGTGGACTCGGTTTTAAATGTTGGCCGAAACCCTAGTGGCCCAATTACGCTTTCGGGTTTTTCTAAATGAGCTTTAACGGGCCCGGCAAGCAGATAGTGGGCTTCAGTTGATTTCGGCCCATAGTTTAATTTAGTTACAACTGGTATATGAAGCACACATGATATGTACACCGATATATTATATATAGAGATATTATATAGAGAGAGAGAATTGCTATTATGCTAATCTTATGTGAGCTTCGTGAGCACCTCACATGTGGCATTAATTGATGCCATGTCAACATGCCACATCAACGTGCAACATCAACATATCACCTTTAATACGTCACGTGGCATTGATGTGGTATGTTGATGTGACATCAATCAATGTCACGTGAGGTGATCACAAAGGTGCTCGCATAAGGTGAGCACCGTAAAATTTTCCTATATATATATATATATATAAATTTATAGTGCAATATATATTTTAATTTAATACACATGGACCTATAATTTGATTTAATTGTATATTATTTAAAGATAAAACTTAATTTATGGCTGGAATAAACGATAAAAATGAAGCGTTATATTATTAATTCCATATCCAAATATAGAGATCAAATTTATGACAGTTTTAAGTGATGCTCTCGCTTAATGTAATAAATTTAATTTATATTTTAAATTTTTTTTTAACTTAAGATATTTATTAGATACGCCAATTTTAATTGTGTATTCTTTTTAAATATGTAAAAAGAAAAATTAACTTCCGATAATATAATTTAAATAAATTTAAAAAGTTATGGATAAAATAATAATAACTTGCGTTTACTATAAATAAATAGTATAAATACTTTTTATGTAAATTCTTATTAAGTGGTCAAATGTGTTGGCAATACACATTTGGTGTGGACTAAGAGTATCTCCAATGAGTACATCTTCTCTAGCGGGTACCCTGTGTTAACATTATTATAGAGTTTGCAGACAGTGATAGTCTATATTTAGACTAACTCTATTTTTCAACTCTAAAATATAATTATAATTTAATTTTTATTTTCTTTAAATATAGACTTCTTAGTTATGTTTAAAATATTTTATATCATTAAATAAATTTTATAAACGTCTTTTAATATTCTATATGTTTAATTTTTATTTATGAAATAAAATAAATATTTTTTACATAAAAAATAGAAGTATATTTGCTTTTAAATTAACATGTCAATTATACAGTTTTAAATAAAAAAATTATTATTTACTTTTTAAAAATATAGATAAAAAATTCTCAGGCATAAATTTAAATTTAATATGTATAATGTTTCATTTTTATAAATAAATTATAATAACAATAAGAAAGAATATGTATAATATTATTTTTAGTGTATAAAATAGAGTTAATGAGTTGAGTAAAAATTAGTGTAGAAAATTGAGTTAGTACATTGGAGTAAAAACGCTGTAGCAACTGTAGATCCGTGTAAATTTAACTGTATGTTTTTGTAGTGGGTTGAAGATGGCATAAGATGATAAATCTTAAATGAAGCTCGCTAATGTTGATTAAGAATATATTATCTTAAATAATTTGATAATTATCATACGTCAGAGCACGCATGCCATCGTCATCCTTTTCTTATATGCAGTGAATTATTTGTTGGTGGAAATTAGGTTATTGAAACGTTGAATGGGTACATAATTGACAATTGTTAGTAATTAAAACCTTAAGCCATCTACTGATTATATTGTAATGACAAGTGTTTCTTGATAAGACGGCTAGAGGCACCAACATAATAGAAAAAACGTGTTCGGAGTGGTCAATTTCATGCTTACAATGTATTAAATGAGAGTTGTCACATTTTACATTATATAGTTGAAATTTAAATTTCTTTGGCTCAATGAAGTTCGTTTTTAGCATACGACAGCTACTTTTTTTAGAAAAAAAAATTTAAATCATATTAATAATCATTTTTTAGCTTAAATAAAAAATTTGGAGCTTTAAGGCCGAGCTTAGTAAACGAGTTCGCAAACCAAGCTCTAACTCAAGCTAAGTATTAATTAAAAAGGTGGGCTCGTTTTAGATGATTATTCAATGAAATAATAGATTAAAAATATATATAACCCATTCCCACAACTTGGTTCATTTTAATTCTCTGTCATTGCGGCTAAAATACTTCAACTCAATTTTTCAATTTCTTTTCTTCATCTATTTCTTGTCATTGCTGTCTCCATTTCTCCCGCAAATGGGTACTTTTTTGGAACACCCATTGCATAAAATTAGTAAATAAATTGCCTATCATTTAGATAGATCAATATCCCAACAGTATAAAACTATTCAGCAGTTGACAATATTTTTTCTTCTACCGTCTTCGTAGACGTTCCTTTATTCAAATTTCAATGCTCAACGATTTAATTAATGTGCAACAAGTGACAACTATCTACTCATCTCCATCCATATTATATACATTTATCGGTGCGTAAATGATTTGAATATACTAAGAAGGACCTTGGCAGTTTTAGTTTCTGCTCCATTTGTGGCTCACATCAATGACAGAAGAAATCAAGAAAAGTACAAAGGTGTGTATGATTTTTTTCTATATTGTGTGTGGCCACAATCAAATCTCACAACTTAGATACTTCGGCACATTTACCAAACGATAAAATCCTCAGACAGACGTGATTTTTTCTATCTCGTTTCTTGTCTGCAGTCTTCGTGGCAAGATATTAGAAAATGGATGACTATGAAGCACTTAGATTCTAACAGATCAAAAGGTTACACATCTGAAATATATGCACACACACACACATATATATATATATATATATATTAGTTTAGAATTGTTTATGTATAGTTATGATTATAGTATTTCGTGATGTATTAGCTTTTTTACTACAAAGAAGGAGAAAGGGTTCCTCCTCCGACGGTCTCAGCGTGGTGGTGCCCGAGGAGTTATCACGTAACCTGAGTTCTTACAGTGACGATGATGATGTTGTCTTTGTTGTTTCCATGTAACTGATTTCTGATCTCATGTTGTGATCAGGAGATCAGTGGCTGGTGGGATCGGGCAGGATCCAACAGCCAGGATTCGATCGAATCACGACACATAACTATGGCAGCAACAACCTCAGGTAACGTACTGGAACACATGGTTTTAGAACCGGATTTTTGAACCGGACCGAAAAATTTAGTGGTTTAAGGTTTAGTGGTTTAACCGGTATAAAATTGGAATGAAACCAGAGTAAAATCGATAACTCTAAAAATAATACAAATATATTTTAATTAATGTTTTGCAATTAGAAATTCTCACAAAATGATAAAGTTAAAAATTATTTTTGGGCTGAAATAATTATTTGGGTAATAAAATTTAAAAAATATATATTTGGGCTGAATTACCAAGCCCCAGTTCCACTCAAGCAAGTCCATCACACCAGATTCGGTCCAAAAAGCTGGACATATTTATTTCGCAATTGTTTATATTAATTGATAAAACCAAACTAAAATCGGACCGGATTTCGGCCCGATTCGCGGTTTTCCAGCCCGAACCGGCCGGTCCGATTTTCAAAACCCTGCTGGAACATGAGGAGGAAATATGGTAGATCCCGGACCAGGAGGTCACGGATACAAAAAAAAATCAACCACGAACAAAAAATCTACATCTAAGACTATATAAGAAAAAGAAAACCAACTTATACGTGAGAGGACATATTAGAAATAAAATATATAAATCATAGAAAATGATACCTACCCTTCAAAATTTAAGTTTTCATGTGAAGTGGTCCAACACAACAAAGCCATTTCTTTATAACTAATTCGTCTGTTATGATCTTTGTATAGGATGTTTGTGGGAACGTGGAATGTAGGAGGCAAGCCTCCGCACGATGGTCTGAATTTGAACGACTGGCTGAAGACGAAAGAGCCAGCCGACGTCTACGTATTAGGGTAAGATAACATCCTTAAAACCCCACAAAAACTTTGTTCTTATTTTTTTTATTTAACCTAGTAAACTATGCCTTTAAAACAACTACGCAATATAACCTGCGAAACTGCGCCGACCAGGTAAGCCACACTAGGACACAAGTCCTTGCGTGTCTTAGGCTCACTCAAGGTATCTAGTTGCCAGTAAGATTCAAACGCGAGACCTCGAGAGCCTCAAACCCTACCACTGTTGGCAACGTGTTCTTATTGCCAGTTGCGAAAAATAACATTACTGTTTCGGTATATCGAAAAAACAGGTTTCAAGAAATCGTACCCTTAAACGCAGGCAACGTGCTTGGCCCGAAAAATTCGAGCCCGGCCTCTAAGTGGCTTTCATTGATCGACAAAACCCTAAACGAAGGCACAAAATCGAAGCATTACTACTCTTTAGTGGCAAGCAAACAGATGGTAGGGATTTTTCTCTCCTTATGGGTTCGAGAGGACTTGCACGATCCCATCACACGTTTGAGGGTCTCGTGCGTCGGCTGTGGAATCATGGGATACCTAGGAAACAAGGTAAGTACACGTAGCAACAAAGACTCGGTAAGATTTTTAGGGAATCGAGGTGTTTTAATTTTATTTTTTTTTCACGCTAGGGCGCGATATCTATCAGCATGACGTTGAATCACACAACTTTCTGCTTTGTGTGCACCCACTTAGCCTCGGGAGAGAAGGAGACCGACGTCGTCAGAAGAAACGTGGATGTAACGGAGATCTTGAAGAGAACTGCATTCCCCCGGGATTCGCCCGAATATATATTAGGCCACGAGTAAGAAAAAAAATAGCCCGAAAGAGAGTAGAAACAAAATTATAACGATTTGTGAAATTAGGTACAAGCGATTTCTTGTGTAGGACGATATTTTGGCTCGGGGACTTGAACTATCGCCTATCGTCGATCGGCAGAGATACGCACGAGCTGATAGAGAAGAGGGACTGGCAAGCACTTCTCAGTAAAGATCAGTTGCGGATCGAACAGAAGGCCGGCGGAGTGCTCGAAGGTTGGAAGGAAGGCGAAATATATTTTCCGCCGACATACAAGTATTTTCCCGATTCGGACCGTTACGTAGCCCACGCCTCGTCGGGGCCTAAAGAGAAACGAAGGACTCCGGCGTGGTAATTACTAAAATTTGAAGATTTTTAAAATTCGGATAATCAAGAAAAATAAAATAATAAAATGTCTCACCTATTTTAAATTCTCGTCCATATACTTTGATAGGTGCGATCGGATTCTTTGGAAAGGCAAAGGGGTCCAGCAAATGTGTTACTCTAGAGGCGCATCGAGATTTTCCGACCATAGATCGGTGTACTCCGTCTTCTCCGTTAGCATAAATTAGTCGAGATAACAGTTAGAATCTCTTGCAGCAGGCAATTAATATAAAGCCAAAGCAAGAAAATAATTGAATCGAAATGCGTAATAGTGTATATATTACATAGATGAGGTGATCCTCCAAAACATCACAGTTATCCTCTCATCACTGCGTTTGTTTAGCGTATGTGATGAGTCGTTAACTGATAGAGGATCACCTAGATGATCAAAAGGGGTGATATTCTAGCTTTTGGATCACCCTAAAAAAGCAAGTTGATCATCTATCACCGTGATGGGGTGATATTCAATATTACTTTAGACAAAATTATCCCTTATTCATTCTTTATATAGCTTTCTTCCTATTTTTAATTACATAACTAACATATTTAAATCTTAAAAAAAATTATTTAATGCTTAAAAAACAAAAATAATTAGGTGAAACTACAAAAAATACCTCTTTGTATAAACAAATTTCAATTCAGTCCCATGTCAGATAAATTTTATATGCAGGTGGTACCTAGTAGAAAAAAGTTTTTACACATAAGTACTCATTTGGCCGAGAGGACATTTTTTCACTCTTTGACATACTACATCACACGTTTGTATGGTACCAAAATGTGTTTCTTATGGGACCTAAAGTCCTTATATGATGTACTCTTTGTTCGCTTGAGTATGTATCTTTTTTCACTCTATTATGTATCACACTACGTTTCTTTATGGTACGTAAATGTTTTATATGTTATACATTCGGCAAATGAGTACTTATGTGTAAAAACTTTATTCTACTAGTTACTTACATATAAAAAAATTCTAACAAGGGACTGAATTGACATTTTTATTCTAATATGTACTTAAATGTAAGTTTCCCAATTAATTACATTGAAAAATAATATAAAATACTTTTAATTAATACTTGATTTAAAAATATATATTTAAAGCTTAAAAAATTAAAATAAATATATTGAAAAATTATATAAAATATTTATAATTAATGCTTAAAAAAATATATATATATCAAAAGCAACATATTAAAACACTTAAAATTACATAATGTACATATTAAATATGACATTTACACAACATCAACCCGTAAATCATACAAAATGAAATGTAATTCCAAAACAAATTGAGAAGTCACCCTGATCCACGACACGGTAACGTGCATATTACCGTAATAGATCACCCGACACAAACACTCCCGCTACAAGTAAAATCATTACATTACAGCAACGAACGAAATAACTAATAAGCTTCGGCTGCTTCTTCAAGATTTTACAGCAGGACTACGAACCTTAACCTCCTTGATTTTCTTGATCTCCATCATCCCCTTCGCAAAGGCATCTACGATTAGCCTCTGCGAGTCGAGCATCATCATGTTCCTCTTCTTCTCCATCTCCATCCTCATGGCTTCCATTTCGCGGCTCAAATCCATTTTCGCCCTTTCGATCTCAAGGTAGCCTTCTCCGAGGAATTTAATGGAAGCCACGATTTCGTCCACCGGGATTCTCTTCCCGCGCTTTGATTTCTTCGCCGGCGGCGGATCTCGCCGGTCGCGGAGGCCGTAGCCCTCGTCTCTGTCCTCGTTGGTCGGATAGTGATGGAGATTCATCGGGTGCCCGGCGATTCGGTTCGTTGACGCTTTCAGCCTCGTGAAATCATGAAACGGGTTGCCGGATCCAAGTCCCGGATCCGGGTTCGGGTCGATACTCGCCTTGAGCTTCAATTTCAGTAGATTCGGATCGAGAAACGATCTCATCTCAGCAAAAGACGAAGCGCCGCCGTTGCTATCCTTCTGCTTCTCGCCGCCACCGGCGCCGCCGTCCATGGCCTCCATCTTGTCGAAGTACAGCCACGACGACTGGTACCGCGGGACGGACCCGGCGCGGTGCTTCTCGGCCCGGTGCCTCTGCCTCAGCTTCTCCATCTTGTGCCGGCACTGCGCGGGGGTCTTCCTCACCGGCGCTTCGGGGAAGCGCGAGGCCACAGCCTCCGCCACCGCGTCCCAGTCGGCGGCGCGGAGGTAGCCTCGGCGGACCGAGTCCCACCTCTCTCCGTACGCGTCGATGAGGGCCGTGGCCTCCTCCTGCGTCCAGCACGGCGGCGGAAACTTACGCGCCGGCTTCTGCTCCGGAGGCGCGTCGCCGGATGATGCTGCGGGAGGCGACGACATGATTGGAGAAAATTCGTGAAGGTTCAGATAAGGAAAGGACTTTTCTTGTGTGAATTATGTATGATGAGTGGTGGTGGTTGGGTGGGGGCGATGGGAGTATTAAAGGGTGGGTGGCGGTGGTGGTGGTGTGATGTGTGATGGCGTTAGGGTGGTGACCCCACTAACTAGTGCCGCCACCACCACACCACCCACTCTCTGTCAGCTTAGCTTAGCTACCCAACCTAAAGTTGTTCATTCCTGTCGCTATTGTCACCCATTACCGGCTTATAAAAGGATATTTTTATTTATGTCCCACCTATTTGAATGATTTTATATTAAAATTAAGATAATAAATGTAATAAGTTTTGTTTCCATTTATTCTTTTTTTTGTCTCCGTTATCCTCGCTCGACCTGGCTATGAACTAGCCCTCAAATATCGGCGGGGGCTTGCGCCACACAGACCTGCTGCAACCTTAAATTGCATCACACACTTCAGTGGTGAGATTAATTTTCAGAATCAGATGAATATGTCCTAAACACATCTGACAACGATAGTCAAGATGATCCCACTCGGGATTCGACCATGTGACTATCATTTGTATATTAGCTACTACTGTATTACTAGTTATATTAATCATCTCATGTTAAAGCTTTTTTATTTTATTTAACCATTTTAATCCACGTAAATGCTATAATAAAGCCCATAAAATGGTCTAGATGTTAATCCACCAACATGTTTTTTTTTTGTTTTTTTTTTATAGATTTACTAATGAAGTCTTTTTTTTTTCTACTACGAAGTATTTCCAACCATGATCCCAAAATACCTAACCTAATATTCGAGAGAGTGCACTTTCTCGTTTATGAGATTGAATCTCATGACTGCCGATTGGGACAGGTCTCATGAACGAGGAAGGATTATTCTCACTAAAAAACGATGTCATTCTATCGCCGACTCGAAGTGAATTTAATCAAAATTTGAGGAATAGAATAGTTTTGTATAGAGATACTTTCACGACTAAAAAAAATTATTTCCGTATGTGGGGCCAGATAAAAAAAAAGTCAAAGTTATAGATCATAGAGGAATTGGTACTAGCAAATAGCAATAGTAGTAGTAGTAGCCACGAAAATACGTGACTAAAAAAATGTGAAAAAATTTATTTTTATTAAAAGACCAAGTGACCACGTCTCTCCTGCTAATCCTATGAAGCCGTTGGTGACCATATCTCTCTTCCTCCGTCTCTTTGACGCTTTCTCTTCCCACGATCATAAACCATCTCTTCCTATCTAACCACCATTACATGCGTCCCTTCACCATTTTTCGCCAAAAAAAAAAAAAAAAAGAAAAAGAAATGAATTTCAGTTTATTAAATTCTTCTCCATCCCAAATCAGAATTCCCGATCCAAGGTGGTCCGCAACAGCCTACGCCGTCTCATGGACGGCTCTATTAGCCCTGACGGTGGCGATGGGCTCTCTGGCGGCGGAGGTGGCCTTCGTCTACGCCATGGACCCATCTCGTGCTTCTTCATCTCCTTCCTGTCTCAGAGAGGGCTCCGTTAGATTCCCGTTAGCGTCTCCGTTCGACGATTTCTGCTTCCTCGCTGGGGAGGTGAAGCCGGCTCGATCGGACATCCTCGTGCCGCCGGTTTTTTCCGCCGTAATGGTGGCCGCCTCCGCCTGTTTGATCAAAGCTTTGGGATTGTGGGTTGATAATAGTGACGATGAACAACAGGGACTGTGATATCTCTGTGCTTTCTCGAATTTTTTTTTTTTATACAAGTCCTGTAACATAGATTATGTTCAAGCCCTTTTCTTGTTGAAGCAAAGGATTGCATTAATTTTGAAGATCTTTAGTACATATTGAAGCAAGGAGAAATAGTTTTCGAGATTTCTCAGCTTTGCTGCTGCCACTTGCACTATAAATGTAAGTGTGTTAGAGCTGTATTTTTCCTTCGTTAATGGCTCTGAAGTACTTATCAACTACCTCGTTCACACCAAGTCGAACAGATCAATCCACTTTTTTTTTTTTTCAACTATAACTCATTTTTTATCCATAACACAATAGCACTATCATATATTTTCGGTAAAAAAGCGACCTCCGGTAGAGACAAAACTCTCGTCAAGAGAGAAACCGAAAGGATGTGTGCCGGTAAAAACAAAGTAAGTATAAGAGAAAAATAAAATTCTAAATTTTGACCGAAAGACCCTACCATAGACCAGTTTAAAATTTCATTGGAATGGCTATTAAGCTCACATATACCGTATTCTTCACCTTTTTTTGTCTTCGGCTTCAAATCTTATCTTCTTCGAGAGCGACGGTTGAATTTGGGTTATCGGGGCCCGTGCACACGCGCCGCTCGTAAAGAGGGGTAACCGTATAACTTTGATGAGGTTCCTTCCTAAAACCAATTGGTGATAGGAGGAGTGACCCAGCAGCTTATATACCTGTTAATTTTTCTTATTCTAATCGACGTGGGATATTTTACCCTCACATGTGATATTCTTTCACAGTGACACTCCACGAAGGGAGAAATAACTCCTACAAGAGGAGATAAAAACTCTCACACTGAGAGACTGAAAAAGAACGAAGAAAGCAGAAAAGACGTAAGATACGAGAAGAAACTAATGTTTTCAGAACCTCCATTAATGGAGGAAGGAGGAAGAGGATGTTGGTCTTTCTTTTGTCTTTTAGGGAAGAAAGAGAGAGGTGAGAGACGACTAGGTTCTTAATTGATTAAGCCACATTAACTGTGTGCTTTTCAGTTGCAAACAGACTACGATATTTAAGAAGTTTAAGTGGAACCTAATCAAGAATTGGAATTAAGGAGTTTAAGTGGAATCAAACATTTGAACTCTAATCGAGCTCCCCCCACTTCACACCCACGAGAGCTTTAATGGAGCTTTTTTGTGTCCTTTTTAGAAGTGTTACGTTCCCTTTATGATGTATGTTTCCCAAATGATATTGTTTTAAAGCTCGAAGTTTTAAGATCTTGAAGAATTATGTTTTAGTTTATTATCCTCGTTGTGAGTTGTAATCCAGTGTGCATATGTAGTAATTTCTTGGTCAATCTTTGAAATATACCCTTTTAAGATTTGAGATTTGGTATTGTGTGATTCATTACGTGGAATGAGAGTTTCGATTGATGTGGTGGTATCGTTGAATGGAGGTGTCTTGAAATCCCCGTCCCGCCCTGACACTATTGGGAATCTTCTCCCCGTCCCCGTTAAGTAAACGGAAAAAAATATATCCTTATACCAATACCTATGGGATTTTCTTTCCGAAACTAGAGCTATTGAGTCTTCGATCTGTTTGGCCTTTTGTTCTTTTTGTATGTCGCTGATATCTTCTAGAGGTTTTTCCCCACGGAGAATCCTCACCACAAGCATTTTTAGTATACAATGTTTTTTGTTCGGTACAATATGTTAAATACTAACAAAAATAAAGTTCTTTCAAGAAATTACCGTACAACATTAATAAAACCTAGCATAACATTCATAGTCACGAGAAAATTGAAAGAAATGGAGAAATGATGAAAATATAGAAAAATTTATAATACTTATATGGTAGTTTAATAATTCAACACATCGAATTTCCACGGGAAACGAGCCGGACAGTATGATATTTGTCTCCGTTCCATCCCCGTACCGTATTCAGGGGATAAAAATCAAAGAATCTTTAGCTCGATCGGGGCGAATCTCCGTGAAGAACGGGGAATTCCCTCCCAATTGCTAAGCCTAATTTTTTTTCCTAGTGGTTTGTGTCTAAGAGGCTAGGAGGGTATTTTGCCATGTTGTATTTTCTTTATTGTTATTTTTTTTATATAAAAACAACGATGTATTTTCCTTTATTTATCAACTTGTTGATAATTGACAAATAGTTATGTGATTAAAGAATACGTACACTGTGGAATAAAGATTAATTACTCTCTCTCTCTCACCGTGTTTTTCTTTTCGTCTCTCCCATCTCTCTATCTCTCTCCAGATCTGATCTGCTACACCGGTCGATCCATATGTCGGCATCAAGGCGCCTCCGCGAGCTCCAATCCCAGGTGGGAAACAAGACCTGCGTCGATTGCCACCAGAAGAATCCCCAATGGGCTTCGGTCTCGTACGGCGTGTTCATGTGCCTCGAGTGCTCCGGCAAGCACCGCGGCCTCGGCGTCCACATCAGCTTCGTCCGATCCGTGACCATGGACTCCTGGTCGGAGATCCAAATCCGGAAGATGGAATTGGGGGGAAACGACAGGTTCAATCAATTCATGGAAAGGTACGGAGTCCCTAAGAACACCGACATCGTCGCCAAGTACAACACGAGCGCCGCCTCGATCTATCGGGATAAGATCCAGGCCTTGGCCGAGGGGAAATCGTGGTCAGATCCGCCTGTTGTTAAAGAAAATCTCAGATCGGGCGGTAGTAACAACACCGCCAATAGTGCTGTTAGGAAACCTCCTTTGGGAGGCGGCGGCGGAAATTCTGGGTGGGACAATTGGGACGACGATGGGGCTTATAACAGGGGTGGCGGTGTTGCCTCTGGCGGCGGAGTGAAGAGGAACAATACGGTTGGGGATTTCAGGGGCGGCGGTGGTAGCGGTGGCAGTGGTAATGGCCCTAGCCGATCGAGGTCCACTGAAGATATATACTCTCGTTCGGAGTTGGAGGCTTCGGCTGCGAATAAGGAGGGTTTCTTTGCTAGGAAGATGGCGGAGAACGAGTCTCGGCCCGAGGGCTTGCCCCCTTCTCAGGGAGGAAAGTATGTGGGATTTGGTTCGACCCCGGTGGTGGCTAATAATAGGGGTAGGAGTAATAGTGCCGGTGGCGTTGAGGGTGATGTGCTCTCAGTGGTTACACAGGTTGATTTGTGCTCCTTTTTTTTTTCAATTTGCAGGTTTTTTTTTTTTTTTTTTGGTATGGTGATGTTTTTGGGTTATTGTTGTTTTTCGTGTGCTGTTTTGCAGGGATTTGGATTCTTGTCCATGGCGGCTCAGTCTGCTGCAAGTGCTGTTCAAGCGGGAACGAAGGAGATTACTTCCAAGGTTGTTTTTTGCTTTCCGCTTCTCTTTTTCTTTTCTTTGTTATTGAACTTTTTCCATGGACATTGTGGGTTGGTGACCTTAAAGTTTGAGACTTTGTATCTTATCCGTGTTGATTTACGTATCTGGCTGCCTTGTCTCCTTGTCCTTGCACTTTGAAGCATGTGATGCTAGTTTTATAGTAATTGCTGTAGCCTTGAGGCAATGAGAAGATTAATCAACATAGTAAGATAAGCTTATTGAATGTATGTATCGTATTTAAGGTAGCATTTCCGGGATGAAAAATGATTGAATCACGTTATTTATCCCACTAATGATTCTTGAACCGTTCTTGTTACTTTTGGGCTTTATTGCCAAGTTGGAGGACGAGCAAGATACCAAAGTATGTGGAATGTGTTTACTATGAAACACAGATTGTTGTTAAGATAACTGAAATTCCTTTTTTGGTCTGCTTTCTTCTTGTTTCTCTCTCGTTTTAATGTTGTTCAATATGTTCTTGTCGAGATGAAATTAAACACGATTCATACAATATATGCTATAATTAAGATGCTAGAATTGTCAGTTGAGGAAAGGGGCTCATGAACGACTAGGAGCTCACAGTAACAGAGTCAAATGTGGCCTCTACAGTAGTATACCTCTTCTAAGCTATCTTTACATTTACTTGTGGCTCTGTTTCTAATCATAATGGTGACACACAGACACGCATATATATATATATATATATATATGTATATATGTACTAGATTACTCAGTCAAGCAAGAGAAGATGAATATAAAATGGCATATCAAATAGTCTTTTTTCCCTTCACAGGTAAGAGAGGGTGGCTACGATCACAAGGTCAACGAAACCGTGAACGTCGTCACCACAAAGACATCGGAGATAGGGCAAAAGACCTGGGGACTCATGAAAGGCGTCATGGCACTGGCCTCACAGAAGGTCGAAGAATTCGCCAAGGAAGGAGGAGGAACCGGCTCGGGCTCGGGCTGGAAAAACGACAGCTGGCAAACGGAGAACGCGGGGCCCTACCAAGAATTCGGGAAAGAATCATCCAAAGGATATAATTCTTCGAATCGCCAGGTCAGCGCGGGTTCTTGGGATGATTGGGACGCCAAGGATGTTAGAAAAGAAGATTTTTCGAAGGGGACGGCGGCTGCTCATAACGGGGATAATTGGGCCGGGTGGGATGATAATAAAGACGATGATGATGATAACTTCTATCAAAGTTCTACGGGTAATAATAAAGAATCATCGGGTTTTAATGGGAAATCGGATGCGAAGTGGGGCGATGGAGGTTTTCTCTGAGGTTAGTGAAAATATTGCTTGCTCCCCTGCGTTGTTATATTGTTACTGAGAATATATCGATTTGTTCAGATTCTTATGATAGAGAGACATTTTATGTTCAGAGTACTGTGTCCGATGTAAGATTTGCATCTACATATGATGTTTAGAACCGAAACTGCCTTTGGTCTGTGTTTGTGTTGATGATTATCTTGTTACATTTTTTGCCTTTACATTTACATTTGGGCTTTATACAAACATGGAGTTGTGTGCGATCATGCTTTATTTATTTTTTTATTTTTTTGTTTGAATTATTTGTCATTAGTATGCACTATGCAGGTGCTCTTTGATTTTATAACCCCAAAGTCATAATTTCCCAACTCTTCATCGTCAATCTATCCTTAAAAAAAATGAGTACTTGTATACTTTTAAACCATATCATTATTTTCAGCATTTACTCTTATAGTTTAAGAATAAAATATCTGATAATTCTTGAAACTTCGTATTCGTATGAATTTAATTGGTAAATTGTTGAATAAAATCTCCTACTGTGAAAGGAGAATCTTTGGTAGGTATCGGGAAAGGGATTGGAATGGAACGAAACAAAAGGTTCTCTTCCAATGTAGGTTCATTACATGGCCACATACAATTTCAAACGTTCCAATAACTATATTTTTTCCCGAAAATATTCAAGCATTTTGTAATGTGGAGTGTGTATTTGTCTTTGACTTGTTTAAGTCGAGAGGAAAAAAACAAATCTTACTGTTTGTAATTATTAACTGGATTTGATGACTCGCATCTTAAATTGGTTCAACTAATTCAATTAAAATAAGTGAAAAACTTTAAAACCATTATTATGAATATCTTATAATAACTAAAAGCCCACATGAAAAGTGTGTGGCGGAGTCGAACAATAAGTCTAGTGGGTCCGAATTTTTTTTTGACAAATAATGAAGTCCAATTATAATTAATAACATTTATACGGGTGTTTAAATCTTGAAAAAAAAATTAAGCGGGATTATTTTACTAATTTTACTTATTCTAGGGTGTGATTTTTTAAATTTCCATGAACAAATAATAAGGAAAAAAAATTTGAGTGGGATCATCGGACTCACTGGACCTACACTGGCTCCGCAGTGTGAAAAGTCAAATACTTGTAAACATCTTTAATTAAAAAAACCCATAACGAATTTGTTTTCGAAAAAAATAATGAAATAGCGCAAGCTATAGCATTGCGCCATATTTGATGCAACATTGTTCATGCGCGGAAAATATCGCACCACGCTAGTGCTAATTTGAAGAAAGTAAAAAGCTGCATTTTTAGCGCATCGGAAGAATTAAAAATGCTCGATTTTTAGCGCGCATTGTGTTTGAAGCACACGATTGAAGAATTTAAAAAACTCGATTAGCGCTCGTCGCTGTTTTGAAGCAATTGGAAAATAAAAAAGCTCGATTTTTAGCGCTCATCGTCGGTTTGAAAGCACACGGCCGCAAAATTAGAAGAAAAAAAACTCGATTTTTCGCGCTCATCGTTGGTTTGAAGCACACGGCCGCAGAATTAGAAAAAAACTAGATTTTAGCTCTCACTTATTTGTGAATGTCCAATGTAATTATGGGTACATTACGCATTATTCTTTTTTTTTTTTTAATATGTATGAATTTTCTTACAACGAACATTACTTGTTATGAACCGAAGGGACTTCTTATTCATGAACAATTGCAACTATATTCTAGCAACTAAAGGCGATTGATTAATGCCCAGGAAAGTCCATTCAAATCTTGCCGCCAGGTGTTTATCTACCCATGGATTATGATTATGCTACCTAACTTTGGTTATTGTTATAATATAATTTTATTCCAGTGAAGTAATTAAGCAAGGCGTAACATATTATAATTACCAATTCATCAGTCATCTCTTTGACTGGATAAATTGAAAACAAAAAAAAAATGTTAATTCAATAAAAAATATAGAAGTTCTACTGAAAAAATTGTGTGTTACTACATGCTCTCTCCAACTCCAATCTCCATCGCCATTTACAAGAGAATAAACAAGCAAAAATCTCATGTTAGTACATAAAACCCTAGAAAACCCTAAAAACTCAAAAAATAAAAAAATCTTCATCATCAAGCTCATCAAGAACCTTTACATCGCCAGCTCCTCCCGTCTGACTCAGCAGAGTCGTGAAAGGCATGTTGTTGTACTCAGCCGGCTCGAACGGGTACAGATACTCATCATCCGCCCCCACCATGTTCGATTGGTTCTGCACCACCTCCACCGGTGCCGCTGTCTCCGGTGGAGGTGGTTCCGCCGGAGCTCCGGCGGAGGTTCCACCTACAGCCTTATGCTCCGGCGAACTAGCTGTCGATCCCACACACCGATATATAATAAATCAATTAGGGTTTTAAAAAAAATGGATTTATATAATTAATAATAGCGTGTGTACCTTTCCCGTGGGCATTTTTCATCGCGGGCTCTGCCTCCCGCAGGAGCCACTCGATGGTCTGGGAATCGTGCTTGTGGCCGAGCTCGCGGGTGAGCTGGGCGAGCCGGGCTGCAGCCGTGGCTGGGACGTGGATTCGCCGCTCCCGGCCTTCCACCTTCTTGTGGCGGTCTTTGGCCCGAAGGTTCTCTCCGATGGGTGTGGGCCCAACTGGGTGGGGTATGTTTCTGATCATGGCGGTTATGGTGGTTTTGGGTGTAATTTGGCTGTCTTTGTTGTTGGTGGAAGACATGGTTTTTGTTGAGGTAATGATACACTGAGTGTGTGTGTGTGTGTGAAAGGTGGTGATGGAGAGAGCTCTATTTATGGCGCAGAGAAGGAGAAATAATGGTGGTTGTTAGGGTTTCGGGAAGGAGGCGACACGTGTAATATTATGATTTTGGACAACCATGCAGGAGCTCATCGACCTCGTGTTCGTGTGTAATATCTGAGTTGGCGACAATTACTATTTTTCTTTCCTTTCGATTTTGATTTTCTACGTTATAACTGTTAAAATTGTTTTTTTTTTTTGTTTTGAATAATCCGGGCCGTTTTTTTAATTTAGGATTTAGGGCGGGCCCCGGTCTTATATCGAAGTGAGACCCTCAAGTATAAAGACTGATCATGAAACTGAGACCCTCGTGCACAAAAATTTTGGCTTAAAATTGTGTGGTCATGTGCGATAGACCATGATGCACGGGCCAAAATACGGCTCGGTGAATAATCACAGTTTGATTTTAGAATTCTCTTGAGTGAATTTTGATCGAGTTACTTCATTTTTAGATTTGGATATATATACAATTTTGTATGGGATTCTTTTGCTTTTTTGTCCGACGACGCTCTTATTTTTACAAGGTCGCGTAATTTTTCGTTACGTTTCTGCGAATATTGCAGTACTAGAGATAGATTGCGCGTTATTTCGAAATTCCAATTTACGAAAATATATTTCCGTTACATTCGAGGTTTATTCGAAATTTCCGACGTCAATTTGAAAAGAAAGGAAAAAATAGATATGATTTATATCATTATTGTCTTAAGCATCAAAGCTACATGATTTTGACTTTCATGCAGTGTAATATAAACACGAGGGGGTTGATGGAGACACAAAAGTAATTATGTGACTATTAGAATTAAGATACAAATAATACCGCTATGTGTTTGTGTGTGTGTGTTTATTTATTTATCACTCCAATCCGTATATTGGAAGATATAAATATATCACATATCCTTTGTTTTTCAAATGTTTTAATTTTCTTTCAAGTTAAAGGGCATTTAGATTTTCAAGAGAAACGTGAAAGAGGCCGTCTTTCGGGTATTTGATTCTGTAATTTTTCTACCAAACATTGAGGTTCCACTCATTGAAAAGGACAAAAAGTTTTGAACAAATAGGAGTTATATATGCTGTTTGGGGGTTGATATTTATTTTGACTAGCAATATTTTAAAATTCAAAATATCGAGTTTATATGAGGACGCTTGACCAAGGCCAGTAAATAGACAAAGGGATCCACTAAACTCTTTATTGTAATCATTGCAAAAAGACAATATTCACGTTTTATCTCCAAAAGAAACATTGTCGTCTCTACTTCAAAGCTTTAATATATATATATTTTTGGTTATTTATCGTAAACCGCAATAACCAAAATGAACAAACGAAATATGTAGTTTTATAAGTAAGCAAGATTATGACGTTCTACATTATCCTCCTTCCAATCTCCATTACAAAACCGGATCCCATGCAATATATAAAACTAAGAATAAAACGATCCAATGAGAAACAAATCCAAGGTTACATGAAAACATAGAAAACCCTAAAATCTGACAATAAAAATCCCTCTAATCTTCCTCATCAATACGGTGGTACTTCTCCAGCTCCTCCGGGGCCAGGATTACGAAATCATTTATAATATTTCAAATATAATTAAATTCTCCATCAAAGTGAGACTTCCAATGATTCAATAATGCAAGAAAATTACCATGCACTAAAAAACCTTAAATATTTCACTACTTACTTGATCTAAGAACCTAAATGTCATGGTATGGTTTTTCTTCCCACTATAATTTGTGTAACACTATTTATCATCACTTTTATTTAGTGATTTTGTAAAAAATATGAAATTATTTGAATAAGTTTTATTGGACACTAATGGTAAAGATGTTTAAAACACTTGTAACTCTGATTGGTACGAAGAATTTCAGCAAAAGGCGAAGGAACAATGTTTGCGTATCAAACAATGATCGCTTCAAGTGTCGTATCATTATACTTTTTCTTTTCTTTTCCACATCGAAATCTTTATATATCAAACTGATGATAAACCTTAAATTTACGTAAAAGTTTACAGTAAGAAATTATTTTACAGTAGCAATGTACGTAAAAGTCATGTGCTTGTGACTGGGAATTAAAATATTTCATGATTAGAAATGTCAAAACGTGGGGCTTTCCCGCCCCGCTTTGAAAAGTAGGCGGGCAGTTTGAACAATGAGAATCATTTAGAGACGAACCTAAACAAGGTAGGCCCGGCCCGTCCAACTGTGTATTTAAAAAAATTGTAATTTTATATTATGAACAAATAAATAATCTTAATTATTAAATTAAATGTTATATAATAAACTTAAATCATATTGTTAATAAGTATATTGCAATTATTAAATTTAATATTTGGAAATAAATGCGGCATGTCTTCTAGAGCCCGCCCCGCCCGTTTGAGAGCGGCTCATGCCGGGCGGCCCGTTTAACAGCTTTATTAAATTTGTATCTTGATAATCCAAAAATGGTTTCCAAACAGCAGAACACCGTTAGATTTATCATCATCAACGGTTACGAAAAATCTCATCAATAGACATGGATAATCAATCTCAGCCGTCAATTGATCCTCTCAATCCAAGGAACAAATTCAAGAAATTTATAAGCGCTTCTCCCCCTTCGATTCTCAAACCAATTTCGGAGAAGATTCATTCGGCGCGAAAATGTCTGGTCGTGGCAAAGGAGGCAAAGGCTTAGGCAAAGGCGGTGCGAAACGACACCGTAAGGTCCTTCGTGACAACATCCAGGGCATCACCAAGCCTGCGATCCGTCGTCTGGCTCGGAGAGGCGGAGTCAAGCGCATCAGTGGTCTCATCTACGAGGAGACGCGCGGCGTGTTGAAGATATTCCTAGAGAACGTCATCCGCGACGCAGTTACCTACACAGAACACGCTCGGAGGAAGACCGTGACGGCCATGGATGTCGTCTACGCGTTGAAGAGGCAAGGGCGTACTTTGTACGGATTTGGTGGTTGAGGTGCTTGCTTGTTGTTCATCTTTTAGTAGATTGATCTTTCTCCGGTCATCTTGTATCGCTAGTAACATCGGTTCAATTACAGTGCGATTGCTGCAGCTTTCGATTTGTTTTTGTTTTTCCCTCATTTGATGCGTATTTCGTTTGTTAGATGGCGTGTTGACCATGAAATCAAACGAATCAAAATCTGTTAGACTTTGTAACATTTCTTCTCTGATTGATATCTAGTGGAGTGAAAACGTTTCTGTGTCTATAATGGTTAAAAAACTGGCTAATTACATATTATCCCACATTTGTATTTCTGTTACACAAATCTCTATCTGATCAAGGTTTTGTCTCAAAGAACTAAAGCAGAACTGCAATGCACCGATACATTGCACCATTCTTTCTCTGTGTTGTTTGTTGTCTTCATCTTCAGCTTTCAGTTCCTCCCCTTCTTCTATGATCTTGAAGAAGTTTGTTGCCTTCTCTGGGTTTTGCAATCTCCCAGCCTCGAGGTCCTCGAGCTTATCACCTGCTGAATTCTGGGAATTGGCTTGTTCTCTGGTTGAATCGAACATCTGCAGGTATTTCATCGATGAGTTTAAGGTTCCTTGTAATAGTTCGAGTTCGTTACTCATTAGCTCTTCGAGTGCCCTCTCCAGGTTTCTACTCTTGGACGATTGTTGCAGTATCCCGAGATTGTGCTCGATGAAGTATAGGACGTCAACCATTTTGGACAACGATTCGCCGACTTTCTGATAGCATGACGCACGGAAAGGCAAGTACCAGAAATTGGGCTCTAAATCCGCATCTGCAATGAGCTTCTTGAGGTCAAATACTAGCTTATTCAAATTCATCTGTTTCTCCTTATGTTCTGCGAATCTCACCACCTTATCTTGCTGCGGTTGTTGTGGTAAAGACCACATCTTTTTCATGCAATCATGAAGCGAGCTTAGCGTGAGATACAAATGTCTTCTGGTAAGAGTTGCTGCTCTCGTTGGCTGCAGCAGAATCTCCACAAACACGTAGCTTGAAATCCCTATAAAGACCTCCGTTAAACGGGCGATCCCAAATTCGTGAGGGTCACCGTAACCTTTTCTTCCGAGAATGAGCAATGCTGCTATTGCTGCTGATAAGCCACCCGTTTGCCCGTACATCCTGCTATGCCTCAGCAAGCTGGTGAATACAATCCACGGTAATAAAGCCACGAGTCTTAATTCTTCTTGGTGGAAGAGGAAGCAACCTATTACTCCATAGATTGATCCAATGGCGGTTCCTTGGACTCTCGTGTTTGCCACAGTGAAAACTGCTTGCCTACCTTTCACGAAGCTGATGGCTATCGTGAGCCCTGCCCAGCAACCGTTTGCCTTGTCAAAGATGAGGCCCAGAAGAACCGATAGGAACAGTGAGAGCGAGCACTTGACAGCGAATTCGAGCCTTTCGTTGCTGGTGAGATTCATAATCCAGGTTTTGATTGTGAGCCCTTGTTCTCCTCTTTCTTTGTCCTGCGGTGTGCTAGTCTCTGTGGTGCTGTTCAGCAACATGTTTAAGCAGGAGAAGAAGAAACAGACTGATTCTTGCCCGTCTGCTTTCGAAATGAGTTCGTGGGACGGTAATGTAATTCCCTTGAGTTCTTTATCTGGTTCTGTTTCTGGGTAGATAGAAAAAGAATGAGAAGATTGTTCGATTTTCAATTTAAGCTGAATCACCAAATTCTGTAGTTTTTTAGATATTTGCTCTTGTTCTTCTTCTTGAACTTTTAGTGTTGGCGATGAAACCATTGAATACTCTATTCCTCTAATTGCCAGTTCGATTTTCTCAAATGTGTCTGCAGGGTTTTTCGAGCTGCTCCATGGGTTTTCCCATTCCGTGCCTTCCTGAAGATAAGAGTGACAGAGAAAAAGGAGATTGAAGCCTTCTTCTTTTTCAAGTACTCTTAAAGAAGATTCAGAAAGAAAAAAAAAAAAACAAATTAAATCTCTACCTGTAAGAATCTGATACTCTGTAGAAGCTTTCTTCCTGTTTCTGATAAGGGCCTTGCATTGGATGAGATTATCCCTTTCTTTGTCTTAATGTCCTTGGTGTTAAATGCTGTTAAGTAAAGATGCATCCTCTCGTAAACGTTTTCAGAATATGCTTGGCACAGTGTGTAAACCTGTATGCAATTTAAGAGCATTAGCATCTTTTTCTTACACTGAAAGATACCATCAACACTTTCGGGCGACACAGCTTGGGTCGTATTTTAGCATCTAATCTTACAAGTTGTTGTGTCTATAAATGACAAACAAATGTTCCATTATTTTTTTTATGTATCTGATTCTTGTCTCATATGAATGCTCTTTCCACTAACATTCCTGAAGCAGAAAAAATCTCTCAAGAACAGTTGTACTTATCCACTTATACTGAATACTGAATGAATTGGTTCATAGTTGAAAATTGTTCTCTATTTCATCTTCTTCTAATGCAATGTCTATGGTATGCTAAATCTTGCCTTGCCTTTTACTTGGTGAGCATGCTTGTGAAACATAGGCACACACAAACACCCATTAATTATGCGTTTAGTTATATATATTTGGGAGAGTGGCATTTTAAGGACACATAAATTCTGGGTGATAATTCTAGGACAATAAGTTTTGAAGTTGAAGCAATTTTAGGACACATGAATTGAATGTTACAATTTTAGGACAGTAAGTTCCCAAATTGAAGTAACTTGAGGACAATTAACGCCAGAATTTTTTAAACTTATTGTCCTAAAAGTACAATATTTGATATATGTGTTCTCAAATTGCTTCAATTTCGAAACATACTATCCTAAAATTGTCACCCCTCGAATATATATGACTAAAAGAGTACCTAAGCATAGAATCTATTCTACGTAAAATACCTTGTAACACGCCAGATCAGGGAAAGGGACCAACAGAGCCACGACCGAAGCCAAAGCCCCGAGCCCCGTGCTCGCAGCTACGTAAACGGGCCTCATATACCCCTTACCGGATTCCTCATCGCCGCACACCAAAGCATCGGTGCAAACCAGCACGATCTGCCCGAAAGCTATCTTCTTAGCCGTCATGTGCGTTCCCTCCGGCAGGGCCACGAGAAACGCCGCCACTCCCGAGGCCAGAGCCGCCGCGCTCGTCGCCGGAAAGCCGCCGCCTCCCGGTGGCGGTCCCGCCAGCCACCACCTTGCCGCCATCGCGACGGGAACGACCTGCAAAGTGGCGGAGAACGCGTGCCAGAGGCCCCGGAGAGCGTGGCCGAGCTGGGCGTCGGAAACTATCAGCATGGCCGTGAGGTAAGAGAAGGCCGTGAATTTTATCTCGTGTGTGATAAAACTCGGGCCGTATAGTGCGGTGATGCCTACCAAAGCGCATGCGAGCGAGGTTCTTACGGCCGAGTGTAGCCTCATGCGCCGTAGGAGGCGGGTTTGATTGGTGATGGCCATTGTTGTTTCTATGTTTTATTACTAAAGAGGGATTTATTTATTTATTTTTTTTGAGTGAGGAAGATGCGAAGAGGAGCTCTCTTGCACGGAGAATGTAAGCCAATTTGTGCCGTGGATTAACGGTCTATTTATTAGAGGGGAGAGAGCATTATATATTAGGTTTGAACGGTGGCTGATATGTGATGTAACCAGACATTTTAAGGACAACTAAATAAAGGTCGTGGAAATTGTAGGACATTAACTTTCGAAATTAAAATAATCCGAGCAGATCTATATCAAATGTTGTTAATTCTGGGATTTGTTTAAAAAATCAAAGCAATTTGAGTATAATTGGCTTCAAATTTGAAGCCATTGAGCATAATAAATTTTAAAATAATGGAGTTAATTGTCTTCAAATTTTGTTGTAGCTAACTCTTGGATAATTGCAATCTTTTATGTATGTTTACTCAACTTTTGTTGTGATCGGGGGAACCCTGGTCGAGAGACCATGTAAACTCTTGGGGTCAACGCAATAGCCTGCAAACGATACTAACTGGTTAAACTGCATTAATCTATATTCATGTGTGTCGGACTTCGTCAAGGAAATGTGGCAGAGAGAATTGATCATAGGGCCTCTTCCCATAATTTAGTACAATCTTTTTTCATTTGTTAGGCCTGACTACTACTAGGTCACGTGTATTCGTAACGTTTTAATTTTTGTAAACTAATTGTTCAATAATTTGCAATTGTTCTTTATTTAGGCGTCTCCATCATCCATAATATATAGAATAAAAAAAAAAAAGGCCATATGTAATTATAGTTTTTATTGCAAGCTGTTCGTTCGCTAGCCTAGTAAGTAGTCCGTGATAATGAGACCATGAAGTGGACAGTTTGAGAATTAAATCATTATTCCGAGACAACGGGACTCGCTCATTGTCCGTTTGCTCGTTGTTCGTTAAGGGACGACTCGGAAATGATTGGATTTGCGTGTTCCTAATCGAACTAATTCCCAACAGTTTGTGCTTTTCTGACTCGACTCTTGTTCTTTCTCTTCTTTAAGCCTTTTGGACATATATAATAAATAATATTTGCAATTATTGTTCCGTAGCCAACGTTTACTTGATTTTCTGAAAAGGAGTATTTTTTATTTTTTTATTTTGAGTTCTTTCCTATTTTGCCGTAACATTACAAACACATGTCGAGTGACTTGGTTGGTTGGCTTGCGTTGCGCTTCAATGTTTTATATTCTCTTAAGGATGCTTTCAACTTGCTGCGTTTGTTTACAGCTGACAAGAAATATCTGTAGTAGAGGCATAATTAATATCTTGTTTCAATTTCATAGCCTACATAGAGTGGCACCATTGTCTATAGATATAGAGGGCTCATCCGTTCACTTTCGGATTCCACCAAATTCTCCAAAGTCCCGAAAAAATCAAAGAAAGGATTATGTATTTGTTCTCTTATTGTCAAATATATTACATGTATTTTGATACTCAAAACTCATCTGATAGTTCAAAAAGTCACGAAATTTAGAGTCATATATTACGATTTTTTTTCTTTTTTTTTTGGGTGTGTGGTGTGTGAGCTCCGTGATCTGGCAGTATCACTTTAATAAGGACAACATCACCGGTAACATTGACAATAAAATCAGTTTTTCATCATGTATATACGTCGTTACATTATATATTATGTATAAACTAGCTATTCACAAGTTCACCCCAACAATAAATTATTGTCACTATTATTATTGTTAGTATTAGTGTTACTATTATTATTTATTATTATTATTACATAAATACACTACTAGCTTACGCAAGTCCATAACAACACAACACGACGTGTCAAATGAAATACCAACGACGACAAATCAAAGTGACCTAAACAACTGAATTAAAATACAATAAATTATAAGGTGAAAATAGACCATGGACGAATTAAAAGACACTCAAAAAAAGTTGTATGAAGTTATTAGCCCTACGCTTGAAGGAGGAAGACTACGACGTCCACAATAACTTCAATTTTATCGATATATTATATTCTTGCAATGAATGCTATAAACGATCCATTGCATTGCATATGTTTGAGGCTGACCACCTACGATTGCCCACTTCTTCAACTTGGGAAATACGATGAATCCACGGCTTCTTCAACTTGGGAATCCAATCGAATGCTTTGATTGGTTATTAATTCACACAGATGTAAAATATGACTATCAATGATTTGGAAAACTTCAATACTTGATTTTGACGTGTATATATATATATATAATCAATCATTCTTAACATATGTCAAGTGGACAAAAATACATAGTATCTCTACATGAGTTATCAGATCCCACTTGTACTCGTTAGCTTTTGTTACTCGTAATCTGTGTGAACTTGAGATTTACAAAACTCAAGAGAATTTGTCTTGTTAAAAGCCGGGCCTCCCGTAATTGGTGTTGGATTTTAAATACTATTTCTTTCAAATCGAATTTAGTTGGAGTTAAAGGTTATTTGTGGGGGTTGTAGAGAGAAGTCTTTGTACATCTAATCAATCCTACTTGAGCTTATGCACAGATTGGAGCTAAAGTAAATACATTAGTTTTGGGCCTTGAGGCCGGCCCAGTGTGATAGGCCGATGGCCTAGCTAATGATCATATCACACAATTAACTAGTAGAATGACGACGCAAACCATTAAACGAACATTAAATATATATATATATATATATATATATATATCACATATAAAAACCAACAATATAGTGTGATTCAGACAGAACTAAGTCGACAGCAGTGTTGTGTGAGGGTGTTCAGACTGAACTAAGTCGACGGTCACTTACTTTAGGGGAAAAAAATCATATTCTTAAGGTTGGTTCCAACAATATAGTGTGGGGTGCATTTTTTGTAACACTTATGTGAATGCGTGCTTATGTAGCCAGAGAAATTAGGGTTGAAATGGCCGTCGTATGTAAATAAATCACAAAACACGATACTTCTTTCTATGTAATATCGATTACATGTTTCGATAGAGAGTCACAATAACTTGAGTAAAATATAATCGCAACCTCGAAACCCTAAAAAGCAACATACAAATCATATACCAAGCTGATAGAAAAAAAGAAGCTGAGTGCTATTGCTATTCTCTGCGGTTCCCTTTTCTTTATATATATGTAGTCCACAAAGCAGAAATTAAAGAGAGCAACCTTACTACTACATTTCAGCTCCCATAACTCTCTCTCTCTCTCCCTCTCTCTCTCTCTCTGTGCTTTAACCCTTTACTTGATTTGAGTCTCCACCACACACACACAGTGTGATAATAATACCATAAAACTATAAAGAAAACAAAAAGTAGCAATGGTTTTCTCATCAGCCTCCGCTTATCTTGATCTACCTCACTGGCAACTGCAGGTATAGTTAATTGTCAACATCTTTTTTTTTTCTTTTTACTTCGGGTAATTTGATGCTTTAAATTTATAATGCTCCAATTTATATCATCAGCAGTTGATTAAATAATGATTTCATTTCCTCATATTAAATAGGAGGAACACATGAGCCACAATCATCATCAGATAATCCAACAAATCAACACCAACAACGCAGCCGCCATTATCACAACCGCCGCTGCGAAAAACCCTACGGCACCCGCATCGACGGCGCAGCCGCCTCATCAGATCCACAACAACAACGCGGACATCGGGTCGACGACCCGACCCACGACCGTGCCGGAGCGTGCCCGCACCGCCAACGTACCCGTACCCGACCCGTCCCTGAAATGCCCGCGGTGCGACTCCACGAACACCAAGTTCTGCTACTTCAACAACTACAGCCTCACGCAGCCCCGCCACTTCTGCAAGACCTGCCGGAGGTACTGGACCCGCGGCGGGGCCCTGAGGAACGTTCCGGTGGGCGGAGGCTGCCGGAGGACCAGAAAACCCTCCTCCTCCTCTTCCTCCAAGTCCACGTCAGCAAAGCTGGCTGCAGCAGCCTCTAATAATTCAACAGCCGCCACCACAGGCAGTAATTACAACCAGCAGAGGTTTTTGCTGTCTCCTTTAGGGCACGGAGTACTTGTCGGTAATAACGCTGATGATCACCATCTGGGGTTTTGGAACGAAGAGATCAGAAGCCCGATGATGGGCGGGGTCGGTGAGAGCAACGTGGTCGAACCGTGGGCTCGGTTGCGGTTCGACCCGGGCGTCGATTACGGGCGGGTTAATAACCTCGTCGACGATCCGTTGGGGGCTGTGAAAATGGAGGAAATTGGTAATAATTTTGAGATTTCGAGGCAGCTGGTGATGAATATGGGAGGCGGAGGATTCGATGATGATGATCATCATCATCATCAGTGGAATAATTGTAATACCAACGTCATCGGCAATGTGAGTGCTTCTTGTTGGAATGAGATTTCTGGGTTCGGTTCGTCTCCTGAGAGCAATGCTGCTTTGTACCTCTCTTGAACTTTCCTTCCGATTTAAATTTGTGCTTAGTGATCGCTGTTTTATTTTTTTTCTTTTTCGAGAATTTTAGTTATTGTTTCACTTAAATTGAGACGAAACCCTAGAATCGGTTGATCCGTTTTTTTTTTTTTTCATTATTGTTATTTTTTTTCTTATTCGTCCGCAAGATTAGTGCTTAATTAATTCTATCAATTTGATTTCAGTTATATGTGTCTAGAAACCTCTTCACCCGTTAGCAAGAGCAAAGCTTTTATCCACTTGACCGTTTATTAGAAATCAACCTTGGAATTCCCGTTATGTAAGTACTCAAGTTTATTTTCCTAAAGAAAGCAAAAATTCAGTCAGGTTTTGTAGTTTCAGTTTTACTACCCTTGATGAAGACTGCATAATTAATTACGTAAACCATTATGTATATTTTGTAATAATTTACTGTATATTTATTAGTGCTAACAACCTGTGAATTATTAAGAATCTGTCATTAGAATGATCATCATCGTATGATTTTTTGGGTAGCAGAGAGCCACCACCAGCCATATATATGCGCACTCAATGTCACGCAATTCTTTTATTTCAGGCAAATTTACAAAACCCCATAAAAGTTAACGCATTCAAAATCTCAAACATCAAGAAAGCGTTCATAAGAGAGAGAGAGAGATGATCCTCGGCCTTTGTTCCTCAATCTCACAAACAAAGATAGGGATAGATCACGATTTTTTTTTATATAAATTTAGGGTCAAGTTGCCGATGGGAAAATTTATAAAATTACGTCACTAAGTACATATTTTCGTTGTTGGGTCAGTATGTTTTGATAATTGTAAAAGTAAGTCACTAACTTTGTATGCGAAAACAATTTTGGGTCATATTTTCAATTTTAGATCACTAAATATATATTTTCGATTTTAGGTCACTACGTATACATTTTTTCAATTTTTGGTCACTCATTTGGTAATTAACTTTGTAAACATAGTGACCCAAAATTGAAACATGTATACTTAGTGACCCAAAATCGAAAAATGTATACTTAGTAACCTAAAATTGAAAATATTACCCAAAATTGTTTTCACATACAAAATTTTGACTTACTTTTACAATTATCAGACATAGTGACCCAAAAAGGAAAACATATATACTACCTAATTTTATAATTCTTCAAAGGTCGGCATCTTTGAGATATTTTTCATGCAAGAATTATTGCACGCGGTCTTTCATGGTCCGAGAAACTACTTTAGTTCTTGATTGTTTATAGTTTGATTGGTATTGAGGACCGGGTTTTTCCCATAACCAAGTATCTAAAAATGAATATTTCATCATTTACAAATTTTTAGGCGGATATGCTTAAATGTGTATATGTCCCATTATCAATAGGAAATCTTGCTTAGACGGCAAAGAATCTTTGCCGCTTCTTCACTTTCGCGAGTATCAAGGCTTACCCACAAAGAATAAATAAAGTTACTACCACATTCTATCTATCCTCAGTACATCTTCACACCCCCACACACGTTTTCTTTATTTTAAAATAAAGCCCTCTCGCTCTGTCATTACACACACAACACTATATATATATTATATATATATATATATATATAACGTTCGCATCAGATAGTTTAATCATGATTTACTCGATTATTTTGTCGGGATGCTGTCCCATTTCCAATTGATAAAGGGGATCATTAGCTACATATAATACTATCGTGATGGGAGAATTTATAGGATCCCGCAATGATCTGATTAATTTGATAAAATAATCTGATGACACGTTCTTTAAGGTGGGAGAGAATAAGATAAGGTGTTACCTTGCCTTGCATACGTTAGAATATGAGGACTATATGTCATTAAATATTCGAAACGTAGGAATATATAATACACAAATATATGTCTCACTCAAATAATATAACGATTCGTGTTGCTTTGTTTGACAGCACACGGACAAGGACATCGCATGAAGAAATCTAAAGTGGGGAAGTTTATTACCATTAAAGACGAAGAGTCAAGATTCCAATGGAGGTCATTGTCCTCATGGTAGCCCCTATTTCTTGAAAGATGAAAGTATATATATTTTGTTAGTAACATGCAATGCATGCATGTTGGAATCTGATTCCAAGATGATATATATATATATATATATAATGTATATAAATATGTATGTGCCTCATTGCCCCACATATTAACAAAACCTAGTTTGTACAGGGTAAGTAGGCGAACCCGTGATATCTCTAGTTGGAGGTCAATGGGTCGTTTTCCCTTGAAGTAATTGGTTATCGTAGCATGTCTGCACTTGAAAAAATACATGCAAGTTGGAGAGATTAGTTGGAGTTGTCTCGTAGCCGACAATGAGATCAATGGTTCCATTCAACTTGAATAAATTGATTATCTGTGTGAACTTAGATGGTACAGACGGGTTCAGATCCTCAGTCACACCTTTGTGGTGCCATTTTTTGTGTCACTTTATGAAAATATCACTACACATTGCCCTGATTAGTGTTAAAACACCCGTAGATAGCATTACATCATAAATACTATTATATCGAGTGGTTAAACACAAAAAATAGAACATTGATGAGTATGATAGAGAAATATATATATATATATATAATATTGATAAGTAAGATAGAAAAATACATAATATTGATTTTGTGTGTTTAATCAATCAATATGATAGTATTTATGATGTAATGCTATTTACGGGCGTTTTAACACTGATCGGGGCGATGCGTAATGATATTTTTGTAAAGTGACACATAAAAGTGAGAGAGATGATCTGATTCCGATACAGATATACAAGAGATATTAGTCCCGTTAAAAGTCGATGCATTCGGATATCCGTCGCATATCCTCAAGAATTTAGTCAGGATTACTATTGGCGTTGCTAGGAAAAAAAAAAAAAGAGAAAACAAGTTGGGTTTTATTGATGGGCCATATGGTGACCAATTAAGCATTGGGCCTCGAATAAAATTAACCATATAGCTCGTTTAACTTGTCCAATATATTTGTTCCAAAGAAAAAATCAAACAACCATTCAGTATCAGTTGCTTGTAATGCAACAAACACAGACGAGATTTGGCTATTTATTAGCCCTAAACTTTTGAACGAGCTCCTATATAAACTGAGGACGAAGGGAAAATAAAGAAAGAATCTTTAAGTACCGACATATTTGCAATATTAGCATATTGAAGGGACTGTAATGTAAATACCGACATACCTTCCAAGTCCCAAAGTTTCCCTGCCTTGTCATGGAAGATGACGCACTTAATGAACGACGGGAGGAGGAAGAAGACGAAGAAGAAAGAAGGTCTATCATCGGAGGATGTTTAGTTGTCTTGTGGACCTAATAAGTCGGCCATGGTTGTAATGAAGCTCCATTTACTTTAGCGGACATGGGCAATGTTGCCAACATAAGTCATAGTTTCTTGGCCAAATGTTTATATAAAACTAATTAATGAGTATAAAATAAAATGTGTATTGGTTAATGTGTTTAAATAAACACATTTGGGATGCGTGTTTATTTAAACCCTTGTACAAGAGTTTAAAGTTGATATACGTAAACTCATTGTTTATATAAACCAATGAACTAAACACTTCAATATGGTATAAACTAACTTTTAAAAGGTCTAAACTCATGAACCAAACAAGGCCTTAGTGATTTGTATTTTAAGCACACCTAAATTTGGCGTGTCGGTTTTAGACAACTGGTTGCGAAATTGAAGCAATTTGAGGAGAGTTGACGCTGTGAATATAAATTTCGTCCAGAGTTAACACATGTGACACATAATTTAGGGAAAAATTATGTGTGACGTCAGACATGCTGATTTTGATCGAATTTCCGATGACGTTGGATTTTTTACAAATTAATTGTCATGTGCAACTCACACGTGTTGATTTCGGGGAAAAATTAGATTTTCGACGTCAATTGTCCTTAAATTGCTTTAATTCGTCAAGAGATATAGTTGTGGGCCATTGTTTTGAAATCAAAATTTTAAATCAGACCGAAAATTTAGTGGTTTAAGGTTTAGTTGTTTAACTAAAATAAAATCAGAGTCAAACATGTGACTTTAAAAGTAACATAGTTCTTAAAACAGAAATGATATTGGGCTTTATTGTAGTAATAAATAAAAAATATTTGAGTTTGGACTGCTTGTTAGCCCATAAATTAAAAAAAGAGTAATAAAAAATATTTTGGAGAAGTAGGATTCAAACCCATGTCACTTGGATTCTAAGTGCTAGCAACTGCACCATATAGCTCTCAACTTGTACTCCATAGTCCATACTATTAAATAAGTATTTTTATTTTTATTTTAATTTAAGATTAGACCGAACCGGATCCAAATAAATAATTTTGACCGGTCCACAGTTTTTCGGCCCGAACCGTCCGATCTAAAAAAACTCTGCTTTTGACTGAATTTTTCCCAACGCAACGTAGGACTTTTTTTCAAAATAATTGTCATGTGTGGCTCACTTGTGTTGATTACAGATTAAAAATAGGTTTTAATGCTAACAGTTTTCAAATTGATTCAATTTCTAAATTTATTTTGTCCTAAAACTATAACCAATTATGTCTCCTTAAAATGCATCTCCAAAGTAAATAGGACTAAAAAATAATCAAGTCTAATTACAATATACACTATATGATTTTTTATAAGTTACAATTTATCAAATATTTTGGGCAATTATTGCATCATATAACATAACCTGGTGAATATTTTAGGCAAAATTACAATTTTCGACCCTATATTTTTACATGTAACAATTTTCGTCATCATATTTTATCGCCTCCACAATTTTCGTCCTTATATTTTTAAATGTAATAATTTTCGTCCTCCACGCACAATTTTCGTCCCTATATTATTTGTGATAATAATTTCATCCTTATTTTATTATTTGTTACCTCAAATAATAAAGGAATGAAAATTGTGCGTGCAGTAAAATATTAGGACAAAAGTTACCTGTAAAAATATAAGAACGAAATTTAAGATGCGTAAAATATTGAGATGAAAATTGAACGGCCAGTAAAATATGAGGACGAAAATTTGTTACCTACAATAATATAGGGATAAAACGTGATGAACGTGTAAAATATAGGACGATAATTGTAATTATGCCTATACTTCAAGTTTGTCTTGGTCATGTTTAGAGAAAAGTAAGATAATATTTTGCTTTTCTTCTCTATGATAATTGTATATGTTGGGACTGAATCAAATATTTAAATTATTATATATGATGATAGCAGACGAAGTAACATAATAGTGTGAGAGAAATAATCTCTCAAACAACTGCAACGACTCTTCTATCTACCTAGGGCAGCGTTTGGATCATAATTTTGAGGAAATCAGACGAGAAAAAGCTCGATAATGTCTCAGGGAATTAGGTATGTGGGCGACTACGTCGTGCTGAAGCAGATTGGCTCGGGGTCGTTCTCGACGGTGTGGCTCGCTCGCCATCGCATCGACGGCGCCGAAGTCGCAATTAAAGATATCATCATGTCGCGGTTGAATTCCAAGTTGCACGAAAGCCTGAAGTCGGAGATTTACATTCTCAAGAGGATCAATCATCCTAATATTATCAGGTTGCACGATCTTATTGAGGTAACTACGGGATTAGTCTGAGCTTTTATTTTTTCCTTGCTCTGCTCTTTTGGTGAAATTGGAGCTGTTTTAGTGATAGATGCGGTAATTGAGTGATTTTTTGGCTTATTTTGTTTGATGTGGGGGTGAAGTTTCAGAAGTGATTGTTGATCGTGATGCGGTTAGGTTTGGGATATTCTAAAAATTGCAACGCGGATGAGTTTAGGCAGTGATTAGAGTTCTTGAGATAAGCATGTTTCGGTTGTGGGGTGGTAATTCCTTAAAATTATGAAGAATATTATTTAGCTCATTAAAAGGATTAAGCAATGTTAGAATATCATTTCACCTGATTGATGATTTTATGTTACTCTTAGTCTTTACTATTTTCGTCTCCAGTTTTTCTTTTTCCGTGTCTTTTATCATCATCCATGTGAAGCGTGCACGTTACATAATATATCTGATAAGAGTGCGTCCGTGGGGATTTTTTTGTCTTTTACGTGTTGTGTAACTCTTTGTTTTCTGGTGGAAAGTTCGAAAATATAAATTCTATCGTTGTTTGTCGGACTGAGGTGCTGAGCTTTAAGGGATTTAATTCCAATTTATTTGTGAAGAATCATGTGATTTATAAATTAATTGAAAGCTTGCATTTTGTTGGACATTCAATGTTTTCTTCTGAGTAGCTTATCGCAATTTTTCCTGAACAATTTGATTTTGACTAAACGCGTGTATATAAGCTGGTGTTTGAATTAAATCTCTTTAGTGTTCGAGTGCTTCTGATTGGTGATCTCTCTCTCTCTCGTGCTCTTTCTTTTTAGACATGTTTATCCGCACACTTTTTCATGACCTTTTTTACCACCGGCGTTCATATTCCTTTAGATGCTTTTGGAAATATTTCTTCCAATATGGATAATTTATGTTGAAAGTTATAAGCAAGCTTAAATCTTATTGCTGTAGGAACCTGGAAAGATGTACATTATATTGGAGTACTGTAGAGGAGGTGATCTTTCAAAGTATATTCAACAGCAACGTGGAAAAATTCCTGAAGAAACTGCAAAGCACTTTATGCTGCAGCTGGGTATTTCTTGTTTTCTCGTTTTTCTTTAAAAAATGTTCGATTTGTTTGGCGTTGTCAGTCATCTGTTATTTAACATAAACCTGCAGCCGAGGGTCTGAAAGTTCTACGTGACAACAACCTAATACACCGAGATTTAAAGCCCCAGGTTTGCTTCAGATGCTTATCACATATTCATTACTTTATCCCCTCTCAGCTATATACCATGAATGCTGGCCTGGAACTTCTATATTGGCTCACCTAAAAACATATAATAATTTTGACTGACATCTAGTTTGTTACATAATATAACTCTTCTAACAGAATCTACTCCTCACGACTAACGATGATAAGAGCATGTTGAAGATTGCTGATTTTGGCTTTGCTAGGTATGCTTTCTCTTCTTCCACAACATTTGACCCGTATCTTTCTCGGAAGCCGAGCTACTTTATCTTGAATACTTGCAAGTTTTTATTTGCTGTTATCATAGATTTAATAGTGCAATAGTTGCTATGTACATCTACATGATGGCGCTCTTGTAAGGATCACTTTTAAGGTAGTGTACTTTTTTTTGCCTTGTGGCAGATCATTACAACCTAGAGGCCTTGCTGAAACTCTATGTGGTTCACCGCTCTACATGGCCCCAGAAATAATGCAGCTCCAGAAGTACGATGCTAAAGTAAGATTTTTCGTCTTGCTTCTTCAGACAAAATCCATTTTCAATTTAATCCGCAACTGATTCTGAGATGTTTACAGGCAGATCTCTGGAGCGTTGGTACAATTCTATATCAACTTGTCACAGGGAAACCTCCATATACTGGAGTTAATCAGATACAGGTATCGTCATAGTAGAGTATTTATACATGTTTATATATGTTTTGTGACTGAGCAAGCTTATGAATTAACCCCTAGATCCATATCTTAAATAAACCACACAGCTGCTACGGAACATCATCAAGTCTGGTGAGTTGCAATTTCCACCAGAAGCAAAGGACTTGAGCCCTCACTGCGTCGATTTATGCAAAAAATTGCTACGTCAAAACCCGGGTATGTTTGAAATGTTGTACCGTTATGGATCTACAATTTTAGTCTTAGAAAACGGTTCCTTTGTACCTCAATGGTACTTTTGTTTCAGATTTGTTCCTTGAAAATGGTCTCTAAACTGTAAAAGTGCTGTCCTCCATTTAAGAAAAGAAAATTGTGATCTGTTTCTTCAATCTACATCCCAAACCTAATTCAGTATGTGGTCAATACCCTTCGTCTACACAGTTGAAAGATTGACATTCGAAGAATTTTTCAACCATCCTTATTTCGCCAATACAAAGAAGCCAGATGAATCCCTGGGGTAATAATTCATATTTTACTAATTCAATTCCACGAATCTCGTTTCAAATATTTCTGGGTCTTCATCTTGTGCCGACACAGGGAAAGAGCACTGGACGATTCCCCTCGTTTTGGGGGCAACACAGTAGAAAGTTCACCAGATTTACCATTTGTCCTCGACGAAGAAACCAGTGGCACTGAAGGAAGCTCAAACCCATGGAGGCCTAATATAACATCCGTGCATAGGTTTTCACTTCCAGATCGAACGGATAATTTCACCCTTGCGAACCAAAACACATCTTCTCACCGTTACAGTACACATGCACCAGAGACTACAAGGTCTAAGGGTGCCAGTCGCCATCTTCTAGAAGGAAACATGAAATCCCGTAACATTACAGATCTTGGACCACTAGATAAAGGTAAATATATATATATATATATATATATATATATATATATATATATCTGTCTTTCACTTTCCTTTACGTTTTTCTATTGACGCCAGTTTTTAATAGTTCGTCCTTTGCTACTTACCTCTGATGCCTTAACAGTTGTGGATTCACTGGAGTCAATAGACCAAGACTATGTCATAGTTTCGGGTCCTCCCCCTGAGTTGTATTCTTCTGCGTATGCTTCTAAACCGAGCAACTTACCATCTAAAGCCTACAGTACGTCTCTGGATTCGGGAATTATGAATACCACCGGTGCCCCCAGACCGATAAATGACGTGGCAGTTGGTAGGGTCACTTATACTACCAGTCAAGAGAGGCGAATCTCTGCTCCGAGGGCCTCTGAAGGATCGGTGGATCTAGAGCAGCCCCCAACTGATCCCATGACAAGGATCAAGTCATTGCAGCATTTTGCTTCTTCGATCGCTGAATTGGTGAATGAGAAGGTGCAATTTTTTTTTCTTTTGCAATTAGTTTTTTGTCTTTTCCCCTCTGGAAACTCTTTCAATATGGGGATTAGATTAAATCACAACACCGCGGTCCAACTAATGCTTCTTCTCGCGGATCGTGTTGCTTTAATTATGTTTCCATCATGGTATTATAATAGCTTCCGTTTTCAGATCGTTGGAGGTAAACATTTGGAAGCATTTTCGGTACAGCTTGTAATTCTTGCCATATGGAAGCAGGCAATGCATATCTGTCACACTCACGAAGCATCAGCTAATGAAGCAAGTCCTCGCCAGAAAACTCCTAGGTTTCAGCAAGGCAATAAGGGGCAAAATAATATTGCAGAGTTTAAGGGTCTTCAGGATATGAGTTTGCAGATTGGACACGCATTTCTTCGCGAAGTTCAAAATGCTGAGGAACTCGCTCAAGCAGTATTGCCCGGTATGTTACGTTCCTCTTCCTGTTGGAGTCGATGCACTGTTCAGCTAAATTTTGATATTCTGAAGCGATACGGTGTTGGAAATTGTTGAATGACCGCTTCACCTAAAAGTTTAAACTTGAAGTGTGTGTATTATATTTTAAAGGGTTAATAATTTTTTTAGTCCGGTACTTTAAGGGGTGTGGCGCTATAGGGACAAATTTAATTAGTAGGTGTCACTATACGGACAATAACTTTCAGAATTAAGTAATCTTGAGACGGCCGGGACCATAGATTTTGCCCCAAATCTGGCGAATTTAGGGGTGGCATTATACGGACATTAACTTTCAAAATTAAGCAATTTTGGGATAAAATATATTGTTCCCGCGTATAGTGTCCCAAAAATTGCTTAATTTGACAGTTATTGTCTACCACTGAATTATTTGTCCCTATAAAGTCACACCCCCTAAATTACATGACAAAAAAAAGCAATTAACCTTATTTTAAATTATGTATTTTACTTCCAACACGCCTCCTCACATCTAGGCTGATTTCTTCTCGAATTAGACGTGTAATTTTCTTTAACGGGTTGGTCGTGAGGATTCATATCCATGACCTCTTGGGCCTGACTTCTAATACCATGTTGAATGACCACTCCACCTAAAAGCTTAAGCTTGAAGTAAGTGTATCATTCTTCAAATTTATATATTTTATTTCCAACAGAAATCATGCGATGACATATATAACACGAGCTCCTTATTTCAGGAAACACGGAAATACCAGATGCAATGGAGGTGATATATCAGTCCGCCATTGACTTGGGTAAACACGGAGCAGTAAGTACATATCATTAGCAGCCAATCGCGGGTTTCGTTGCAACCACGAGATTTAAAATGCACCCTTTTTTTACCCTTTCTTTTTCGTCCGCAGGTGGATGAATATATGGGTAAAATCGATAATGCGGTGTTCTTCTACTCGAAAGCTGTGAGGCTTCTTCGGTTTCTCGTTGTGGAAGCTCCGTCTCTGACTCTGAATCCGCCATTTTCTCTCACTAACACTGACCGCCGTCGAATTAGGAGTTACATTGGCGTCCTTAGCGACAGGCAATGCATTGCCGAATCTCAGCGCGTCGACGCGGATCATCGGCCCGTCGCCCATTCGTAAAAACCGGTGGGTATTATTACTATCTAATTCTGCATATATTAAATTATTAAAACTGGTTCTTGATTTTTATTTTAAATGGAGGTGGTGGTGGTGGTGGTGGCGGCTTTTGTCAATGGAAGTAGTATTGTGTATTGAATTCACTTGTAAATAATATAGTTTGGTGGATTCTAATGGAAGGCGATTGATTGATGAATGATGTATTATATGGCATGACTGTTTTTATTATATGGCCATATGGCGTGGATTTTTTAAATCGTTAGGATAACAATGAATTGCTCAAAGCTAGGCTTGCAATATAGGTAGGGATAGCAATGCATCCTAATTGAATTTTAATGGGCGTAGATTTGAGCTAAGCTCATTCGAATCTGTTGGGTCTAAGGTTTAAATCAAACCCCGTTAAGGACCCAATTAGGACTCGTTGTCATCCCTAGCAATTGGCTTGCAACGGAGCGGGATTTCTCGTTTTTTTTTTCCTCCTCTGGGTTGATGAAATCACGTGTCCCATTTTCTGTGTTCCACTCTATGTCCCATCAATCATGATCATTCAATTTCAGGTCTTGTGGTTCGTAAATTTTCTTGTTATTTTTAAATTCCTGATATATTATATTACTAAATTAATATTGAACTTATAATTAAATGCTCAATTGAAACATTAAAAATTAGTTCCGTAAATGTTTTATGTTATTTATTTTTACGATTGGTTTAGATTATTTTTTTAGGGAAAAAAATCACTTTTGCTTCTCGATGTTTTTGCTTGCCACATTTAGACTTCTTATTGTCCAATTTGAACCAATTTGGTCACTCGTTTTAGATTAGGTTTTAATCTGGACGGAACATATCACGCAGAACTCACGTGTTACTATGTTGTGAGAAAAAATCACTTTTGGTCCCTAATGTTTATCTGATGATCAATTTTGATCTTTAATATTTCTGCACATGCGTCTCACGTGATACTTTTAGTCCAAGTCTGATTTAACCGAGTGATCAAATCGGTTCAAATTGAACAAATATAAGAACTAAATGTACCAAACCAAAACATTGGGATCATAATTGTCCACCGAAACAACCCTAATAAACGTCGGGATCAAAAGCTATTTTAATTCCCACCCAAAACCGCCTTTGTGAAGCCTAACCTCTTCACAATAAAAAGATTCCGAGTGAATAAAATAAACATTGAACAAAGCAAATTAAACGCGAATGCCTCCAAAAATAATAAATTGAAGCGCTACCACGTGTGTTCGATACACTGTTCTAAGAACTAAATGAAACTGCCACCTGTAACATCCTCACCTATCTAGACCTTGAAATCGAAGTCCAACATAGGATTTGTCTCCCAAGTTTGAAATAATCGCCGCAAGCAAACGGATAAGCGACAGAAAATCCTCTCCTCATCGCCCATCACTTACGAATACAAAACTCCAGCTGGCTTTTGAACACAAAACTGTGTCGTTTTGTCTCAGTTTGTCAGTAGCCGACATCTTTCTTTCTCGAACCTCAGACAAAAGAAAAATGTTATGCATATCTCCAACACAGATTTGACTCGATGAAACAAACCCCTGACTAATAAGCCAAGTTTGAATCATGGGATCAGAAAAAAATGAAGCCAATAGTATTATATCAAATATTCTTTAATCATATGAGATATAGATATACAATAGAGAAATAATCTGAACCGCTAAATAAAAGCCCCATCATACTAAAAACCACTTCCTATAAATAATCTCATCAAAACTGATCCATGATGTGTCTCCTATCGTTATCTAAAAGCTTTGTAAGGATCTTCTCAACAAAAGTGGCCATGTGAAAGCATCTTCTTCAGCATTTCATAGGTCATGAAGACAATGCCCACACTGGGGACAACCTTGTAATATTCCAACATGATCCCTCTGTACAAACCATGAACGAACCCCTCCGTACGTATTATGTGTCCTAACGTTCCCAGCAAACCCGCATTGTACACTCGGGCTCTGCCCCCAGCCCCCTCCAGCTGCATTCTCCGCCTCACGAGGTCCAACGGGAACGTTGCTGCAATTAAAAAAAAAATAAAAATTTAAAACATGAAAAAACAAGAGTGATAATATCATACAATTAGAACCCCGAAAATGGTGATTACCTGTTGATGATGCAACCCCTGAAATACTACCGCAAGCAAGGCTCACTAGAACCGTAGAGTCATCGGGCCTGATAAGATATTTTAAAAAGTTGATAACTTTGATCCCAGAGGAGAATATAGAGGAATTGTCAAATGAATTAAAAGTTATGTAACTTATTTTGACACCTTCGAGAAAGCCACCGTGATCGCAAGCTCTCGTAAACGGAGAAGCTTATTGCTATGCAGGGCCCAACGCCCTGCAATCACGAAAAGAAATTTATAATTAAATCATAACGTGGATTAATGGTTTCCATATACGTAGAGGAATAATGATGCCAGTACCAATAACGTTGTCCCTAGCCCTTTGTAGAGCCCGAGGAAGCCTTCTTCTCTGCAAATGGTGTGGAGCGCGTGGCTCATGCCTCGATAGTACATTGCATTCCTCTGCGGCGACGATCGAGATATATCAAATTAAGCAAGAGAAAGTGATTGACATGTAAGGATGCGTTTGGTTTAAGGAAATTAGTAGCGAAACGAGAATGAAATGGAAAAGGAAAACTAATTTTATGTTTGGTTGATTGAAGAAATAGATTAGGAAAAAAAAAAAGGAAAAGTAAAGACAACCTACATTAAGTTTATACTTAAAACTAAGGAAAACTAATTTCGAGAAAACGAAAGAAAAACTTGTTAAAACCATTTTCTCTCCAATCTTCTTTTCCAAGCTACTTTCTTCAATCCAAACACGGCCTAAGCAATTGACAGAAAGGAAAAATGTTAAATCTTTTAAGTCTTCAACTACCTACCTGTGCTGCAAGCCGTGTCCTTACGAGATCCAAGGGGTAAGTGGCGGAAGCAGAAGTTATACCGGCTAAGCCACCGCATACGAAGTGCACTAAAGCATCGGGACTCGAAGAATTCCCTCCTTTTCCATCGAGACCAGGAATCGATTTCAAAATCTGCAGCAAGACGAAAAAAAGATTAGCTTTTTGAACAAGGGACTCTCTCTAATTATGGAAAGAAAAAGAATGCCTTAGTGATGAAACTAACTCTTTTATAGTGTTCATAGGCGTAGAAGTTGACAGATGAATAAGGAAGCCGGTGGACTATGGTGACCATATTCCCTTTCCAAAAAGCTCTGAAACCTTCTTCGTTCACTATGCGTAAGGCTTCTCCGCAGATACTTGGCCTCCCCATCACCGCAACATTCGAGTGCATTCCTTGTACCTTCAAAGAAGAAGAAAAAGAAAAAAGAAAAAGAAACGATTTCAGTCAAAATAAATGGAATCCAAGAACAGGGAATCACAAAAACAAAAGAAGAATTATAAGAAAAATCAAAACTAGTCCCAGTTCGTGAAAAGATGCTAACTTGCTTGATTTTGCATATAATTCGGAAGAGAAAAAGAAAGAAAACCTGAAAGAGAATGGTGAGGCGAGCTAGTGGAGCGGTGCACGTCTTCGCAAAAGCTCCGGCGAGCCCACCGGCGAGAAGCTGCTGCACCGTTCCGATCTGAGAAACCTGCTGCGTCGACGGCTGACGCGAGTGGTGGTGGAGAAGCTTCCTCGTAGCTGAGCCGCCGTCGACGCTTAATTTAGCTTCCATTTAAGCACTAGACGATAAAAAAGACCCCCGAAAAAGAAAGGACGAAGATGCTTCAGGGATCATAGGGTTCTCGGGTTATGGGACCTTGAATCCATTGGCGCCAACATAGTAGACGTAGGGACGAAGCAAAGTGAATCGCGAAGTGAGAAACCCTAAACGAGACTGAGGTTTAACGAAAAATTGCTTCTTCTTGCTGAGGTCCTACTAATTCCGTTTAGCACTGGTTTTTATTGGTGTTGTAGAAACAGAAAGCAGATAATCAAAGTTAATTGGGCCTACGCCGGCCCATATATATGCCCTGTAATAATCCTTTTGAAAAGAAATATGCAGTGCCTTTTTGGCAAGATCAATGTATAAAAATTAGGGTAAATCCCTATTTAATATCCTTTGAAGTTTTAACTTTCGGATCGGTTTCTCTCAAAGTATTTCTTCTTGTTCAGTACTCATTTGCGAAAAATTGTGTGTTTAACACAATGAAAAGACGAAAATAACCTTCATTTACAGATTCAATTATACCAATTGTTCTCATTATCATACCAATATATTCAACTCTTATACGAACTGTTATCACTGTTATACCAAGTCAAATTTAGGAGTATTATATCACTATTATACCAAGTGTTCTCATTATTATACCAATATATTCAATTATTATATCATCTGTTATCACTGTAATACCAAAAATAATGTTATTATAATATCAAATTAACTAGATTTTATTGATCACAACTTCAACTCAATAGTCTCATTTAAGGATATATTCATTATTTTACATAATAATATCCGTCAATGGAAGTGAAATTGATATATATGCTCAATTCCACGTTTGCTTACGTCATTGCAATTGCAATGAAATTTAACTCGATTTCATTCCATCGCGTGAATGGCATGTCATACAAATCAATACGCTGTTGTTTTATTAGCCGTTTCTTTTCCTTTTTGTAGTTTCTAATTCAATCTTCAACGAGTTTGTTCTACATTTGAAACCTATCCTAACTGAAAGGCTCAAATTTACAAAAAGAGCCTCCAATTTAAGGATAAAATAGCCCGTTGACGACAATTTTAGGTAAATAGCCTTCAATGTAAGGATATTTTACGTCATTTCGGTGACAACAATTTTAAGGGCTCCGCGGATGGCAGTGCAATTGATATATTTATTTTTCTACTAAATAAATATCCCCACACAACGCCCGCAATTGATGTGCTATGCAATATAGATCAATACGCTGCCGTGTTTTTGCCTCTCTTTTTTTTTTTCTTTTCATTTTTGTAGTTTCCAATTCAATCTTCAACGAATTTGTTCCAACATTTGAAACCTATCCCTACTTGAAAGGCTCAAGTTTACAAGAAGATCCCTACACTATTGATTATCCTTGCCCATTTTATTACACATAGCAGAAGAAAGAAAGCAATAATAGGGACTCAGAAAAGAATTTTTCACCTTCGGCGATTTGCATTGTGATGCTGCTGCGGTTTGCTCTCGTTCTGTATCCTATCTGCATACATCGGGAGTCGAATGATCTCGTTGATCTCGTCCAGCAATACGTCCTCCGTTATGTTATCCTTTATGCTTCTCATCACCTGAAAAAAAAAATTAATTTTCCATGGTAAATAAATTCGAAATAATTCATCGGACATATATAAGGGTTAATTGTATTTTTTTAGTCCTGTAACTTAGGGGTGTCCCAAAATTGCTAAATTTTGAAAGTTATTGTCCCTATAACGCCACACCCCCTAAATTACAGGACTAAAAAATAATTAACCCAATATAAAATGCATACCTTTCTGTAGGTGTTGAACTCATTAGGTGTTCCTTTGTCTACTCGTACTCGCATGCACACCCATACATCTTCCTCGGAATTCCAAGAACATTCGACAATCTTACCCGAGTACGATGAAGGATCAGACCCGTCTGTTACGGGGCGAAAAAAAATATAAATTACGAGCGGGGGCTAAAAGAATAATTAAATCATGAGAAAAAGGCTACTGTACTAACCGGGGAATACAACCCTGTTTCCTTCCATCAATTTTTTCTTCCCTCGATCGTGTAGGTAAAGAAGTTGTCGATCCTCAGCCACCTGTAAGAATGGAGGACAAACGATGAGTTAAAAAAAAAAAGATATATGATGCAAATATAATCGAACGATTATGAAAGAAAATTAGCAGACCTCGAAAAGAAAATCGACCGAATTCATTTCTGGGTACTTCCACTTCAAGAGGCCTTCATGGGTTCGAGGAACGTAAGGATCGTCCCATCCCTGAAGTGAAAAACAACTATTTTTGTTAAAGATTTTACAACACAGCACTGCTACCGCCTCAATTTTCGAGGACTTGGGCCTCGGTAGAGAAAGACAAAAACTATATTATTTGCTCTATTACTAATAATAACAGTTCCAATGCCATAAATTATCACTACCTGAAAGATAAGACCATCTGCTTCATGTGAAAGCTTTGGAATAAATCCCTTCAAAAGCTTTGTGACAGTGGAGAGCAGCCAAAAGTCTTTCCTCCTTACCTGTTTATGAAGCATATCAATGAGTGTTGAAAAGTAGAAATATACAAAGAGAAGAGGGATTCGAGTTTTAGAGAAGACAGACCCTGAAAGGTTCCAAATCGTATCTATAATAAGGATTTTGGCTCTGATATATCTGATGTCTCTCGACGTTGCGAGGCTCGATCACTTCTCTTTCAAGCATTTTCCAGCGTTCGTAAAATGGCCTCTGCAGTAAAATAAATAGGTTGATGGGGAAAAAAATACTCTGTAATATACAGCGACGGAGAACAACACGCGAAAAAATTTGCCAATATCTCACCTCGACGATTGACATCTGATTAATAGCCATCATATCGTAGATAAGATACCTCCTTTCCTGCTTATTGGAGTCGGGCAAAGTATCGATTACCATCTCCCCATCAAGCAATGTAAAATGATGATACGTTGTTTCAGCCCCTCCTTTCTACATTAGACCACATCATCAAGGTCAAAAATTCGCATGCACAAGGCCAAAAAAGTCTCAAGAAATTGATTTTTTCTAGATACTTACTTCACTATTCCGGCAAGGAAATCGCATCTGTACCCTTCGAAAATTAAAATGTCTGTCTACTAAGTAACAGCCGTCTACGGTGATAAGCATCATATATCTTGTTCCATCGGCTTTCCATGTAGCATAATAGTACCGTTGCCTCAGCAGTTGCAAGTTATCTCTATACATAAATGTGCCAAAATAAGGCATCAATTATAAAGATTACAGGCACCCGATATTGATCTTCAAGTACCCAAATTAAAATATAAAATAGAATCATAAGGAGCATCAGCTTAGAATATATCATTATCAACCTCACACAAACTGAAGCAATCAAACAAGCATAAACAGTTTGGATTTAGAAGTGACCTGTTGAGAGATACTGGATGCGACCCGGGAAACTGCTGAGGCCCTCTAACCTGTTAATCAAAATATTCAACTATTATGAGCCAAGAGATTTAAAGAAGAGTCGGATACAACATACAAAAAGTAACTAAATATATTTTAGAAAATTCGTATAACAAAATCCAACCACATTGTTATAAATCAGCGCAGAAGCAGTAAAATCCACAGTTACTCTATTATAACATACCCCAGCAGGCAACTTCAAAGATTGGTAGCAAAACTGTCGAAATGTGATCTCCTGGTCAACAGGTATTTTGTCTCCCAAAACATCATCATTAGTCATGACTAACTGTGCCTCACGAGCTGACTGCAAAATTGCAAGGAGATTTTGATGATCGTAACATTGAGCAACAATTCTCAAGTTAAAGGCACTTGAGTGAGTTTCATAAAGAAAGAAAAAAAAAGAATTTCACGAAAAACACCAAGCAACAATGAACACATACATCTGTAGGGGTAGCAGTAGCAGTAGCAGAATCTCCATCATCATCGTCATCGTCAGGAACCGCCGCACCATTGAGATCAAGTTCAGAAGACCTTTTCCACTCAGGTGTTGGGGGGCAAACAACCATATCCGGCTTCTTCTCGTGATAGAAATTATACAGAGCATCAATGTAATCCGGTTTATATATACCAGGTGGGCGTGCATCCGAAAATATTTTGATTGCCTGAAAAGGAACACAGTGTAATGATATACATATATATATATATATATATATATAGCACAAAGACAAATGGAACTAATGAATGCATGATGGCAGCAATGATCACCTGAGTGACAGACATAAACAGTGTTCGCATAAGATAGTGGATAATCATATATCCTGTACGATTATGCCCATGCGTGCAATGGACAAGGACGTACTTCTTTGGATGTTTCTGCCGGGACAGAAACTGCAATACCTGAAAATTCAGACATAATCATTGTCCATATCTTCAGATATTTCGAAAGATCCAAATAGATTAGCCCTAAAGAAATGTTGAGAGAAAATTCTGACATGAATGACAAAAGCAACGAATTTGGGATTTAATAGCATGCACAAATTTGCAAACCACCTGGTATATGGTCCTCAGATAAAAAAATCAGAACTCAGATAATCTCATATTGAGTTAGCATCAATCATCAACCATATAGCAAATACAACAGGAACATCAAGGAACTACAAATGAGTCCTTGAGCATGTTTTCTACCAAACATACAACTGAAATCGCAAAACATTTGTGCTCGTAAACACATATCGACCAAGACGACAGCTACAGGATTTCGGTTAAATTTTCTGGTTGAAAAGAGCAACATATGCAGCACAAGTAAACTAAACTGTAAAAGAACCATAGTATACAAAGAATAAACATACCTCATAAACAAACTTATTTACATCCTCGTTTTCAGGCACTGAATCGCGTCCCTTGCAAGCAATCTATCCAGGAAGAGGATGATTACAACCCAAGGCACAAATTTTTATTACATAATTGAAGTTGAATGGAATATCAAATTACACACCTTGACATGCTTAATACCTTCTTTTTTCCAATCATTCACATTATAATATCTGCTTGAATTTGTAAGATCGATCACCAAACCAAGCTGAAAATATTCAGAAGAAACCCAAATCATGAAATGGACAATATGGTTTAGTGTATCAGGCACGTGAAAAAAAGTTTAAAGTTACTGCAACGGCTTCAGGACTTATATTTACACTCAAACCAAGTTCTGACAGAATTAGAATATATCTAGCCGCCCATAGGAAAAATAAAGAAGGTATTACGTAAAAATTCAAAATCAATCGAAGTTCTAAAACCAACTCGTTGCTAGAAGTTTTCAGCGGTTATAGAGGCAATACTATCGAAAAAAACAACAGTTATAAGTCATCATCTAAATATGTTGAACCAACCAAACCACATCCAAAGGTTTTAAGAAAAAAACTTTACGAATAGGTTTACCTTTCTACCTAACACTCTCTGTTGATGGGTCACCTGCCTATACGAATACCTTTTACCCGGGGGAATAAGATCATTGAATGCTTCCCCCAAAGGAACCTTTGAAGGGATCAGACCATTTATTTCTTGACCAGCTGCAGGACAGTCCAACCAACCTGAATCATAAGAACATATCACATCATATAATCACCATTCAGCTCTAAGACGAGAAAAAGCCTCACGCATATTCGTACGGAAGTATTAAATACCAACAGACCCTCGGAAATGTTCCCGTAATATTTACAAGTACAAAGCAAATCAAAACTATTCTAATACATAATTGGACAATTGTAAGCAATATGATGGATATTAATGACGAAAGGAGGCAGCTTTAACACAAATTTCAACTTAAAACAGTTTTAACGACCATAAAACTGTTTCTACGACGATAGACAACATGCATTAATGGACAATCAAAGGACAAATTCTACCAGGAGGAAGCCGACGACCATCTGATCGCTGCCTCTTCATTTGATGATACCCATCATCACGCCGAGTTGGCTGAAACCCATAATTTGGCCTATCGTCGGTGCGTTGTCTTCGCATCCGTTGAATTCTTTCCTCACGCTCCTGATGCAAAACACAAAAGTAAATCAACAAATGCATGACCATCGAGAAACGGGAGCCTATTAACCAGGTACAGGATTCATGTACAGGACCATATACCAGGTGTTTTACAAACGTGTCACAATCATTGAGGAGTTCCATAAGAGAGCTGTATAACTAAGCTATATGAACCGAAAAATAAAGCACAGTGGATTAGAGAATAGTAAACTATTGCTTCTAACAGGATTAATAGGAAATTGGGTTCCTCATTCTCTGAAAGTACAGATGTCAAGGACAAAAAGATCTTTATTGTGATACTTTATTTTGGGACAAATCAGATTAGCGTAATCTCTCCACCATTGTTCCATGAGACATAAGAGGGTGTAAACGCAATAGTTGGCATTTTCATATCTCTTGAGCAGAACTTCATCAATAAAGCAGAGTCCAACGAACAAGTATGCTCACAACAAAAGTAAAGCTTTTAGGAAGACATAAAATGAATAATATGATATTTTTTTTATCTCTTCAAGTAAACAGAGCCATGAAACAAAAATTAAGTACCCTCCGCAAAAGCTCAACGGCACTCTCTTCATGGGCATAGTATTGAACATGTTCGTCGGCCACATTATCTCCTTCTGCCTGAGGTCCGGGGTACACTTCATCCTCTTCTGGTTCAGGTGTTGCATTCAAATCCATGCTGCAACCATATCAGTCCCCAATCAGATAATCACATCACCCATTAAAAGTAGATTACAACAAAATCGAAATCCACAACGAAGTATATAATTAACAGTTACGTCAATCACACTTAATCCCCCCAATCACACCCCTGATCAGCGCCTAGGGATTCGCGTTCCCAATCGGCAAGTTCACCGATTCGAGAAGAAAGGGGCCTTTTAATTGGGGCGGGAGACAATTGAGTGAGCTTTTCAGTAGTAGCAGTCGTGATGACGACAGCGAGGTTGTGGAGCTGCGGCGTCACTGCCGTACGGCGGTGGTAGATTGCCTAGGTTTGGTTTTACACCGCGATGGGCTTTTCACTTTTAATGTTAATTTTATCTACACCTTTTTCTCCTCCCTCGTAATTGAAACCCTTTTCTACCTTGTTTTTTATTTTTTATTTTTTCTAATCTCATTATCATCAATTTTCATTTAATCCGATTATTTATAGTTTCTTCCATTTTACTCGTTTAAGCTTCGAATCGAAGATGGACAAATTCATCTTCTGTTTTCTTTTTTCTTTATATTTTCGATGTCTATATTAATTATTTGGTTACATTTTTTCATGGTTTTGAAAATCGGACGGGACCGGCCGGTCCGACCGGGAAAACCGTGAACCGGTCGGAAATCCGATTCCGGTCCGGTCCGGGAAAACCGTGAACCGGTCGGAAATCCAGTTCCGGTCCGGTTCGTCTTTAATTTAAAAAAATAAAAAAATCTGAGAATATAGATTAATACGAAAATAGATAAGTAAAATTCAAATATGTTGTGGTAGTCTAGTGATTAGCCTTTTAGAGTTACATTCTCGAGATTGTCGGTTCAAATCCTTACAAGTACATGTGCATATTTTAGATTATATTTTAAATTAATTTTTAATATTTTATTTTAGAATTAATTTTTTATCACCCAATAAATTTTATTTTAATTGATTTTTAATCCTCAATTGATAAATTTTCAAATCTTGTCATCCCATTTTACAATTACTTTTTAAACCCCAACACATTTTATGTGATTAATTAGTCACAATATATAATTTTATTATATATGTAGCACCGGTTTGATCTGTTAAACCATTAAACCTTAAACCACTAAAATTTCCGATCCAGTTCAAAAAAACCGGTTTTAAAACCATTCATTTTTTCCCTCTCTTATCTTTGTTTTTTTACCTTCGCTCTTGGTCATATTACAAATGTAAATCATGAAAAAATGACAACACAAAACTCCGAATTTCGGTCAACAATAATCACCTTGTACTATAATATGTAAACTAAATCAAAATGCCTTGCCTTCTATAAATAAGAAACAGAACTAAGAGCTTTCTTTTCATATGCGGTGAGGGATTAGGTAACGAAGACAGAAAAAAAGGGCTCAAGCCCAACACATCCTACTTAGTAATATCTAATTTTGTAATAAAATTCTAAAATCGTACTGCACGTTTCTAGGTTACTTCATAATTTTCATATAATAATTTGAATAAATTTATAACACAATAGCTTCTTTAATTTCATGGATAAATATCAATCACTGCAGAGGTAGGATTGTTAATTGTAAGGCCCACTATTTCGGCCTAATACTGGATACTGGACTGAAGGCTTGGCCCAAGGGCATTTCGAGACTATCTTATGTTATATAATATATATATATATATATAATAGAGGTGTGTGTGTATAATATAATATATACATAAGAAATGATTTTCGATGCGATCTTATGTTATATTGTTGATCAGCCGAAGATCAGTAGGTTTTCTTTTTCCCTTTTTTTTTTTGCAATCCCAAAAAATACCTAAAAATCATCAGCATGTTGTGTGATTCTACTAGGACTTTGTCTGGCTTTAGTAGTAACATGCCTAAACCTTTATTCGTTCTTGGGATTCCTTCTCTCCCTAAGTTAATTTTCTTTTTCGAGATTATTCAAATTATAATATAACTCATGCGAGACTTTGCATGCGTTAAAAGATAAATATTGTAAGAATAATTTCAATTAGTTACTAGAAGCTAAAAACATAGGATATGTAACGATATATCTTTACATAATATGAAGTCCATTATGTACGTTGGGAATGCGATTTGAATATGGGATGAGTATAATTAATTTATAGGACATAAATAATTTATAGTATAATTAATTTCAATTAGTTACTAGAAGCTAAAAACATAGGATATGTAACGATATATCTTTGTCCTAATATAAATGCATCATATTAATTATTGCTCACTAGTCATTAGGCAAGTTGACTTCTCCAAAAGCCTCGCCACTTAAGTAAAATTTTTACAGTATACCCGAAGAGAGAACTATTGCATTCATTGCAATAATTTGTAGATAAGGTAATAATAACATAAACACCTAATACATATTGAGAACTATTAAAACTTCAGAATAAAATACGCGTGCGGAAGAGTATATATATTATCTGTACTCCAAAGTCCAAATGGATTTGCGGGACCCATATCACACACCATAAATAAAGACAACAAAACCAGTAGACATAATCTCATCTCATATATAATCATAAAATATTGACGGAAAATAGTGAATGTATTGTATTTCACTTAATCGTTTTCTAAAATACATCGAATAATATATAGAACTCGAAACTAGCCGTTAGAGTAAATCGGGAAATGATATATGCTTCCTAATTTAGCCGATTTTATTCTTGATATAATTGATTTGATCTTTGCCTTTTGTAGCTCTGTCCGAATATGGTAAATACGGATGATTGCCTTGATTGCATTGTTCTTCAACACTCCCCCTCAAGTTGGACTCGTATAAATTAAAGAGGCCCAACTTGCTAGAGATATTCTCGAAGTTAGGGTAATCGAGCGCCTTAGTGAATATGTCCGCCAGTTGTCTTTCGCTTCTGACAAACGGAGTCTCTATTACCCCTTCTTGAACCTTTTGTCTGATGAAGTGGCAATCAACTTCGATGTGCTTTGTTCTTTCATGGAAGATCGGATTCATGACAATGTGTCGTGCGGCCTGATTGTCACAGAATAGCTGCATCGGTCTTTTATGGTCGATATGCAAGCGCTCAATATTTGCTTGATCCATACTAGCTCGCTCGATGCAGATGCCATGGAACGATATTCCGCTTCTGCACTTGATCTTGTCACTGTACTCTGTTTTTTACTCTTCCAAATAGCAAGGTTCCCGCCTACGAACATGCAATAGCCAGTCGTCGATCTGCGATCAAAGCTGCCTGCGCAATCTGTGTCAGCATATCCTGATATATCGAATGAAGAATTATTTTTCATCCATATCCCACGGCCCGATATTCCCTTTAAATATCTTAGAATTCGGTGGATTGCCTCAAAGTGAGTCGACCTAGGAGCCTGCATAAATTAACTGACAACACTAACAGCATATGAAATGTCAGGCCGAGTGACAGTGAGATATATAAGTTTTCCAACCAGTCGTTGAAACCGTTCGTGGTTTTCTTCAGGATGTCCATCTTCGTGATTAAGTTTTCTGTTACTTTCCATTGATGTCTTTTTTGGTTTCGACGCAAGTTTTCCAGTTTCTCTGAGAAGGTCTAATGTATATTTTCTTTGAGAAAGAAATAATCCCTTTTTAGAGTGAGCTATTTCAATTCCTAAAAAATATTTGAGTAGTCCTAAATCTTTCATATCAAATTGTTGTTTTAGGTAGCTTTTTACACCTTCAATCTTTTCGTCGCTGTTACCTGTAATTATAATGTCGTCTACATATACTAGAATTATGATTATGTTTTGGTTTTCTCTTTTAATGAATAAGGATGAATCTGCCATACTTTTGTGGAAGTTGTACTCTGATAGTGCATGGCTTAATTTTGCGTACCAGGCTCTTGGTGATTGTTTTAGTCCGTAAATTGATTTGTTTAGTTTACATGCTAGTTTTGGGTTAGTTTCTAGTTTGTGACATGGCAGCAATTTCATGTATATTTCTTCGTTCAGGTCACCTTGTAGGAATGCATTTTTTACATCCATGTGAGTTAGGCTCCAAGCGGAGTTTACAGCTATTGATAGGAGGATTCTAACAGTGTTCATTTTTGCTATTGGCGCAAATGATTCTTGATAATCGACACCGTAGGTTTGTATAAAACCTTTAGCCACTAGTCTAGCTTTGTATCGTTCTATGGATCCATCACTGTTATATTTGATTTTGTATACCCATTTACACCCAACATGTTTTTTATCTTTTGGTAATGGGACAATGTCCCATGTGTGATTTTTTTCCAAAGCTTGTAATTCTTCTGACATAGCTTTTCGCCATGTAGGTTGATTACTTGCTTCTTGAAAGTTGAAAGGTTCTTGTTCTTCTGATATTTTACTTAGATATGTCAAGTATTGTGGTGATATTGTGTTATAAGATATATAGTCTTGTATTGGGTATGATACTTGATTTGTTATAAAATCCCTTAGATTTGAAGGTGGTCTAGTTTGTCGTGTAGATTTTCGAATTATTTGTAGTTCATCTCCCCCTGAAGCAGATTCTGTTGTCTCATATGCTTCGTTTTCGTTTGATGGTTGAATTGGTTCGTTATTAGAATGCGAGTTTTCTTCTCGGCTTAATGATGTTAGTTCTGGTAGTGGTATATTATCGGATACCTTATATTCCTCATCAAGATTGTTTGAAAAATAAGGTTCTTTTTCCAAAAATATAACATCTCGGGATATGTAAAGTTTTTTATTGATAGGATCGTAGCATTTGTAACCCTTTTTTGTGGATGAATATCCCAAAAATATTGTTTTAATAGAGTTTGGGTCTAATTTATCATTCCTTGGAATATGTACAAAGCATTTGCATCCGAATATGCGAATATGGTTTGAGTTTATTTCTTTGTTAATAAGAATAGATAAAGGGCTTTTATTATTTAATAATGATGTTGGTAGTCTATTAATCAAATAAGTAGCAGTTAGTTCTGCGTCAGACCAAAAGACTTTTGGAACGTTATTTTGAAAGAGTAGTGCTCTTGTCATTTCAAGCAAGTGCCGATTTTTTCTTTCAGACACCATTTTGTTCTGGTGTGTTGATACATGTGGTTTGATGCAAAATTCCTTTTTTCGAAAAAAGTTCTGAGAAATTTCTATTAACGTATTCAGTACCATTATCAGATCCAAAAATTTTTATTTTGGCACTGTATTGATTTTCGACTATATTAAGGAATTCTTGAAAGCAATTAAAAACTTCAGATTTTTGTTTAAGTAAGTATAACCAGGTTGTTTTGCTAAAATCGTCGATAAAAGTAACGAAATATTTAAAATAATTATAAGATTCTACAGGAGCAGGACCCCAAACATCAGAATGAATTAAGTCAAATACCCCTTCAGTTTTATTTAAAGATATGGGGAAAGGTAACCTGGTTTGCTTAGCAAGCTTACAAGTTTCACATTTATTTGAATCAAAAGTTTTAAATGGAAAATTTTTATTTAGAACTCTATCGGATGGATGTCCGAATCTTATGTGTAGAAGCTGACTATCGTCCTTAGAGATCTGGAGTGCTTTATTAGATGTTCTGACTATATATAGTCCGTGTTCTTGATGTCCTTCACCAATCGTTTTAAGAGATATTGAGTCTTGAAATATTACTTTATTATGTGAGAAAATAATATTACAATTTAAATCTTTGATTAATTTATCGACAGACAAGAGATTTGTAGTTAAGTTTGGAATATATAAAACGTTGGTTATTTTTTTAGAAAAAATCTCGGAAATTCCAATTCAATGGATTGGAATTTTATTTCCGTTTGCTACTGTGACTTCCTTTTCGGGATAACAAGGTTTTAGATTAAAAATAATGTTTTTGTTGTTAGTCATATGATCCGTTGCTCCTGAATCAACTACCCATTCATCATCATAAACCGTATTAAAAACAACATAATGTTTTGTCGGGATCGTCATACCTGAGTTGTGTTTACCTGATTGGATCAGAAAGTCCGAAAATTGACCCATCAATTTATTAAATTGATTTGTATCAAGTCCAAGGTGGTTGTTAGGCCATGACACTCTCTCAGGTCCGCTTACTGCTTGTGTGACCCAATTTTTATTTTTATTACTTGGCCCATTAACAATCCATTTCCAACCCTCGTTTTCTTCTTTGTCCACAGTCGAGGATTCCTTCGGCATTCCATCTCTGATCCATCGGTCCAGACCTCGCGCTTGCCTGTCGTTGCCTCTTCCATTGCTATTTTCCGCCCGGTTCGATCGTAGGTGAGGGTATAGGAACCAACACTCACTTCGTTCGTGGCCCTCTTTCTTGCAGTTATTGTAGTTTTTACATTCGATCGGAAGGATCTGACCCGTATCGTTGTTAGGCGATCCGGACAGCGTGGTACGCAATCGGTGTACCGCACACATCGGAGTGACAGGAGTTCGGCTTGTTTTTCTATTCATGTGTGGACTTTCTGAGATAGAGGGCTTTGAGGTAATTGCTTGATTTGGTTGTTTTTTAACAACAGACGCATATGTGCGTTGTTGTGTGTGATCCGGTATTGTGAATATTGTTGAGGATTCTGCGTGTATGAGTGGTGCGGTGAGCGGGTGATGAGTGATGACGTGAGTATTGTTTTTCTCGGCCATAGTAGGCATATGCTTCTCGAGCATTTTGGATCTATGGCTCTGATACCATGACGAAAAATAGTGAATGTATTGTATTTCTCTTAATCGTTTTCTAAAATACATCGAATAATATATAGAACTCGAAACTAGCCGTTAGAGTAAATCGGGAAATGATATATGCTTCCTAATTTAGTCGATTTTATTCTTGATATAATTGATTTGATCTTTGAGTTTTGTAGTTTTGTCCGAATATGGTAAATACGGATGATTGCCTTGATTGCATTGTTCTTCAACAATATTATTATAAAAACAAAGAACGGGCATGAAAAGACAAGCCATCAAGGCAATAATTAAACCTTTTTATTTTTAAATTCCATTAAAAATTATTGCAATCGAAAAAGTTAAAGGAGCCACAATAGATTCCGTTCATAGCCGTAGAAGTAATATCGATTCCATGCACGAATATTTATGCTTGTCTACGTTTTTCTCGGCTCATTACATATTTAATGGGCCCCGTGACTTTACCCGTGACCCGGCGGTGGCTCACGGCCCATTTACCCACTTACCCATTTCGTAATTATGTTATTTTTCCTTCATTTTTTTTTAATTTATTACTTTTTTCTTTTCTCCAAAAAAATAGGCTGCGGTGATTCGTGAGCATCATCTCTCTTCTTATGACTATGTTTCGTTAGATCAGCGCACGTTCTAACACAATTGTGTGATCAATATGCAAATTCCATGAGTGTAATAAGTCTTCCAATGCGCACGCGCGCGCGTGCGATGACGTCAGCAGAAGGCTCAACGGGTACTAACTTAGCTATACGCGTACGTGTGTACACTCATGCGGTAATTAGTGAATTTCAGAATAAGCTGTAGAGTGTAGATGATGATTAACGTACGGATCACAAACAAAACTATATACATAAATAAATTTATTATATACAAGTTTAATATTTAGTTGGATAATATATAAATAAATAAGAAGTATTGATCGAAGAGAGAGAGAGAGCAGATTGAGCATGGTCATTTCTTTTTCTGGCCAACTCCCCGATTAGAAACACTGTTTGGACTTATTAGGACATGTTACCACTTCCTCGCTTATTCTTTCATTCTCACACTCTCCCTTTTATTTATTTATTTATTATAAAAAGAAATTCCACAGCATATGGATACAGCTGATCCATATAATAGACTTGTATAATATAGAGTTCCATATATAGCGTGGCACGTCTTTAATGAAAGGGTAAATTACCTTTCTGTACCTTTGAAGTTTCAACTTCCTGATCGGTACCCCTCTAAGTATTTTTTCCTGTTCAATACTCATTTGCGAAAAATTGTGTGTTTAATACCACCAAACATTGAAAAGACGAAAATAATCATTCTTTACAGATTCAGTTATACCAACTGGTCTCTGTATTATACCAATATACTCAATTATTATACCAACTGTTATCACTGTTATACCAAGTCAAATTTAAAAGTATTATATCACTATTATACCAAGTGTTCCCATTATTATACCAATATATTCAATTATTATACCAACTGTTATCACTGCTATACCAAATCAAATTTAAGAGTATTATATTATATCAAGTGTTTCCATTATTATACCAGTATACTCAATTATTATACCAACTGTTATCACTGCTATACCAAGTCAAATTTAAGAGTATTATATCACGATTATACCAAGTGTTCTCATTATTATACCAATATATTCAATTATTATACCAAATGTTATATCTGTAATACCAAAAGTAATGTTATTATAATATCCGAATTGTTTGGTATACATTCGAATTTATTGGTAGAATAATCAATTTTATTGATATAATAAGCGATTTTGTTGGTATAATAATCGTGTTTTATGGTATAATACGCAAAAATCACTTTCATATAATACACAAAAAAAATTTTTTTTTGGTATAACAGTGATAACGGTTAGTATAATAATTGAATATATTGGTATAATAACGAGAACAATTGGTATAATAGTGATAACAGTTGGTATAAATGTGATAACAGTTGGTATAATATTCTTAAATTTGACTTGATATAAAACTGGAGATAATTGAAATAATATTTATGTATGAAGAAGGGTTATTTTTGTCTTTTTAACGCTCTTTAGGTACCTAACACACAATTTTTTTCAGATGAGTACCTAACAGGAAGAAATAATTCGAGGGGTATTTAAGAGGAAGTTGAAACTTTAAAGGGTACTGAATAGTAATTTAACTAAATGAAATGTATAGTGATAAAGCTCCACATGTGAAATAGCCAAAAGAAAACACGCAAAAAGGAAATTAAATCGGAAAAAAAAATAAAAAAGAAAACACGCAAAAAACAAAAAAGTAATCCCAATCCAAGAAAAAAGAAAAAGTAGAGAAAGCGATGTGAGAAGGCAAACGCAATTCAGATTTTTCAGAGAGAGAGAGAGAGGAGAGAGATGAGGCGTGATTTGCTTTTGCTTTTTTCTCCGACAGGAATCTTGAAAATCAAAAGTAAAACAAACACGGAGAAAAGAAAAAACAAAAATAATATATTGATGATGCAATTATCGCTTAAAAGGGCGAAAAAAATAGTGTAAAATTTTGATATCAACGAGGTGATGCAAAAGACCATTTTGGGTCACTTCATTTTTCTACTCTAATTATTTTCTATTTAATTTTTATTCGTAGTTATTGCTTCTAATAATGTGGCAAGTTATTACATTTATTCAAACTTTATAATAGGTAGGTCGTTATTCAAGAAAATAAGAAAATAGAAAAGAAAAGGTCAAAAAGGACAAATCATTCATAACTCATCCTTCACATCGTCTTCCTCGTTTTGCTCTCCCTTTCACAACGTTCCATTTTCCTTCTCCACTCGAGAAACCAAAAATCGCAAGAAAAAAAAATATAAACAGAAAAAAAAATTATCAGCTCAAGTTAGTAATAATTCCTCAACATTCGATCCACAAACAATGGCGTGTTCCCCACGCGCGACGCCATGAAATCTTTCGGGGGTTCAACGCACAAAAATCACCCGGAAAGGTTATGAACAGCCACAACCACCTCACTTCAGCCGACCCTACAGCTCCTCCGCCTCAGCCTCCGCCGCCTCAGCCGCCGCGCTCCTCCTTCAGCTGCGACCGCCACCCGCAGGAGCAGTTCACCGGATTCTGCCCCTCGTGCCTCTGCGAGCGCCTCACCACGCTCGATCACTCCTCCAACGGCAACACTCCTTCCTCCTCCCGCCGGCCGTCGTCGGCTTCCAACGCGATCAAAGCCCTCTTCGCCTCAAAACCGCCGGCGATTCACATTCCCAAGCAGCCGTCGAATCCGAAACCCTCGAGCTCAAATCTGCCCGAGCTGAGGAGGTCCAAGTCGTTCTCCGCTTCAAAGATCGAGGCTTTATTCGGCGGCGTCGACGGAGGCGGCGGCGGATTTGGATTCGAGCCCCAGAGGAAGAGCTGCGACGTTCGTGTGAGGAGTACTCTGTGGTCGCTGTTCGAGCAAGAGGAGATTAAAAGGAGCAATCTTTGCGCGATTCCTGCAATTTGCGACGAGGCATCTTCTTCACACGACAATAGGCCGAAAATCGTGAAACCCATCGAACATTCGAAAGCCATTGTCGAGGAAACTGAGAATGTACGCTGTGACGACGTCGTTTTGGCGTGTAACGACTACGAAATTACGCCTTTAAGAGAGACTAATTTAGCTGCCGAATTAGAGGTCAACAACAGCAGCAGCAGCAGCGAAATCGTCGAAGAAGAGGTAACAACAACCATGAATCATCATCATCATCATCACACGGAAGAAGACGACAACGCCGTCGAAATTCGAGGAAAAAAAGGTTCAGGGTTTTGGTCCGCAGCTTCGGTGTTCAGCAAGAAATGGCAGAAATGGAGACAGAAGCAGAAGTCGAATAAGAAGAAGACAACCACCGACGCCTCGAGCTTCACCGCAACGCTCCCCGCGGAGAAACCGGCGATTTCCCGTCGGCACAGAGAAACCCAGTCGGAAATCGCCGACTACGGCCTCGGGAGGAGATCCTGCGACACGGACCCGAGATTCTCCCTCGACGCCGCCGCCGCCGCGAGGATCAGCTTCGAAGACCCGAGGTACTCCTTCGACGAGCCCCGAGCCTCGTGGGACGGTCACTTCACGGGCAGGAGCTTCTTAAGACCGCCTCCTCCGATGGTCTCCGTGTTAGAAGACGACGTGGGCCCACAACGCCACGTGGCCTTTCCTCGTTCGGACATGCAAATCCCAGTGGAGGACGCGAACGGCACCGAAGTCATAGACGTCCCCGGCGGTTCGATTCAGACGAAGGAGTACTACGCCGACTGCTCCTCTAGGAGGAGGAAGAGCCTCGACCGGTCGGGCTCGATTCGGAGGACCGCAGCCTCCGTGGTGGCCGAGATCGACGAGCTAAAGATCGTGGCCAACGGCGGTGGGGACTTTAGGGATTTGGGCTCTCGTTCTTTGAGAGGCGAAAGCCCCGAGACCTTCAGAGAGACGAGCACCACCGCAAGCTCTGCGATTATGGGCGGCGCCGGTGAGAGGAAAGAGCCCAAGAAATCGAAGAAATTATGGGGCTGGAAATTATGGGGCTTCGTGAATCGACGCGGCAGAGAAGAGAACGGTGAGGATTTCGGAGACGGTAATAATAATAAAAACGGGGCCTTTAACGGAAAGGTGGTGAGGAGAAGCAACAGCAGCGTTAGCTGGAGAAACTCGAACGATCAAATTGGGAATTCGTTTAACAGCGGGAGGAAATCGAGCGTTGAAATCGGTGGATATTCGAGGAGTAAGAGGAGGGACGAGTTTGGGCTCGAGAGGAATAGGAGCGCGAGGTATTCTTCGCCTAATGGACTCGATAATAATGGGCTGCTGCGGTTTTATCTGACGCCCGCGGGCGGCGGAGGCGGAGGCGGCAGAAGGAGCGCTGCTGCGACGGGGAAAGTGAAGGGCGGCGGTAATAATAGTAATAATAATTATAATTATAATAATCCGCAGTCAATTGCGAGAAGCGTGCTGAGGCTTTACTGAGGGCTGTTCTTATTTCTTGAAACTTGGAATGTTGGGGATATTTTCATTGGTATACTAAATAAAATGGTGATTAGCTGAATCTTTATGTGTTTCTTCTTCTTCAATGTGGGCTTTCAATCGTATTCTTTCATTTGATTCTTACTTCGGTTACTTTGAAGGTAATGAGATAGTCAAAGTGTGGACTAGTTTGGTTACTCTGTGCCATGTTTCACGCATTAAATTGTGTGACACGCTTAAAAAATTCAATTAAGTTTAACATTTATTACAATTTGGTGTATGAAACACCAAATGAGAATAGACGATCTCACACCAGTGTGAACTAAGCACGGGTTATTACTACATAATGACGGTCTCGAAGTCATTATTGCTTGCTCTACACCAAAGTTTAAACTAAGGAGGCATATACATAATCCGTGTTTAAAGTTCTCCACGGTTTTCGTCTCCTATTACACAAAAGAATCATTACCCAGAAAAAAAAAAAAAAAAAACTTACGTTCGAATCGCTCGAGGAACCCGAAAAACGCGCCTGAAAACCCACTGAAAGGGTCTCAAGAACAGAGCTCTCTTCTTCCTCCAAAACCATATAGCAGCATCGTACTGCTCGTTCCTGATCTTCTTCGTGGCCGCCCTCCAATCGTATTTCTCCATCTCAGCACGGGCAGCTTTTCCTATGCTTTCTCTGAGCTCTCGGTCTTCTAAAAGAGGCCTAATTTTGCCCAAGCAGTCCTCGAGATCTCCCGGGTTGTAAAGGTAGCCCGTTTTACCGTTTTCATCGTCGGGTATTATATCCGGGATACCGCCCGCCCGGGCAGCTACGACGGGCAGGCCCGATGACATGGCTTCGAGGACCACGAACCCGAGGGTTTCGGATTCCGAGGGCGTGATGAAGACGTCCCCGCTGGCGTATGCTTGCGAGAGTTCTTCTCCTTGGAGCATGCCTGTGAATACTGCTGACATGCCTTTGAACATTTGCTCCAATTCGCCCCTGACAAGGATTTTGGACACGAGCGGGCGATTACAATGTTTTTTGAGTTAAAAATTTTGATTTTTTTTTGGAGAATATAGTGTGTGCGTGTGTGATGGGGTTAACTGCTTTTTTCGTCCTGTAAGTTCGGGATGTGGGGCACTTTCGGGACCCCAACTTATGGGTTGCATTCCAATTTAAGGTGACTGGCTTTCAAAACTGAAGCAGTTTAAGGACACAGTGCGTCGGAAAAAAACCTAATTTTCGGCCGGAACTTCGACACGTGATCTACACATATCAGAAATCATATAATTTGGGGATCCACACATGGAATAATTTGGGGATCCTACGCGGCAGTTTCAGGACATCCAACTTTTACGAGGTCACAATTTAAGGGACATTAATTTTCAAAATTGAAGCAATTTAAGGATGGCAGTTTCATGAAACACAAATTACGAGACTGCAATTTAAGGACACTAATTTTCAAAGTTGGATCAATTTAAGAATCCTACGCGGCAGTTTCAGGACACCCGGCTTATAAGGTTGCAATTTAAGGACACTAAGTTTCAACATTGAAGCAATTTAAGCATCCTACTTTTGGAAGTTTCAGCACACCCAACTTACGTGGTTACAGTTTAAGGACACTAACTTTCAAAATTGAACCCTGTAAGTTGGGGTTCAGAAAGTGCCACGCCCTAAACTTACAGGACGAAAAAAGTAGTTAAGCCTAATGCGTTGTTAGAGTACCTGTAAGGACCATCGCCAACAAAAGCGATTCGAGCTTCAGGAAGTTGATCCATGACCCTGTTTTTTTAAGACAAGGAAGTGAATGTATTCCTCTCAAATTGTTTAAAGCAGAAAGATTACTCATTCACTAAAAATGTTGTAAGAATGTGAAGTTATTATTATACCCTTTGAGGAAATCCAAGCTCTTCTCGACCCCGAGCCGTCCCACGTGAACGATCAGTGGCTTCTCGGGTTCTCCATCGCTAGTTAATCAGCAAATCGAATTAAAAAGAGAAAAAAAAAAAAGAAAGTAAAAGAGTGATTAGAGGAATATGAGGAAACCTTAATCTTAGCCTCATTTCGTGGGAGCGAAACCGTGGATGGAAACTCTCGGAATCGACGCCCTTGTTCCAGAGACGTATTCGATTAGCTGCTCGCAATAAAGGAGAAACAAAGATAGAAAATGATAGGAGAAAAAATGTAGAAAAAAATGCTCGAAGAATAGAGAAAAATTGAGTGATGTAATTCACCTGCAGTGACTCTTGCTGCTTCAAGATCCTTTGCAATAGCAGCAGAAGGCACCAGTGTAAGATCAGCAGCTCTATGCAAGAACTCTATTACAAAAAAAAAACAGATTTCGATATTTATCAGCAAACAGAGGAATTAATACCGAAATTTGGAATCAAAACTAAACAAAAAAAGGGGACTTTTTCGATGTACTTAGTATCAACCACATGGGCTTCACCAACCAACTGAATGTGTATCTGGGAATATATCTGGAGGTAAAAAAAACGAAATTGAAGTTGAAATGTTACTCAATCATGACTGCAAAAAGAGGGTCTCAAATATTGAACTTACACGGGAACGTGGGTATGATATGACATTACGATCGGTACCGATAGCAATTTTGCAATTATAAGTGCACCGAAAACCTACAAAAATAATACAAGAAAGCCTAAATACACACAAAAAAAAAAAGAATTCTTAGAAGCATCAAGCTAAGGCATACCATAATGCCTGGAGACGATGCATGGATTATGTCGGGCTTGAATTGAGCAACCGCTGAGATTATTCGCGGGCTTAACGCTAACGAAAGGGGCACCTTTTGGTACCATGGACAAGGGAAACTGCAAATACCACGATTCCATCATATTACAAGTAGCTAAGAAATTATTACAAGTAGCAAAGAAATATGATGCCATGATCATTTTGTAATAGACAAACAGATAAAAAAAAAGACAAACCTCCTTGAGCCGATTAATTTAGCTCCGTAGAATTCTTGTGGCACACCTTCGTGGGTTGTCACAACCAGGACCTAAATTTGATTAATATTACATTACCATTTTAAAATAATGTTGCTATATATGCTCTCACAACACTAAATAATTCGAACCCTCCGTAACAAGTATATCTATTCAGTTAGTGATGATGATAACATACCTCATCGCCCATTTCACGCAGGTACTTGATGAAATTCTGGAATCTGTTTTTATAACCGGAGATGTAACTGCACATGAACGAAGACGTATATGAGAGACAACGGGATTGTATTGTAGTGGGAGCAAAAGGCTTAACATAGCCTGCAGTTCCTTGTTATGCATAGCTCAAGAAAGCAACAAGCTTATATGAACACCATTTGACTTCAGCAATAAATGGAAACATGAATGAATTGTGTTGAGAGTATTTGGCCCACGTCGGGAAATTAACTTCACCCGACTCAATATATAAATCAAAGTCGCCTCCTATCACCAGTTGATTTTAGGAACCTATCACTAGTTAATATTAGGAAGGATTCCTCAATTTAACAAATTTGTTACTTCCACCACGTGATTAAATAAAATTAAATTTCACTACTACGAATGGACAAATTCAACCCAAACGAGGAGATAAAACATTGTCAACAACGAATGAATTATTTGAAAACACTAGAAATTGGCCGAATTAGGAAAATTCCCATGTAATTTGAAGAAGAACAGGGCCGAGCAAGACTTACGAAAATGGAGATGGCTCAACGAAGAGGGCGATTCTCCTGCGCCTGGAATTCGCCTCGCTCTCAACCAGAGGAGGAGGGTTTTCATCTTCTTCTTCCTTCTCTTCCGCATACTCTGTAACGTTGCTGCTTGAGCAACCTGCGATGAAGAGCCTCTCGCCTAGCCTCCGGCGCCTCAAATTTTCAGTCTTTATAAATTTCAGGCGAATCGGTTCCGCCATTCTCGACTTAGTAAAGCAAGAAACCCTAAGAACAAACGGGGACGAAGAAGATGAAGTGGAGGGAGGGCACAAACATGGAGTGATAGAGAGAGAAGACGTAGACATGATGCTCCAGCGATTGTTGTTGCACACTTTTCTCGGTTCGTTAGCGTTTGATTGATAATTCGATATACAAGCTGAGATATTAATGTGTTCTTTCTATTCAATCATATAAAAATCATTAGAGTGAGGGAAAAAATCAAACGGGCCATGGAATCGTGGTGATTCAAGTGGATATTCCTCTCTTAAGCATTTGAGTTCAGGGGAATAATTGTAAGCTGATGAAAGTATATCCTTTCTCTACTCCAAATCCTTGGAAGGTGATTAGATTTCATTTGTTCTTTTATGGTATAATATTGTTTCGGAAAACTTTTGATATTTTTGTTCATGTATTTTTCTTCATATATGTAACTGTTACTGAAAAAAGTACCTAAGTACATGAGTTATATCTTCGATGATATATTTAACTGAGGAACATTATCCTTAATGATGTAAAGATTCATAATTTACTCAACACGTGTTTTCTAACTGGGGACCACAAATGTGAGTTTAATTTGTCCCAAAATGTTAAGTTCCATTTGTGTTATAACCTATTCTCTTCCATAAGATAGCCAAGAATCCCTTACAAGCTACAGCACATAAAATTTGAGAAATTCATACAGAAATAATACAGCACAAGTCTGAAGATGACAATATTGTTTTATGCATAGACATTCAACAAGATGAAACCAGCAAATAACCTTAACATAAACAAAACAGCCTCTTACCTCCTTAAGGCTCCACACCGTGATTAATCATACGGTATCTGAATATACGCAGCATCACACACGAACGGTATATCAGCGTACATTCCAGTCAAAGCACACCTCACGCACTCGATCACCGTGAACATATAACCAAAGGCCACCGCGGTCCAAAAATGCATACCGATCTTGCCCCAGTACACACCGAGCGGCATCCAACGGCTCACGGTCCCAACCACCTGCAGAGCAATCTCGAGCAGCATGCCCAGCACCACGTGGAACCTGAAGAAATGTGGCCACTCTTTTCTCCTCACCACACCGAGGTATGCAATGAAGAAGTAAGCCATGAGGAACCACGTGGGCAACCTCCCCAGGGAACGGAGGAAAGGGTAAGTCAAGAACTCGAAGTCCTCCAAGAACGGGTGGAGGTGGTAAGCTGTTGTCGCGTACATCCACGTCTCGTGGAAGGGCATTAGGTAGGGGATGCACGCGAGGGTCCTCCAGAACCACCGGGGCTTGGTGGTCATGGCCGGGTACCTGTAGCTCGTGGGGACATCCTTGGATGCTCTCGGTGACAAGTGGGTTTTGTTCTTCTTACGGTTGGGTTGTTTGAGGGTTGTGGTGGTGGTGGTGAGTGGGAATCCGGAGGAGAGGAAGGAGCTGTGGTTGCCTGAGATTTTGGAGAACACACGTGAAGGTTGTGTTCGGTTTGTGGGAGTTAGTAGGGCAAGGAAAATTGGAAAAGGAAAATTAATTTTTACGTTTGGCTGGTTGAACTTCACAAAATGGTGTGGAAAACGAAAGAAAAGCTTATTAAAACCAATCTCTCAAATTTTCTTTTCCACGCTAATATCTTCATACCAAACACAGTGGAGAAATTGAGGGAAATGGAAAAAAATGGGAAATAGCAAATCAGTTTAGTTATAAAACTTGGAGATTTCAAAGGTTGAGCAACAGTCAGCTTCAGAAGGGATCTCAAAATCTAATTGATAACTCTAAGCACATTGAATTAAGTAAAATTTAGATGGTTCAAAAGTGTTCAATTAATTCAATGAAAGCCCCAGTAAAATTAATGCAATTGCAAGCAAAGACCTACCGAGAGACGCAGCGGGCTTCAGTTTGTTGAAAGGTTGCCAAGAATTTCTACATCTACTCCATTGAGCCGGAAGAATCTTAGGACAATAAGCACCGGTAGAAACTACAGAGTACTGTGACCTGGCGCTAAATGGCTTGCTGTAATGAGGAAGCAACTGAACAGCCCCAGAACTCAAAGTGCACCCATTGAGAATCATACCTATGCAAGTCTTAGCTCCAAAAGTTCAGAAGAAAGAAAAAAATTTGGGTGAATTTTCATATATAAATGACAACTGAAGAATCCGCGTGTATTGATGAAAAAATACGAGGTGCGCAGCTCAAATATGACTTCAAACAAATGAAACGCAATCGAAGCCTCAAGTTTAAATCTATCACAACGCCCAACAAACAGAACAAAAACTCGCCAGTTACAGCAAGTATGAGCAATCGGAGGGGAAAATAACATAACAATTTGGAAAATCCCAATTCGGAAATCAAATGAAACAGAAAAGTCCACAAGCTCACTGTTTCGAAGTATTCTTCACTCCGACTACCTCCCACTGGATGAAAATTAATTTAACAAAGAATTCATACCTCAGTAAAGATATGAAAAGGACAACAGCGGGCCTCGGAGTTGCTCTTCAAGGAAGAGGCATCGAGATGGAGCCGATAATGAACATAGAATGCGATGCGAGCTAGTTGATAACGTTCTGCTTGGGTTCGTTCCTTTTTTTACCACCGTTTATTTGTGAGAGGCCCAAAAATACCCTTGAAGCCCATTAATAAAGCCCAACTATGTTAGGCCCATTCTTTTATTTTACTGGTTTTCAGGTTTCCCCTTGTGTTGGTTTGCTTGAGCTATAGAATCATTGAATAACTTGGTTTTTCTACGGGAAGAAAAAGAAGGAAAGTTGAAGAAAAAGGTGATTTAACACGGTCGATCTTCTAAATATTTGGATTTGGAGGAGATATTATATATATATGTATATACATGTGTGTGTGTCTGTGTGACATAGTAATAAGCAAATATATATAAACTATTTATAATGAGAGATGTTTTAGTTACTCACATTTCAATTTGGTAGTCACTTGTTGTAATTGCCATTTTATCCTTTTTATTTTATTTTGACTAATGATCATTTCGATTTTATCATAATTATCATAGAAATCACTCATAATGAAATTTTGAATTACAATATCATCTATTATATATTTAAATAACAATTAAGTCAAAATGTAAAATAATAGTATATATATTAGTGCATACACAAAGTGGGATAAGATACTGCTATATTAAATGCAGTGACCGAACCCGAATTTGTCATATGGTCGAAAAATAATTATAAAACTAAATGATAAAAAAAAATTATCCGTAGAAAATCATTGGATGTCATATATTTAAGGAGGACGTCTTCGGAGTCTCATATCCTCTTTGCAAATTTTTTTTTGTTTTCAACACTTGTAAATATTTCTTGTGAATTTTTTTTTTCGATAATTTCGTCCTTTAAAATAAAATAATAATTAATCGCTATAGGATAGATAAATTTATACATAATTAATGCTTAAAAAATACTTTTTTCGACGCCATGTTTGATATGCAGTGCATTGATCTCGGTATGTAGTTCAGATGAGATGTGCAGTGTGTTCTCGTTTAATATTCAATCGATATTGGATTTTATTTATGTTTAATTAAGAATTAATCAAATTTATCATTAAAATAGAACTGGGTCAGGAATAAGCCCAATCATTTTGTTTCTTATGACTAAAGCCCGCATAACTTTCTAAAAAAAATGTTGGCCCAATACAGAAATAAGCCCAATTTTAAAAAATTCCAAATGTAAGGGCAGCTTTTCTTCATCGTTAGAACATCGCATATTCATGACTCCATCTTATTACAGGCATAAACCCTCCTTCTGACTCCGGCCGTCGCAGGGTCGGCCGACCCCTCTGGTTTCGTCCCTGATTAAATGGGTGTATGAAACTAAATAAAATAATTTTTTTTTATAATTTTATTTACTAAACATTTTGAATACAAATAATACAAAATGCAATATATATATATATATATATATAGTCGTATTTAAAATGACAGTTCATCATCTTTAGTTCGTATCAACCAACCAACCTTTTGACAAGATAACACACGAGCACGTGACATGCTCGGGTCCCTCATTTGAATGCACGGCCTTTTTTCAACGAAAGTTCAAATGAAATTAGAAAATTTTTGAGTGGCTAAAGAGCTCAAATGCACCATCTGATAATATTCAATCATTTTGAAAAAAAAACATTCAATCATTTAAAGAAAACAAGCTCTCACAGATAAAAACAAACCTATAGAACCTACTCAATGTGAGTACACTGATATGTAATTATTTTACATTTTAAGAGTTATTTTTAATTTATGAAAGAAAAAATTGATTGTGAAGATATTAATTGCAATTTACATGACATACAACATTGGAAGTATTCTCTCTACATTGCTCACTATTTAAACTAGTATTTGAAGCATATTCGACGCATGTGATCTAATATACAAAATATGTATCTACGTTTATTTTAATTTTAAGAATTATATTTAAATTAAAATGTTTAATATAATTCAATGTTGGTTAAGCATTGTTTTATCGTATATAAAAGAAAAAAAATGATTTCTTAGGGTATAATATGAATAATAAAAAATTGAAGGACCAAATTGTATATTATAGAGGATAAAATTGACGTACCAATTGAACGAGCAATTTTTATCATGCCATCTCTTATTATATAATTCAAGATACACATATAGATAGTATAGATATGTGTTTAGTCATTTCATGTCCAAGAAAATCTTCGCATCTTGTTAAATAAAATATAGGACTCGTTCCAAATTAAATGCTGGTGTGGGCCCTACTTAACACTGCAGCTAACCAGAAAAAAAACAACACGCTTTGTGGGCTGAAGGTACATTTATAGTTATTTTTGTAGGCCCAGAGAGGCCTACACGTGGGCCCAAACAACTTCTCCTACATATTATTTTTTTTTCTCGAAATTCTAATTACGAAAGATTTACACGATGCACCGACTTTAGAAAAATCAGCAATAAAATAAATTACGAACTCATCATAAGAATGTGCAACGTTGAGACAGCAATATCATTATAATATGTCTGAATTAATGATCTTTTTTGCGTATTGTTGCTGTTTCTTCTTTCTAGGCGTGCAGCATTGAGGGTTTTTATCACAATTATTATTACTTACACGCCTACTGGTTTATCAAATTGAGGTTTTCAAATGAAATAATATAAATGGCGACATATAATGAAATATATTTTCCGACCAACATGCGATTCGACATTAATACGACATCGTTTTTTTTTTTTGGTGGTCCTTCGTTTGCACGTCAACTTCATTCTTCAAACGGGGCTCTAATTCTGCAATTGGATAGAGTCGATTATCGGATTCAACACATCGGTAGCATCCGTTATTTCAATTGAGAAAGGAACATTTTCCTACTCAATTTTATTGATATAATGATGTTACATCAAAATAATTACTCATACAAAAAATTATAGAAATTAGATAGTACGCAGTTCATTCCATATATTCGATAATTACAAAAAGATATCACTAATTTCATACATGCAATAAATTTGGCTAGTCAAATCATTTTTTCGGTAAAATAAATAAGAACCATACTTAGTTCTAACTTGAGATATCTCTCATCCGCTTGCCAGTAACTTGATATACAATCAATAGGGGTTTTCGACTTACTTCGTCGAAAATGATTAGAGATTCAAATTGTTAAACATATAGATCTAAGATGGGAAATGTGGTATATTTTGTGATCAAATTTACAATTTATCTCTATATATAGTGTATGTCATGAATTATTTCAGTTAAAATACGTATTGGAAGATAACGAGTGTTCTAATACGGATTGATAGTTTTTAATGGTTGGAATTTAAAACGAATTGAGTTACACTTTGTCCGGGTAATAAATTTTCCTTCCTTGAAAGATGAGATGAGACAACTATTAATTTTAAATTATGATAATTGTTTAGCAGATCCATCATTATTGTATATAATTTACCAATGCGTCAGATGACACAACTTAAAGAGTATAAACTCGAGTTCACTATATATATATATATAATATAATATATATATATATATATAATATCAATTAATAAGTATGTGGTCGAAGTATAAAAGCTTGAAGCCATCGTTTGACAAATAAGTTCGACCAACTCGATGCATTTCACTAAATGGTGGGTATGGGTCGTAGTAGGACCGTTTATCATAGGTCTATTTCATGGTTGAGGATATATAAATTTTTTCAATATATATTTGTAAGCTTTATTATTGTAGCCACTTAATTAACCTATTGGACATGGTTCTAACAGTGATATCATCCTCATGAATTGAGTAAATACTCGCTGAATATTTTTCATTTCAACAAAATTTCAAAACAAGACATACTAGAAATTATTAGGAAATATTTCTCATCATTTAAATAGCTCGGTTGGAATTATGACATATTTTATTTAAAAGGGTATATTATTTTTTATTAATTATGAGTGTACGATTATAGTCTGTGCGTAAAAATATAATTTTATTTATATCTAAGGGGAGGTCAAGTCAAGGGCTACAAATACCTTAATGTGAGAGTCATGGATTGAGCGCCAAATGCATTAATCAAAAGGATATAAGTATAACGTAATAATATATAGAATTGGAAGCAACGTTGGAGACGTGAGATATTAAAGGGGATAAAATCTATTTTAGTCTTCAATATTTGACTTATGAATCAATTTAGTTTCGAATGTTTCAATTGGACCAATTTAGTCCATCATGTTTCGAAAATGAATCGATGTGGTCCCAACTTGACCGAAACAGTCATTTTAGACGGTAAATCATTAACTGTGAGACACGTGGCATGTTGTGATGATGCCACATGTCGATTTTCTGTTCGATTTCCGCCAAGTTGGGACCAAATTGGTTCATTTCCGAAACATGGGGGACTAAATTGGTCCAATTGAAACATTTGGGACTAAATTGGTTCATAAGGCAAACATTGGGGACCAAAATAGGTTTCTTCCCGATATTAAAATATATTTTCAAGATTTAAGAAACTTGTGCCATTTAATACATATATAAAAATATATATGTATGTATAAGTCGTGAAGATTTATAATGATGAAGGTGGTAAGAAAGGGACCCAAGTGAGTAAGCAACTAAGGAAACAATTTTCCGACTATTGATCTCTTCGTGCTCGTAAATTCCATTTTCTTAATCATTACTCTTTCCACTAGTCCCATTATTATGTATTTCCTTCTCCATTCATAATTTATTCATTCTTCAATGCCACTTATGAGTACGAAGAAATCAAATACTTATGCAATTAACGCAAACAGTATTGGTCAACACGACGACTCAGTGCAATCACCATCAATAATCAATATATAGATAGGGGTCGAAAATAAAAAGGAAATGTTATTTTTATTTTTTCCTATAAAATAAAAAGTCAGCAAGTTAGCTTTTCGTAGATAAAAGGCATGCGCTGCGTTGATTATTAAATTACTTCGCGTTTGTTCATTATTTTAAATAATTAATATCTCTTACATTCGTTCTTATCCTCGAACATATACATTATTCCGCGTGACATGATATTGGAATTTCCAAAGCAACTCAATATTGCAGAATTACCTTACCTCAAAGCTTGCATCACATCTTTAATTAATATCTTTTTTATTTGAAAATATTTATTTACAATTATTACAAGAATGAGAGCTGGTCCTTTTATATTTTCTGACATTACTGCTTTTATTGAACCCATTGCCTCCCTACGTTTACTACAGCTCGAGTAACTAGTTAATCATGCTGGGATTCAATCATAATTGGAGGCACGAGAGATAGAACTATTAGTTTAATATCTTGCATATTCCCAACTAATCTCTAATATCAGGGTAAATAATAAAATACTTAGGACAATTAAAATAGTAAATGGGGAAGAAACAGATAAAGAGACTCAATCAATGGACTCGAGTGATAAGCCATTTATCTCTTTTCAACTCATTAAACCAAACGAAGACCGAAGAACTGAATCAGTGGAGAAAGCAGAAATTTAATTTGGAAATTCTAGTTGGTCATCCTGTATTTTTTTATTCAGATTGGTAACCATGTGTTTTGAAAGGGAAGCGTGGCGGGCGGTCCCTTTAAAATTGATATGGAAATAACAAAGTTAAAAGTAAACTTAAATGTTGACCATAATGTTGAAACAACATTCGAGATCAGAATATTTTTGCACATCGGAAAATTTAAACTTACCAGTAAAACGACGGAGACACAGTTTTAAATACGCAGCAAGTTAAATAACTTGTTACGTGCCTTCATGGCGAAATTCCACTATAAAGAATGGATTAAAAAAAGAACTATCAAAAGATAGTAAACCTAGCCTAGAAAAGAGTATTAGAACTCAAACGATCTCCACACAAATAATACGTATAGAAACTAGGTTCTATACAAAAGTGTGAAGATAAATACTAGGCTAAAACAATTGACGAAAATATGGTGAGAGCTCTCTCGTTTCTTTTTACTCGTTCGCCACTCTAGATGTACGTCTTTCGTCACTCTAGATGTGCGTCATTCGTCGCCCTTCTTCGAGATCGAAGTTCCTCTTTATATAGATGTGATTCTAACAACTACTTCGATGGTCGTGCTCTATTTTCGTGGTAGTTGTTGTTTGACTCGTTCAATCTCTATTTTAAATAAATTCGTCTCCTCCTTTTTAACTCCAACTAACTCCACTTTATTCGATCATATTTGAATAAGTCCAACTCGTAAATAACTCCTGCACACACGTAGATAAAGCCACAATAATAGGGTAAACGATTTTTGGATTTGAAAGACAAAATCAAGGATGAACCAAGTCCGAGTCAAACAATGTTGACTCAAATATTAATTCCACATCGTCAATGTCAACAATGTCAACATTAACATGTTTAAAGTTTTTCAATTTGTGCCCAAGGTATTTTCCAATTTTAGTTGGCAACTTGTGTTTAATGTTTTTCCGGCTGTTGCCCACTTCAAAATAGTGGTTTGAATCTTCAACTTTCTCCTTAATTTTAATATTGTAGAATCCAATTTTTGTTGTCTAAAATTCCACTGCTATATCCTACCATTTCTTTTTTCATTTGGTAGAGTTTTGATAACGAAAATTTGATTCTTCAAGTATCAAAATGAAGGCGATCGGGAAAAAAAGTTCGAAAGATGAAACTTGAGCACGATCCGGAAAAGTATTAAATACAGATAGAAAATTACTTTGAACACCAACCGAAAAAGCCTTAAGCACAGAATTATCGGCCATAATTGAAAAATACTTCGGACAATTACAGAAAAACCTTAAATACACGGTCACCAAGGAAATTTCCCTTTTCATTTCAATCCCAAATTACATTGCAATAATAGTATATTAAGAATAAAAAAAAGGGGGCAGTTATGGATCAGGCCCTACTAAAGTTTTAAAACAGGTTTCAGGTCCTTGTCAGAAAAAACATAGTTTTAGGGACCTATTTCGTGTAAAATTTAAGAGTAAAAGACCCAAACTTCGAACTGACCAAAATACCCTTACAAAAATGATAAAAGAAATGGTATCAGAGGCCTATTTTCGGTTACTATCTTATATTTTCGCAGATATATGAAGTGTTACAATACGCTGATATTGTGTTACCGTAGGATTTGTAAGTGGTACCAACAAAATAAAATTTAACTTCTACGATTGAAATCTCCCGTGCATTTAATTTCACGACTACCCCTGTAACACCAACTTCGATAAATTTTCGAGTGTTTAGTATGATCTTCACTTCGTCAAATGTAAGATTAACAATGTGATTTTATCGAAATTCTTGACGCAAAAAAATACTTATGAATCGAACCATATTTTCGTCCAAAATTGCAGCAAATTCGAGTCACCCATAGGCTGTATATTACGTTGTGCCACCTTGTTGGCTTCATTGTTTGTCGTTCAAAGTTAACGGGACTGATAATGAAATCGCTGCAAAATTTAACGTGAATCCATTGTTCGATTAAGTGGTATGGAAAGCGACGCATTTGTCATCGTTAGACAAAGAAAAGGTATCCCTCATCGGACATGTGAAACTATGCTTTTTGACGAAGAAGTATCAAAAAGGGTTTAAGTGGTACCAAATGGCATGAATTTGGTACATATTTAATTTTCGGGTGTGTGCAGAATTTTAAAATAATTCCAAATAAGTTTTGATGAAGAGGTTTCGAAAAGGGTTTAAGTGGTACCAGATTCCGTTTATTTGGTACAACTTTAATTTGTCGTTTATTAGTATAATTTTGAGTTTGGCGGGATATTTAAAGTTGACCTGAGTTTTGGGGTGTATTTTTAAATTTGAGTGTTTGGGGTTTGAGATTTACATGTGGTGTAGCGGGAATATTGATTTTGAGTTGATATTTGACAGAATCTAAGAATTTTCTTGAAATACATAAAATGGTATTAGTAAGGGATTAAGTGTTACCAATAAGTGTTTTAAGTGTATACGAAATGGATGATCTGTTAGAAATTACAGTTTACGTGTCAGAGTTTCTAGGTTTAGTTTTTGAATTTAGGGTTTAAGATTTCGGGCTTAAGATTAAGGATTTACGACACAAAAATTTGGAAATATGATGTACAACTTATGATATATAGGATACAACAATAAATTTTTTTTAGGGTTTCGGATTTCGGATTTAGGGTTTATGGTTCGGGGCCTAGGTTTAGGATTCGGAGCTTAGAATTTAGGGTATATGGTCTATAAACTGTTACTTGTGATTTAATGCAGAACATTGAATACGTTCGTGATGAAAATCATAATGCTATGTTCATTGAGATAGTTTTTGGGTTAGTTTTGGAATGAAAGACCATATGTTTACATGACTAATGGCTACAACATTCTACTTTCTACATCAACATTCGCAAAACGTATCTTTTAAAGCAATTTGGTGGTTTAACTTCATCATATCATCTATTTCCATGAATGTCAATCTTATACATTCCAAAAAAAATGCATTTATGAACGGAATTAATCGAATTGGTAATGTGGTAGTAGTACCAGTATCTACAAATGTGTTATAAATTGGGTTCATGTGTTATTGTTTATCAGACATGTGGTATTATTTTGAGGCAATGTAGTAATATTCAATGATTATCCTGTTAACATTCTCTGACAATCTGGAACCTTCTTGAATGTTCTTGATGAAGTGTTTTCTTTCGCTGTATATGTGTTATAATCAGTGCATAAAGTGTTATTACGCCCGAAAATATTTCAATTTGGGGGAACGCTAATTTTCGCATTATTCCACGATTAACACCAATAATTTTCGCACATTACTAAGACTTGTGATCAAATTGAGTTGATTTCATGATTTTCGATCATTAAAATTGAGGTTTCACCCAGAGATTTTCGAATTTGTTTGAAGTAATTTTTCGGTACAAACATCAACAATTTTTCTTTATTATTAACACCTATGAGAAATTGATGTCGATTTAACCTTATTCGTCCAAGAACATCGAGATTTCATTGATCTTCAGCTGTTTTTAGTGTCGGTGGCAGTTTTCATAACATTCCTCGCGATCAATTGCTTGTGTACAAAATGTATTATTGACAATAAATGAAGCGTTATTTAATCTGAATGATATGTTATTTGCGGCAATATTAGTTCTGCTCTACAACACTTGTGTTATAATTGTTGTAGGAAGTGTTACGCAGATTGTTAATTAGCAAATGTTTCAATCTTCGGTTGTATGTATGACTTCTTCGTTACTTCATGATTAACATCAATAATTCTCGTCGATTATTACGACCCATGAACAAATTGAGTCGATTTCACATTATTCGGCCATGAAAGTAGAGATTTCACCAATGGATTGAGTTTGAAGTTTTATTCATTATAAATTTCAAAAATTTTGTTGATTGTGAAATCCATGAGAAATTGAGGCCGATTTAACATTATTCAGTCACTAACGTCGGAGATCATAACAGATTCATTGATTTTTGGGTGCCATAAGTAGTTTTCGATTATTTTTCTTAGCCTTTTGCTTGTTACCCAGGAAGTGTTATTAAGAATGCATGAAGTGTTATGCAGAATAGACGAAGTGTTATCGAACGAACGTTTTATTAGCAAATGCTTCAATCATCGTCAAAATTCTTCGTTTTTCATGATTAACATCAATAATTCTCATTGATTATAAAGACACATGATCAATTTCACCTTATTCGGACATTAAAATCCATATTTTCCCATTTTTCTACTTGATTTTCGAATTTCTTTTTAACACGTTATTTCATTATAAACTTCGAAATTTTTCGTTGATTATTGAAATTATCATCGATCTAACATTATTCGGTTATTAACGTCGAGATTGAGCCGACTTTCTAACGTAATTTTTGGTTTTGATCGATTTGATTTTTTAGTTGGATCGTTTGGGAGAATTATGGCAAACATGTGTAATTTTCGCAACAAAAAGGGGCAAATGAGTCTTTTCTCTGTAATTAGGTCCGTAACTATATGAGAAACTTGAAATTGGTCATTCTCTCTATTTTAAAATATTTTGGGGCCTGACTACAAATAAAAATATTTTAACGGGCCTGAAACCTAATTAGGCCTAAAAAAAATAGAAAGCCTACAAATACTGACAGTTGCAGTTCTTTATTATTTGCTTATATATATCGGCAGAATCTCTCCTACTCACTCTTCTCTTTCACCTATCCTTCAAAAACGGATTAAAAGGCAATAAAATAACTATTTTTCTATTTACTGTGCTGAAAGTTTGCTCCTTTTGAGGCTTACCTGCGTTGCGTGCCTCGCCGCCTTCACAACATATATTTGCTGTTTTTTCTTTTCCTGATGAAGAAGTTCATTTAGTTTTTGGTGGCCACAAAGATTTTATAACTCGGAAGAAGAGAGTAAATTATAACTTCTGGGGTTTGGCATTAAATAACATGTCGTTTCTCAATTAACGTCTGCGTCCTTTAATTCTTGCAATGAAGAGCCATTGAGCTGCCATTCCCTTTTTTGATTTTTTGGGGTTTTTCATTATATATAGAAAAAACAATCTTTCTCTTCCCTCACTCTCTCTCTTTCTCCCTCGTCGAGTTCAAGAAAAAGAAGACTCAGAAAGCAACAAAAGGTATATCCGGACTTTAGTAGCTCACGAATTTTTTATCTTATTTTTCGTTGTAATTTTTTTTGGAGCCGTTGGGAAGTGGCGTGCGCCTTGGATCTTGGGGAATTTTTGTTTTTGTTTTTTTCTCTTTCTCTCGATTTTTTCATTTATTTCTACTTCTCTCGTATCCTTTTTTAGAGGGGAGAAAAAAGGGGAGGGGAACAAAAACCTAAGTCGAAGATGTCCGGTCTCATGCAAGCCGAGGAAGCTATTGTCCCAAACATAAGCGAAAGCCAACAACACGAAGGCAAAGATCAAAACGACGACGTTGAAGAAGAGTCTGTTTTCAGCGTTAGAAGCTTCCTCTGGCATGGCGGCTCATCTTGGGATGCTTGGTTCAGCTGTGCCTCTAATCAAGTAAGCACACACTACATATTATATTAATATTATTGTTAAAACATCATATCATAAATATAAAAAAAAACATTACCCCGTGTTCGAATCCTCTAGTAACTTTGACTATCATGGACTTTGACTATCATGGACATGGTTTATGAGAACTTGGAGTGGGTCTCGTGGACCAGGAAGGTTTGGTCCTGCCGTAGTCGTCCCATAACCGACGAAGAGGTTCAGATTCGATTCAGATCGAACCTAGTCGGAGCGTGAAGACTGCACTAGCGTTGTGTGTTAGATACCTACCTCACCTAAAAAAAATTAAAAAATAAGAAAAAGATTCCATTTTTTTTTCGTTTTTCTAAAAGTCTTTTTCCAATTTTTTTTTATACAGGTGGCACAAGTGCTTCTAACACTTCCATACTCATTTTCCCAACTTGGGATGCTCTCGGGGATCATATTCCAAGTGTTCTACGGCCTTTTAGGTAGCTGGACGGCTTACCTCATCAGTGTCCTCTACATTGAGTATAGGAGCAGAAAGGAAAAGGAAGGCCATAGCTTCAAAAACCATGTTATTCAGGTATTTAATATTTACGCCAACGAGACATTGGTTTAGTGATCAAGGATGATGTCTTAAGGAGATGTGAGTTAGGTCGTGTGATCGAATCCCCCCTTCCACATTTACTTGAGTAGTCGGGTTTTATGGCCCTAACTATGATTGTCAAGTGGATTTGTGTCGTATTTATCTGGTCCCGGGATTAGTTCCAACACTGGAGTGTGTTGCTCAATTAAGCATCTGTCAGGGTGGCATAAAACTCACGCTGGTATTTAGGGCTAGCCCATAATCAGGTCGAATGGAAATAATTCGGGACTGCAAAAAAAAAAAAGAAAACATAATATTTACTATATAAATCAAGAATTTTTCAATAATAATTTTTTTGTAAATAAAATAAAAACGTGTATGTGTGCATCCAGTGGTTCGAAGTACTTGATGGGTTGCTGGGGCCATACTGGAAAGCCGTGGGATTAGCTTTCAACTGCACTTTCCTTCTATTCGGATCTGTCATACAACTCATTGCCTGTGCAAGGTTTGTTAATTCTTGATAATGGTTTCTTCATTTCTTTATTATTTTATTTTTTTTCAAAAAATTTTCTAATGTTTATTATTACATGCAGTAATATTTATTACATAAATGACCACCTTGACAAGAGGACGTGGACGTACATCTTCGGAGCTTGCTGTGCTACGACGGTTTTCATTCCTTCTTTCCACAATTATAGGATTTGGTCCTTCTTAGGACTTGGGATGACTACTTATACGGCTTGGTACTTGACTATAGCTGCCTTAGTCCATGGACAGGTAATTATTATTAATTATTAAATTTAATTGTTAGGGATTCACCAACCCAATTCCAACATTATTAATAAATATGTATTGTAAAGCATCCACCTTTTTGACTCGCCTTGATTATGGTTTGGTAGGATATATTGCTAATCATTTATTGATAGGCTTGATAATTTATTTATTTTTAGTGAGGGGAGTGACATTCTTCGGACAACTATATTTAGGGTGACAATTTAAGGAAAAAAAGTTAAATCTAAGTTGAGGATAATTAATGATGGTATTAATTAGCGTTAATTGTCATCTGATTGATTAAATTTGCGAAACTTGTTTATTCCAAAATTTTCATCCTTCAATTTATGTCTTATAAAAATGCCACTCTTTCAAATATACATGGCCAACAACGAATAATTAAGACTTAAACTCATCACAAAAGCCTTTGTTTACTTTTTCTAAGTTTGATTTTTGGTTAAAAAATACAGGGTGAAGGTGTTGTCCACTCCGGTCCTAAAAAGCTAGTGCTCTATTTCACCGGCGCCACCAACATATTGTACACGTTCGGTGGCCACGCCGTCACCGTGTAATCTCTCTCTCTCTCTCTCTCTCTCTTCCTTTGCTTCTTTGTGTATGAATATGCTTGTTTTTTCAGGGAAATTATGCATGCAATGTGGAAACCTCAGAAATTCAAGTACATCTACTTGTTGGCCACGTTGTACGTCTTCACGCTAACAATCCCGTCGGCTTCCGCCGTGTATTGGGCCTTCGGAGATCAGCTCCTCAACCACTCCAACGCCTTCTCCCTACTCCCCAAGTCGCGCTTTCGCGACTCCGCCGTCATCCTCATGCTCATTCACCAGGTCATCATCAAAGAGGGAGTGAATTATAAGCTTATAAAAAACTGTTCCTTTTCATTCAGTTACATGTCATCTGTTAAATTGAGGGTTCCTTCCTAAAATCAATTGGTGTTAGGATGATGGGCCTATTTGATTTATATATTAAGTCGGCTGAAGTTATGAGACAAATAATCTCAACAGAATCATCAAAATCTCAAACACATTATGCTGATTACGAGCCGATAATAATATTATTACATGTAATTTCGTGGCAGTTTATTACGTTCGGATTCGCATGCACGCCGTTGTACTTTGTGTGGGAGAAGGCGATCGGGATGCACGACACGAGGAGCCTATGCCTGAGGGCACTGGCGAGGCTGCCGGTTGTGGTACCCATATGGTTCTTGGCCATTATATTCCCCTTCTTCGGGCCCATAAACTCGGCGGTCGGGGCCCTCTTGGTCAGCTTCACCGTCTATATCATACCCGCCCTTGCCCATATGCTCACCTACAGAAAAGCTTCCGCTCGCCGGGTAATTCAATTATATATAGGCTTAAATAGTTTTTTGGTCATGAACATCTAAAAGTTTGAGGACATTTAACCTGGAAATCTAATTTCGGTGCAGAATTAGCGCACGTGAGCCTTAATTAACAATTAAATCGGGGAAGAATCCTACGTAGGTAGAGTCTGACATCATATTTGGGTCGAATTTTTCTTAATGCCGCAAATTAATTGTCACGTGACCATCACGTGTGTTACTTCATGGCTGAAATAGGTTTTCGACGCTAAGTATTCCGAAAATACCGATTTGTACCAAGTTTTTTTCCGGTGCCACATATAATTTTCCCTAAGTTAATTGTCACGTTTGTTGCTTTTTGGGTTGAAATTAGGTTACTTGCGTGAATTATTTTCGAATTACTTTAATTTTTAAACGGACTAAATTTCCTTAATTTAGGTGCGATTAACATTCAACCTTTTATGAATAAAAAATATATAAGACTATATATATATATATATTCTCATCCCCTATATAGGTGGAGCGTCGTTTTCAGCTTAGTTATACGATAATCTTCTCCACATGCATGAGCTGTCTTGTAGTTGTTCTTTTCTCTTTGATCGGGCTCATTTCCTTTACTTCTATGGTACCTATTGTCACGAACCGCCGACAATTATAGTCAACCGTTCTTTTTTCCTTTTCCTTTTTATAATAATTTGTAGAATGCGGCGGAGAAGCCACCGTTCTTCATGCCGAGTTGGGTGGGTATGTATGTGCTAAACGGGTTCGTGGTGATATGGGTGTTTGTTATCGGGTTCGGGTTCGGAGGGTGGGCAAGCATGACCAATTTTGTGAGACAAGTCGATACGTTTGGGCTCTTTGCCAAGTGTTACCAGTGCAAGCCTCCGCCGCCACCTCATCATTGACAGCGATGATAATGGAATTTCTATATACTGATGATTAATGTAGTATTCCTTTTTCTTCTTACATGGAATGGAGGTCTCTCTCTTACATGTGGTCTTTGTAAGATTTAGGTTGAGGTAGATATGTGTGTGTTGTGATGAGACGATATATTCCCCTTGCTTTTATTTAGGCTTTACTTTTTTTTCCTGAAGCAATAGTTTAATATATCACTAACATGCAGAATAAATAACTCAACTAGCCCTCTGGATGCAATCGCAGTACGAGCGAAATTCATACCAGAAGAGAAACGTTTCTTAGGAACTAAAAATAATCAAAATAAATAAGAATTGGAGCTGAAAAACAAAGCGGCCTAATATAAATTAGTCTAATACCCCAAACAATGTGTTATTATTATTAATTAGAATATAACACAAATACTGTTTGGTGTGAAAGAAAATTGATGGCAAAAGGTATCATGGACTCTTCTACTATGAGGTGGGTCGTGGGCCCAAACATCAAGGGTCCGGTCACATGGGTCGTAGTTCATTAATCGTTGTAACGTGAGTGATCTTTTTTATTCATTTTATCAAATACAAAATTCATAAATCAATTTATATTCATCGTATACGTCTAATGGCCTCCTATGTGTTCTAAATCTGATTTAAGGGCTGGGCCTTAACTCATGGGCCAAAAGATTCGCTGACGGCCCATATCATCACAGCCCACTTACGCACAAAAAGCCCATTCACAAAAAATTGAGAATTCTGATCATAGAAGCATAATACCAATCAACATCAACTAACATAAAAATTCTTCATTCTTTGCATGGCATTTCCCCAGGGGATGTGTTGTAATAAAACAGATCATCACAGAGTTGGAGATGATCACAGGCACCCCAATGATCGGGTTTTCGACACGACAAAGACATAATAAAATAACCAAAAGCAAGAAAAAGAGGATTGATGCTTGTTTTATTACCCGTACCTCAAAGGCTGTACATTTTCATGCTAATCTTCTTCTATTGCTACTTCACGCATCTTCAACGTCGCTCCCCGCAGCCTCCATCTGCTGCAGCTCTTGACTGATCCAATAGGAATAGGTGCTCCCGTTTGGGCCCAGAACTTTAAACCTTCTCCCCCACAAGAAGAAGATAACAAGATCACACGTAAGTTTGAAGAACGTAAAGAAAATGCAGATTGGATTTTGGTAAACCTTTCGAGGATGAATTTTCCTTCTTTGTACTTTTGGCTCTTCTCGTAAGCAGTTTCCTGAAATTGACAGATGAGTTTGAAATGAGCAGCAGCATCAGAAAAAGGGCCCAAAATCGTAATTTTAACAGACAAAAATGGCTCACGTATTTCCATCCTAAGATAGAGCCACACCCCACGCAGAAAATGTCCATGACCGAGTGCAATCCGGTTATCATCATACGGTCTTCTTTCTTCCCAACAGTCACATTCACACTGTTAGTAAGCAAAACACGGGATCAAATATATATATATATATATATATATATATATATATATATATGCCAAAGAGGCATTGATTCTAATTTCTGCTCCTTAAAATCAGGAGACCTTGTAATAACCATAAGTTCGTGTTTTCAAAAACAGTTTTCAAACATCTGATTACAGGTTTCCTATGAATATGATTACAGGTAAGCATTGAAGCAACTTACACGTTATCGAACAGATAAGCCTTTCCATACCTGCAGTGAAAATGCTGAAAAAATTGGAGTAGAGAGTTTGAGTCAGGAAAACATTCATTCAAACAAATAAATATGCTCAAATGGAGAAATTTCGAAGAGATGCAACACTTGAGCAACCACTTAATCTTGAAGTGGAAGTGTTTCCCTTCAAGTGGATCATATATCCATACAGAAAACGGAATCTATTCGTGAGGAAGTACAATTGCGTCATGTGTGTTGCTCAATAAGATCAATCAAATCCGATCTTAATCACCTTTTCACCAATAGAACTTCTACTACAGCAGAGTACTTGAAATCAGAGCAGCGTTGAAAGCAAAATTAGTTAAAACCGATCAACATTTCGCAGACTCGGAATAAAAATCGAAATACCTTTCCAGTTTAAAACTTCATCATCAGGCAAAATACGAGATGTTTTAGCATATAACACTAAAATAAGCAGACGCCGATCTCAAAGCAGGTACGTGATCGTTGTAATAACAAGAGAGATCGAAGATTGAAACCTTAGAAATGACATCACTGACGAGGCCGAGGTCCGCGTGACAGTGCTTGCAAGAGTATTTGTTCCCATCCAAATGCACCAAAAAAATCCTTCCCATGATTTTCCAACCTCTAAGCGATTAAACGCAAAAAACAACATAAGGATAATCATCAAGGCACAATGCAGAGAAACAATCACGAGATGATCACGAATAAAGAGGCACGATTGATGAAAAAGACGAGGATCTCACATTAGGTTAGCGTGCAGGAACAAAAAAAAAATAGCAGAGAGAGAGAGGAAAGGGCCCAAACCAAAACAGGTGAGAAGAGACGGGTGCGTTCGATCCTGCTTTATACAGCGCGAGTAAGTGCAAGGAGAGAGAGAGAGAGAGAAAAATCACGCGGCTTCCTTTTACGATTTTGGTTCCCGGTTCACAATCGCAGATTTTGATTTTAAAATCGATTTGAATCGTAATTGAATTGTCCTCCAAATGGTTACGGTTTGAAATGGTTCATAATCCAAACCGATTTATCTCATATTTTTTTGGAAACATTATGAAAACTAAGTAATAATAAGATGTTATCGGCAGCAACCGTTACTGAGCAGTAAAGACCGTGGTTACGGTTCAACGTTGACGGTTAAGCAAACCGGTTTTTTTGAACCGTTTCCCCCTATCCTCGGAAAGTAATGCTTTTATAGGATAGGAAAATAATGCAACTCGTGTAATAATTACTAAAATAATGCCTTAAATCGTGTAATAATTCATAATTAAAGGCAGTACTTCCAAATATCTTTAGTACCTAACCTTTTTCCATTTTTTTATGTTTAACACATCACTTTTTTTTATGCCCGATATATCCTACTCGACTTGGATATGGCTAGCCTCTAAATATCGGCGTGTGTTTTGCGTCACACAGACCTGAGCCTGACGAAGCTTTAATTGAACCCTCGGGGTCAAATGAATACGTGTCAAACCCACCCGACAATGATAATAATTGGCATAAACCTCATGTGGATTACTCAAGGAATTGTAAAAGGGGGATTCGATCACACGACCTAACCCACCTAATCCTTAAGGCCTCCTCCTTGACCCCTAGGTCTCATTGACATTTTTTTTTTAACACAACACTCTTTTTTTAACACAACACTTTGAAATATGTAGAATAACGTAAAGATAAATTGCAGAATCTGATCGGTCCATTATTTCATATTCATCTAAAAAGTATATACATAAAGATTAATTAATCAAATGAGGAGCCAACTAAAGCACAGAGAAACACCATTAGATATACACAATAATTAAGTATAAAATTTCAACGAAAATGTGAATCGTAAGAAGCAACCATTGTAGGATCAGGAACAATCAGAGGCAGCTTGTCGATGTACATAAAGAGCCTCTTCCTATCTTCGCTAGAAATCGCCGACAAGTCGAACACATCGCAGCCGCTCGTGTAGATCCACAGCTCGCCCGAGTCGAGCCGCCTCAGGCTGCCTCGACAGAACGGACACGACTGAGATCTCGCACGCCTGCAAAGATAGAACGATAATCAAGAAAGAAAGATTAGCACACGAGACATTTATGGTGTGTTTGGTACGCAGAATTTATGCGAAGGGAAAGACGGAGGGAAACAATGTTAATGATGTATCAAGCAATGATAAGGTACTCTTTGGGTGTCGTACCATTACTCAGTTACCTTTTTTTTTTTTCACATCGGAATCTTTAAACCAAACGCAGCCTTACGGTGCGTTTGGTATGCGGAATTCATGCGTGGAAAACAGAAGGAAAACTAAGTTAATGCATCGAAGAATGATACATTACGCTTTGAATATCGTACCATTACACTTTTTTTTTTTTTCCGCATCGAAATTCTTAAACCAAACACACCCTTAAGGTTGTCAGTGGGCGGGAAATTGTTGGGAACTCCAGCCAATTCCCCCCATAATATATCCCGAAATGATAAAAACAAGAAAATAACACCACAAAGATTTAACATGGTAGACCCTCGGTTAACGAAGCAGGAAAAATTATCCGGGCAACAGGGCCCCTGAAAATATATTGTGTGAAAATTACAATTACACAGTTCTTCTACATATTCACCTACCGACACCCGCTAATTCCAAAGGAATATTCTCGGAGTTATCTCTTAAATACAAATTAACCTTGTGCTGTTTTTGTGAATAAACTACGGGGTATCATCCTCCCTATATAGGAGAAAACTCTCTTGCCTTTCTTTTTCCCAACCGATGTGGGATAAAGACAAAGACACAACACTTGAGCAACTTCGTCCCTATTTTCTTGGCGGGGAGGGGGGATTCCCCAAAAACAACCGGGTCGGGGATTAGACCCCGCAACGAACCCGCCCCCCGTCAACGAAACCTAGAGGTTATATAACCCTATGTTTCTCGATTCGATGGACACATAGAGAAAGACTATAATATATACCGAACTCACCAGTCTCTGTAGCACTTCATGCACATCGAATGGCTGCAGCTCGGCAGCACCACTTTGGTATTATTAACTTCCAAGCAGATCCCGCACTCTTGTTCCCTCTCGATCTCGATCTCCGACAGCTTTTTTCCCTTGTGGTCTTCGTCCCTTTTCTTGTACTTGGTGGAGCACAGCTCCCTCTGTTTCCTCTCCTCCGTGTCCGTGATTCCCCTGTGGAGCTGCACCAGAGACGGGAATATCACACCTGAAACCCACCCACCGAGGAAAACAAAGCATTAACGACCGAACGTTAATCGGTTCCTTGAAATTCGATGGAGCTCACTCACCATAAAAGTCCCTCAAGCTAGCTTTCCTTTCATAAACCGACATGCTTGTTCTACCATCCTTGAATGCCTACAACAATTGTGATAGAAATTCAACTTTGATTTTTGTGGATTTTATGGAAGAAAACGCAACAAACCTTGTGGATGAGGACTCTGATTAGCCCGAGGGCGCCCGCTAGGTGACAATCGGTCCACCGAACGAGGAAGAGAAACACGTTAGCGCAGGGGCTGTATGATAATCTCATCTGGAGGTAACAACCATCGCAATCCAGTGGATAATCTGAAGCACTGTGTAAGATCAAGGAAATCAGATCAGAATCGTCGTTTTCCCATAATCGATTAAGGAAATCATGTCGCAAGTTTCGATGAATACGAAGCAAAAATCAACAGCACACAAACAAAGAGATGAGACGGAAACGTCGTACAGAGAGTTGGCGTGGTGAATATCTGCTTCGAGCGCTTTCAGAGAGTCCTTGAAAGGTTTCCTCATCCTCGCTAGGATTTTTTGGATTTCGAATTTCGCGTTCTTCAATCAAACGCACATAATTCTTCAATCGCCTCACATGAAAGCCCTCGCCTTCTTCGATCCTCAAAACCCCGAGGAGAAAAATCACAGAAGCTCGTTTGCGCTAACTCTCTAGATTAAACAGCAGAAGATTGCTAAAATAGAGGAAATTTTGCTCTCGCGATCAACACCATATCACAAGGGCACTGCAACACTCCGAGTGCTCGCTTGGAATACACGTTTCAGCTTAGGTTCTTTTCGCATTCTTTTTAAAAATATTTGGTTTATAATTTTAAAAAAGTTTTTTTCATATATATATATATATATTTATCCATATATGGGATTTACCGTGCCGTGCCGTGTCGGCCTTTATCTGATTTATTATCTTGTATTTGAGAACGATATTCGATTTTCCTAAGAATATTAATATATCGGACCTTGTGATTCACTTTTAACCAGTTGTGGGTTGTAGTCATAATATTTATCATTGGGACGAGCAAATTATTGATTTTGGGGTTCACATTACTAATTAATAATAATAATGATAATACGACTCAACCACCAGATGACGATCTGCTCTTTAATTTCCTTTTAATTGACTGTAAAAAACGTCACCACCATCATCGATCGATCACCATGCAACATACATACGAAATATCAATAAAAAAATGAAAATATAAAATAAATAAATGAATGGGGCCGAATAATTGTTTCAAACAAAGCGTCAAACGAGGATCTAATACGTAGGAACCAGATTTGGGTCCACAGGCACGACAAAGGACACACTCAAATGCATTCATCAAATATCGCCCCACTAATTTCAAATAATTATTTATATATATACACATACACAGACACGAATCATGACAGCCGGGAAAAATTATTATGTTGCATCATTTTCAAATAAATAAATGCAAGAGTTCACAAGGTTATAAATTACATGACAAGGACATGGCAACTCCAGTATGACTATAAGTTCCTAGTAATTAATTAAATAGATGATGCAGCAGCCGTAGAGTGTTGGCCAACCACTTACTTGCAATGATCAACTTCACCAAAAGATGCAAAATTTATATTTTTCATTATTTTAAGAAAAAACCCGATAAACCTGGCTTTTGGGGAAAAAAATCTCATACGCGCCAGTCAGATAAATCCTACTAAGAGAAATAGTATTTGATATTCTGAAAATTTTGAACCTTAAACTTTCGTCTAAAGACCTCGAGTGCCTCAACTTTGACAAGTGAATCAAGCCTCGTTGGTTACATCACAATGTATCTTTTTGTTAGTATTATGATTACTCAATCAATTTCAAACACTATGAGCTCAGTGGCAATAACTAGAAAAATCAGTTGATGATACTTAGTGATTGTAACTTCCAAGTTACAAAAATGCCTCAAAACCTTGAACTATTTTCCATTAATAAAGAAAACACTTATGTCTAAACAAATACAGTTTGTTACGGATAATACAGAACATAAGCAATAAATAAAAACGTTTAACTACCTAATAAGATTGGTTAGAGTTGCTACCAATGTTGTTAGCAGCAGCGATGTTTCAGTCCTCTTTTGGTCTAGCGGTTGGTAACAGTTGTTGATTGACATACGTGAGTCGCACTTAACAATTAAATTCGAGAAATTGATAAGTGGCGCCGAACATGCTGACTTGGATCAAAATTTTCCCGATATATCATAAAATTTCCCCCCAAATTAATTGTCACGTGCAAATCAAGTGTGTTGACTGGATTTTTTTTCCCCAACACCATGCATATGTATCCCCAAATTAATTGTCACCATGACTCAGTTTTCGGACAACAACGTTAATTGTCCTTAAATTGCTTCAATTTCGATACTTATTGTCCTAGAATCATCATTCGTTGTTTCCGTGTCCTCAAATTGTCACGACTATCTATTTCAGATATATTTCGTCGCACAATTTTGCTAATAATTTCACACGCAATGTAAATACGATAAAATATATTGTAAATAAGATTGGGAAAATGAAGGAAAATAAATATCATCCGTAAGTTACATGGAGATCTGGCAATGCGATAAAAGATCACTCTGCATATACATTACATCAAATGAGTTAAAAAGTTACACAGAATGAGAAAATTCGTACAAAATCACACACAACTCACAAGCCCGAAAACAAGCCGCACCAGCCAGCAATCGACAATCAACACCTTCAGTGATCCCTGAACCGTGGCCACCCTTCTTCTGGGGGATGTGCATACATACGTAAAAAAATAAAACCGAGCCGCGTGGATCCGAGAAAAGAAATAAACTACCAACTCTTCAAGAAACCGAAGGGATTATTACGATGAAAGCTGGAACCTGCCACTGGGCTTTTTTCTCTTCCATCCCTGAAGAAAACAGGGGACGATTCGAGCTTATAATTCACATAGAAAGAATTCAGCTGTTGAGAGAAGAGAACTTACGAAAGCTGCATAGTATATGAACGTAAGCCCAGCTAGAACGATGAATACGATCTGAAAGACATTGTATCTGAAAACAAACAATGGAATTTTTGAACTCTGTTCATAGTATAACTGGTCTAGTAAAGTATGTTTCTTACTTGTATAGATATTTAATTCCTCGAAGAGATTGCAGGGTGTGGCCAAATATTTCTTGGGCTGCGGTGGCTTGTGCGTAATATGCAAACGCAGTGGCACAGAACTGAATCACGCTGTGTACAAAGGGATCCACCGTCATAGATGATTATTTCGAAGCAAAATCGAGAAACTAAAGGTTGCAGAGTAGAAAGGACATCAATTTACCTGATTGAACAAAGTAGAATTAGGCCCACGTTAAAAAGAAATGAGTTCATAAGAGTAGCCCCCCATCTGCGAAAAGAACTTACAACGTGAGGTGCCGAAAATGGAGTGGAATGCACAAAGTACATGAAATTCAAACTGAAAAAGGAACGATGAAGCAACGCACTTCATGGGATGTATAGTGATGAAAACCAACTTCATGCCAAGCATCATTGCCCCAGCAATCACTGAAAGGAGGAGATAGAAGCAGAAGAATGCAAATGCTACGGTTCCAAGCAGACCTAGAGGAGATGCAGGGAGGGCAAATAAGTATAAGAATCTAACACACGTCTCAGTATCAACGAAAGAAAAAAAAGGATACCAGCATTATTTCGAATTACGTACCCCAGACATCATCCAATTTGACAAAGACATCATTTAGAAATGGAGATAGAGGAGGATCGATTAGCAAATATATAACAATATGAGCAATCCACGCCACTGACACAATCAACCTGTTAAAGATGATTAGAACTTTTAGTGAAATTGGCAGGAAACAAACAAGACGATAATTAGGGAAGAACGAGATTAAACTGGCCATCATATTCTCAAGAAACAAGAACATACCCTATAACTCCAAGTACCAGTTTGGCGAGGTAACCAAGAACGGTCATGGCCCAAGCTGTTTCAGCCTGCAAAAAATTAATCCATGTCGTGAGGCACATTTTCTTTTTTATTTAGCTCGATCCCTGATTTCCATTTGATGTTGCATGAGTTGAAAGTGTAACTCAAGCAGCACCATCCATCATGAAGTCGTTAACAATAATAGACACTTAAATCTTTACTCATATACTACCTGTTCGCCTTGAGGATACATCTCCTCCAGGGCCTTCACATCTTCTTCCAGAAGAAGTAACTCCTGCAAGTGACAAAGTAAACCATTATTGGAATCTGAAATAAAAGGAACCCAAGGACATAAGGAAGATAATGGGCCATAGGGTGCAGGGATGATAAAAATATATAATAGTTGAAGAATTCTGGAAAAATATGATATACGACTTCACATTTCAAGAATCTGTCCAACCTATCTAAAAGACAGGGAGAGAGACATGTTGAACTTAAATGGGGTTTCCACCACATAAAAGTTTACATGCATAAGAAAATCACAATCATCTCGCCAAGTTCTCAATGTTTTACGAGTACAGATGTCAAATAAGACTTCCAACAAAAGTAGCAAAGCTGACGTCAATAACAACACACATCTAAGCATGAAAAATAAATTCGACCTTTTCGACAGATTTCACATTTTTTCGCCACTTCCGTCCCTTATTGCCATTTCTTTCTTCTTGATGAAGTGCATCAGCTGCCTTCTTCAGCTCCTTAGCTTTCTTTCCCAGTTCCGTTGCTTCCTACATAGGTCAGTCAAATCTACCGTAACTTCTACTTACGGACACCAAATTTTGCAAGACTTATGTCCTAAGGCTGAAAGAAAGAAAAGGGATACCTTGATATACTGTGAGCGAGTAATAACAGCCTTTGGCCGCCGGATAAAAGAAAATATCAAACCCAAAGGAAGGCAAGCAATACCGACACCACCAAAAATCTGAAGATAACAATGTGAAAAATCATGAGCACAAGAGAGTAATATCATAATCTTCCAGCGATAGACAAAAAGACTCTAAAATCAGAAATTTCCATGGGTAACGTACAGTGAAGAGAACAGATCCGACAATTGTAGCAAGGGCAACGACATATTCTGGAAAGGTAGCACGCATAGTCCATGTTGTCTCAGATGAAGCATTGCCAGAATATGCAGAGCACTGATAACAGATGAAAAAGTTTTAAGTGACTAGTGAGTATCTGCAGGGGACCCAACAAGCAACAAAGACTAAAATCTCACCTGTTTGTTTCCATTTCCATTCCCATTCGCGATGCACTGTTGACTATTGGAGAAACTCCATGATGTTCGAGAAGGAAAGGACATAGTTGAGGAGGAGAGGTGCCTCACGGTAAAATCAACCTTTCCCGCAAGCCCTGCATTTGCAATAGAAACAGATAACAATATTCATAACTGTGGACCCATATAATTTGCTCGATTAAAAGCCTCTGCCTAGCATTGAAATAGGAAAAATAAATGACACATTTCCCACGTACATGTTAGTGGTAGTGGTATGCAATTAAAACATGCGCAAATCGGAAAATTGCAAAAAGCTAAGTAATACCTTATTTACCACATTAGATTCTAAACGATGAGCATAACCTTATTCAAGTGGTAACAAGAATTTAACATCATACAGTAGGAAATATCACTAGGCCCAAAAGTCTAATAAATTTCAACTCAAACACAAGACAAAATCAAACTGATACTGCTCAACTAAAAGAATGTGTCATAAAGCCTAATTCATCGTAATTATATACCAAAGTAAACTTTCGTCACCCACCAGGATAGAAGTTTTACGAGATTCCCATAATAACGGTATTCGTCACACAAGAAGGTGAGAGAACCTATCATGAGTCATGAATAAGTAAACAATCTACTTGAACCATTAGAGGCAGAGGTTCCACAAATGATTAGGGGCACGAGTGTACTACGCATAGCTCAGTCGAACGGTATATTTAGCAGGCATTAAAAAGAAAAACTCGTCCAACTACCCAAACTAAAAGGCAGACACATACCGTATAAAATCCCGAGCAAAAGTGCACAAACAATTGCCGTAACAATCACCCAAGCCAATGCGCTTCTCACCCTCTTCCACACACTCCTGAAAAAAAAAAGTCACCCCAAAATGGAAAACGTGAATTCAAGAATCCAGGCAATAGAAAAAATAAAATGGAGAAACCCTAACTTGTCCTGGTCTCCTTCGTAATAAAACATGGCGAACGGAATCACAAAAAACACCAGTATCGCGTCCGCGATGTAAACCGTGAGCCACAGATCTTTCATCGGGAGGGTGAGGCTGCAAGCGCCATTGTAGATCGCGTGACGACACGCCTGCCTGTTCGCCACGTCGGCTGGGAGCATAAGAATCGAAATCGCCGCAATCGAGAGCCCCAAAACGACAACAAATTTCGGAAAGTACGCCTGGTTCTTGTCATCCGGATGCTGGTAATTGACGAGGAGGTACACGTTGAACAACAGCACCAGCACACACACCACGATCGCGACGATCACGAGAGCTAAATTGAAGTCCCCCATTTTGCTTTTGCCTGATGAGGCTTGGGTTCTGCCTCCAACGGCGTTTGATTTAGGGGAGGGGGGGGATACAGGCTGGCGCGTGATGAGGATTGAAGGTAAATTACAATTTTGGGCTTATAATAATAATAATAATAATAATAACCTGTATATTAACTACTTCAAATTTAGTGTGTCCATGGAATTGATTAATTGTTATTTTATTTATTCCAACTTATACACACAAATTAATTATTCTTTTACATACTTAAAATGACTAATAATTGTAACTAAAAGGAATTTTATATTTTGGTCCTCAATTTTTGCCCTATGGACGTCTTTGGTCTTCTATTTTCCGAGTTACATTTTAGTCCTCAATATTGTCGTTTTTGGCGTTTTTGGTCCCCGGTAAATGTTACTGCTAAGCTGGATGGAAATACGAGCTGGGCCAAGCCATGTCTCCCTTTCTTTGGCCTTCACAATTTGAGTTGGTTTCTGCCCAACCAGCAAATTCAGACTAGTTCGGCTCGTATTTCCGTCCAGCTTAACGGTAAAATTAAATGGGGGACCAAAAACGCCCAAAAACCGACAACGATGGGGACTAAAAATATAATATGAAAAAATGAGGGACCAAACATGCCCATATGCCAAACATTGGGGATTAAAAATGTAAAAATCCTCAACTAAAATGATGATTTTATTTAACATTTTAAATTAAAAATACGCTTAAAATATTCATAAATAAAAGGGACGTCTTTAGAAAGAGACCAGAGCGTGAGCATATGCGAGTCCATTAAGGAGAGGTGAGGTGGCTGCGGTCGAAACGACATCGTTCCAACCGTCTCTGTCGTGTCTGTATCTCATTAGTAACGTTACATGCACACAAACACACAGCCCTGCTTTTTAAATTCCGTATAATTTTTCTATATCCTTCGTATAAAGATTCACTCTTTCTGCTCAGATCGGAAGATGGCTTCGGTTTCTTCGAGCCCCAGAGCCGTAGAGGAGATCTATAAAGATTTCAGTGCTCGTCGAGCTGGAATAGTTCGTGCTTTAACCCATGGTAACCCTGCCCCTATGGAATCGTTAAATTTTTGGAAGAATTGAAAAGCTGAGCATCTCTTTTGTTCTTTTCTGTTTTTTTTTTTTTTAATTTTTTTTCAATTTTGCGTCTACAGATGTGGATGAGTTTTTCGCCCTCTGCGACCCCGGTGAGTTTCTTTTAGTTCAGATCCAGTCTCTTCACCACATTTTGTACTTACATGTTCGGTCGATGTGCGTAATTTCTGAAGTTTTGCCTCTTCTCTGACTCTGAATGTGTGATTGGGGTAATTTCATACTCTTTGTTATCTTATCAGGATTTTTTTTTCTTTTCTGGAAGTTTAATCTTGGGGGTTCACAGATAATTTTAGCAAATAGCCTTGAACATGGAGGTTTTAAAAAAATACCCTAAAATTGTGAAATACTTTTATATATACCCATGCTAAACGGGGCCCACCTAAGGCGGGCGGTAGGTGTGTAGATCAATGGATGTGTAGTTAGTCATCTATGTAGTAGGTCACGGTTTCAAATCCTTAGCAGAGCAATTTTTTTAAAGCGAGTACTCAACTGAGAACCCGTTATACTGCTGAGAATCCCTGTGACAGCAGAAACACACACAGGTTTCCTGACTGTAAAACGATAAAAATACCCTTAAAATTAAAATCATGGTCTAAAAAAGAACGAGCAAGAAGGCTATTGTTTTTATAAAAAAAATTGACTTGATCAAAGGCCATCTTTAAAAAAAAAAAAAACCACGGTTCATGCTATCAGTGATGACCGCTTCAGAAATTTTTTTGCTGCCATTTATTTTCGTTTTTCAACTTGATGATGTTGGGACTTGGATTTGGTTCGCTTTAGATTTCTATCCAACCCTCTGATGTCCACTTGCTCGTTATAGAAAAGGAGAACTTGTGCCTCTACGGTCATCCTAACGAAAGTTGGGAAGTAAATTTACCAGCTGAGGAAGTTCCTCCCGAGCTTCCCGAGCCGGCTCTCGGGATCAACTTTGCCCGCGACGGGATGGACCGAAGGGATTGGCTTTCACTCATCGCCGTGCATAGTGATAGTTGGTTGCTCTCGGTGGCTTTCTACCTCGGGGCCAGGCTTAACCGCAATGAAAGGTACTTATATATCATTTTTTCACTAAGTTTATCAATGACCCGAAAACCTCTGCTTTTCATGTTCATCATTACATATTTCCTAAATTGGATGTGTTTTCTGTGTGACCTTTGGCAATTTGCTTTTGCCAAGATGAAGATGAACTTCCCTTTATGAACTGATGATTGATGTTGAAGTCATGCGCTAGGCTAAATTATGTAGTTATTTCGTCAACGTATGTGAAACTTGAACCAATTGTTTCTGTGTTTGCAGTAAAATGAATTATCTCTTTGACTGTACTGAGTTTTTTTTTGTTTTTTTTTTTTCTGGTTATCGGGTTGAGAGGCTTTGAAATTTTTATGGCCCGTTTGGATACCCGGATTTCGATTTGAAACCCGGATTTCGATTTGAAACCCGGGTTTCCTCCAAATCATCCGTTTGGAAATTGCAGCGATTTCGATTTCATCCAAATCCGAGGATAATTTAAACGTTTGTTATTTGTTGGCTTTTGATATTCAATGACAAGTGGACCGTTTTCGAAATCCAAAGCCGAGCCATAATAAGTTTTTCTCAAATAATAATAATAATAATAATAACAATAATTAAGGGTGAAAGATAAGCCGAGCCGGCTCGCGAGTTGATGAGCCGGCTATCGAGCTCACTCATGGGCGCTCGAAAGCTTACGAGCCGGCACAAGAGCTTGTTTTTTTTTTTTTTTTTTTTTTAATTTGTTATTTTTTTAACTTTTGAATTTTTTTAATAAAAGGCTCGAGCTCGACAAGCTTCACTCACTCTAGAGCTCGAGCTCCATTTCGAAATCCGAATTGCAAAACCCTAATATTTACCAAACAACGGATTTTGATTCGAAAATTGAGATTTTGAAATTCGTCATTTAAAATCATAGCAATTCCGTTCAAGCACACGAATCCAAACGCATCCTTTGTCGTAAACCGTCCTCCGTGCTCATAGGAAGCGGCTGTTTAGCTTGATCAACGACCTCCCGACCGTATTCGAAGTGGTAACAGAGCGAAATCCCGCTAGAGAGAAGCCCAACGCCGATAACGGAAACAAATCCCGCAGTGCTACAAAGGTATCAATAATAGTATTATTACCTCATTAACTAACCGGTGAGTGTCTTAACATTTTCCTCAACTTATATCGTCTTAAATCTGCTGCAGAGATCGAGCGATGGCCAAGCCAAAAACAACCCGAAGAATGCAGAAGAAGAAGAAGAAGAAGAAGAAGAGGGAAAAAACGGCGAAACCCTCTGTGGAATCTGCGGAGGAAACTACAACGCCGACGAGTTTTGGATCTGCTGCGACATCTGCGAGCGATGGTACCACGGGAAGTGCGTGAAGATAACTCCTGCTAAAGCTGAGAGCATCAAGCAGTATAAATGCCCCTTGTGCGTGAAGAGAAGCAGCAGCACCAGGCAATAATAAATAGCGTGTTTTAGCGCACCAAAAAAAAACAAAAAAAAAACGATATATTTTGTGATTTATTTATGGGATGATAACTCTGCAATGTCGATGACAGCCCGCGACAGAAGGTTTCGTTCTTTTAAGGTTAAATCGTTTTATAGACTTGCGATTTACTTACGGGATGAAATGCTTGTAACGTACATGCCTTTTTTAACTTCTTTCTCTTTATGTACCAGTAAACTGTTTAATCCATTATATGTCATTGCCTCTCGAAGGTTCTAGTATAGAATTACAATTTTCGTCCCCGTATTTTACGCGCTCTGCAAGTTTCGTCTCTATATTTTTGTTGGTAACAATTTTCGTCCTCGTATTTTGTCTGCGCAATTTTCGTCCTTATTTTACATGTAACAATTTTCGTCCTCATATTTTAATGCACGTGCAATTTTCATCTCTATATTATTTGAGAGAATTATTTTCGTCCTTATTCTATTATTAACAATTATATTTAATTTATTTTGAGCTAAAAACAATTAAAAATGTTATATATAAGAACGAAAATTGTTACCTCAAATAATACAGAGACGAAAGTTGCGCGTGCAATAAAATATGAGGGCGGAAATTGTTACTTAGAAAAATACAGGGACGAAACTTGTTCGAGCAGTAAAATATGAGGACGGAAATTGTTACCTACAAAAATATATGGACGAAACTTGCTCGAGCAGTAAAATATGAGGACGAAATTTGTTACCTAAAAAAATATAAGGACGAAACTTACGAAGCGCGTAAAATATAGAGACCTAAATTATATTTCGGCCTCATATTTACCTATGTAATAATAGTTTATTACATATATTCAGACAAATGATGACTTCTCACCAAATATGGAAGGTTGTCTGCCAATCACGAAGAGACATAACTCGTTGCCATAATCCAACATTACAATTTGAACCTCGAAGCATCTTATGTAATCCCACCAAAAACAAAATTATTGTGACGTTCTTCTTTACGTCGTGAAATATTTTATATTCAAAATTCATCTGGTCCGAATCCGAACAACATCGAATAAGTTTGATACTCGAAATTTAGGTGCTCTATTTTATGAGACATTTGTCGTTGTATCTTGAAAAAGATTGGCGTATTCCGTAAACGACGAAAGACGCGACGTTCAATGCGAACCTAAAAATAAAATCAGTTTTACAACACATATACGTTCGATGTTACATTATTATAAATACATAATAATTTTATATAGTATAATATATATATATATACGGAAAATTTACTTGAATTTTCTTTGATGGAGAAATAATAGAACATAGAAGCCCAATGGGCCGTTATCATTTTTGACGGGTTTTAGAAGCCCAAAGACGAATGCGCACGCAGGCACGTGCGAGATTTGAAATGAAAGGTCAGGGGGAGCTTTTAGGGTTTGAAAGGGTCACAGCAGTTTTGAATTGGGGCCAAATACAATTTACTTTAAAAGCTTTCTACTCACTCCCGCTTGTCCATTCCATTCGAAACCCCTGCTCCCCCCTCTCTCTATCGCTCTGCTTTTTACCGAAGAATTCCATCGTGTGCTTGTTCGGTTGATGATCGTACGCATAAGATACCGAATAATCTGCCGCCTATTTGAAGATTTGTCCATAAGAGAAGCCTGGAGAGGGGAGCACGAAAGGGGAAACCCTAGGTTCCGCAGCTGAAGTCAAGGTCGATTTTTGTGCGTTTGTCGCTTGTTGAGGTATTGTGTCTGCAATGTTCTGTAGTCAAGCTCGAATCTGTTTATAATTTAATTAAGCGCGTCCACTTGCTGGATATAGTTTGATCATGACTTCTGCTTTAGGATATGTGCTTTTCGCGTTGATTTTATTTTTGTGGTCTGCGAATTGTCTCTGTTATACTTTTGTAGTTGGACGTTGCACTGTGTGTTTTGGCATTTTTAAGCTAGAAATTGACCATCAATCAAATATTTTAGCTATATCTTGTTTTCTATCATTGAATTGAAATGATCTTGTCCGAGCCCGTTAGGCTTGATAAGTTCTTTGAATCCTTGATCGGTGTACTTTCTAATTCTATTGGAAGCTGAGTCAGTCAATTTTATTACACAGATATTTCTGTTATCAATCTGTTCGAACTCTCGATTTTGAATTTTGCGGGATCTATTTTTCTTTGAATGCAAATGCTCATATAAACTTTTCCTTAACTCTGTTGGTATATTATTCATTCATGATTGGATTAGCTCAGTAACCTTTCACTGCTACATCTATCCATTTGTTGCAGATAGAAGAAATCATGGCATTAGAAATCACCCAGTACCTACTCGCCGCTCAATCGCAGGATGCTATAATTCGAAACGAGGCAGAGAATGCTTTGGGGCAGTTTCAATTACAGAACCTACCCGGATACCTGTTGTCTTTATCCGTTGAGCTCTCGAACGATGGAAAGCCCACCGAGTCCCGTAGGCTCGCGGGAATCGTCTTGAAAAACTCGTTGGACGCCAAAGAAACCCCAACGAGGGACATTCTCGTCCAACAGTGGGTGGCAATCGACGCTTCCTTCAAGTCCCAGATAAAGAACTCCCTCCTGAGCACCCTCGGATCCTCCGTTCGCGAGGCAACGCACACCGCCGCTCAAGCAATCGCGAAGATAGCTTCGATCGAAATTCCTCGAAAGGATTGGCCCGAGCTCGTCGGGCTACTGCTCGCCAACATGTCTCAGCCCGATAAACCCGCCAATTTGAAGCAGGCTACGCTAGAAACGCTCGGGTACGTGTGCGAGGAGATATCCAACGAAGATCTCGTGCAGGAGGAAGTCAATGCTATTCTTACAGCAGTCGTCCAGGGAATGAACGTGTCCGAACAGAACTCCGGCGTTAGATTGGCTGCTATTCGGGCCCTGTACAATGCCCTCGATTTCGCTCGGACCAACTTCGAGAACGAGATGGAGAGGAACTACATAATGAAGGTGATTTGCGACGCGGCACTGGCGAAGGAGACGGAGATTCGACAGGCTTCTTACGAGTGCTTGGTCTCCATCGCATCGATGTACTACGAAGTACTCGAACCTTACATGCAAACGATCTTCGAGCTCACGTCCAACGCCGTGAGAGCCGACGAGGAAGCAGTTGCACTACAGGCGGTGGAGTTTTGGAGCTCGATCTGCGACGAGGAGTTGGAGCTTCAAGACTATGAGGCTCTCGATGCAGCCGATTCGAATCCTCCGCATTCTCGATTTATTCAAAAGGCTCTCCCGACTCTGGTGCCTCTGCTTCTAGAAACCCTCCTCAATCAAGACGAAGATCAGGACGGGGACGACGGGATATGGAACCTCGCGATGGCGGGCGGCACGTGCCTCGGGCTCGTCGCGAGGACCGTCGGGGACTCCATCGTTGATCCCGTAATGAAATTCGTGACTAGCAGGATAACGCTCCCCGATTGGAGATCGAGGGAGGCTGCGACTTTCGCCTTCGGTTCCATCCTCGAGGGACCGAGCCTCCAGAAGCTGTCTCCTCTGGTGAGTTCTGCTTTGGATTTCTTGCTCAACGCGATGAGCGACGAGAGCAGCCACGTGAAGGACACGACCGCGTGGACTCTGAGTCGAATCTTCGAGCTGCTTCATTCTCCGGCGACGGGTTTCTCCGTTGTTACCCCGGTTAACCTCGAACGGATCTTGCGGGTCTTGTTGGAGAGCATAAAAGATGCTCCCCACGTGGCTGAAAAGATATGTGGGGCTATTTATTTCTTGGCTCAGGGATTCGAGGATTCGGGTCCCAGCTCTTCTCTGCTGACACCTTTTCTCCCAGAAATTTTGACTAGTTTAGTTACTACCGCCGAAAGAACCGATGGCAGCGACTCAAAGTTAAGGACTTCTGCGTACGAAGCCCTAAGCGAGGTTGTTCGGTGTTCGAACATACCCGGGACATCTCAGATTATTACCAAACTCCTCCCCGTTGTCATGTCCAAATTGGACCAAACTTTTTCTCTCCCGATAGTATCCTCCGATGACAGGGAAAAGCAAGGAGATCTCCAAGCCTCGCTATGCGGTGTCCTTCAGGTGATTATTCAGAAATTCAGCGGTGATGAAGAAACAAGGCCAATAATTCTTCAGGCGGCGGACCAAATAATGCTGCTTTTCCTCAAGGTGTTTGCTTGCCACAGGTCCACCGTTCACGAAGAAGCCATGCTCGCTATTGGCTCGCTGGCCTACGCCACCGGGCCCGAGTTTGCCAAATACATGCCTCAGTTTTACAGTTATCTCACCACGGGTCTGCAGAATTTCGGGGAATATCAGGTGTGTGCCATCTCCATCGGGGTCGTTGGTGACATTTGCAGGGCTTTGGAGGACAAGATTTTGCCCTACTGCGATGACATCATGAATCAGCTCCTCAGGGATTTATCGAGCGGTGAGCTTCACCGCTCGGTGAAGCCTCCCATTTTCTCCTGCTTCGGAGACGTTGCTCTTGCTATTGGGGAACATTTCGACAAGTACAAAGACTCTGCGATGTCGATGATGCAAGGTGCTGCACAAGTGTGTGCACGTGTGGATAACAGCGACGAGGAGATGATGGATTACGCGAACCAATTGAGGAGGAGCATTTTCGAGGCTTATTCGGGGATTCTTCAAGGGTTCAAGAACTCCAAGAGCGAGTTGATGTTGCCTCATGCTCTTCAGTTCCTGCAGTTTGCAGAAATTGTTGCCCATGACTTACAGAGGTTGACTAACTATTATTCCCTTGTTTATTTACATATAAAAAAATGCCAAATTTGTTATTTTTTCTTTTTTATGTTTTACAGGGATGGAAGTGTAACGCGGGCTTTAGTGGCTGCTTTGGGTGATTTAGCAGATTCACTTGGTTTGCACGTAAAGGCACTGCTCGGTGAACATCAATTTTGGGTTGAGTTGTTGAGGGAATGCGTTGAATCGGAAGACGAACAGCTGAAGGAAACGGCTTTATGGACCCAGGCAATGATTTCACGTTTATTTTCTTCAGGTGGCTAAATTTTTATTTATTTATTTTCTGAAGCTCGTGTGGGGTTTTGGGTTTTGTGAATGATGTGTCCGTGTCCTCCTCTTCTATTGTGTCTTCGAAACGAACTCACTGTCGTCGAGGTCTTCAATGCAAAGCTTTTGGGGTATGTGAGGTCTCGGGTTTTCGAGTCCTGTGTAATGCGGGTTATGGGGGGAATTGATGTGATCATCAAATCTCTCTTCTCTTTGATCTGCAGATTGCGACACAAATTTTGTTGCATAAATTATGGTCAAGCGTATTTCAGTGGCCTTATTATATATCTATTTGGTTGTTGTTTGTTATATACTCATGTTTATCATCGTGAAGAAAAAGGTGGATTATAGTTTCTTTCTTGCATGAATGGGGTCACATGATGTTAGTCAGATATTTTCCAATTAGTTCGTACGATGAATATGACGACACGAAGCTAATTAATTAATCGTTGATTATTAACAAGAAGAGAGAGACACATCCCATGTGTTTAGTGTTGGAAAAATGGACCATCGTTGTGTGCCAATAATGTGTGCTATGGTACCAGTCGTTTAAGTCGTTGCAAGGATGAAATCAATCCATGTACTGTAATAATATAACAGGAACATCAAATATGCCCTTGACAGTGACATTAAAATTATTATTTTTTATTAAAAGTTTAATTTCCGGCAAGTTAACCAATATAAAATTGAAACCGAACCGAATTTAGGTTCGTTATTTGCTTTCTTAAATTCCTCACTACATTGATGTTGCCTGGGATTTATTTAAAAATAATAATAGGCGTGTTTAAATGAAAAAGAAAAAGGGAGAAAGAAATTGACTGGAGAGTGGACACAAACAGAAAGCCACTGACACAAAAACCAACCAACCATTTGACCATGGCATGGCCCCCTTTTATTTATTTATATTAATATAATAATACCTTATTTTCACATCCGCCACGTACCGAAAGATACAAGTATCATATCTCGGACTAACGTACGTATGTCATAGATATTTTTATAATTGCAAGATCACGAGAAAAATCTTTATTACCTCTCTCCTTTTATTTGTCATATTTTCGTCCGTCGTTTGCTTTTTGTTCTTTAGATTTTTTTTTTGACTGAACTGTTGTTTTAGAAGCTTTAATATATTATATATATACACACACACAAGTGAATCATTATAATCATCAGCATCCATGGAGTTAAAGAATAGGAAAACATTCATAAGCTCCATGATGAATCCATCTCTTAATCTCAGGCATGAAGCAAAAGGTGAAGCATTTTACATTCTGTTACAACTATTCAACTGATCCCTTCTTTAATCTCATTTTCCATGTAATAATTATTCTTGAATGAAAAACATTTGATTTATTGCAGCGAAAAGCCAAGGACTGGTGAATCTGTACAAGGACATGGAGGCATGTGCTGAAGAATACGAAGATATACAGGTTATGTGGGATATGATACAACAATCTTCATCTCAGCAGCAGAAGACAATAAACAGCAGCAGCAACAACAAGAGAAGAAACAAGTTATTGAAATTCTGCTTCAAACAGCTTTGAGCAAATTATATCTACTCACCACTGATGTATATGTGTATATTTTCTTGAATTGGGAAAAATTGAAAAAGGGTTGGATTCGGATTTTTCCTCGGAAATGTGTTATTATTACAAGTTCTTGCTATGAACATCATGTTATTATTAAAGCATGATTCGAGGATTACTCTTTCCTTAAAAATTTATTTGCCCTCTTATTGCCAGCAAGCAAGCCTCTCAATATAAAGCATATGTTAGTATTCAAGTTGCGGTTCAAGAACACAGTCGAATAAGCACCAATAAAGACATAGATGAAATAACTTAATTTAATTTTGCAAATGAATATTTTTTTATTAGATCCTGAATGAAGAGAGCTCTTATATAATATATCTATATATATTTATAGAGGGATAATACTCATTTGTCCCCCAATGTTTGCCTTATGAACAAAATTAGTCCCCGATGTTTCAATTGGAATAATTTAGTCCCCATGTTTCGGAAATGAACCAATTTGGTCCAAACTTGACAGAAACCGTCAATTTAGACGAAAAAAATTAACTGTGAGACACGTGGCACGCTGTGATGATGCCACATGTCTATTTTCTGTTAAAATTGACGGTTTCCGTCAAGTTGGAACCAAATTGGTTCATTTCCGAAACATGAGTGACTAAATTGATCGAATTAAAACATAGAGGACTAAATTGGTTCATAAGACAAACATTAAAGACCAAAATGAGTTTTATCCCTATATATATAACTCTAATAGTTGTACACATTTTTACTATGTAAAGTAATGTCTAACACATGAAATGTTGTGAAAGTTAGCATCTTTCCCAAAGTGACATTATTTGAATCAAAATCACTGCTGAATATAGAAAAAATTCATAAAGCTGTGACTCTTCATTTGGAATGTTAATAATACACTGAATGACTTGCAACTTTTTATCTACCAAAAGTTCCAAGACATCATTTTTACAAACAACCTTTAGAACTTGTCCACGACAATCCCATCCCTAACGAACTCGTAAGCATCTCTGTCTCTCGTCCTCCCGATGCCAGCTGAGAAGTAAAGCTTCGATTCGTCCGAAGAAATGCAGCTCACCTTCAACCAGAGGATCACCTTCGTCTTAATTCCCTCTATGTCATAAAATTTGCCCTTCTCTAAGCACCCCGTCACGGTGTTAGAGAATCGGAGCACCGATGAATCCCTGTAACTGACTTCGCACGTAGACGGGATGTAGACGGTGAGCTTCTTCGTTTGCTCGTCGAATTCGTAGATGTTCGCGTCCCGAGGGAAGAGGCCTACCGCGAGGTCGTGGTCCTTGAGGAGCTCGGGCAATGGCTTCTGCATTTTTCCTGAAGAAATGGAACATGAAACACAACCATGATTTTGAATTTCATTGCATGTTTTAGGTTTTTTTACTGGGGCAGAAAGTCGTTTTTTTGTCCCAAATGTTTGGAAAATGGACATTTTAGTTCCTCATGTTCCGAGATGTAACTTTTTAATTTGGGGGTTCACCAGTTAATTTAACTGTTAGTTTGGACGGAATTGTGGGTCGGACCAGTAAATATTACGAGTTGGGCGGTGTCATTATGAATTTTGTCGGCAGAAGAAATTGGGATCTGGTCCGCCAGTAAATTCGTCTAAGCTGACAGTTAAATTAACCGATGGACCAAAGCGATCCAAAATCGATAACATGGGGAACGAAAGTGACATCTCGAAACTTGATGGACAAAAAATGCTAATTTTCCAAACAGTGGGGGACAAAAAATGACATTTGCCCTTGTTATGACAAAATCGAAAGAGGGTAATGACCTTTTATCTTGTTTACGACCCATTTCGCTCCTCCTTCGATGCTCGTCGAAATGGACTAAAATGAAAAAACAGAGGAAGAAGTTCTCCATTAAATTGTGTAACAGAGAAAAATAAAACAGAGGAAATGTGTTTCATTAATCTTGCATTGTGTTCTTTACGGAGAGAAAAAGAAGAGAAAACAGGGGAAGAGGTTCCAATAAAAAGGGGAAAAAACAGAGGAACATCAGATTCTTTCCATTTTTCTTGAATTTGTGTTCCATTGATTTTTTATGCCGATGAATCAAGCAAATTCATATGCAGGAAAATGAATGCCTAAAACTAATAGAAAAATTGAAAAAAAAAGGAAGAGACCTTCTTACATTGATGTCATTGGTGACAGAGGATAGTTCCTTGCTGGCCTTTTGGCCCGTCACGTAAGAACCCACCTTGCCGAAAACTAAATCCATTTTTGGCAACACTGAAAAAAAAGAAAAGAAAACACGTAGATTTTCTATATATTTTGAAGTGCTCTGTAAAAAAATATTCAGAAAAGGTGCCTCCTTTTAGCTTCTCTCTCGCTTGCCAATTAATTAGCTCTTTTGGTGATCTTTCCAAACGAGAGAGGACGATGAAAGGTCTTAAAATTTCTTTTTTCCTAATTTATTTACCCGAATTAATGAAACCACTAGATATTGTGATTCGTAAGAGTTAAACATGTAGCACCACACAAATGGTAAGAAGACCTCAAAAACCTTTATTCCATTCAGTTATTGCAATCACATACATATATGGAGAGAAACTATACACACTGTAAGACATCCATTACAAAACTCACGATCATATGATATAAAATTAATGAAAGAATGATTGCCAAAAAAAAAAAAAAAGAAAACATGACCACATAAAAAAAATGCATAAACAAATCAACGAATATATTATATATATATATATATATATATTATATATTCCTCCAATGTGGATCATTTTTCCAATAAACTTCTTCATGTAGCAGCATCACCATCATCATCTTTAGCAGCAGTAGCAGCAGCAGCCTCGGGCTTAATCTCCTCGAGCCTCCGCAGCACCTCGTGAGCCTCGGGCCTAGCCGAGGGCACCGGGTCCACGCAGTGGAGGGCCACCTTCAACGCATCGAGCATCTCCTCCCCGTCGTTCGAAGCCTCCCTCATAATCTCCACATCGAAAACCTCATTCGTCCACTCTTCTTTAACGATCGATGAAACCCACCGAGGCAAATCGAGCCCTTCGTTGGCCTCCTCGCTCGGGGATTTCCCCGTCAGCAGCTCCAAGATTATCACACCGAGGCTGTACACGTCGGCCTTTGCGGTCCCAACGTTCTTGGCCCTCGCGAGCTCGGGGGCTCTGTAGCCCGTTTTGCCGGCGGTGGCCACGATGCTCGTGTTGGCCGAGCCCGTCATGAGCTTGGAGAGGCCCACGTCGGCGATCTTGGGGTTCGTTTGCTCGTCGAGGAGGACGTTGCTCGACGTTAGATTCCCGTGCACGATTTTCTCATCCCCGTGGAGGTAGCAGAGGCCGCGCGTCACTCCCGTGGCTATGCTCATCCTCGTTGCCCACGTGATGCTGGTCTCGGGACCTCTAGCTGTTGAAGAAAGAAAAAAAAGATGTTGAAAAGGGATAGTAATAATGTAGGGCGAATTCCATTTTTGATCCCTGTGTTTCGAGATGCCACAGTTCTGACCCGTTAAATTAACAGAATGGTCCAAAAACAATAACATTGTGGATTGAAAGTGGCGTATCGAAACATTGAGGGGACAAAAAACGACCTTCGGGAAATTGCCACTTTTGGTCCCTGATGCTTGCACGTTGAGCAATTTAGGTCCCTTATATTTCGATTTGCCAATTTAATTTGTTGTCTGATTTGGGACACTTTTGATCCCTCAGTTAATTTTTCGTTAATTTGGATGGAATTGATCCGGCAGCATCAAGTGTCGCCAAGTGATCGAGCTTCTTTATTTATTTATTTTGAGATAAAATCACTTTTGTCCCCTAATGTTATCCCGTCATTTTGATCTCCAAAATTAGTATATTTCGGAAATATTCCGTCTAAATTGACGGAAATATAACGGAGGTATCAAAATTCTCCTAAGTCAGACAAAAAAAAAAAGGAAAGATGCGTTTTACTTACCGTGGAGGAACGATGCAAGGCTACCGTTGGGCATGTAATCGTAGACAAGAAGCTTCTCTCCTTTCGGCCCCATGTAATAAGCCCTCAGTGCAAGAATATTCCGGTGCCTGATCCTCCCGAGCTCCGCCACCTCAGCTTCGAACTCCTTCTGCGTTTTCGTGATCTTCTCCCTCAGCCTCTTAACCGCCACTTGGTTCCCGTCTTCGAGCGTGGCCTTGTAAGCGGTCCCGTAGCTTCCCTTCCCCATAATCTCCGCAGTGGCACACAGCAAATCGTCCGCCGTAAACACGAACGGCCCGTCGAAGTGCACCAGTTTCCCTCCCGTCTCGTTCCCCGATTCACCCTCGGAGGCCACGGGAATCGCCTTGGAAGCAGCGGACGGTGGCAATTTACCGTTTCGCCCCTTCGATCTCTTCCTCAACAAGCAGCAGAGGAGCACGCAGCAGAGGACTAAAAGGGCGATCAAAAGGCAGCCCGCTGCTATGAGGATGATGTCCTTCGTGCTCAGCTTTCGATGCGGGCCATGGTTAGTAGACGAGCCGGGTGGGGACGGGTTAGCCGTTGGGGCTCGAGAGGAGGGGCACGGGCTCGAACCCGCGTAACCGCAGAGGTGCACGTTGCCCACGAACGAGGTGGAGTTGAACTTCCTCGCTAGGGAGGAGGGGACGGGACCGGAGAGATCGTTGTAAGAGACGTCCAAGAAAGAGAGGCTCGGGGAATCCGATAAAGAACCCGGGATTTCACCGGTGAAGTTGTTCTCGGAAAGATCGAGGAACGTGAGGGCACTCAATTTGCCTATCGAATCGGGAATTTTGCCCGTGAACTTGTTGTCAGCCATGTTTAGGACCGAAAGGTTCTGCAGTTTCTCCATGGATTCGGGGATTTGGCCTTCGAGGTTGTTGCTTTCGAGATTAACGGAAACCAGAGAGGAAAGGTCGAAAAAATTCCCGGGGAGGGTCCCGTTTATGTCGTTGTTCGACAGATCGATCGAAGACAGCCTCGAAAACCCGGTAAGGAACCGATCGGGCACGGGCCCTTCGATCTGATTATGGCTCAAGTTTAAATTTTCTAACATGGTTAGTTTCCCCAGAGAAGATGGGATTTCACCGGAAAGAAGATTGTGATCGAGTGACAAAGATCGAAGATTAAAGGGACCATTTTTCAATTTCCCAACAGGGCCACCCCAAGAATCAGGAACAGAACCGGACAAATTATTGTGATCAAGGGCAAGGAATGTAAGAGAAATCGACCGAGTTAAGCTCACAGGGATGTTGCCGGAGAAGCCATTAAAGCTCAGGTTAAGCCTGTAGAGCCTGGTTGAGTTCGCCAGAGAGGAAGGCAGAGCTCCAGCGAGCCGATTGTTGCTGACGTCAAGAGCCGTCAGCACCGGGCAGTTCCCAATCGAAGGAGGGATCGAGCCCGAGAGGCGATTGTTGAACAGGTAGACGCCTCTGAGGTTGGGTAAGAACCCTAGCGACGCGGGAAAGGGGCCCACCAGGGAGTTGTCGTGGAGGCTGATTCGCCGGAGGGACTGGAGCTGGCCGATTTTCTCGGAGATCTGGCCGCCGAGCCCCTTCCACGGGAGCTGAATCGCGACGACGCGGCCGCCGACGCACTTGATTCCGGTCCAGCCGGAGCAGGCTCCGGAGCCGGACTCGTTCCAGCTGCTGAGGACGCCTCTGGGGTCGGCGAAGGCTTGCTTTAGGGCGGTGAGTGCCTGGTGATCGGAGTGTGCGATGGCCGCCGTCGAGTCGCCGCCGTCGAATTTTTGCCCTGAAACTAGAGTGAAGAGGATTATTAGTGAAGAGAGAAAGTAAACTAAAAAGTGGGGTGGTCGATTCGATTTTGATTTTCTTCTTCTCTTGCAGCGTAAAGCACGATCACTGTCCATGAAAAGTGTGTAATAATTGCTGACGAAGGAGAGAGACGAGCTATGGTAGAGAGGGTGGTGGTTTCAGCTTTTTTCAGGTGTTTGCTTTTATTCGTGGCTTCACCGGTCTGTTTTATTACAGAGGATGATTTAATGGACAAGAAAGGTTTTTTTTTTTCGGGATATGGAAGAAATAGGGAAGTTCTCTGTGTGAGACTGTTAATATGATGAGTTGAAGTGAGGTGTTAGGGAGTCTTAATCCACAACGGCTAGTTTCTAAGAATGGTGCAGAAGGTGGTCAGTGTACGTTGAGAACAGATGCGAATTTGTTAACCCCGTGTTCGACGCGGGACAAGCTACAACGGCTATATTTGGGGTTAAGATGACGTCACACAGACTGGGCGACCGTTACCAACTTTGACCGAATTTTTTTTTCCTTTTTCTCAATTTTGTAGAATGATTAAAGCTAATGTTTTTATTTGATAGTTTCTTTTTTTTTTTCCCTATAAACATACTATATGGCATACGCAGTTTAAGGCCCAATAGCACATTTGCCATTTTAATCAAAAGCCCGTAACCTTTTTTTATTGTCCCGGAGTGGCTATGGACCATGGTTTTAAATCCGATTTTTTTAATCGAGCCGGAAATTTTAGTGGTTTAAGGTTTAATGGTTTAACCGATATAAAATCAGACCGAAGCCGAACCGAATTTCCGACCGGTTCACGATATTTCCGGTCGGACCGGCTGGTCCGGTCCGGTCCGGTCCGGTCTTTAAAACCATGCTATGGACTTGCGCCAGGAATACTCAGGCTCGTTGCACCAGCTACGGGTTTGTGTGCCTCAAACATTGAGTCCCCCAGTGTTGGCTAAGGCTTGAATTGTGGGATAATCTTCAGGGCCGGTGAAAATACCCCACTCTCCATCCAACATCGACACTCAATGTCTTTAACTGGAATCGAACCGTAACCTCCAATTTGAATTACCAGAGACCCATTCACTAGGTTATGCCTTTGGGAGCTAACTCTTAATCTATCTTAGAGCATCTTAAAGATGCGTTCGGTATGCAGAATTCGTGTATGGAAATGTGACGAAAAATTAAGTTAGAGCATCAAACAATTGTACATCACGCTTCGATCGTTGTACCTCTACACCTTTTCTTTTTTTTTTCTTACCGAATTCCGCATACCAAACGCAACTTAAACGACTGCTTGTTATCGTTGTCCTACAAGGGCATTAGCTAGAACATAGACATAACATAAGTCAAGACTTCGCAGCGGTCTTTACTGGGAGAGAGGGCAAATTCCTATCTCAGCCCCTTTTTTCCACAAGTAAAGGGAAATTCCCTCACTATTTACTTGAGTAGTCCACATGAGATTTATGGCTCATTACTATCATTTATCAGACGGATTTAAGACGTATTCATCAGACATCAGGAATCCTACCTCTGAAGTGTGTGACGCAATTAAGCCTCCGTCGGGTCTGCGTGACGCAAGTCTACACCATTATTTACAGAAAAAAAAAAGAAAGGAGAAATTCCTTCCCTTTTCCAATCCCGTGGTGGCCTTTGGCATGATCGTGGAGAATGGAAAGAGAAAATTTCCTCAGCCAACGGGGAGAGAAAAACCTCGCGGTGGTTCCCCGTTGCCAAGCCCAAAGAGACGATGAAGCATAACATATATTTATATTAAGATGCAAAACAGCATCTCATACATTACAATACTGAAGATCATTAACGAAAAAAAAAAAGGATTATGAAGCAATCAGCTATGTAGAGAGCTATAACAAAAACAAAACCAAGTAATCCAACCCACACAGTTCCACATATCTATGGACAATGGACATACACAGGTCGAAATTATCAAAAAAGAAAAAGAAAAAAAATGAGTCTCGATTTTAACATATAGATGTGATATAGCTAAACAAATGTACCTAAAAATTCCATTTTATTTTCTTGACGGATTTCTCGGAACAATCGGAGATCAAACCCTGTTGCCCACAACATTGCCCGGCTGTGCAAAGTTGGCCACCGCCGCATTTCCACCGGTGAAGAAGGAGAGGAGGCCGACGACGCCCGATTGCTGCTCTTGCTCATCCAAGAACAGATCCTCCGGAGCCCTAAACGCGCCGTGGAGGCACACGATGCCGACACCGACGAGGAGGGCGGAGACCAACACAGATCCGACGCTGGTCATGAAGATCACGATCGCCGACAGCACCAGGAGGACCACGAGCGTCTCGAAGTCCGTGAACTGCCGGCCTAAGATCACCAACGGCGGATCCGATGGCTGACGGAAGAGGTACAGGAACATCCACGCCGCGGAAAGCGCCGCGAGGAAGACGAAGGAGATCGGATTCGTGATGAGCGAAAACCCTAGGACGACGGCGATGATCGCGAGGTAATTGACGCGGAAATAGGCGTAGTTCTTCCGGATCCGGAGGGTGGCTTCGGAGAGGGATTCGGGCTTCGACAGGGCGGAGCGATCGAGGAGCTCGGACCACGGGCGGCCGCTCGATAGGGTGGCGCGTGCGCTGGAGACGCTTGAGGATAGGAAATTGCGGACGGAGGAGAAGGTGGAGGGCGGCTGATGGGGCTCGGTGGTGGTTATGGCGGATGGATCGGATGTGGGGAGGGGCTGAGGGGTGGTGATGGGGAGGACTGCGGGGGAGGAGGAGGATTTCGCGGCGGACATTTTCGTAAGCAAATATTATTTATTTATTATTTTTATCTGTCAATTTTTTTTTTCGCTTTTGTGATTTTGCTGGTTATATAGATAGTGGGTGGGATTTGACTGGTTTCGCTTAGGCTGGAAGGGAAAATAAATACATAATAAAAAAAGAAATAAGTAAGTAAAAACTAAATAAATAATGAAAAAAGAAAAAACAAATACTGTGTCGGTGGATCTACGTCATTACATGGGATGACGTTGACTTCGGAACGTACATAAATTAACGCGTTTCTTAGCTTATTATTAAGCAAAGACGCGCTTTGCTTCTTACCTAAATAAAGTTAGAATGATATCTCAATTTGGGCCACATAATATAAGGCCCAATTATCTACCAAGGCCCAAGAATAGTATGGAGCCCAACTAGATGTCGACGAACTAATGACGTCTCTTCTTCTCGGTATTGCGTTCTCAATTTCACTTCCGAGTCCACTCAACAGTCGCCGGTCTGCAGATTTGTCATGGACATTATCAAGGTGAAATGATAATCAATATTCTGTCTATATGTATTCGAAGTCTTTATCTTAGGGGTATTTTTTCATAAATTTTCTGGATGTAAGTGCGGGAAGAGAGTTGTAAAATAATCTGCAGGGTCAGTTTTTTTTAATGTAATTTTGATGAAATTTAGTTCTGAAGTTTAATGGTTTGTGTCAGCATGATGAGGGAGACTTTGGATTGGTGCTCGAGCTTTCCCAAAGTGACCCTTTGTTTGCGAAAAAGAAGGTATGAAGTTTTCTAGTACGAAGCATTTCGTTACTTTCCCCCTTTCTGAAGCTGGAATTACTGTTATCTCATGATAGAAATTGTTCGATGATATGGGCTTTGATCCTGATGGCGCTGTGCGTATCAAAAGCTCCTACACTCAAGATCAGCTGAGGGATTCATTGCATGGTTTGATCATACGAGCAAGAATCATTAGCTTAGATGAGGTAATGTAATATGTTTTCTCCTTCTAAATGTGTTGTGGAATATTATTCGAAATGTGGAGTCGTTCTTGTGTTTTATTTCTTGCAAGAGAAATTTGTTGCCCTCTTACAGAAATAAAAGCCACTTCTTATATCTTCCGTGGTTTATTACACACACAAGCACTAAAATGGTGAATGATGTACGTATGTGTCAGGTGGAACTTTATTTTGACGGGCATATCGGTATCCTTGGTGACTGTATTAGTCCGATAAATGAACTCAAAGCCCTACATCTTATACTTAAAGCCATTGATATGTTGCTCCTCGTCGAGAATAACGCGAAGAAGAACGTACACCAATTTTTCCGTGAAGAAATTATTCGCATGATCGATAAGGTGCGGACGAGATTCCCCCAAGAGACAAAAGTAGTTCATGAATGCGAACGTGGCACCGACAAGTTTTTGTTAGATTGGGCTCTTCAGTGTGGCTTAAAGACAAAGCTAGACATAGCTGGTAAAATTCTTTCTCCGTAAGTTGCTGATTCTTATGCTTGATCAGCTGAAAGAAACGAGATTATTAGGCAGTTTTGTTTTCTCAAATGACAGATGTTGAAGGAGCAGGAAGAGGGCTAGTTGCAGGAGATGACCTGAAAGCTGGAGATATTGCTCTCGAGATCCCTGAATCTATTATCATATCATCAGAGCTGTTGTCTGAATCTGACATGGTAATTTGTTGTTCTTATAATAATCGATTTTCTAGGACGTTTTCGACTCTTCTTCTATGTTTAACTGCTTTACAAATAGATTTGGGTGAATTTTTTTAACAATTTTCTCTGAATGTAGCTTCTTATTCTTGAAAAAATTGAGGGGATTTCAGAGGAGACTATGCTGCTTTTGTGGAGCATGAGGGAGAAGCACAATAGCAATTCCAAATTTAAGTTGTATTTCGACTCTCTACCAGAAACCTTTAACACAGGTATGGAATCTGCCTGTAACCAAACATAAAATTTTGGTTCCATTAATGTCTGTATATCTTCTGATTTAGCATTAGAACTCCATTTTTTTTAACAAAATTTGGATATCTTTCATGGCCCAGGATTGAGCTTTGGTATTCATGCCATCATGGCTTTAGATGGGACCTTTTTATTAGAAGAGAATGTACAAGCCAGAGAGGTATATCATTTCAAGATAGCATCACAGCAGTTGCATCGAGCACACTGTGTATTGAATTTAGCCTTTCTTTTTTTCTGCTACATCCATTTTTTTTAACTATGGGCATCTCACTGCATCTTTTTTCTCATTGCAGCACATACGAGTTCAGTATCATGACTTGTTTCCTTCGTTGAGCAATAACAATCCCCATATTTTCCCACCGGAGTTCTTTACTTGGGAGCAGTTTTTATGGGCTTGCGAGTTATGGTACTCGAATAGCATGAAAGTCATCTTCCCAAATGGGAAGCTTAGGACATGCTTGGTCCCGGTAGCTGGATTCCTCAATCACTCGGTAATTTTATTCTCCTCTATATTCGCGTGTGTTTTAGAGAGCGATGGAGAGATTGAGAGAGATTTCTGATGATACTCCCTCCTATGAATCGTTTCTTTCCTGTTGATTAACAGACTTGTCCACACATTATCCATTACGGAAGAATCGATCCAACCACAAAATCTCTGAAGTTTCCTCTCTCGAGACCTTGCAACCTGGGAGAACAGTGCTTCCTTAGTTATGGAAGATTATCCACTTCTCACCTCCTAAGCTTCTACGGCTTCATGCCTCAGCAAGACAATCCATACGATATTATCCCACTTGGTACCTCACTCTCTCTTGAAAGAAAAGAAAAACTCAGCTTCTATCTTAACATTGCATAGATTCTTACACGTTTCATCTATTAATTGCAGACATCGACGTAGACGTAGATGAAGATGGAGAGAACGATTTGTCTTGGAGCTCTCACATGGTTCGTGGAACATGGCTCTCGAAAAACCAACACGAATTCCCTTACGGGCTTCCATCTTTATTGTTGGATCATCTGCGGAGGGCTTCGAACCCGTCCTTGGACCTAAACAGCCCGGTAAACATAAGACCACCTTTCTTCCTTCACTTTGAAACTGTCTGTACAGGGTTTTTTTTTTCAAATGATGGTCTTTGACCAAGTCAAATTTTAAACTATTGCCTCCTTGACCGGTCTTTTTAGCCAACTAGCTTAATTTTAAGGGTATTTTCACCATTTTATACAGCAGGGTACCACCTTTACAACAGGGGGGGGGGGGGGGGTACCCTGCTATATAAAGGGTACCTAACGATCAGGGTACCCTTTGTATCGCAGGGTACCCTCCACCAACGATCAGTTACCCGTTTATACAATCATTGTTCCTTTAGAATTGTTGCATAGGGACTTAAACCCGTCACCTGTTACTTGGATGACTGACTACACAATCACTATTTTACACCCCACTCGCCCTCGCTTAAATGTTTCGCGTTTAACACAACAACATATTCTGTTCCCAGTTAGTATTTGGATATAACGGTCTTTCCGCACTTGGGGGCTATTTGTTTAAAATCCATTTGCTCATAGGCTATTTACTTAAATACTGCCATATATCTTTAGCTTCCGTTTATAGTTGTGCATCATTTGCTTTCTTTTTTTTTTCAGACAGGAGAAGTGTTAGAAGCGGACCTAAACGTGATCATGGATCTGAGTTCTACTTTCGAAGCCATGCTGGCGGACCTCGGCGACGAAGCACTAGAAGACAGGTAATGGCTCCAACTGCTGCTGCTTCAATGTTTGATGAACACTTCTTTTTTTTTTTTTTGAAGTCATGAAAAAATAATGCTTTGTTGCGTCTGTTTTATATATTAGGGAAGATGTTACTTGGGATTTAGAGCTTGCATTGGATTTCAAGCAGCTGCAGAGGAGGATACTGTCGTCGATCTTAACCTCTTGCGGCGCTTGCTGTAAGAAATTAAACTCCCAGCTCAAAAACCTTGCCTAGTAAGTTCATTTATGTTTCTCTTTTGCCATCATTCAATTTTAGCTCTCAATCTTGGAAGAACTTAAGGAAAAATAGCCGCATAATTTCCTTCTTTTTTTTAACTCACTAACTTGGGAACTCATAGTAACCGGCTATGAGGCCTAATTTTTTTTGTTCTAAAGCTGGAAGAGTTTTTCATATTTGGAAAATATTATTCATCTAGTGACGAGGACAACAACAGAGACACCATCGCAGAGAAAAAAAGATACAGAAAACATAAAAAAGCTCTTTGCATACACCTCTCTACACATACCAAAGCAGAGCATCATCATCATATACTAAAATGTTCCAAATGATTTTCCTCTGATTTATTTACAGCTCCTCACTGCGGCCTCCACGGCCCATGGCTGCATCCTTAACATCTTTGGACCTCTCCTTAGCAGCCTCAGCTCTCTCCTTCACAGACTCCACAGACTCCCCTGTTTTCTCCTTAATAGCCTCATAACCTTCCATAGTCATATCCTTAACCCTGTGCAGCTCCTCTTTCCCTTCTTCCTCCACCTTCCTCCCCAGCTCCGCAGCCCTCTCCTTGGCCTCCTTTGTCTTCTCGTTCACTTCCCCAATCTTCTCAGAAGCTGTCTTCTTCAAATCCCCTGTTTTCCCCGAGGCCTTGTGCTTCGTTGCCTCAGAGGCCTCGTAGGCTTTGTTGGTCGCATCCGAAAGCTTCTCTGATGTATAATCTTTAGCACCTGCACGAACATTTTCTGTGTTAGTTAGAAGAAACCCAAGAAAAAAAAAATGATCTTTTTTTTTTGAAGTCAAGAACTGTGTTAGTAACTAACTACCTCCAGCGGTATCTGCTACTTTGTCTTTTGCCGTATAGGCTTTATTTTTCGCGGCTTCAGAAGCCTCGTACGCTTTGTTGGTCGCATCCGATATCTTCTCGGAAGTGTAATCCTTTGCACCTTCATGAATATTCATTTGCTTTCCATGTTAGAAGAACATAAAGATAAATGCTCTGTTTTTTTTCTTTTTGAAGTCATGATTTGCTTTGGATTAACTTTACCTCCAGCGGTATCTGCGCCTTTGTCCTTTGCAGCTTTGGCCTCCTCTAATTTTTCAGAAGCCGTCTTCTTCAAGTACCCTGTTTTCTCCGAGGCCTTGTGCTTCCCCTCTTCGGAGGCCTCGTAAGCTTTGTTCTTCGCATCGGAAACCTTCCCCGAAGTATAATCCTTGGCGCCTGCAAGCCCATTTGTTTCTCACGTAAAAAATCAAGAAAAAAAAATGATCTTTTTTTCAAATCGAGAAGTGTGTGTGATAGTGTAATAACTACCGCCGGCGGTTTCCGTGGCTTTGTCTCTCGCAACTTTGGCTTCCTCTAATTTTTCAGAAGCCGTCTTCTTCAAATCCCCTGTTTTCTCCGAGGCCTTGTGCTTCCCCTCCTCAGAAGCCTCGTAAGCTTTGTTCTTCGCATCCTCTGTTTTCTCCGAAGTATAATCCTTGGCACCTGCGTGAATATTCGTTTCCCATGTAAGAAATCAAGAAAAAAGAGCTTTTTTAAGGTGGGTTCTGTGTAATAATAACTACCGGCGGCTGAATCCGTGACTTTGTCTTTTTCCGCTATGACGCCGTCGACGGAAGCATCGGAGGTTTCTTTAGCTTCCTTGGCACCAAACCCGAGCCCCTCGGCGATCTTCTCCTTAGCCCACTCCCCCCACGACTCAGAGCTCTCTTTGGCGTCGTTTGCTGCCTCCGTAGCTTTGTGCTTCGCGGCCTCTACGTACTGATCGTCGACGTTGTCGTCGGTGTTGGTGGCGGTTAGCTTGCAGTTCACGGCGACCGCCGCCGTGAATAGGAGCGCGGCCAATAGAAAAGCATTCGTCTTCATTGGTTGTTTTTTGTTCCTCTCGTCGGAAAAATCTTCGCGTTGAAGAGTGAATTTACGTCTCTGCCGATTTATATAAAAATGTATCGCTTTTTAAAATCCCTTTCGCCTGAAACAATCAAAGGACTTCGGATGATTTTGTAGGCAAGGAAGGTATACGTACTCCTATATATAAGCTTTTTTATTTTTCAGGCATGCTCTGAAATTAGAAAGGACCTTTGTGTAATTTCGGGCATCGAAAGAGGTTGTCCGATTGAGGAGGTGACGAGTGGCAGCTTGGTGAGGTAAATACTCAACACGTATACCTTTTATCCATTGGTAATCGGTCTCCATGTGTCGGATAATATATGAAGATTGTAATATTTTATTTTAATGATAAATCTACCCGGAGATTCAAGATTGTTCTATGTGAACCGACATGTTCTTGGATAAAAGAAATTAAATAAAATCGATCCTCGATGTCATTAGTCAAGGTGGCAACATGGCGGATCGCCCTTTACTCTCTCATGGAATGATTGAGAGATTTAAGAGTTTAAATATAAATCGAATATTGAGGCCACACGTCTCGAGTTTTCCGCCGAAAACGCGTAATATCGAACCTGGCGAATTACGGCAACATGAGCGCTTATTTGTTCTTTGCAAATTGCTTGCATTGGTGATAGTTTTTTTCTTTCTTTTTACTCCGGGCCTAACCTATCTAGTATTTTCGAACACAAGTATCATAAATTCTACGGTAAAAATTTGATTCAAACCATTATGTTTAATGCCACGAAGGATTATCCCTAATTTAATAATACAATTAATTTCGAGTTGAAATCATGATTCCACTGTTAATTATCCCCTAAATTGCTTCAGTTGCAAAATTTACAGTCATAAAATTGCCAACCTTAATTAAGGTGTTCCCGAAATGCCCCTCATCTAAACATACCAAACTAAAAGGAAGCCATATCATACAGAAGCCTTGTTGCTGGTTACTTTAAATTATTACATCTTCATCATCAGGCAGAGATAAAAAGCTTGGGAACACAGAGAAATACATAAGAAAAACATTATGTTACAAGAATCGCCGTGTATGCGACATAAAAACATATGTATAATTGATTTTGGAGTAACAGGCGAAGAGATCTTGGGTTGCTCGGCTAAGGAACTATATATGTTACACAATGACCCAAAAGACGATTCGTAATTTCGTCAAGTAATGAACAAGTGTCACTTCATAGAGCTTATTTTTCTTCTTTCTTTTCGTTTTAATCAAGGCTATATGTTATTTTTTTTTTTTTTAAGTTGACGACACGATTATATTTTTAGTTTTTTATATTTGGGAGAGTGGTATCTTTAACGCAATTATAGGACAACAACCAATGCTAGAAAACCTAAATCCAATGGAGAAAGGTCTATGTGACGTTTGAACAAATTTGGTGTAAATCAGCATCGACTAATAGAAGCAATTTGAGGACAATTAACGTCCGAAACTTAATTTCAGTACGAAATTAACACATGTGGGGTGCACATGACAATTAATGTGAGGGAATATTCCAGGTGATATCAAGACAAATTCGATCCAAGTCAACATATTTGGTGCCACATAGAATTTTTCCTAATTTAATTAAGTACGGTTGCATACTGAAATTATATTTACTGCATTGATTGTCCTCAAGTTATTAAATATAAATGACTGAAAAAATAACAAAGACATATAGACAGAACCTTGTCGCCGGTTACTTTGAATTATTACATAATCATCATCATCATCATCAAATACAGGAGAAAAACATTAAAAGGTCAACGTATCTACTTCCTCTTGATCAACAAACAAAAAGGAAGAAGACTCTTTATCTAACAATCGAAGCACTCTTTTTTTGTTCCACATCCTATGAATCACATGCTTCAGATATTCCTCTTCAGACAGTGTAATGCTGCTGCATCGTCTCGATGTCGAGCCCTTTGAGCTTCACAACCGACTCCACGTGGCCCTTAAGCGTGTGCAGCTCACGCAGCCTAAAATAACAGAAGCAAAAGCAAATAGGCAACGAAATTTAATAAAAACTTCGCATTAATACAATTTTATTGCATGCAATTGCTCTTTTTTCTCTTACCTTGCAATCTCAGCCCTCCTCTTAGCTTGCTCCGCGATTTCAGACAGTTCCCTGTAACTGCTCTTCTCGTTGATGATGTTGGCGGCGTCCGGCGTTTGAAGCCCGTGCAGCGTCCTCTGCGCGAGGGCCCACTGAGCTTCCCTCTCCTCTCTGCCGTAGTCTTTCTTTGTAGTGAAAGCAGTCTGTTTTTTTGGCATTTATTACAACATAAGTTGAAATAGAATAGAACCAACCAATTAGCTGTTGGGAATCAAAATCCCCTTTACCCCGAAAAACCCAGGAGCCCAAGCCTAAGTGGGATTTCACTCAGAAAACAATTGGCAACTGAGGGAGTAGAGTAAGTAGCTCACAAGGTTATAAGTGGGTTCCAACTATTTTATCCAACGGATGCGGGATTGAGTTTGATACCCATACAGACAGTAACAACACATCTTTGTTAGTTTATTTACTTACCTTGTTTTCGTACAAGTTCTTCCATGCGTTTCCGCTTAGAATGTAGCGAACGGCGAATTTAATAACGTCGAGGGGGACGTAGAAGACGACGCTGTACAACCAGATGACACCGGCCCATCCCCACCCGCAGCCTTTGATTCTTGCGAAGCCCCAGTTCGCGTAGACGGCGATTACAGTCGCGACCTAATTAGTACACGATAAAACATATGTATAATTGCTACTTTTTTCATTGTAATTACACGATAAACGTAGTGAAGATCATTCGTTTTATTACCAGTTGTGCGATGATGAAAGCAGCCATCAGCAGAAGCCCGGGGCGTTCGATGAACGACCAGCTTCGGGACCTCGTGACGAAGATGAGGGCTTGGCTTACGATGCTGACTTGTAAGTAGAGAGCAGCCATCATCTGGTCGTCGTTGTCTCTTATGTTGCGAACGCCGAATTTGTCCTGCGATTTTGATTAACAAGAAACAAAGAAGTTGTATCAAAATCCCGATAAAATCGAGGAAAAGAATGAAGAAAAGCATTAATCTTTGATGTGGGCTTACGGGGAAGAAATTCGTTTTATGCATCAGCCAGAAGAATATGACCGTCATAACCGCGAGATAAGTCCCGAGGAATATGCCTGTGGTGAAGATCTCCTTCAGTTTCCAGCTATCTGGCAATGGAGATGGCTTAACTCTGTCCTTTGAAATGGTCATAATTGTACCTAAAAAAGAAAACAATTTTGTTATTTTTATTTGTTTCTCAGAAGCATTTTACCATGAAAATCATAAGCTGTAATAAGCCTTAGTTAATAGAGGCTTATTCTTTTCTTACCATCATTGAGGATGGCAATGATGAGAACCATGAAAGGAGAGAAGTCGAATTTCCAGATCAGAGCGATAAGCAGGAAACCAAGCTGCAAATAAAAGATCGATCAATACGCATCGGACGGGAAACTATCGAATAAATTCGTATTTCCGAAAACATAAACAGTGAAAGACATATACGTACCACTATACGAATGGTGATCGAAACCGCATAAATCTGCACAGAAAGAAAGATTTTCAATTACGGGTATCATGTTGGAGATACAATATAAAATTAAAAAAAAATGATAATTCAACATGGTATAAGAGCTCAGATGCCAAAGAGGTCTTGGGTACGAATCCTCACGACCACTCATTTAAGAAAATTACACGTGCAAGGCTAGATAATAAAGAAATCATACTAGACATGAGGGATATACAATTAAAAATGATACACTCCTCTGAGCGTAAGCTTTTAGGTGAAGTGGTCATTCTTATAAACATATCATACCACGAATCTGACAAAAGAAAGAATCGAAAGAAGTAGCTAACCGTATAGTTCTTCATCCTCTGGAAAATGGCCCGACTCGTTAGGACGGCGCTGATGATGACGCTGAGGCCGGGCTCCGTAAGAACGATATCCGAAGCGCCCCTCGCGGCGTCCGTCGCATCTGCCACCGCGATGCCGATATCCGCCTTCTTAAGGGCGGGAGCGTCGTTGACGCCGTCACCCGTCATGCCCACTATGTGCTTACTCTCTTGAAGCTTCTTCACTATTTCGTACTTGTGCTCTGTTCGTCGTTTTTTCGAGAACGAGCGTGATTTTTCGATTATTTTTGTAACGGGAAAACGAGGGAGAAGGCCGTTTTTGGTCTCCAATGTTTGGGATATGGGCGTTTTTTGTTACCATGTTTTATAGTCCCCAATGGTACCGATTTTGGGTTGTTCTGGTCCAGGTTAACTTAACCTTTAGTTTGGACGAAATTACGGGTCGCGCTAGCAAATATTATGGGCCAGGCCGGACCAACCAGAATTTTGTTGGCCGAAGAAAGGGGGACTTGGCCCGGACCATGGACTCGGGCTGACCCGGCCCGTAATTCCGTCCAAACTAGCGATTAGATTTACCAGTGGACCCAAACAACCCAAAATCAATAACATTTGGGATTGAAAGTTGCACCTCGGACCGTGAAGGATAAAAAAAGCCCATTCTCCAAACACTGGGGGGCCAAAAATGGCACTCGTCAGGAAAACAAAAAAAAAATATCGCACCTGGGAAGACTCCGGCGAACCCATCGGCCTTCTCGATCAGTTCTTCGACGGGTAACCCCGCTATGGTCTCGTCCTTGTGTTGGCCGAGCAGAGAAGCTGACGGGTACATGTTGACTCCCATCCCGAGCCTGCGGCCCGTCTCCTTAGCAATGGCGAGCTGATCGCCTAAACATTGTTCGGTTTTTTTTTTTGAGGATTTTAAGGAATCGGTTAGCTGTAATAGGGTTATCAATTTTTGCGATAATTCGATGATGTTTTGTACCGGTAATCATCTTCACGTTTACACCGAGATGAAGCGCCCTTCTAATAGTCTCCGCACTGTCGTGCCTCGGAGGATCGAAGAGGGATAATAATCCAACGAACTCCCATGGACCGCCCGGGCTCTCCTTGCTCTTCGCCGGTACTTCCTGAAAAAGTAAAGAAAAAAGCACACACACAAAAAAAACTGCCTTCAGTGACGGTGGTTCCTCTTCTTACCGAATATACACGAACCCAAGAGATCGAAAAAAATATATATATAAAAAAAAAAGAAAAACTAAAAAAACCTGTCTAGCAACAGCCAGAGATCGAAGGCCGCGCTCCGCGAATTTGTCTATGACGGAATGAACCTTCTTCTTCAGGTCTTCTCTGCAGCCGCACAGCGTCAAGATCTGATTCATTCGAGAACGACAAAGAAAGCTATTTACGTTCGAAACTTTTTTTATCCATACTTATAAACACTAAGGCTCCGCTTGGTTTGTGGATTACGAAAATAAAAGGAAAGGTGGATGTTCGATGCGCTAACTTAGTTTTCCGTCGTGCTTTCCACACACGAATTCCGCATACCAAACGCACCATAAGGCTCCGTTTGGCATAAAGATTCCGATGTAGAAAAAAAAAAGGCAACGTGCAGTGTAATGACACTCGAAGCGCGTATCACTGCTTGATACACTGACATAGTTTTCCTTTGTCTTTTCCACGCACGATTCCCGCAAACGGAACCTAACCAGAAAACGAAAAAAAAAACGGGATTTAATTTACCTGCTCGGGAGCTCCCTTGCTCGCCCGATGCCAGTCGCCCTTCTCGTCAACATACGTCAGCGCGGTCCTCTTGTCCACGGGATTGAACGGGAAGAAATGAACCTCCCTAATTCCCGCCCGCGCCTAAATACATCAAAAAAAACCCCAAATTCATCCACCGCATTGCTCGAAAACAAAAGCCAAAAACACCGAAAAAAGAAATTCAAAGAAAGAACAAAAAACCTCTTTAGGATCAGCGAGAGTGCCCACAATAGCACCATCAATCGCATCCTGATTCTCGGTCCTCGAAGCCCTAGCAGCCAAAATCAGCACCAAATCGGGGTCCACCCCCCTCGCGAAGACCTCAATCAAAGACTTGTCAACGGTCAACTTATTGAGAGTCAACGTCCCCGTCTTGTCGCTGCACAGCACATCCATGCCCGCCATTTCCTCAATCGCAGTCATCCTCTTAGTAATCGCCCCCTGCTGAGACAATCTGTGGGACCCAATCGCCATGGTCACCGACAGCACCGTGGGCATCGCGATGGGAATCCCGCCGATGAGCAGCACGAGGAGATTGTCGATCCCCTGCCTGTACTTGCGGCGCTGGATCGGGTACATCACGACGATCTCCACGAGCATCCCCACCGCGATCGAGCAGATGCAGAAGTTTCCTATGGCCGTGAGAACCTTCTGGAAGTGTCCGACCTGGTGTGTGCTGTCGACGAGGTGTGCGGCCTTGCCGAAGAAGGTGTGAACGCCGGTGGCGATGACGACGGCCTCGATCTCGCCCTGCTTGCAGGTGGATCCGGAGAAGACCTCGTCGTAGGGGTTTTTGGTGACGGGGAGGGACTCGCCGGTGAGTGCGGACTGGTCGACCTTTAGGGCGTCGCCTTCCAGGAGGCGGGCGTCGGCGGGGATGATGTCGCCGAGCTTGATGCTTATGATGTCCCCCGGGACTAGGATCGACGCCTCCTGCTCGCTCCATCGGCCGTCTCTGAGGACCTTCGATCACAGATATAAAACCACGGTTGGCTGATTAGACTCTCTACACGAAGGCTAAAAACTTTGAAATGTTTGCTTCGAAATTTGTGGTGGGGAAGTATAAGGATGGTTACTTTTGGCTTAATTAATTTTTGCCCTAAATTAAATGGTTTAAGAACGATAGGATAATAATTTTTAAATGGAAGTAATTTGAGATCGATACGAATTTCAATTTCAGGTCATTAAGTTTCGGAACTGACAGACTATTATTTCGTCAATCAAACTAAACTTTACAGAAACTGAAACAACTTGAGGACATATTGTGTGGTTCAAATTTTAAACGAATTGTCCTCAAATTATTTTAATTTTGTAACTTAATGTCCTAAAGTTACAAAATTTAATTTAGGTGAATTTCAGTTAGCGTAAAATTATCACCGTCTAATTTAGGTGACCATAAAATGTCTCCCAAACATATAGACCTAAAAAAGAATCAAGCCATTACTTTTTGGTCATGGTCATCCAACTTAGAGTTTACAATATAATGACACTAACTCTAAAAACAGGAGTAATTTAAGGACATGGAGTTTGAAAACATAATTTTTGGCCGAAAGATTGATAAATTTTGGCGGAAACATTGATATGTGATCGACACATGAGGGTTCCTCAAATTGGTTTAATTATGAAAGTTAATTTACTTAAATTAGAACAACCTAAGTTGGATATACCGAAAGTGCTGCCCAACAAAAAAAAAAAACAAAAGTAGTCAACCGATATGTATAATTTTATCAACCACCATTAAATCATCATGGTTAACGATGAACCGAATTATTATTATTATTATTATTATTATTATTATTATTATTATTACCTTGGTCTTCGGGGCGAGGCCGGCCATGAGAGCGGCGGCGGCATTACCAGCGTTGTTCTCCTCGATGAAACTGATGGTGGAGTTGATGACCAACAAGGCAAAAATCCCGACAAAATCCTGCCAATCGGGCGGCTTGCCACCGCCGTTGGCCAGGGCTATGGCCATGATGGCCGCAGCCTCCATAACCCACGAAAGAGGGTTCCACATGAACCCGAGGAACTTGAGGATTTTGCTTTCCTGATTTCAATATTATTGAATAATTAGCATATAATCATATTTGTGGCCCTATAATATATCAAAACATAAAATAAAATAAAATTAAAAAAAAAAACAAATTCAGACACGCACCTTTTTCTCTTCGAGCTTGTTGAGGCCGAAGATCCCGATCCTCGTTGCTCCTTCGTCGGAGCTCAGCCCCTCGCGCGTGCATTTCAACTGCTCGAAGACTTCGTCTATCGGGGCTTTTTCCTGCAGTTATGGAATCGATGAGTGACAACCATGATTAACACTACTATGTTGGTTTATTTAATTTTTTATTTCTTTTTTATTTTTCATCTAAAAATACAAAGTTGACTTTTTTTTTTAACGGCTAGATGAGGCCCACTAGAGGCACTCAGATCCTTACAACATGTGACCTTCGGGCTTCCCCCCATAAAACCAGAAACAAAACGACATGAAATCGAATTAATTGGACCCATTTCCGGCGTTGACTTCTGATACATATATGACAAAATACGCAGATCTTCACTTCATGAAAGCATGCAATGATGAAAATAATGAAGAAAAACAAAGGATTTTGTTGAGTTATTTTACCAGATCAATAGTCTCATTCTTGATCTGCTCGAGACTTAACGCCATGTTGAGTTTGGTCGGAGAACTTCAGAATATATTTGTCTCTTCCTTTTTCTTACTACAATAATATCTTTTGAGAGAGAAAGGGGGAGGAAAGAAGGAGATGATAGAAATTTGTAAAAATGACTGTAAGAGTGAATTTAAAGTGAGACACATTTCTTATATATATATATATATATATATATATATATATATATATACTTAGTTAGAGAGATGATACCTGCCGTAGTATGTTACGCGATGGCTCTCAACTCAAACTCCCTCCCTCAACTAGCCCGTCCCTTCGCGATCACTAATGAATTGTATTATTATATTATGTATCCATTGTAAAGATTTAAATTTTTTATTAAATTATTGAACCTTAAAGATGGGTATTTGAGAAATAATTGTGGTAATTAAGCAGCTGTGTTATTACCGTTTACCAATTTGTATACACTAATGTTACTTGGGGTGCGTGAAATGATGGTACACCCTCCTTTTTTATTGTTAATTTATTTAACATTATTGGACCAGAATTCAAAGTTATTACGAAGGCTGCCTTTTCATTTTCGAAGCTAAAAAACTCCAAGTGGCAGTTATGGGTTAGTTTTTATGGTTGAAGAGTCTTCTTGATAAATTAAAAAGAAATATGTACATATATGTGTGTAAATTAAATGATCTTGATCTTTCGACCTAGAGATTGTGAAAATATTTAATAAAGGGCTCTGATGCACCTGCAGCACAGACTCATTAAAGTAACACTTTGCAATATTTGCTAGAAATTGTGATCTAATTAAACGTTAGTACACAAAGATCGATGTTATAGATTGAAATTGGCTTCATGTGGCGGTCGATATAGGTACATATATATAGTAATATTTACTTATTTATTTCATGAAATCTCAGTTACGATCCTTGACGCAGTCACTCACAAGTCATAAAGAAATGTGGATATAATAGGTATTATCGTTTTAAATAAAAAAATAATAAATCTAGCATATATATTCACTAATTTAACTTTTGGCCCCTACGAACATGATTAACAGCTCTAGAGATTATTTCTGTGTATTCTGCCAATCCACGTTGACGGTGTGGGGCATATGTACCGCCAAAAATTGTATAAACTGATATAATTAGCTGAATATTCAAATCATTCTTTTATTAAAATAGATGATTATGATTATCTTATGACAACATTGGAAAAATAGGATCTTATTTTAAATGTAAATTATGTTTGAAAGTCGATAATATACTTCAATTATTTGAAAGTAGCACCTGGTAGTTAGTGGAAAACCATATGCCCAAATTACTTTATCGGTTTTAAAATAAATAATATGAACTTATCAAATAATTGTCCTGGCTGTTAGTTATTTTTAAATTATCGTTCCAATATTATTGAAGTTTTTTTATGTTGTAACTTTGTAAAAGTAACGTCCAAATGGTGCTTATAAATAGTATATTTTAATGTGTATATATATACACACATGGAACGTGATGAAGTCAAAATAAAAAGAGCCGCATACGCATAAATATCTAGTTTGCACTTGTCATTTACGACTAGTCAAAAGGCCATCTTAACTGTTGACAAAAATCAATATTTTATCTACTAATTACAATTTATCGTGACCCCTTAAAAAATATAAATACAAGGGATCCTAGAAGTTCATATCATTTCCCCCATTAATCATCAAATTTTTAATTCGTCTCAACGTGGGATGTATTATTGTACATTATTTCATTTCTATAATAATTCAAAGGCAGGCATGGGTCAGTGTCTCTTCTCTATAACATACTTCATGCTCGAAATATTTATATAATATATGATATATCATATTAATTAAGATTAATTAATCAAAATGAAGTCATTGAAGGCATGTGACGCATTATTGTACATTTTTAATCGGTAAAATCAAAATAGGGACCATTGCTGACGTCACAACAATAAGATATTATGGTGTAATTAACAGCTCTCCATATGCATAATATCTTACTCCGGAGAAACATATATTCATAATATCATAAAATAAAACCTACACATTTGTATCTATCCATATGTGAAAAGGAAATCATATCTACTACTTGAATCATCAGTTTGGGTCAAATAATAAACTAATGCAATAATACAAGGGAACCCAAATACGTAATAAATACGAGTCGAATCTGAACACGGGAACATCTTGATTACAAAGTTATGTTCAATTGGTTTTATAGTGGAATCTTACATGGACTAATAAGGTATGTTTTATGGTATTAATTAAGGAGATTTTTATTTATCAAAAGTTTGAACTCTATAATTTAGTATTCTCACTAATAATGTTTTAGCCTAGTTAACTGCCTAACTTGCCCAGCTTAATATGTTTCTGAAGGGACAATATAGTAATATTATAATTGGGTCAACGCTGAATATTCAAAATGATAATTTTATTATGTTTGGGCTGTAAGTTGCCTAGCTTTATAATGATGTGAAGAGATAATGTTACTATATTTTGAGTTAGATAAAACCTTCCCTCTGGCAAATTATCATTAGAGATGTTTGTGTCGCATTTGATCTCTGAGATCGTCAACTGGCTTTTAGATTTTCGTTGACTTTGTGAATCTTATTTAAAACCATGCAGGCACGTATATTTCTTAATTTCTTACATGGTGTAGGCTCTGCTGTCTCTCTCTCTCTATATATATATATAAATAATATATACATTAATTTTATTTCTGATTCAGAACTCGTTCTATTTGGATTAGTCCGAGTACCGTCACTGAAAATAGTTTTGGATTATTGCACCAAGTATATATGAACAAAATGAAGTTACGTACAAAAATTCAAAATTGATTACATATAAAATATATTCAATATCGAAATATATTATCGAAACCCAGATTCGTCAAACTATTAATATAGAAGTCGGCAGATGTTTCAAGGCAAAAAACGGAACTCTCGCCTGGCCATGCAAAAGCTTCAATAATGAATTTTACATAGGAAGTTTTATTTTAATACTGTTCTTAAAATACCACTCTCATAAATATACGTGAATAAAAATATAATTAGGCCACTAATGAAGTTTTTTACATAGAAAGTTTTATTTTTAATTGAGAAAAAAAATACAAAAAAACACAGTATTTTGCATGAAAACACACGCCCGAAACAAGGACATAGAGGACTTTCGACTTCTCTCAATGAACTCAGAATACCCAAAGCAGAAGGGGAAAAAGGAAAAAAAAAAAAATGCAAGCTCAAAGCAAAGCCCGGAACAAAAAGAATTTAGGAAGAAAAAAACGAAAAATTTCCCGACAATTCAAAACTCATTAACTAATTTCAAGTTGTTTGATCTCCATATTTCATCAGGTATAAATTTGTACGGCTTCAAAGGGAACAAAAGCAGCTGAAAATGCACTGATTTTGTTCTCCGCAGCTTCGAGTTTCTTGAATCTGCAGAATCTATCGCAAAGCACGAGATTTTTTTATCTTTAGAACAACTGAAGAGACATCTTAAGCTTGTTCTGTTTCCATTTGGGCAGCTTGTTGAAGACATCCTTAGTAATCCCAAACTTCTCCTTAAATTCTTGTGCGGATAAATACGTCTGCAAGAAAAAAAAGTACGCATAGAGTACGTATGACGTATCAGAAAAAAATAAAAAAAAAGATTTATATCGAAAGATCCATTCTTTAAAAAAAAAATGCAATACCTCTCGCTTCGTTACATCAATGTCCGAGACCGGATCAGACGAGGTTGTCTTGAGACGTTCGTATGTATATATCAAAAGCCCTTCCTCGTCCTCAGCTTCGTTTTCCTTTACATCCTCTTGAATTGTCTCTGGCTTCTTAGGCTTCGATTCTTCTACTGGATTTTGCTTCAGTAGAGGCTCGGTTTTCGGTTTGGGTAACTCGGGGCTCACTTCAACAACACACAGTACCGAGTTTTTCGATAAGATATACAAGTACAAGCATCTGACTCAATAAATTGTTGAACAAAAGGTTTAACTATATTTTTAGTCTTGTATATTTGGGGGATTGGCATTTTAGGACACCTAAATTAGGAAGCGACAATTTTAGGACAACAAGTTCAAAAATTGAAGCAATTTGAGGACACTTAAATTAGGATATGACAATTTTAGTACAATAACTTTATAAATTGAAGCAATTTGAGGACACCTAAATTAAGCGCTGCGATTTCAGGAGATTAAGTTTTCAAAATTTAAGCAATTTAAGGACAAAAAGTTTCAAAAACTGGCATTAATTGTCCTCAAATAGCTTCTTCAATTTTGAAACGTACTGTCCTAAAATTGCAACCTTTGGTGTCCACAAATTGCTTCGATTTTTTAAACTTATTGTCCTTAAAATTCACGTGTCTTTATAACCCACCACCCCTAATATACCGTGCTAAAAAAATAACTAAGCCTAATAAAAATCATACCTTTGACAGAGCGGGGGAAAATGAACTCGCGAGCAGGCGCTTGTTGCTCGAAGGACGAACTCGAGGCTGTTACCGAAGCAGATCTTGGAGCCAATTCAGCGGATTCGGGCGTCACCGACTTGGGATAAATGTTCTTTCTCGCCATAGACGGAGGAGTCGATAGATTTCGCGCGTTGGGATTTTCGAAATTAGCTGCTAGAGCGTTAAAGGCCGGCGATCGTCCTCTTACACGAACCCTGTCGGGACTAAAAGACATGCTTCTAGAACGTTGGGACGATTTGTCCGGTAAAGCGGATCGTCCAGTGTGCGTGGATGGTGATCTCCTTTTAGGTTTCTATCAACACATGTATACGCATAAAAGTTTTGGAAAAATTTAAAATACGATACATTGCCTTCAAGCTGAAGATTTGAATAAAGTGTTCATTCAGCATGGTATCGAAGCTCGGGCCTAGAGGTCATGGGTACGCATTAAATGAAAATTCCACGTCTAAGGCTTCATAAGAAAGAAATCAGTTTAAACGTGAGGGGGAGTGCTGGATATAGATTATATAAATTTAAAATATGATACACTTGCCTTCAAGCTTAAGCTTTTAGGTAAAATGGTCACTCAACATGGTATCGGAGCTCAGGCCTAGAGGTCATGGGTACGCCCCGCCACCCATTAAATGAATATTCCACGTCTAAGGCTAGATAAGAAAAAAAATCAGCCTAGACGTAATGGGCCATGTTGGAAATAAAATCGGATAACATCCATTTTGGTCCCCAATGTTTTCCTTATGAACCAATTTAGTCTCCGGTGTTTCATTGGACCAATTTAGTCCCCGGTGTTTCAGAAATGAACCAATTTGGTCCCAATTTGACAGAAACCGTCAATTAAAACGTAAAATCATTAAATGTGAGACACATGGCACGCTGTGATGATGCCACATGTCGATTTTCTGTTAAAATTGACGGTTTCCGTCAAAATGGGACCAAATTGGTTCATTTTCGAAACATGGGGGACTAAATTGGTCCAATTGAACCATCGGGGACTAAATTAGTTCATAAGGTAAACATTGGGGGACCAAAATGGATTTTATCCCGAAATAAAATATATAAATTTAAAACATGATACGCTTTCTTCGAGTTTAAACTTTTAGGTGAAAAAGTGGTCATTCAGCAGTAAATTTTAATATAAAAGGGCACCTCCTTAAGCATGGCTTCAAGAATCCGAATTTTGCAACTTTATTTTTCTCAAAATGCAAGGAGGGAACGAACGACTTACATCCATTGAAGGACGGCGACCGTGTTTGAGAATATCCAATTTTCTCTCGAATGAGTTTCCACGCATCTGAAAGTGTTGTAATTTGTAACCGTTCGATCTCGTTATAAAAACCTCTTAAGGCTCAAAACTCTCAACAACAGCGTATATCACTTACAGAAGATTTCGACGAGTCCCAAGTGAAAAATCGAGTGAAAAACGTGGGCTCGTTTCCTTCCGTGACAACGTAAAGTGGGGTGTGGGGAGACAATTTCTCGCCCAGGAAATCTTTCTCCAGAAATTTCTGTTGGAACGATAATTATATATTACGTATATTTATGTTTTAATATCTGATACAAAAATCAAATTATTTCGTTACATACCTCTCCGATACTCAAAGCGTTCATCTTCGCCTTAGAATCGACCTCTCGCCCGACCCAAATGTAAATGTCCGAGTGGCAATCGAGAATAAAAATGTCTTCGGTCATCAAATCGTCTTGACTAAAGTTGTACACCTCCGTCACCTGCCATGTTATTTTAAGACAATAAAAACATCTTTTTTTTCATCGATGAAAAAGAACATATATAAGCCTAAGATAAAAGAAACATCATATAAATTGCATATGGTGACCAAAATTAAATAAATTGAATAGCTGCTTAAGTTAATTATGTACCTTAAGATCTCCTGATGAACCAGCACGCAGTGGCAATTATCACGACAAGAGACGAACGAAAAAAGGTCAAGTAAAATTCATAAATGATGAAATATCTCGTAAGAATATGCACAAATATGTCGAACCTTTTGATAAGGTGCACGAGAATAAATGGGCATCATTTTCGGTTAATCTCGCTATTTTTTGGCTCGGGTACTCAGATTTTCCCCCTAATGAATCCCAAAACTGCTCGGTTTCTGAGCCTTCTTTCAACAATTTTGACTGAACATTTGGCTGCAAAGACAGGAGTGAATAATGCACAAATAACGGACTATTAGAGAAGCCAAAAAATATTGACAACTAATGATAAAAAAATAAAAAAAAAAACCTTTATAACGTCGAGCTGCCTCTCAACGAGTTCTTGGTCCCGAGGTGAAGTGAGATTCCCTGACCATGAAAAGACCGTTGCACCACTTTGTAGGATGTAACAGTACGAGGAGTTTAATGATGATGCAACCTGGATTTGAAATTATTTATTTAACGATAAACTTATATCTTCACAAGAAAAGAAAAAAGAAAAAAAAATTGAGCTAAAAGCGATGAGACTTACGGGTTCTACTTGAATTGCTTGCATATTTTCTGGTCCGCTTCCCTGAACCCGAAATAGTGCGAGTCCATCTTCTGAATATGTATTATCATTCGGAATTTCAATTTCATCTATGTGCTTTTTGTAACCCTTACTTACACCACCCTGAAAGACAAGTAGAGAAACTCAAATAAATTTCTAATATCAGATTAATGGATAAATAAATATTTCCATTTCAATGACCATGGAAGATCTTTTACTCTACCTTGAAGATAATAAAGCTCTGGAAAATGGCAAAGAATTGGATCGGTTCGTATCCCTCGTAAACACAAGCCTGCAAAAATGCACGATCACTAAAACGAGAGAGAGAAATACATCGAAAAGTTAAAAACCGAAAAGAAAAATAGCAAAGAATGTAATAAATGCCTGAATTGGTGAGAACTTTTGTGATTCAACCATATTAGTTGCCAACGAAGTTGCAGTGACCCTGTCTTCCTACAAAAACACGGTAATACGTAAAATTGCTTGTCATAAACAGTCAAACATAGCCCGTCAATGCAAAACACATGAAATTATTACAAAAAATTCAAGAAAATCTTACCTGAACACTTTGCTTCCCAAACCAAGTTCCTATTAGTTGTTCATCCTTTTCTTCTCCGGGATAAGAATATTGAAAGATGTAGCAGTCCCCACTATAAAACTTAAAATGATCGGTCCCTTGAAGAAGAGTCTTCTGTTGCCCATCTACTCGCCATACCTGACAATATTAAGACAGGGATTAACAGAGCACACACACCATGAAACAACTGTAATAAAATCACACGAAAGCTTCTACCGTAATAAAAATCACATATACTTTCTATCTTGATAACCATTCATTTTCATTTGAGCATTTTGAGTGCAATCATTTTGTTTGAACGTCACCTGTAAATCTCCCGTACAATCAATGTATAAAGGGACATCTTCCTTGGGAGCTTCTGCTTTGAGGAGACCCTTCACGTTGAGCCCCTGACGCTTTAGAAGTGCTAAAGTAAAAGAAGCATCAACGTAAAGATGAGAAAACCTGGGAAATTTATGCAGTTTCAAAAGATATAATTTTTAAGAAGATAAGAGTAAACACACACGCAAACACACACACACACACACACACCTGCAACCTTTCCTCTACCATCTTTGGTCACAGACACATTGTTCGATTGTTGTGGCCAAGACTCAAACTTGGAACGAAAATTAACCGTCTCAAACCCTTCTATCAAACGGATCATGTGGCATTTCGGCCTCTCTGGGCTACTCAAGAAATCCTGTAAGAGAAAGTGGAAAACTAATTCGAATGAGAAGTTAGAAGGCAGAGAATACATAGAGAGCGAATGATAAAGAGGGTAATAAAAAAGGTGGGGTTTTACGTCAGCTAAGGTGCTTGCAGCTTTCCTTTGATCGAGAGAAGTGTTCCTCCCCATCCAAACGAATATTTCGGCTTCCGAATCGAGTATGTAGCATTTGTACGTGTCTAAAAGCTCCCTTGTCAAAGAATCGACCTCAACGGGTAGAGTCTCCTCCTTCTCAACTCTGTCAGCATAGCAGTAAGTTGATTAACTAAATCTTCTTGCAAGAAATACATCTTAACCAATAGATGATGAACTCATAAGAGACAATAAGGGTTTTAACAGAAGAATATGAGTACCGGTATAGCTTAGAAGAGCCAACGTCAATATTCTTGGGCTCATCGGTTGTTGTTTTCCTCGGAAGCGGTGCAAAGCCACCGAAGAAACCCCAAAATTCGCCGGTCTCAGCATCTGCCATTAACTTTCCATCCTCTGGTTATAATAAAAAGTAAGTCACAAACACATTTTGATCCCTCGGATGCATTAAATATTAGAAATAACCGAAGAAAGTAGCAGAGTTTACCGATCGCTGCAATTTCACATTTTCCATCGTGATAAGCATCTTTGATGTACTGAACAACCTCGAGTGCTTTGGCCCTCTCTTGAATACACGAATTCGAGCCGTTGAACTGAAAGATCTTGGACTTTGTATCGAGGATGAAGATGTCATCGTGATTGAGAGAGGTTCGAGCAAATGGAACCTGTTTTTTCAGAAAAATATGAGGATTTAACACCATATGGATTTCGACATTTTTGGTCCCCAATGTTCGGTCTATGGGCGTCTCTGGTCCCCTATGTTCCTCAGTTACAATTTTAGTCCCCGATGTTGTCGATTTGGAGCATTTTCGGTCCACCGGTTAGTTAAACCGTTAAGTTTGATTACTTTTACCGCCAACTTAACGGTTAAATTAACCAACGGACAAGAAACGCCCAAAATCGACAACATTGGGGACTAAAACTGCAACTGGGAAACATATAGGACCAGAGACGCTCACAGGCCAAACATCGGGGAACAAAACTGTCGAAATCCCAACACCATATTTGCTAATGTTAGGGAAAAGCATAATTATAAAATTAACTTGCCTCTTTCACGTGAACAACGTGTTTTCCTCTGCACACGAACAAACGGGTTCGGTGTTCTTCGGCCTCCACATGATTAAAGCCCGAAGAGACTCCACCTTGTTGAGGTAAAATGCAGGGCTTGAAATAAGAAAGGAACTTCTCCGTTTCGTGCCCTTGTGCTTCACGGTACTGAACAGCACGTCCACCGAGCGCAGCATCGAGTTCTACGGTTTTTATAGCTGCAGTGCCCGCTTCGTCCTATAAAAAAATGAAAATTTATAAATTGGGAAAATATTTGAAAAAAGAAAATATTAAATCCCAAAAAGACTTGCCTGGCTTGTATCTTTCCCGAGCCAGTAATGAATATCGTGACGGAGGGCACCGGTTTTTAAGGCGGTGGTCTGTAGAAAAGGAGACTAATTGTCAAGGTGATCACTAAAACATGATTATATCATAAGACATGTTAAGAGTAGAAGCAAACAAATTGAGCTCAATCAGAGACGTAATTATTAGCATTATATGTAAAAGACACCAAGAAACGAACTTTTTCTAGTTGGGTTCCTAATATTTTTACAGCTACGTTATCTGATAGTAGAGACGAGAAACTATGGTCTTCAGCCTATTTAAAAAAATCATTCCCTTCACCATACAAATGATGTAGCAAATTCTTCGTTTTATCCTCCAGTTTGCCTCTTAATTTAGTCCAGAAGTTAATATATAAGGGACAAATCGAGGAACTCTAGATCAGAAAAAAAAAACAGAATGTTACTTTTAAAATAATATAAGAATCTCCGGTGAAAAATTTCCCGTGCGACGAGCTTGGGACCGGTACTGGATTGAAGTTTTCGATTCTCCAAATCTCAATGCCACTGTGACCAAGTTAAAGAACGAGCAATGGTGTCCCAAAGAGAATTCAAAAGCTAGAGAAAACAAAGAACAAAAAAAAACAATTTTGCAATTTTACGGGAGCAATTAGGCAATGATTTTTTATTTTTTTTGACGAAATTATGATAAGCAAATGAACATATTCAACACAAGGATACGCCTTCTGACCCGCCCCTTGAAAAGCTGGATCCAAGTTTCTCATTGAAACAGCCATTCTAATTCTTTTTATTGCAACTATAGCAAAGCCCTCAATTCAAACCTGAAAAACAGACAATCAAATATTTTCACTACTCAACAAAATGCCAGGAAATAAAATGACAAATTACAAAAATGAACAATGCTTGTTGGGATTCTAATTAAGTGGGTGTTGTCCCACATCGAACAAATCAAGCTCTCAAATCCACTATATATATAAAGAGACAACTCCACCTATCACCAATTGGTTTTAGGATGGAGACCTCGATTTCTAAAAATGCTTAGCTCATTTAAATCCTACACCGAAGCTTTTGTTTATCTAAAATCATTATGAGATCTAACTTCAGAAGACCAATCTCAATAGAATAAATGCAACAATAGGAACTTAAACTTATTTGCAGCAAAATGCAAACTTTTAACAAAGCAGCTGACATCATAAGAAAAAAAATTAACTCCATTTTTCATGCACCAGTTGGGCTTCTGTTGAATTACTAAATAAACTAAAATCCTCCAATCCCATTATTTACTCTAACACACATATAGGCGGCCATTAATCTTGAAACTCTCAAATCCCAATCTAGAAGTCAAATTAAGCAAGAACAACATTTTTTAGAATACTCCGCACGATTTACCAAAGAAACACACACAGTTACCGAAGATGTTTCTCTAAAAAGAGATGAAAACTGATCTCTCCCCAAATCACCAAACACTCAAATTTTAAACGATAAAAATGGACCAAACACCAACCAAATTGAACGTCGCAGATCCCAAAATGAGCTTAAGACACGTAAATCCACAATCAAAGCAACATCGGCAATCAGCAAACACAGTCGACGACACCGAAGAAAACTCGAAAATAAGCAGTAAAGCTGATACCTTTTTGTTCCCCTTTCCACCGTATAAACCAAAATACCACTTCAAGAATCAAGATAGATCAAATAGATCGAGGTTATCAACTCCACCAGCCTCGATTGAAATAACTCCTGGCCCAGAACTAAGAAAAAAAGACCGCTTTCGCACGACTGGAGAAAAAGGGAACAAAAAAACCCAGAAAAATATTACCGGGAGACAAAAATTCTCGGATGAAAAAGTGCGTTTTCGACAGAGTGACGCAGTGATGGAGGGAAAGGAATGATGATGAGTTTGCCAAAAGAAATGGCGTGCCTATCACTAAACGGCACGGCAGCTAAAGTCTAAAAGAAAAAAAATCTTTTGATGCTAAAGAAAGACACAATGTGGTCGTCAGTGATGAACTGTAAAAGACTTAATTTTCCCATTATTCAAACATTAGCATATGCACCGAATTAATTAAAGTATTACAGAGGGGTATTGTATTGTAGTTGTACAGTCAAGAAAAAAGCAGCTTTGACTTAATTTTATATATTACTGCTACAGTAAAAAACTATCTTAAGGCATCTTAAGAGTCTCAAGACTCAAATGATATATATCACGTGGCAGGAATATTCTTCAAATTACGTAAAAAAAAAAGGTTAAATTCCAGTACCCTTTCAAGTTTCAACTTACTGATCAGTACTCATTCAAGTATTTCTTCCTATTCTGTACCCATTTGCGAAAAATTATGTGTTTAATACCACCAAACATTGAAAAGACAAAAATAACCCTGCTTTACATATTCAGTTATACCAACTGGTCTATGTATTGTACCAATATATTCAATTATTATACTAACTGTTATCACTGCTATACCAAGTCAAATTTAAGAGTATTATATCACTATTATACCAATTGTTCCCATTATTATACCAATATATTCCATTATTATACCAACTGTTATCACTGCTATACCAAGTCAAAGTTAGAGTATTATATCACATTATACCAAGTGTTTCCATTATAATACCAATATATTCAATTATTATACCAAATGTTATCACTGTAATACCAAAAGTATGTTATTATAATATCCGAATTGTTTGGTATAAATTCGAATTTATTGGTAGAATAATCAATTTTATTGGTATAATAAGCGATTTGTTGGTATAATAATCGTGTTTTGTGGTATAATACGCAAAAATCACTTTCATATAATACACAAAAAACATTTTTTTGGTATAACAGTTAGTATAATAAATGAATATGTTGGTATAATAATGAGAATAATTGGTATAATAGTGATAACAGTTGGTATAAAAGTTATAACAATTGGTATAATATTCTTAAATTTGACTTAATATAAAAGTGAAGAGAATTGAAATAATATTTATGTATGAAAAAGGTTATTTTTGTCTTTTTAACGCTTTTTAGGTATCTAACAAACATTTTTTTTCAAATGGTACCTAACAGGAAGAAATAATTCGAGGTGTATTTAAGAGAAAGTTGAAACTTAAAAGGGTATTGAATGAGAATTTACCCAAAAAAAAGGAATTACTTTTTTTTTCCAATATTTATACTCTTTTGTTAAGTGTGAGCATCCCTTAAAAACTGCAATTTGGTGTATCTTAATTAACCAATCAAATTTTTTCTAAAATTAATAATTGTAAAAAATAAAAAATAATTAATACACCATAGAAAATAAGACTTGGTTTTTCATTATTTTTATTTTATTAAATTAATAAATAAAATTATTACAAAGCATAACCACCACTATTATGAGGATTGATTCAAATATATGCAAATTAATTTATTTTTTCATTGCACACACGTGAGGTGTGCGTATAGAACTAGTACGTATTAATGCTAAAGTAAAAAGATATATCCAACGATTGGTACTGTAAATCTCCCTAACTTTAAATTCGTGCCTGAAAATAAAAAACATGGCCCGAGCTTGTGGCATTATTTATTTAAGAATTTGAGATGGAAGATAAATAATTAAGCACGAATTGGAGCGAGGTTGAGGTCAAAGCCAACAATTTAACATTTAAAGTACAAAACAATTTAAATATAATAAAATGCATTTTAAGAACATTTACAGCAATAAATTGCAAGTAGGTGTTATTTTAACACTGAGTCATGAAGAAATTATTGGTGATATTTAGTAGTCGCCTCGCACTTGTACAAGTCGATGCCAAAACAAGACACGACATCAATTATAGATGAGATAACGTCCAATTAAATATTCACAAATTTACTAATTTAAACAACATAAAAGAGAAAAAGAAAATAAAAAAGACTTGATGAGTTGGTGATCGGCCATGATTTGTGGAATGCCACAGCAAGGCGAAATAAATATATGCTGTTTCTTATTCATATTTAATATTAGACAGCAAGTAATTATTAAGAAATAAAAAAAGAGCGAATACAGCAATGACCCTAACTATACAAAGATAATGTTGCTTCGTACGTATATATATCCTTTTGTTGTGTTTACTACGTTGGATAAGAAAAGCCTAGATAGTATCTATCCCCAATATTGTAAGGTTGAAAAAACATATACCGTTCACCGGCATATAACACTCTATTGAATACATACGGAGATAAGCCCAATATTATAGACAGTCAAATTTGTCAATTACCATTATATCCATGAATCGAATTGATTAACCCAATTTCTCTTTGGTCGACATTAATTTCTTTACTTCCTTAATCGCACTTTCAAGATTACCACCATTAACTGTAATTTATTTTTCCTCCTCGTAAGTGGCTGCCAAAAATCGACGGTAAATTGATTTGCCGTGAAAAAAATCGTGCGACGTGATGAAGGGTTTTTAATGTCAGCCCAATCTGAAAGGGTAAATTAGTCATTTCACGATTAGTATGGACTCATAAACTCATGCTACACTCATCGGATAAATAATTTGTCATTCATTGGATAATAATACCGGGCATATCGTAATCTCGGGCTTTTGACTAATTGTCAAGTTGAAAAGTGAATAAGATATAGTTATATAATTGAGCCGTTATCTAGGCTTTGTCCGGCAACTCATAGAAATGAATGATATTTAGAATTCCACGTATCATCTTTATACACATTGTCGATCCTCGTTTTTCAATCATGATATTAACTTACATTAATTACACATGGTTAACAATATAACAATCATGGCCCCAAAAAAGACAAGTATATATTGTTAAGAGACTCTCTTATACACTCTTGGCCCGAACTACGGTGGACTCTATAATTTATTGTTAACATAAACAAATGGGAGAATTTGGAACCCTTTTTAGACTTCAGGATTCGGCTCGATTGTAGCCATTTGTCGTCGACTGTGTAGTCGCCGAAGAAAACTGGCATATCCAGAGTAAGTAATAAAATCACTGCACCACAAGCTGCACTCAATGTAAGTTCAACAAAAAGCTAAGTTAAAGATTGCTTAAGACTATAGTTCAACAAAAAGCTAAGTGCAAATTTTTATCTTTGTTTTCTTTTAAAGAGTATTAAATTAAAATATAAGGAATTAGAAAGAATTAAATAATCATAAGACCACCACACCCCTATTTTCTATCCATCACACAACCGCAACTCATAAGACCAAAGACGTGGCCAAATAAAGACCAATGCATCCACGTCAACACACGCGTTATAACACACTCATAAATTTCAACCCCTTTTTAACGAACATCCAAAAGTTCTTTCGCTGACACGAAGATAACGGGCAGAAAATGTCGACACTCCATAATCGCCCTTCATTTCGCGCGAGAGAATGGCTCTCGAGGCTGTCGCAGATCTCGATTTCGTTCCTCAGCGTAGTAATCTTTTTCTTCCTCGACGTAATGGACGCGATAATGTGCCACGTATTCGCAGCCGTCGACCAGTTCTTGGAAGGCAAAACCTCGCCGTGTTACTGCACTCGAGAAAACCCCAACCCATCAACATCGCTGGGTGAAGATGATGGGTTTTCGGTGGAGAGCGAGATCTCACAGAGCCTTCGTCGGAGAAGAAACGTGTTTAGGGACGTGGGATTGATGAGCGCTTTTCGTAGAAGAAGCCCTCAAGCTTGTGAAAAAGATGAAAGCAGCGCATTTTGTGCTGCGGAGAAGGAGAAGCGCAGGTGGTCCGATTGTGGGTGCGAGTCTTGCGTCTCTTGGATGAACAGTGGGAGTGGTCGCACGCTTCACGTTGAAGTGAAAGATCCAGAAATCTCAGGTATTATTATTTTCTGTGAAAAATCATTCTTTTTATTGATGCTGATGTCTAATTCTCAGCCCATACTGTGATGATTTCACTTAAGCCTTAGTTATTTTCTGTATATTGGAGTGACATTTTAAAAACATTTAAATTATATTGTGACAGTTTTTATGATAATAATTATGCAAATTGAAGCAAAGACAATTAATACTCGAACGTAGTTTTAGTTCAGAATTAACACACCTGAGCCGTACTTAATAAATAAATTAGAAAAAGATCATGCATGACGTTGGACATGCTGATTTGGACCGAGTTTATCTCGATTATAAGTATGGATTTCCCCAAATTAATTGTCACGTGCACCTCACGTGCGTTAATTCTGGGTTAAAATTATGTTTTGAGCGATAATTGTTCATTGATTCAATTCGTCGGAGGTGCTCATTTTGATCAATTTTTTTTCGAATGTCACGTGAGATTTCTTCCCTAACTAATTGTCATGCGTGGCTCACGTGTGTTAATTTCGAGCTGAAATTATGTTTTTAGCGTTTAAGTTTCAAAACTTATTGTCTTAAAGTTGTCTAAGTATCTTGGAAAAAAACAATTTAGCATGGGCTTAATAATAAGAGAGATCATTCATATGTGTAATAATTTTGTCTCCATCTCGGATTTGACGCATTTCTTGACCAGTTTTATATATTTTATTTTATTTTTATGCGTCGAGTTGAGTTTTTTATTGGGTTTCACTGGGCCACCGCCTGTGTGGGTCGGTCCTCTTTCCTTTACGGTCTTCGTACATTTTACGTATATATAATATATAATAGTAACATTTCCCAAAAAAAAATATCTCTCCATCGACAGCTAGTTCCAAAGACAGTACAGCGGAGAACGTAATATTCATACACGGCTTCCTCTCATCTTCCTCGTTGTGGAAAGAAACGGTCTTCAAAAACCTGCCTTTACTGCACAAAAAGCAACCATACAAGCTCTTCGCAGTGGACCTGTTAGGGTTCGGGAGAAGCCCGAAGCCACGCAATTGCCTCTACACTTTGAAGGACCACTTGAGGGCCATCGAAGAATCACTCATCGCCCCGCACGAGATGGGCTCGTTTCACATAGTCGCACACTCCATGGGGTGCGTTGTGGCTCTTGCTTTGGGTGCCAAGTACGCGGAATCTGTGAAGTCGATCACCTTGGTGGCTCCGGTGGGTGCTTGTTGCTGTTGGTTCATTTCCTTTCGCATGAAACCTAAATTTTATTTTATTGTATTTTATTGTATTTATTCCATTTTGTAAATTTCCACCAGCCTTATTTCTCGTCTGCGAACGGAGGGGATATGAGCTTGGTGGCGCTCGAGAAGCTCGCGGCGAGGAAGATATGGCCGCCGTTGGCGTTCGGGTCGGCTTTTATGTCGTGGTACGAGCATCTCGGGCGATGCGCGTGCTTCTTTTTGTGCCGGTACCACGGAACTTGGGAGTGGATTATAAAGATACTCACGAGAAAAAGGTAGGGTTTTTTTTTTTCCCTTGTCATAGTGTTTGTGATATTTCTTGTTTGGCTTAGTTATTATGTTTTTTTTTTTTTGTCATTTAAGTTGAGAGGAATAACATTATTAGGTCGCTGAACTTAAGGGGTTAGCAATTTTAGGAAACTAAATTTCAAAATAAATCTGATGACGTGAGGGTCAAGTCAATCTGAGAAGTCGATTGGACGCCCGTGTCCAGTAGGACTGTTGCGTCGTCAGAAGATGCTTTGATTTTAAAAGTTAGTGTCTGAATCTTGCCACCTTTTCTTAATTTGGAGGACGAAAAAAAATAATTAAGCCTTATTACTGTCATTCATTTAAGGACAATAAGCGCCAAACGGATGCCGTATTACATGTTCTGACGATGTGCACAGTCGATCTGAAAGCCAATTGGTGCCCAGTAGGATTGGCCAGTTGGCACTATTGTCCTTGACTTGATTTTGAAAGTTAGTGTCCGAAAATTACAATATCTTAAGGTAAATGTCGTAAAATTCTCGCACATCTCAACTTTTAGGACGATTTTTTTTTTAAAATTTTCGAGTTTTTCGTCGTTTTATCACAGTGATCTCCACTTTGCGATAACGGATATGACTTGCCACACGCACCACTCGGCCTGGCACACGATGCACAACATCATATGCGGCGCGGCGAGATTATCGGACGAGTACTTGAACGCCTTGTCGCGTGTGAAGATGTGCGTGATTCAAGGGACGGAGGACATTGTGGTGCCTTTGGAGTGTAGCTACAATTTGAAGCTGAAGCATCCCGAGATTGAATTTGAGATCATACCTTGTGCTGATCATAATACTGTGATTTTAGGTAGGGAAGATGATTTTACCAACAAGTTGGTTAGTGTTTGGGACCAATCTGTTTATGGCAAGAAATCTACGTAGCAGAAGGCACAAATTGTTTGTTTGTTGTAACGAAGGAATTGTATCATATTTTAATTTATATATTTTATTTTTAAAAACTCTTTTTTTTTCCTCACCTACGGGCCGATTTCTTGAAGTAGATTTTTTCCTGGGTGGCCGTGACCGATGAGGATTCATATCCTTGACCTTTTATTTTTAAAATTTGATACTATTTTTAATTACACAACTAACATATTTAAATAATAAAAAGATGTTTATGCTTAAAAAAATAAAAGAATTATATTGAAAATTATATATAATAAAATTATAAGTAAAACTTAATTTAAGAATATTATGTTTAAAGCTTAAAAAAATAAAAGAATTATATAAAATACTTATAAATAATGCTTAAAAAATTAATACTTAAATTGAAATATTAATCATTATCACATAAAATATCACCTCAAAATAAATATATTAACCCACTTTACGTACATAATATACATAAGGGCAAATATGACATTTACACAACATCACCCCACATATCACCTTGATAAAAAAACACTGTTAATGTTTACATTGGCAATGTAGAGCCAACACCCGAGTCAACATTGGCTCAGACATTGGTCCATTTCCGGTTTTGTCTTTCATACCCGAAAATATTTTTACATAATGTTGAATATATCACTGCACGAGTTTTTGACGATGTTGACATTGGTCCATTGTTAATGTTGACATTGTTGACATTGACGATGTGGAATCAATATTTGAGTCAACATTGTTTGACTCAGACTTGGTCCATCCTTGATTTTGTCTTTCAAATCCAAAAACCGTTTACCCTATTATTGTTGCTTTATTTACGTGTGTGCAGGAGTTATTTACGAGCTGGACTTATTCAAATTGGATCGAATAAAGTGGAGTTAGTTGGAGCTAAAAAGGAGGAGACGAATTTATTTAAAATAGAGATTGAACGAGTCAAACAACAACTACCACGAAAATATAGCATGACCATCGGAGTAGTTGTTGGTTACACATCTATATAAAGAGGAACTTCGACCTCATACTCAAAAGAACGAGAGACGAAAAATGACGCACATCTAGAGTGACGAAAGACGCACATCTAGAGTGACGAACGAGTAAAAAGAAACGAGAGAGCTCTTTACATATATTCGTCATCACAGTTCTTTACCAAGTGTTTTACCTTCACATAGATCATAGATTATCTGTGTGAAGATTAGGAGAATCGTTAGATTCTTTACCAGGTTGTTTTTACTATCTTTTGATAGTTATTCTTTTTGTAATCAATTCAAGTAGTGGATTTTTGCCCTGAAGGCGTGCAGCAAGTTATTTAACTTGCTGCATATTTTAAAATCGCGTCTCCGTCGTTTTTACTGCTAAGTTTTGAAACTTTTCGCTGTGCTAAAACTTTTTGTTCCTGAATGTTGGTTCAACATTAAGGACAACATTACTGGTAGATTTTTAACTTAACTATTTCCATATCTTTACGGGACCGCTCCTTTTCAAACACAATATTCAAATATCACATTGATATGAAAAATGAAATATCACCCCAAAATAAACATGTTGATGATATATCACATTGATCCATTACCGTGAGTATGATGTTTGATCACTTCAAACAAACACCCCCTAATAGTAGACTGTATTTGTTTAAATTTTATATACTTTTTTATTACGATATTGCGAACCTGTTAAAAAAATCTAGAAATTAGCCCAATTATATTATATTGGTCATTTAGTGTAATGTGGGTGGGTTGGGCTAGACTATAGACGGCCTCAAGATTTGCTTAAGCTCATTTTCACATTTAATATTATCATTTCTTCACGTGCAATGCAATATCGGAGTAAAGTAATATTCCACTTTTATTAAAAACTTTATAGATTGACAAGTCACGAGGTGTTAAAGAAATCTGACAGGCCCAATGCAATTGATTTGATCTTTTCTACTGAAATGGTAACGTTATTAATTCAATGCTAACAAGATCCGAAAAAAGCTCTCATCTAAAATGTAATGTCGAAAATAAAATGAAGAAATTCATTAAAAATAGTGCAATATGATTATAGCTGGATAGTGGAAATTCTATTTTCATTTATTAGAAGTCAATATTTGTACAAATTTAATTTCAACTTGTAATTTTCTCGAAAAAAAAAACATGTAATGAACTTTGGCAAGTCCTATGTTTATCGTACGCAAAATTAATAAACTAGCATTGCGTCTGCTCTATTTCTCAGAGAAAAACAAAAGAATGTTGTGTCACTGTGTGTTTCATCTCTCTCTCTCTCTAGCATTCGTTATTTTGCGCACATATATACCTGATTTCCATCTGGGATTTATTTGTTTAATAACGTTGATTACAAACAAATAAATGCAGGAAATTTTCTTTGCTACATGCAACCCCAAATCTTAGTGTAAAAAGGAGAGTTTTTTGCTGACTCGGTCTCCTCAAGTTTTCAGGGTGAGTGTCTCTTCTCAGTGTTCAAATTCCCTTAATTTGGCATCTCGCACTTGCTTGAAATTCTCCCCCATGCAATTTGCTGGGTTCCGATCCGATTCATAGCCTTTTAAGCTCGAAAAGGAATCATCTTTACGGCATTTCGCATCATATTGTGGCATTAGGGTTTTCCTCTTTTTTTTTTCGTTTGTAATTTTCTTTTCAAATTGCTTGATTATAGATCCAATTGGTGCTAAACTCCACACCGAGCCTTCGAATTGGTGTGTTTGTGGGCTGCCGATGAACTGTTTAAGGGCTGATTTGTGCGTTTCGCTTACTGATTTATTACATTGAGAGAGCTCTTCGGTCTTAAGCTGCAAGCTCAGAAAAATGGGATCTCAGGGCATCAACGGCAATGCAACCGAAGCCCACGACCCGGATCCGGAAATCGACCCGCCGGGTCGACAGGGGTCGTCCCTCTACAGCCTCACCCTCGACGAGGTGCAGAGCCAGCTCAGTGATTTAGGGAAACCCCTCAGCAGCATGAACCTCGACGAGCTCCTCAAGAGCGTGTGGCTAGCCGAGGGAACCGGTGCTCAAGCCGGCATCGCGGGCCTCAATCCCGCGTCGAACCCGACCCGGCCCGATCACGGGTCTTCGCTGAACCGGCAACCGAGCATCCCACTCTCTATGGATCTGAGCAAGAAAACGGTGGACGAAGTGTGGAGAGATATCCAGCACGAGCACAGGAGGAGCAGCAGCCTCGATAGGAACGCTACCCTCGGAGAAATGACCCTCGAGGATTTCTTGGTCAAGGCTGGCGTGGTGGCTGAGCCGATCCCGGTGCCTGGGCCCGAGCCGTCACAGTGGACCGTGAGCTACGCGACTCCCTCGAGTATGGTGCCCGTTTACGTGCCGGCTCAGCCCGTGGCTCCATTGTATGCAGAGGGTCAATTGAACGCGGTTTCTTCGCCCGGGCTCGGTGGCGGCGGCGGTGCTTTATCGGACAGTCAGGGACCGAGGAGGAAGAGGGTGGCTCCCGAGGATGTGGCGGAGAGGAGCGTCGAGAGGAGGCAGAAGAGGATGATTAAGAACAGAGAATCTGCTGCTCGATCACGAGCAAGGAAACAGGTCGATCTATATATATATATAGAGAGAGAGGAATTTTATGGTGCTCACCTTATGTGAAAACTTGTTATGTGGCACTGCTTGTAGCACTCGTTATGTGGCAATGACTGCTGCCACATAAACATATGAGGCGATGCATCATTGATTGACACCTTCTACGTGGCTGGATTGGCATCTCTTATATGTTGATGTGACATGTTGGATGTTGCATCAATCAGTACCACGTAAACAGATGCTAGCATGAGGTGCTCACAACGAGCTCTATAAAATTTGTTTATATATATGTATATATAATAGGGATAAAACCATTTTTCGTCTTCAATGTTTGTTCGTTGGACAATTTTTTGTCCCCAATGTTTCCGCATGCCACATTGGTCCCTGATGTTGTTGATTTGGGTCAATTTTGGTCCACCGGCTAGATTTCCGTCAATTTAGGCGGAATATTCCAGGAATATACCAATTTTGGGTACCAAAATTGTCCAACGGGCAAATATTAGGAACCAAAAGTGATTATATCAAAAAGAATTAAAGAAGAAGTCCCCTCACTTTGCGCGATCAGATCAATTTCATCCAAATTAACGGAAAATTAATCGAGGGACCAAAATTATCCCAAATCAGACAACATCGGGGATTAATGTGGCAAGTGGAAACATTGGGGACCTAAATTGCCCAATAGACAAACATTGCCCAATATATTTGGTGTGATTTTTGACTTGTTCATTTGTTTCTGTTTTCCTTAACTATGTTAGTTAACCTTTTTTTCTTCAAATAGCAGGCGTACACTCATGAGCTGGAGAATAAGATCTCTCGCCTCGAGGAGGAGAATGAGAGGCTTAGGAGACAACACGTTAGGCTTTTTTTTTTCTTTTTTTTTTTCTGTTTTTTCTTTCTATTACATGCAATTTTTTTTTTTTAATTAACTGCGTGTGCTGTTGCTTCACAGGAATGGGAGAAGGCGTTGCCTAACATCCCACCGCCACCGGAGCAAAAGCACCGACTGCGGAGAACGAGCTCTGCGTCCTTCTGAGGGATTACTATTAATGTTGCTGTGTTTGCTTTTTCTTTTTTCTTTTTCTTTTTTTCGTCTGGAGTTAGGTTAGTGCTAGTTGGTCGTTGGAGACGATGATGATGTGATTAGGGCAGAAGCCTAATAACGACCATTAATTAGCTTTATTTCTTGATTTGGGGGCTGTAAGCTTTTTTAGAGTATCACCTTGTCTTATGATGTATGTATAAAACACTGCCCATCGGACTGTGAAAGTGAGGAGTATGTGATGTCTACAAGCGTTTTGTCTTGTTCTATGGAATAATCTATACTATTTATAAAAGCTCAGTGTTTGATAAAAAATGTCTTTGATCCGTCTATTATAATTGCTTCGTAATTAAACGTTAATACATTGTTGTTTGTAAATGTCGCGACACTCCCTTATGATGTAGAAAACATATTACCGTACCTCGGATCAGCATAAACTGTCCGCAAGTGATTCGAACATGCAGTTTTTGCAGTTGGAAATGGGGAGAGTGTGAAAGTTTACTAAACCATGAGGGTGTTTTATGTTATTTTAAAATCATAAGATTTTTTGTGATGAGTTTCAAAATTACGAAGTTATTTTATGATTTTTAGCCTTAAACCTATAACTTTTCTCTCACGCTCTCTTCCCTCGAGAACCTAGCCACCATTTTCATTTTGCTTTCTTGGTCTTCTCACTTAGTTTTGTTGGTTTTTTTCTTCTTCTTATGTCTTCCTTTGTGAGTATTTTAGTCTCTTTCAATGGAAATCTTTTATCTCTTTTTCGAGCCTTCTTCCCTGTTAATGGAATGTTTGTTCTCTTGTTAGAGACTTGGGTATTGTTTGTGGAAGAGTTTTTCATTATCGGTTGAGGTGGAAACTTTTTCATCTCTGATATTTTGGATTTCGGTTCGAGAATACCGCAGATCTGACAAAAAGATGTATATTTATCATATCGAAGACAACTTATTCTCCGGTTCGTGCTCATCATCATCGACTGTAAAATAGTAGAATTTTTTTCTACTAGCCACCTTCGTTATGGAATTTTAAATTCAATTGTAGTAGGAATTTCGAGTTTTAGTTAATGTATGCTTGAATAGTTTTATGTATTCGATATTTTGCATTGGTTGGATTTGTTTGCCCATTGACGCTCGTTATGTGAGCTTTGGTCTTTATCGGTTGTTGATTGTCATGGACCTTTTGCGTTGTTTAACTTATTTATATATTTATCTTTTGATTAATGAGATAAAAAGTTATTGTTTGAAAAAAATGTTATTTGTAATTCCACTTTGGCTCTTTTATTTTATTTATTGATTTTTAATTTGAGAAATTTCTATTTGCCCTTAATTTATAATGTATTATAATTATTTTCTTATAAATTATTTTTTTATATACTTTAAAATAATACGCCATTAAGTTTTAATTTAGACATTTTAAAATTATTAATACCTCGAAGTAACAATACTTGTCATTAGTAAATTACAGGTAGGACCACTTTTTTTTTTTTTTTTATTCTTGCAATTTAACCCCTTACACATTATTATGTCCGACCCTTTCATTCACTTCCCCGCCTCCGTATCAATCTCCCCTGGGCTCAAGGGTTTTTATACGTACAAATTCAACCTGCACCTTTGCATTTTTATACGTAGGTTCGTAAATTAAAATCAATTGTATGTTTGATGTCGAAGCCACTTGATTGTATTGCTTATTGATTTTTTTCGCTGTTAGTGTTAAGCTTTTTTTTTTTGTGTGTTTCTACTCAGGTTTAACTCCGGGAACCAGCTAAGTTGAAGTGTTCGGAATTAGATTTGGGGGTAAGATTAAAAATTCTCCGCGTGTTGCTTAAGCTTTAAGAACATAAATTTTCTGCTTTTGCGGATTGATTTTTCGAATGGGGTTTTTAATTATTTTGTGTTATGTTTGTTAAGTCAACTTGATTTACAATTAAGTTTCGCGGATAGATTGGTAGATTGTCATTTGGCTGTAGAAGATCTTTCTGTTATTGTTACCATTTTGTATTGGACCTAGTCCTTTTTCCTTTTTGTTGGTGTATTTGAGATGATATAGGTATGTTAGCACAGGTTAGGAATTGACCATTTGATGAAAAATTTAGATGCAAAACATATACAGTTCATTGTTTTTGTAATCTTAGCAAGGTTTGTTAGATATAATTGTGTCGAAGATCTATTTGATATACATCTACCTAAAAAAATCCATGTATGTCAATTGTATTGTTGTGATTGCTGAACAGGACTTATAAAACAAACACATGGTTTTTTAGTGATTTGCAGCTAACCATTGTTTCTTCAATGACGATGTATATTGATTACTTTCACTGGAAACAACCTTTTTCTTGCCTCAGTCCTGAATTAGATCATGTGTATTTTATTGACCTTTATATAATGCAAAGTCAAACTAATTCTTCTGCCCAGTCTCGTTCTTCTCTTGTCCCAAAGATTATTTTTAATATTTTTTGCATCTGAAATAATACAATTCCTATAGTTGCATGCTATTTTCTGAATGGCCTTTTAGTTATCTTGCTGTTCTATAATTTTTAGCTGAACTGGATTTCAATCATTACAATGTTGGTTTCTCATATAGGTCGATAGGATATCATTTAGCTGTAGAAGATCAATATATGCAATGGTTATATGTGGATCTTTTCTTTTCCCCTTGTGATGGTGTAGTTGAGATGATATGGATATATTGGCATGAATATTGATTAATCACTGAAGTTAGAATTTAGAGACAACGTTTATTATCCATAACTGGCGTTTCTTAACACGGCGTGTTCTATAAAATTGTGTTAACTATCTGTTTTTGTTAATAATACGCTTACCTAGAAAATGTCCATTATATGCCAAATGTGCTGTTGTGATTGCTGAACGTGGACCAAGTAAGCAAACACATGATTTGCTTGTGTTTGTTGAGTTCTTTTTCAGTTACCCGTTGTTTCTTTTGTGACTGTCTCATTTTTCTTTCTTTCACCACACGCATAACTTTATTTCTCATCTCAGTCCTGATTTAGGTCATTGTCTTTATAATAGAAAATCATATTACGTAAAACAAACCTAAAAAATTGCATCCCAAGCCTGTTTTATTTCTTTTGTCTTGTGGGATCTTATATATGTGCACTCTTGCAGGGGGCCCTATGCATAGATAGCTCGCGTGACACAATGAGTGACGAGAGTTTTAATGAGAAGATATTGGGAGAAAAACTAGCGAAACTGAACAACTCTCAGCAGAGCATTGAATGTATCCTTTCGTTTTTGGGACAGCGTTCCCTGTACTATTCTTTTTTGTGTTTCTTAAGAAATAGGCAAATACCCAAGAACCAAATATTTGTCTATTTCGTTGAGTTATTTACCTTTTGGTACTGTTACAATGAATTTTTTTACCTGATATTTTTAAGATCAATTTCATCTTATTATACTTGGTGTTCGCTTACAACATGTGATCAGCTTTATCTAAATGGTGTGTGCACTACCGTAAAAAGGCTAGACAAGTTGTTGAAATATGGGAGAAGTCATTCAAGTCTACAAGTCGGGATCGGAAGATTTCTCTTTTATACTTGTCTAATGATATTCTGCAAAATAGCAGACGTAAAGGCAGTGAATTTGTCAATGAATTCTGGAAGGTTCTTCCTGCAGCTCTCAAGGATATTTATGACAGTGGTGATGAAAACTGCAGAAAAGTTGCTACTAGACTGGTAATTGCATTAGACCATGATATAGTTTGACATTAGTTTATAAATGTAGCAAATGTTTGACATTTAAAAGCACGTCTTATGTAGACATGATTTGTTTAGGACTCAATTTTTAGGAGTTCAATCCTGTTGTATTCTTATCTCCGTTTCAATAGAGATTCTTGTTGTAGATGCCATGCCTGTTTCCGGATTGACAAACAAATAGTCAGCCCTTTCTTATTTCTATAGTTTCCTGTATAATTAGTGGACTTCTAATTGTGAACAAGTTGTAGCTCAATTATTGTTTCACTTATAAGGTGAAAATTGCCCTATCTCAGATATAAAAAATTGGTCGAACATATTCTCATGTACAACTATAGGAACTGCATTGCGTACGATTTAAGACCCATTTAGACTATCTTCTGCTAGAAAATGGATGGTGGTGTTTTGTAAACATTTCGGAATTTCTATATACACAATTATTGTTGTGCCTTCGATCTTCTGCATGCGTGTACTTTGGTTTTTGCATTTTTCTATGAGCCTGTCATTCTTTATCGAGACTTATCTCTATAAACTTAATGCATGATGCCTTTATATGGTTTTAATCGCGAGGTTATACCCGTTTTGTTCGACATGCTAATTTCTTTATTCCAAACATTGCTCCAGCTGTTCTTGTATACCCTTTTGAACTTATTCTTGTCTTTGTTATTATTATGCATCATCCGTGTCCACTCATAATTTGTTGGGGCAATTCGTGTCCCGATGCTTTTTTTTTATATCAGATTGAAATATGGGAAGAAAGGAAAGTTTTTGGATCAAGGGGCCAAAATCTCAAAAGCGAAGTCATGGGCCTTACTCCAACTCCACCAGCCAACGCTGTCAGAAATCCTAGTTTGATCAGGATTATCAAGAGAGATGCCAACTCCGTTAGACTTGTGAGTACCGATCACTTCCCTTTTGTGCTTGACATTTCAGTTCGGGTTTAATTTATATCTTGTAAATGTGGTTTTCTGTTGTTCCCTACTACGAATGCAGAAACTGTCTGTTGGAGGTTTGCCTGAAAAGATTATAACTGCCATGCACTCAGTGCATGATGAAATTTCTAATGAAGAAACAGCCCTCGAAAAGTGTCGCAAGGCCATAGCCTCCTTACAAGAAATAGACAAAGATGCTATGAATGCTTCTTCCCAAGGTTTGAGATGGTTTGTTTTCATTTAGGACTTTTGATGTTAGTATTTGTTTCCTTGTTGATAAATATCTAAGCAGTCATACAGGCAACTGTGAAGGGATTTCTGCATCTTCCGTTGGTCTAAGAATCTTGTGTAATGTTGAAGTTTTTACATTCCTTTACACTTCCAGTATCAACGTTGATCTTTAATTTTCTCTTTCAGGAAAGTTGAACAGTGCTGATGTTGTAGATCAAGTGCAGAAGCAGGAAGATATCATTGAACAAGCGATGGCTCAGTTTCAGAAATCTGAAGAAAACAGAATTGCATTGATTTCCCAGCTTAGAGATGCACTTCATGATGAAGTATGTTCATCCATTTTACATCTAACTCTACATGTCACATGTTTTACTCTACCCTTTCGAATCCACCTACAAATAATCTCTTCCTACTTCTTTAGGAAACATCCAAAAGTATTCTTGTACACAGAGTTTTCCTGTGAGATTCTGTTGGTTTTAACCCTGGCATCATCTTTCGTGTAGAAATCTAATTTAACATATCACATATCCACATGCCACTTTCTTTTATTCAACCATAATCTGGTCTCTGGCACCTTAGATCTTTCGTATTTAATCATAATGAATGATTTTATATCATCAGAAAGGCCCTGTAATCTGAATAAGGTAGTTATGTAATGTAACAATTCTTTTGCATCGCAGGAATCGAAGTTGGAGGCGCTGCGAAGCGAGCAACTTGTATGAGCTCTCTCTCTCTCTCTCTCTCTCTATATATATATATATATGCCTATGTATCTTTAACACTAGTTCCTTGTTTTCCTCAAAATCTAAACTCTTACACCGACGAGCTTTTCACTTGCAGGCCGCCCGGTCCCAAATCGAGCACGCAGCTAACATCAAACTCGGCGTAACATCAGCATCCTCCGCTCCAACCACCGGTCTTCCACTTTCCAACCAAGAGGACAGCAAAAAAGCTGCAGCAGCTTCGATGGCAGCAATGCTAACAGCCTCCACATCTTCCGCTCAGATGCTCTCCTCTATCCTCTCCTCCCTCGCAGCCGAAGAAGCTGCTTCCAAAAGGGCCAAGACACATCATAACCCTCCGTTACCCGACGGGAAAATTTCCTCCGAGCCCTTTTTCTTGTCATCATCGCAGCAAATTGCAGCCAACGTGCCCGTGTTTCACTCTAGCTCGTCCTCCTCATCGAGCCAACTGCACGCACCGTTCCTTGCACCACCGGGTCCACCTTATAACAATTATGGTGCAAGCAACTTGTATCCTCCACCACCACTGCAGCCTCAGGGATTTGCTAGACCGGGTTTGCCACCTCAGCAAGCACCACCGCCGCCACAGGCACAGCTGCCCCAGGGGAGCGGTGTTGGTGGGTATTTGGGGGTTGATTTTTCCAGACAAGGCCACCAGCCATCGACACCGCCTATACACAGACAGTAAGTTTTCTGGGCTCATCGCTTGAGTTTTGTGCGATTAGGGGATTATAATCTTTAACAGTGCATGTATATGTCTCTGTACTATCATGTGGCTATTAGAGACCTGTTGTTGAAATTATGGACGCCTGCTGTAGTAAAATGTGTATGATGCTACTGCTAAATGTAGAATTTAGCTCAATGCGGATTACTGAAGACAAATGATCTTACATTTCTTCAAGTAGGTCAGCTGCTTTTAGGTTTTGGTTTATGTTCCTTAACTGTTGATTTTCTCTGGGTGTTTATTAATATATCTGTTTCTGGAATATTATTTTTATGATTCGTTTATTAAATTTGTGATCAAAAGATAACAGTATTGACGGTGACTAATGATCGTTGCCCATATGGCCCCGTCTCAAGTTCAGGCGGACGTTGGTCTTTGACCTCTTTGTGGAGCTTGGAATTACTGTGGCCCTGTGTTTGGATACTCCATGTCGGAAACTATATATATATACATATATATATGTATAAACTAGGGTTTTTTTCAGAGAAAATTACCTATAAACTATTAAAACCAAACAGTAATTTTGAAATAAACCTATATATATTTATTTTTGTTTTTTGTTTTTTTTTTAATTTAATTTTAATTGTATTTGTTTTTCTCCTTTTTAGAGAGATAAACTTTTTTTTCCTTTTTTAAATTTTAATTTTACTATTTTTTTTAAGATTTTAAGAGGGGAGAAATTTAGGCCAATCGGGCGTCGATACGTAGCATTTTCCATCCAAATTGACGGAATTACTGACGGAGGGACCAATTTGGTTCAGAATCGACAACATGAGGGACTAAATTGATTCACACGAAACATCGGGGATTAAATTGGTCCATATGGTAAACATCAATGACCATTTTGAGTATTATCCCATTAGTTAGTTATATAACTTGACGTTTGTTAAAACAAAAGGTTTTACATTTGCAGCAAAACTATTGGAGATAAAAAAAAAACTCGGTTAATTGTACTTATATATATACATTTATATATAAACGTTTTGGAGATAAAAATCTTGGATATACTAATAGTGTGTTTGGTTGGAGTATTAGGATGGATTAGGAGGGATTAAGAGAGTTAGAATTAGATAAATGGGTGTTTGGTTATAGAGTTTATTTAAAGGGGAAATTTAGTTAATATCCTCCTAATACCCATATTAGGTATTATTTAAAGTAACATTCACCCCCTTCAGTTAATTTCACCCCTTTTAGATAAAATTATCCTTTTATTTTAAATTTTATTTATTTTATTTATTCCTTTTTTTAAAATTGTCTCCCCTACTCTCTCTCTCCCTCTCGTCTTCCCCTACTCTCTCTCTCCCTCTCCCCTCTCCCCTCTCTCTCTCCCCTCTCTCTCTCCCTCCCTCTCTCTCTCTCCTTTGCCCCCCCCCTCCCCCTCCCCCCCTCCCCTCTTCCCCTCTCTCTCCTCTCTCTCTCTCTTTCTACTCTCTCCCCTCTTATTTTCTTTCTTCCGTTTTTATTTTCTTTCTTCCGTTTTCTTCTAAAGCGTAAAATTGTAATTTTATTTATTTAAACATGTTGATGTGACCATTTGTTAAAAAATGAGGGCTCATTAAATGCAAAGGAGGAAACCTTCACGTGGCTTTTAATATTCAAAGGAGAAAACAACTTGTTCTGACGCATGCGATGGTTGAAATGTGATGCTGAATTTTCTCTTTATTCACACGGATGTTCACATGGACGAACGAGACAAACTTTTGCCTATAAATACAGGCATTCGTCGAAGGAAGAAACACACCACTTAAGAGATCTTCTTCGGACATTTTCTTTCTAGCTTATTACTCCTTATCAGTGTAGCTTCTTTTGTATATCACTGGTGTACGTGTCTGTAATCACTCCACATAATAAAGAAGTTCGACCGAACCACGTAAATTCTCGTGTTTACTGTCATATTATTTTTCTTCATTTTATTTGTTAGTCATTTCTCGGGCAACCAAATAATCGGGAATTAAGAATATCCTAACAAATTGGTATCAGAGTCTCGCCTTGTCGGTATTCTTAGTATGCTATGTGGTTGCAACTTTGTCTAATCTTCCCCATCAGAAAAGATATCAAAAAGGTTTTACGGTCCACGGCGAGCCAACTTCCCAATTTATTTTTTAGCTACCATGACGAGTACAAAATTGTCAATTGGAAAGTTCGATAGAAATGTCAACTTTGCGATGTGGAGTCTCAAGATGGAGGTCATACTCATTCAAGACGGTTGTGAGCAGGCACTTGAAGACAACGCAAAGAAAGCCAAGGAAATGACAGACGAGCAATTTAAGGAACTGGACAAGAAAGTCATATCGGACAATTATCTTGAATCTCTTATACGAGGTATTACAAGAAATTGCTACGGAGACAACGACCAAGGGTATGTGGGATTCTTTAAAAGCTATCTACATGAAGAAGACTAAGGAGAATCGACTTTATTTAAAACATAAGCTACACAGTTTGAAAATGACAGAAGGTACTTCTATACTCTCGCATCTCGATAAATTCGACTCAATAATTATTGATTTGGCAAACGTAGAAGTTAAAGTGGATGAAGAAGATCATGCCATAATATTGTTGTGTTCCCTTCCCTCATCTCTAAAATATTTTCGAGACACTATAATATATGGGAAAGATACTATCTCCTATAGTAGTGTCAAATCTGCTTTACAATCGAAAGAGCAGATTGATAGAGATATAACAGGGGAATCTAGTGGTATCAGGCAGATGGTCTGTTTGTTCGGGGTAGGCCAGAAAATAGAGATGCTGATAATAGCAGGTCTAAGGGCAGGTCGAAATCCAGATACAAAAATAAACTTACTAATTATAACAAGAAGCAGGGCCATATCAAAGCTGATTGTTATAAATTGAAAAATAAGGAGAAAAATAGTCAGCAAAATTATAAACCCGCCGGAACTAGCGTAGCTGCAAATGAGAGCGATGGAACTATTTTGTAGCAATTGCAAATATTGTCAAGTCTGATAGTGAGTGGATCTTAGATTCATGATGTTCTTACCACATAAGTCGTAGTCAGGACTGTTTTTCCACATATGAAGCTTTCGATGGTGGATATGTCTTGATGGGGAATGATGCCCCATGTAAAATTGTTGGTAAATGTACAGTTAGAAGTCAGACATGTTCCAGCTATGAAGAGAAATCTTATCTCTTTAGGCACACTTGAATCTCAAGGGTGCAGGTCTCAGGTGAAGGTGAAGTTATGAAGTTTGCTAGAGGTGCCCTCGTCGTGATAAAAGCTTGCAGGTCTGGAAATTTATATATTTTGCAGGGAACTACTGTTATAGGTTCCGCTGCAGTTTTGACATCCCCGGAGGTTGATACCACAAGATTAAGGCATATGAGGCTTGGACACATGGGAGAAAAAGGCTTGACGATTTTGAGCAAGCGGGCCTACTTTGCGGTCAAAGTACTGATAAGATGGATTTTTGCGAACATTGTATTTTTGGGAACCAGAAATGAGTCAGCTTCAAATCGCCAGCAATCCATAAGACGAAAGGTACTTTGGACTATATTCATTCTGATTTATGGGGTCCTTCTCGTGTTCCGTCCAAAGGTGGTGCCAGATACATGTTGACTTTCATTGATGATTTTTCAAGGAAAGTTTGGGTCTATTTTCTTAAATTGAAAAGTGATGTTTTCCTAACATTTAAACAATGAAAAGCTTTTGATTGAGAAGCAGACAGGAAAACAAATTAAGCTGGTTCGGACAGTGGCTTAGAATTTTGCGGAAATGATTTCAATGAATTCTGCAAGAATGAAGGTATAGCTCGACATCACACTGTTCGAATGACGCCTCAACAGAATGGTGTTTCCGAGCGCATGAACCAGACTCTATGGTTGACAAATGATTTTTGGGCAGAAGCTATTGCGGCTGCATGTTATATTGTCAATCGCTCACCATGTTCTTCTATCGATTTCAAGACTCCCGAGGAAGTATGGTCAGGTACTCCTGCTGATTACTCTAATTTAAGAATATTTGGGTGCCCAACTTATATGTACGTAAACGAGGGAAAGTTAGAGCCTGGAGGTAAAAAGTGTATTTTTCTCGGTTACGCTTCAGGGGTGAAAGAATATAGACTATATAATCCTGATTCCAACTCACCCAAATTCGTAATTAGCAGAGATGTTAAATTTGACGAGTCATCTATGTTGTATCCTAGAAAAGGGTCTTTTAATTCTTCTAGTCAAGAAAATTAGGATAGTGTACAGAACGAGGTGGAGCTCGAGATCAACAAAGGTTCTTCAGATAACCTTGCTACGAGTTCAACAGATCCAGATGATGAACCAGAACCGGATTCAGATCTTGTTGAAGATAAAAGCGTCGAGCATGAATATTCTATAGCCAGAGACAGACCGAGACGTGAGATTCAACTACCACAGCGGTACGTGAATTTAGTTTCGTACGCTTTATCAGTGGCTCAAGAAACAGGTGGAGGCGGTGAACCTTCTACCTATTCGGAGGCAATTCAAGATGTAAATTCTGATAAGTGGTTGGTAGCGATGAATGAAGAAATGGAGCTCTGCACAAGAATGATTCTTGTGCCGCCGCCGAAGAAGAAGAAAATAGTCGGTTGTAAGTGGGTCTTCAAGAAGAAAGAAAGTTTATCTGGTTCAGACGATGCAAGGTATAAGGCACGATTGATCGCGAAAGGCTATAGTCAGGTACAAGGTGTTGATTTTAACGATGTTTTCTCACCTGTTGTTAGACATATCTCTATTCTTGTATTGCTTGCATTCGGTGCCATGTTTGATTTTGAATTAGAACAGCTTGACGTCAAGACAACGGTCTTACATGGAGATTTAGACGAACAAATTTATATGAAGCAGCCTGAAGGCTTCATAGTTGAAGGAAAAGAAGACCAAGTTTGTTTGTTGAAGAAATCCTTATATGGATTAAAGTAGTCTCCAAGACAGTGGTACAAACGGTTTGATTCTTTTATGTTGGGTCATGGTTTCTCCATGAGCAAATATGATAGTTGTGTTTACTTCCGAAAGTTGAATGACAGTTCGTTCATTTATCTACTATTATATGTTGATGACATGCTCATTGCGGCTAAGAATCTTGCAGAAATTCACCAGTTGAAGGCCTTATTGAACGGTGAATTTGAGATGAAGGATTTGGGAGCAACTAAGAAGATTCTTGGTATGGAGATTAGACGTGATAGAGGAGCTGGTAAGTTACACCTGACCCGGGAGAGTTACCTCAAGAAGGTTTTGGAGAGATTTGGCATGCACGATGCCAAACCAGTCAGTACTCCTCTCGCTAGCCATTTTCAGCTATCTGTTGCTCAGTCACCATCATCGGAAGAGGAAGAAGAGTATATGGCACGAGTTCCGTACTCGAGTGCAGTCGGCAGTATTATGTATGCAATGGTTTGTACACATCATGATATTTCACAAGTTGTTAGTGTTGTTAGCAGGTATATGGCTAATCCTGGGAAAGAACACTGGCAGGCAGTAAAGTGGATCCTCAGATACTTGAAGGGTACTCTAAGCACTTGTTTGGAGTTTGGCAGAAACAATGCTACTCTTGTTGGCTTCGTTGATTCAGATTATGCAGGTGATCTCGATAAACGACGATCTCTTACAAGTTATGTATTCTCTATTGGAGGTTGTGCAGTTAGCTGGAAAGCTACTCTACAGCACGTAGTGGCTCTATCTACTAATGAAGCAGAATATATGGCTATTACTGATGCGATCAAAGAAGCTTTATGGCTGAAGGGGTTATTCATCGAATTAACTCAGCAACAGAGAGTCATTACTATCTATTGCGACAGTCAAAGTGTGATTCACTTGACTAAGGATCAGATGTATCATGAGAGGACTAAACATATTGATGTTAAATATCATTTTATCTGTGATATCATTGCGGATAAGAAGGTGTTAATCAAGAATTAACACGAAGGATAATCCTGCAGATATGTGTCCGAAGGCTCTTCCAATTTTCAAGTTCAAGCATTGCTTGGACTTGATCGGTGTTTCAGAAATGGTGAACTAGCCCGTCGGGGCTATGGCCGGAGGGAGACAGAGACAAGTATTTCTAAATCAAGGTCGAGTAATTTACGGAACCAAATGTCAAGGTGGAGATTTGTTGATGTGACAATTTTGTTCAAAATGAGGGCTCATTAAATGCAAAGGAGGAAACCTTCACGTGGCTTTTAATATTCAAAGGAGAAAGCAACTTGTTCCGACGCATGCGATGGTTGAAATGTGATGCTGAATTTTCTCTTTATTCACACGGATGTTCACATGGACGAACGAGGCAAACTTTTGCCTATAAATACATGCATTCGTCGAAGGAAGAAACACACCACCTCAACAGATCTTCTTCGGGCATTTTCTTTTCTAACTTATTACTCCTTGTCAGTGTAGCTTCTTTTGTGTATCACGTCTGGTGTACGTGTCTGTAATCACTCCACATAATAAAGAAGTTCTACCATCCGTCCCGTGGTTCCGACCGAACCACGTAAATTCTCGTGTTCACTGTCATATTAATTTTCTTCATTTTATTTGTTATCGTCATTTCTCGGGCAACCAAATAATCGGGAATTAAGAATATCCTAACAAAACCTAATATCATCTAAATCCATCTACCAAACATATTCGACATCATTACTTAATCCCATCAAACAAACATCTAAAAAAACTCATACATCATTATATAAACTCAACTTAAACTAATATCATCTAAACTCATCCCTCCAACCAGACGGACTCTAACGATTGTCCAAAGCATTCACTCGAACAAATGTACGTGGTTGTAAATTAATTATTTTTTAAATATCTTACTAAAGATATAATCGTAATTTTATCAAAGATATATTCGAAATTTTATTACGGATTTTCGACAGTGTTTTGAAAGAAGTTTATTTTTTATTTGCATCAGACTTCCTTTATCTACGCAATTGAAATTCATTAAAGGTCATATTAATTCCGTCTGATGTTGCTTTAATCATCATTAACATCACATAATTTCTAATCCAAACCAATTCATAGCATAGCAAAGCACATACTTTTTTTTTTATATCACCTCGCAATTTTTTTTCTACACGAGAGAGAGAGAGAGAGAGAGATTTCAGCATTTTTCTATTTCACGTTCCTTTTGTTTCCCCTGCTTTTCCGGTTAAATCCTGCACGCCACCCCCTCAACCCCTCTTTTGTACGAATGTGGGATTGAAAGCTGCGATTGAGGGCATGAAGTTTTAACGGAAGAACTTCATCCATGCATTTACTGCATTTTGGCATACGGTGGAGCTGGTATATTAAGCTCCTTTTTGAATAATGTCGCCATCCACCATGTTCATCTTCAATTTTTATATTGATTGTAGATGTTTACCTTCATGTTTATTGCCTTTTTTCTTCTTCCAGATCAATCGCGTCGTTGATTCTCTCCTCTCAACGATTTCAGCTGACGTGATTATCTATATCAATTTTCTTGTGTTTCTCGATGAATTCTGAGTTTGGCGCGATCGTTATTGTTTAATCCTTCAACAATATTCAGTTTGAAATTAAATACTATAGCGGACTCAGAAAGAGAGGTTGTAGAATCGATACTGAGAGGGCACTGGAAAAAAATGAGAAAAGGTGTGGCATATTCAGCGAGAAGCCCCTTCATTGTGGCTATGCTCTGTATCTTCATATTGCTGCATAGAGCATCTCCTTTTGTCTTTTCGTTGTTGGTTTCTGTGTCGCCTGTTGTTGTTTGTACTTTCTTGTTGCTTGGTACACTCTTAATCTACGGACAGCTAAATCTTCCTGAAATCGATATAGAGGAAAAAAGTACTCAAGAAACAGTATCGATTAGAGCTGGTTTATCTGAAGTTGCTGCGTCTTGTGAGAATGATAGCTTGTATGATGAGAGATACAGTGAAAACAAAGCGAGTGAAGCAGAAGAAATTAAGCTTGCTGAAGCTCGTTTGGATGGTAGTACCAATGACTCTGCTCCATCGACGGATATAAGATATGTTGAAATTGAATCAGACAATGAAGAAACCGGGGATGATGTTGTAAGAGATGATAGGTGTAAGCATAAAACTAAATGGCACAAAGAGGGTCTTGTTGATCTGGAATCAGAAACTGAGAAATCAGAGGCTGATTCGTTCGATTCGGAGAGGGTTAATGTGGATTCTCTAGGCTCTCCTCCTCGATCTCCTTGGAGACGTGAACGCGGGGATGATGGTGACGACGAAGATGATGATGATGCTTTAGATTCTGATTCAGATGGGGCTGAGAGTTCGTCTCCCGATGCTTCAATGGCTGACATAATGCCGATGCTTGATGAGCTTCATCCACTTTTGGATGAAGAAACTCCGCAGCCCATTCGAATATCACGTGGTGGCTCAGAAGCAGGCTCTGAGATGTCATCAAAATCCTCAAGTAGCAGCGAGTCGGATGATGATGATGATACTGAGAATGATGATGTGGATGTTGAAGTAGCAGAGGATGACAACGATGACGGTGACGACAAAGAAGAAGAAGAAGAAGAAGAAGAGGAAGAAGTTCAAGAGGACAAAGAAAGTGGAGATAAATCTGTCATTACATGGACCGACGAGGACCAAAAGAACCTCATGGATCTGGGTAGTTCGGAGCTCGAAAGAAACCAGAGGCTAGAGAGTTTGATTCTGAGGAGGCGGGCTCATAAAAACTTGAGTATGAATCCTGAGAGGAATCTGATAGACTTTGAAAGTAATGATTTTCCATTTCACATCGCGCCTATTACTGCAGTGAGACAAAATCCATTTGATCTTCCAGATGACGCACATTCATCAAATTCTGGGCTGCCTCCAATACCCGGTTCAGCTCCTTCTGTTCTGATACCAAGAAGGAACCCTTTTGATATTCCTTATGATTCGAATGAGGAGAAGCCCGATTTAACTAACGATGGGTTTCAAGAGGAGTTTGTGAAACTTCAATCTAGAGAACCGTTCTTTAGACGAAATGAAACTTTCAATGTTGGACCATCTACTTTTTCTCATGGAAGGCAAGGTGTTAGTAGATTCAGGCCATACTTTGTCCCAGATCGTGTTAATTCAGATGAATCAAACTATTCTCTGTACAAAAGAAATTCTAGTGAACTTAGTGATTCCAAAGTGAGTTCTGTTCCTGAAACAGAATCAGTTGGGTCTGTTGAGAATCTGGAAGATAAAAAATTTGCTGAAGATAATAAACAGGAACTGAGGGTGGTTTTCTGTTCCTCAGAGAAAGAAGAGTTCTGTGAGGTGACAGAGTCAATTGCTGTGGGGGAAGTGACTGAAAAAGATGTTACCCATGAAGCATATTCAGGATCCAAGACTGAGCATGTTTCTGCGGATGTTGAACATGGAAGCCAATCTTCAGAAGAAGAAGAAAAAGTGTCCTCGGGGGTGGGTGAATTAGAAAAGAGAGATCTTGTATAAACCAAAATTCGCAGTTTCAATCACCAGACGATCACGGTCAATTTGAAGAAGAAGAAAGTGCAGTTCCACATAAGCAAAATAATGCTTCAGAGCATGACTCGGGTTCTGAAGATGTTGAACTAAGGTATAATGGAGATTCAAGCTCTTCATCCTTTTCAGAAGCGACCGAAAGTTTCTTCACCGAAACTCAAGGGGAAGTTTTATCGATTTCTGAAGAAAGAAGAGATGATATTGCTCATGAGAGACGCTTGTCAACAACCCAAGAATCAGCAGGAAGTACAGATTTTAACGTTGTGGCAGTTGATGATTTTCCACACAAGGAACCTGTTTATGATTCAAGCCCTTCTCACTTTAGAAAAAATTTATCATCATCCTCTGTTTCTACTGATGTGCATGTTGAGGCTGATCCAAGTTCGCCTCCTGTGTTAGTCAAGAGGACAGTATCTTTTGTTGATAGAGAATCGGAGGACGTCCCTCGAACTATCAAGATGTTGCCTGAAGCATCTTCTGTTGAACATGAGCCACAAAGAGAAGGTACTGTAAATGATGTGAAATCCAATCTCTCCGGTGCGTGTTCGAGATCTAAAGGTGCAGGTACAGAAATTCATCATAAATATGAAAATGATGATGCATCAAAAGCTGATTCGAGAGATGAAATTCGAGAAACTGCTGCAGATTCAATGGAGAAGAAATCCTGGGATCAAACCACAGAGGTCTCTAGTTCTACTTCTCAGCAAAACAAAAAAGTTTCAGGCCAATCTTCTGATGATGGAGGCTCGGTTCAATCGGAGAAGGATAAGCATTTAATGATTTCTGAGGAAGAGAAGGGGATTCTAGTTAATCTGCCAGCATTTAATCGTCAAATTAGATGTCCAACTGAAAAGGAAGAAAGAATTGCATCACCGAGTTCCGATGCTGATGTTTTCCATGAAGCAAACGAGAAGCTGAGTTCCACGCCTTCTGCTGATGGAGGCACACCTCTCTTCTATGATGTAGTAATGCATGAACCGTTTAAGCATTCAGAGGAAGTTCAGGTATGTTGAGTTATTCGTTACATTTCATTTCCATTCTCTTGAAGCCTTCAACACAAAAATCGTATCGGTTATGTTTAAGACGAATACATGATAAGGAGTCCACATTATATGCGGTCGAGTGATAAATACCACAGTAATCAATCATATTTGGATGTACTGAAAATAATGCATTCCCTTTGTGCTTACTCTTAGATCCTTGAGCATTTCATAGCATCAGTGATGAAAAAAAGTTGATTTTTAGAGTGTAAATCATATACGTTTCAGCGTCAGTTAGTACAAGCTTGATTTTAATGTCTATAGCGCCGAAACATACTTTGGCTACATAACGAGTCTAAGATCTCTAATCATTAGAAATCGAGGGCTTTATCCTTAACTCATTGGTAATAGGTGAAATTGTCTCTTTGATATACTAATTGAGTTGGCTGAGTTGAATTATCCGATGCGGGATAGAAATCTTAACACGCCCGCTCACATCTGGCATGACTTAAGACCCAACACAGATCGAACCCGCTTTGATACCAAATTAGAGAATTTCATCCTAAAATTAATTGGTAATAAGTGAAATTGACTCTTTGATGTATTAATTGAGTTGGATGAGTTGAATTATCCGATTTGGGATAGAAATCTCAACACTAATGTCATCAACATGCATGCATTGTACATTTTACTCACTCACTAAGCTTGTCTGTTACACCTTATAGGTCCCTAATACCCCAGTTGGAGGATCATTCGAAGAACAGCGAGACATAACAAGTATATCGATCCCAGAGCTTCATCTGCTAAACATTGATGTGCCCTCAAGCATCTACTCTCCACAAAGTCCCGATTTTGCTTCCATGGCTTCTAGTGCTTCGGGCGAATCTAGTTCTCACGTTGACCTTGAAACAATAATCGAGGAAGTAGATGAGATTAAGGAACTCTACGAAGGAATGATATCGGTGTTAGACAGTGCTAGTGACTTTCGTATCACACACCAGGGATTTTCTGATTCAAATGCTTCTGCTTCTTCCAAGCACATTGATGTATCAGATACGGAGGTAAATAACGGAAACAGCCACTCTTCCTCCGATCGCGTGAAATCTCAATGTGGGGCATCAACTAACGGTAACGAGCCTGAGCTTGGTGATGTGGATGTGGATGTGCAATCAATTGCAGAAGCTGATTTAGTACTTGAAGAAACTGAATTTGGGTCGGAAAGTTCCGGAACATCGCGGGATTCTCCACTCGTTGTAGATGATGTTGTGCTGTCTGAAATTGAAGCTCATACGGTGGAAGTGACCCAGTTCAGAGAAAAAGATATCAAGAAGCCAGTTATGTCTGAATCCTTTCAACCCAAGGATAAGGCACAAAATCATTCAAATAAAAGTGTGATGGGCTCCATTCATGATATGCAAATCGCTGAAGTTAGACAAATCGAAGACGGTGCTTCAAATCACGGGCATGAGGAAAATTCCCGAGAAGTGCTGTTAACTTCAGAAGCCATACTTAAAGAAGACGATCCTTCAAGGGCAGATATACCGAGTTCGTCGGTGCACGTTGAAGAAATCAGCCTCGTTTTTCCCGAGAAGTCGGTGCGTGAAGTAAGAATATCGCATTCGACGAAATCTGGTAAAGGAAAACGTTCTAAAAGCTCGAATTCAAGTTCAAGCTCGAGCTCGAGTGACTCCGGATGAGAATACAAGCAGCTTATAATTTAGTATACTTACATATTTTAGGACCAGTTTTTTTTTTTGGCTTGGCAGCTTTGTGAGATTAATCTTGTTTTCTAGAGATTTTTATGTTTTTTGATATAATTGTGAATGAAATTTGTACTTGGCCTTCCACATAAGAGTGCCCACTCGAGGCATATATTTCTCCACTACATGCGCGTGTTTTCGATAACACATTGATCATTGATCGCAATGAGAAAATTGTTGCTTCAAGATTGCTACTACTTGTTGGAAAACTATATTCAATAGAAATTATTTTTATTTATTAAAGGATTGTAACTATTATGAAATATCTATTCAAAAAGTGCCTCTTTAAGCCAAAAGATGCATCCAATGGATTGAAATGTCATGACCAAGCATGATTGGATGCAACTCTTCGGCATGATCCAGCCCCATCTATAAATAGGAAGCTTCATTTACTCATTTCTCACATCTCGAATCATTTTGTGGAATGAAACTCTTAGTGAAGTCCCATAGGTTTCTGTTCTCTTGTCGTGGAATATATTTAGTATATTTCGTATTAAAAAACGTCTGAGAGTCTGAAAAGTATCGATTAAGTTTGTTGGTCTAGGAATTTGGAATGCTCATATTATGAGACGTTTGTCGTCGTATCTAGGGAAAAGATTGTCGTATTCCGTAAGCATCGTGGGCGCGGCAATATCGTTTCAAGGACGTAGCGTCAACGCTAGCCTCGACAATAAAATCAATTTCACATCCCCGTACGATCGATATATTATATATTCATATATTAATATACAAAGACGTACATACGGAATTATACCCAACACTACTTACATGAACATGATATTCAAGTCATAAAAATCTCTTAAGCCCTCTATCCTTATGGCTTAATTATTTTTTAAGTTTGCTACATTAGGGGCGACGAAATTATAATAAGGATTACAATTTTAAAACTGAAGCAATTTTTTTCGGATGACAGCCGGTATTCGAGTTGTTCCGACTAATCTGGTCGCCCTGCATCATGCACCTGCATGGGTGGGTGAGGCTCGGCTCATAAAGGAGATTTTCTGCATTCACAAAGTTTCGAACCTGAGACCTTGCTTAAGCGATACTAAGACGCTTACCACTTTGACCATCTTCCCATGGTTAAAACTGAAGTAATTTGAGAACACATAAATTAAATGTTTCAACTTTAGGATATTAAGTTTTAAAATTAAAACAATTTGAGTATAATTAATGCCATAATTTTAAAAATTATTGTCCTTCAGTTGCTCTAATTTTAAAACTTATTGTCCTCAAAGTGTTAAATATTTTGAAACTTCTAAAATTGAAACGTTTAATTTAGATGCCATCAAATTGCTTCCATCCTGGAAATTTATTTCCTAAAATTGTTACCGCACGTGGTTAAAATATCACCCCACTAAATAACACAAAAAGTAATTAAAGCCCTTTTAACATTATGTATTCTCATATATAATAAGTAATAATCCCTTCACAAATGATCAATAAAAACCAACTAATACCTCTTAAATATATTCACACTTTCCTCTCTTTCTAACGTCAAAACACTATCACTTCCATTGCAAATGTTCTTCACCCCCCCAAACTCCATAATCAAAACCAAACACACAAACTCTTCAAACCCTTCAATGAAGCACAGCAGACGACGTCCTCCGCGAGCTACGATCATCATCGTCATCATCAACATCCTCATCTTCATCCTCCACATGATCATCGAAGAACGCCACATTCCCGCCCCCTCGATCCTTCTTCAAGCTCTCATCGATCCCGCCATAATCCAAACCCGCAAGAACCTGATCGGGAACTTTCTTCCCCTTTCCGTCACCGCCGACCTTTATTACAACGTCCCCCGGGAATTTCTTCCCGGGCACCGAATCCTCCTCCTCCTCTTCATCCTCTTCAGACACGAACTCCCTGAAGTTCACTAGAGAAGGCACCGACTTAGAGAAGAGGATCTCCCGGAGATTCCCGAGAACGCTCCTGTTGAAGGGGTTCTCGCTCTTGTCGTAGCGGTAGCGGAAGTTCTCGTAGGTCGTCTGGTTCGTGCACATGAGGTAGAGGTGGAACGCACTGAGCCCGCCCACGAACCACACGGCTATGAAGCAGTAGACCGCAAGGGCCAACGAGAGGACGTCCTTGGAGGCGTTGGTCCACGTCCGCCCGGGCCCTTCGGTTAGGTTTAGTAGGGAGAACGTGAACACGTACGCGCAGAGGACCGTCGACGTCGTTATGAAGAGGATGAACGTCCTGTAGTTACGCTGCATCGTGTACGTAAGAACCCTAACTTAATGTTTCTGCTAATCGGCTATGTATGATTAACTACTCTTTTTTTTTTTTTTCGTTCAGGAAAAGTCGCTTACGAGGTTGTAACTTAAGGACACCACCTTTCAAAATCTAGAGCAATTTATGAAGTCGAAAAGCTAATTGTGTCCTTAAATTGCTTCAATTCTGAAAGGTAGTGTCCTTAAATGCATGTGAGTTGAGTGTCCTGAAACTGCCCCGATTATTTGGCATGTGCAGATCACGTGTCGAAGTTCCGGCAAACAATTAGGTTTCCGACGTATCATTAAATTGCTTCAATTTTGAAAGTTAGGGTGTGTTTGGTATGCGGAATTCGTGCGTGGAAAGTACGACGGAAAACTAATTTAGCGCCTCAAAAAAGTGTACTCTATGCTTCGACCGTTGAACCCCTAGACCTTTCATTTTCTTTTCCTTACTGAATTCCACAAACCAAACGCACCCTTAATGTCCTAAAAAGTAACAACCCATTTAGTTGGGGTCTGAAGGTGCAACGGATGAAAAAGGTAGCTCGAATTGACTATAAATGAATTTCCTTTAATTAAGTTGTGTTGAGATTTCTATCCCGTATGGATAATTTTCAACAAACTCAACTCAATTAATATATCAAAGATGCAACTTCACTTATCACTAATTTTAGGATGATAAAGCCCTCGATTTCTAATAAGCTGAATATGAGAGAAAGAGATTTTAGACTTACGGCACCTATGCACTGGCCAACCCAAGGGCAGTGGTGATCGAACCTCTGGACGCAGTTGTTGCATATCGAGCAATGGGAGACCCGAGGAGGACGGTAAAGGAGACATGTGTCGCAATACTTAACCTTAACGGTGTGCCCGTTCACAAAGACGTCCTTCGTCCTAGGAATCCTTAGGACGTCGGGAGTCGCCCCGTTGTTGTTGTTATTGATCCAATCCAACGATGCGAGAGAATTCGACGTGCTGTAATCTTCCTCCGGGTGTCTCTTGTTTCTCGGGATTATCCCAGGGTTTCTCATGGACGTCATGTACAGAAAATTCAAATCCTTTCCGAGTCCCAAAAAAAAAAAAAGGAAAGACAAAATATATCGTCAGATATATTGAGGATTAATCAAACCGGTTTCGAAGGAACGAATTAGGGTTTTCGTGCGTTTTGCATTATACTCACCAAGAAGGTGAGAAGAATCCCGAAGATTAGCACGATTTGGCCGTGCGAAGAATCCGGTGATTCGGAGATTTTGAAGAATGTCCTGATGCAGAATGTTATTGCGGGTCCGCCTATGAGGAATGTGGTTAGAAAGAGGGACGACGCATCGGGGCCCAACACCAACGTGCCTCCGCACAAGAATTTCTGGAAAAATTAGGAAGAGACATGTAATGAATAAATTATAAGAATTTAAAAAATTAAATAAGGAAATGGACGAAAATATAAAGAAACTCACGTTGCGTCCTTTCCAGGCTTGATAAAGCCTCTTTTTCTTCTTCTTCTTGATTGAAGATGAATCGACATGATGATCATGGCCACCCATGCATGCATGCATCAAACGCCGCCTTGTGACTTGATCGATATATTTATTCCGATGACGATGTCTTTACAGAGTATATACAATGATCTCCTTTAGCAGGAGAGGAGATACGATCGATCGGAGACGTTGATGCATGAAAGAAGGGAGGAAATAATAATATATATTTTCCGATATAAAATTTCTTTGTTTATTTACCCTCCCTCCCTCCCTCTCTCTCCTTGCGAGTGTGTGTTATGTCTTTTCTCTTATTCAAAGAGAGAAAGAGTTAACATTACATTATTATGCCCTAACTTCGACATCGTCTTAGATCAACTCGTTTCTCTTTACAACGGCTTATTTATTTTATTTTTTCTATTTACATATAAATCTCTTACAAACTAAGACCCATCTGTTACCTTATATGAATTTGTAACGGTTGGTTTTTAAGGATTCAAAGAGCAATTCAAGCGGTTTTTTTCGAGGAAAACCAAGTTATTAAAGATTGGACAATGCACATAAGCGTCCATGAACATTTGCAGAGTATATATTAGTTTTTAAATTCCCAAAGGTGACCTAGTGGTTCAAAACCTATTGGTACTAAAACCAAAGGTTTCATGTTTGAATACTTTAATTATCGTTGTTTGGTAGGAAGTGAAACCTGCTCACATGACTGCGACGACCTAATCTCATCCCTAGAGTGTGTGACTCGAGTTCATAGCCGGTTCAGTGAGAACACTCGGATCGCAAAAAAAAAATACTTTTAAAGAATAGCCTCGAAATATGTACGGACTATTATATCTTTGGAACGGTATGCGATCGTCTGTTCTCATTTAGTGTTCCATACACCAAATTGTGACAATTATTAATCACAATTGATTTTTTTACAAGTGTCACAATCTAAGTGAGTGAAACACCAGATTGGAACATCAAATAGGCACATGTAGTCCAAACTACTTTGAAACCGATGTAAAACGCAAACCGCTTTGAGGAAAGAGAGAGCAAAAACCATAGTTGTACACTCCATCGGGGATACTTGTTACATGATTTTTTTTATTTTTTTTTATGGATGATCTGCTATCTACATTAAGGACATAACATAATTCCGAGGTATAGAAAAACTAAGGGAGATGACAAACACTTGAAAACGTCATTCCTACATTGAAATTTTCCATTACAAACAGCACCGACTTATGAAAAAAAAAAGAAAAAATGGTTCCACACATTACCTGCCACTAACGTTTTCTGCATACAAATAAGCAACAATACACAGAGACTTGAAAACTTAACTCCGACGCTACCTTAACAAAAACAAACAGCACATACCAAAGAAACAAGTTCAACGCCAAAATCTCCCCCGTACATGCCATGTCTCGTGATCTACGAAGAAGAAAAATAACATCATAACCCTTGCTTTATAATGGTTTCCAAATAATTGCCGACTCATCATTGAGAAAAGTTTTTCAAATAGCAGCAAGAAAAGATCACGGATTCGATATCTAATAACGTTCGGAAAACAAATTAAAAGCCATTACGGTTCAGTAACGAAAGAATCAGTTCATACTAACCTTTTGCGGTGTCATCCATAGAAATATCCTCTGCACTTTGCGGTTCCACAGAGGCACTTCTTTCTCCCCCTCTCTCCTCTCTCACGAGCAACGATGCCATAATCGAACGTAAGCTCCTGCATAGGAGGAATATGCCTCGAAGCAAAGAATGCAATGTGGAGGAACACATCGTTGTTCATCTCCCTCAAAACGGGGAGCCAATAAACGTTAGGGCAACAGCTGTGGTTCATGAAACGGGCCACGTTCCCGTTATGCTTAGCACTCACAACGAGGGGGTAAGGAGTCTTCTCGTAAGCGTTGGCATCATCATTGAGAGGCCCCAGAGACGGATACTTACGCGTCGTGTCAAAGATGAACTCATCACCATCGTAGTGATGGAGATCAGAGCCCTTGATGACATCACCGGCGTATTCGCAGATGAAATTGCCCGAACGAATCGGGTCCCACGACCTAAGCCCCCAACCTCGATTATTCGTCTTGAAAACCTCGAGCCTCACCTTAATGCCCGCTTGGGTCATGCGGTTCCTACAAGTAGGAGGGCAAGCACAGAAGGTCCCACACTCGTGGACCACGGGCTTATCTGTCAAAAGGACACCGAGAGACGAATAGGGAAGGAATCCCTCGTTTCTCCTCACGCACGGGCACGCGGTGTCGCCAGGCTGGCACCCACCTACGCAGTGACATGGCGGTGAAGGGTCATTTGTGGAGAAGGGTTGCTGAGAGTACACAAGGCTCCGAGTATAGGAAAAGTGTGCGGGCCCTCTCTCTCCATCCACGTCGTTCACGAGAACCACGGGTTGGGTCTCGCCGCCCGAGGTCAGATCGGGCAGGATGATCCCGGGTCGGGTCAGGGTTCCCTCTCTCCACTGCTGAATAGTTTTCCAGAGGGAGAATGCCTCTTGTTGACCTGGGATCCTGATGATCTTGTACTTGAAAACATTGCACCCCGTTTTGCTCTTTTCGACCCACGATTCTTGAATCTTGTAGAGGCCGTCGTAGATGTAAATCTTGCACGTGGATACAACGGGGTCCTTTACACCTCTGAGGACCCGTATCTCATTGCCACGCTTCACGCTCTTTTCTAGTGCAAGGTTTCCCCTCTCGAGCTTTTGATCGAACACTTGCCCATCCCTCCTCTGAACTCCTCCTTGACCGCTGTATATTATCACGTTGCTGTCGTCTCCATCGTCATCGTACCCACCGGAGGAGACGATGCTCACCGCAAGAGGCTCTTCATCAGCCGTGACCTTGACACCCATGTAGTCTATGCCCGCCATAGTTGGTGCGTGTAGACCCACTAAGCACATCTCCATTCTGAAGAAGAAAATGTCCCCGATTTCGACCCCCGGTACGTGCCCGATTCTCTTTGATTGGTTCGTTCGGGCACCGTTCTTCATCATGAGGTTAGAGGCTTTCAGGTCCGGGCGTTTCACAGCCCCGGTTTCCTCGATTTGAGTGATTTTCCTCCTCATCAAATTAAAAACCAACAGTATTGCTGCAACAGTATCTATGTCTCCGTTAGATCTTCGAAAATCGTCGAGTTCTTTAAGCTTAAACAACCCCAAGTAGTTATTAACAAGTGCATCATCCTCATTATCTCCACCGTTTCGCATGCTCGAACGGCCCTTTCTTTTCCCTGATTTAGTGACACTAACGCCTTCCCCATCGTCATCGAACTCGCCTGCATCGTTAGGTGAGTTGTTGTATCCACCATCTTCTACATCAGCTTTAGAAGCCTTATTCTTTCCCTTACTGCCACGATTTTTTGCGGGTGTTGGTGTTCTATATGAGTTCAATGGAACTGGAGCTGGTATACTGTTGTTGAACCCTAGATCTTCTGGCTGCTGTTGAGCACCGCCGGGTGTGGTTTGGTTCGTACTATTCGGTGCCACAAAGGGGTAAAATGGCTGCACACCCGAAGGAAAAGGGCCCGTAGGTGGAACACACATGAACGGTGTGGGCTGTGGGGTTGCAACAGAGGACATGCCTGAAGCACCCGGGAAAATCGGGACAAGGCATCGAAGTGGTTTCACGTCTAAAACCCTAGACTTGTCGATCGGTGGATTAGTGCCTACGTTTTGCTCCATTTGAGGAAAGCCAAGTGTATGAAGCTACGAGAACCTAAATCGGAGAAATTAAATTGCAGGGGAGAGAAGAAATCTTAGCTGATGAAGCTAACACAGGCATCCATCTCCTGAAATGGTAAGGAAGCAAAAAACCAGACTATAAACAGAGGCAAACAATCTACCAGAAGGACATGCAACGAAAAAGCTTATCTGCAACAAACAACAAATCGCATGTAAGCGAGAAATCTTGAATCGAAATCTACATCTTCGCGAAAAATCGTCTGAGGAAGATGAGAAACCCTAATTTCTAGCTAAAACCTCAAAAGGTCCAACGACGCAACCAGTACCAAACGAATTTCACCAGAATAAAAAATAATACACAGGGAGAACTCTGTCGATTTGAGCTTCAATAGCAAATACAGAAACAGGTCAAAAAATTTCTATCGCAAAACGATAGATCGGAAGCTAAAATGAAAAGGGATCTTCAAAAATAACAAAATTACCCAGAGAGAATGAGAGAGAGAGAGAGACCTGAGCAAGTGATGGAATTACTTCGGGCTCCATTTACTTCCTTTTCCTTTTGTATTTTTTTTTAAATAAAATAGTAAGTGGTGAATTACATATCAATATCAATTTTTTGGGATAAAACTCATTTTCGTCCCCAATGTTTGACTGATGGATCAATTTTCCTAAACGTGTAATTGGACCAATTTAGTCTCAATGTTTCAAAATGAATCAATTTGGTCCAAATTTGACGCATCAATTTTACAGAAAATCGACATGTGGCATCATCACAGCGTGCCACGTGTCTCACAGTTGATGATTTTCCGTTTAAATTGACGGTTTCTGTCAAGTTGAGATCAAATTAATTCATTTCCAAAACATGAAGGACTAAGTTGATCCAATTGAAACATTAGAGACTAAATTGGTTCATTATTGACGGATAAAAATGGAAAGTATCCCATAAATTTTTAGTCCATAGCTTCTAAATTACCAAAATACCCCAACTCCATCATCTTCTCCATTTCAATGGTTTTGCAGCACAGGCAACTACAATACAAGTCGACTCGTGCGCTTCATTTACTAACGATGGGTTCTTTTCATTGAAGCCCTTTCACAAATTTCATCTTTTTCTTCGTTCCTATTCATAAATTTGATCTAATTTCAAGAACCAGAAGATCACTGCAAAGTCAAACAATTTTTTTTTTAATTATTATTATTTTATTACAGCTGAAAGCGATATACACCTTCTTCGGTGCCCTATCCAATCCAACAGATAGCTCAAGCTAATAATGTAATGATAAGTGGGGCCATGGAAGAAACTTTCAAGCAAGAACTAACAGATCTTAAAAGCACACACATATCTACTAAACTTCAGCAATCCTTCAAGCAAAAGACTCGCCTTTTTCTTCGGAATCTCTTCTATTAATGGACAATCAGTCCATTAAAGACACGGTAACCCTCTTTCCTTCTTCCATATATGCTCGCCGCCATGATTGTAATAAGCAAGATCTTAACATTTTATTTTTTCCTTAAGTATTTTTTTTGTCTTGTCTATGATCTTCTGGTAATATTCGAACATGGGCCGTAATTTTCTTGAATTTCTTTATGGCCGTTGCAAGAGTGTGCTTCCTGTTTGTTAGTTAATAATCTCAGTTTATGTCTTGTTTTTTGCTGATAACATCACAGTTTGTTTAGGTTGTTAGCTCCTTTTTGAAGCCATTGTGCCCACTTGTCCACCGCTTTATAAGCTGATCATCGTCTTCTTCTTCTTCTTACAGACTTCATTCGAGCTTATTACTCTTATCTAATCCGCAGGAGCCATCGGGATCGAACCAGAAGGAGATGGGCTCGAGCTCAACGGCTCATAAAGCATTCGTTTCACTGCTTTTAATCCTCAGCATATCCTATGGATTCTATCGGTGCAGTGCAATAACGCGAGCAAACGATCCCGACGAAATCGTGTCGTTGCTCGTGAATGCTCCCGGGAATTCGTCGAGGAGGATCCCGCAGTCCATGTTCGGGATTTCGTTCGAGGTTGTTGTCCTCGTTTTCTTACAACATTCGATTTTTTTTTTTTTTATTATTATTTCTGCTAGAATTTAATCTTGAGACATTGTTGTGCGTAGGAGATAAACCACTCGGGAGCCGGCGGGCTCTGGGCCGAGCTCGTCAGCAACAGGGGTTTCGAGGCCGGCGGGCAGAGCACCCCGTCGAATATCGGCCCGTGGGGCGTTATCGGGGACGGGTCGGCGGTAGCGGTTTCGACGGATCGGTCATCGTGCTTCGAGAAGAACGTGGTCGCTCTTAAAATGGAAGTCTTTTGTGGTTCTGATGGGGGAAATGTGTGTCCGAAGGGAGGTGTTGGAGTTTATAACCCTGGATTCTGGGGAATGGTAAGGAGTATATGTATATTCTCATGGGTTTAATTTGATGGAGTGATATTTTGTGGGCCAGTTAAATTATGGAGTAGCGATTTTAGGACAATCAATTTTCAAATTGACGTAATTTGAGGTCTTTTAAATGTTAGAAACCAAATTTCAGTCTAGAATTAACACGTGTGGGCCGCTTAATGATCAAAAGGGAAAAAAAATCATGCGCGATTCGAAAATGCTGATTTGGATCGAATTTTTATTGATGCCACGTTGGATTTTACCCCGAATTAACCGTCGCGTGCACCTCCTATGCGTTCGTTCTTGGCTGAAATCAGGTTGTCGGCGTTAATTGTTTTCATAAATTAATAGTTATGTGTGCTTCACGTGTCTTAATATCTGATTTTATTACGTTTATTGCGTTAATTATCCTCAAATTGCTTCAATTTCGAAAGTTATTGTCCAAAAATTGTCACATCTTTATTTAACTGCACTTAAAACGTGATTCCTCCTCCAAATATGTCCTAAAAAATAACTATTCTAATAACCTATTACCTTGCTTGGTTTATTTATTTATTTTTTTGTTTTCCTTTTCTTTTGCAAGAATATCGAACAAGGAAAGACTTATAAAGTGACTCTACACGTTCGTTCCCCGCAACCTATCGAATTATCCCTATCTTTCGTCGGCTCCGACGGAACTCAGACGCTGGCCAAGGCGGACATAATGTGCAACTAAATTATTAACTTACGTCCATTTTATTTTTCCCAAGTCTTCTTTCTCACTCGTATTTGTTCTTTGTGCAGAGCTTCTGATGTTACCAACTGGACAAAGAAGGAGATTCTCTTGCAAGCACAAGCAACAACAGACCGTAACTCGCGACTGCAGCTGACGACTGCAAAGAAGGGTGTTATATGGCTCGATCAGGTTTCGGCTGTTCCTTTAGACACGCACAAGGTACCTCAAAATTGTTTCCTTCTGGTAATAAAATCTCAGGTTTTTTACAAAATAAAAAAATTTATTCAGGGGCACGGATTTCGCGAGGATCTTTTTAACATGCTTGCTGATATGAAGCCGGGATTCCTGAGATTTCCCGGTAAAGCATACCCTCCCTCCCAGTGAATTTTGTGTTACATATGGTTAATTATGCATTTTGAGGCCACAAAATTAAGGGGTGAAGCAATTTAAAGAGAATTAACACACGTTGGCATTATTTAGCAAATAAATTGCGAAAAAAATTTACATGACGTTGGACATGCTGATATTGAGCCAACTTTTCACCATGTCATGTATGATTTTCACCAAAACTAATTGTCACGTGTGTTAATCGGGGTTGAAATTAGGTATATGGTGTTATTTGTTCGCAAATTACTTTGATTCATCAAAGGTGTTGATTTGAGCCGAATTTTCCCCGTCACGTAGAATTTCCCCAAATTACTTGTCACATTTGGCTCATACGTGTTAACTTTCGGGCCGAAATTCGATTTACATAATTAATTATCCTCCCAATTGCTTCAATTTCAAAGCATGTTGTCCTAAAAATAACTGGCCACTTCCATAAACATATACATGATCAATAAAAAAATCATTAAGCCAATATATATGAATCCTCAGATCCATCAAGCTGTTTGATGTGTATATTCTCCAGGTGGTTCATATGTCCAAGGAGAATATTTAATAAACGCATATAGATGGAAGCAAACAGTGGGTCCATGGCAAGAGAGACCGGGCCATTTCAACGACGTGTGGCAGTATTGGACCGACGACGGGCTCGGGTTTTTCGAGTATCTCCAAGTAAATCACATGAAAATTTTCTTCTCTTTCTAGCACTTTATGCGTTGCGTCGTTGTCTGAATTTTATGCCCGTCTTTCTTTCTCTTCAGCTTGCGGAGGACTTGGGTGCAAAACCGGTCTGGGTTTTTAATAGCGGTAATAAACAATGAGTTACACTTTATAGTATTATAACTAACTACCGATAACCCTAATGCTGTAGTAATCTATTACTACTTTGTTGTCACTTGTATAGGGATCAGCATTAACGATCAAGTTGATGCACCGGTCCTCACACCCTTCGTTCAAGTAAATGTTCTTTCGCTATTTTTGGCATGATTTCTTGATTATCTTAATCTTAGACGTGTAATTTATTAAATGAATTATCGTTAGGATTCATATCCATTACCTCTTGGTTGAGCTCTGATACTATGTTAAATGATCATTCCACTGAAAGCTTATAAAAGTGAAGAGAATGTATCATATTTTAAATTTCCTTATTTACAACAGATGTCAGAGTGACAACTATTTGATATTACATCAGGACGTTCTTGATGCATTAGAGTTTGCAAAGGGAGGCTCGAATTCGACGTGGGGTGCTATCCGCGCTCAGATGGGCCATCCTCAGCCGTTCGATCTTCAATACGTAGCCGCTGGGAATCAAGATTGTGGAAACAAAAACTATCGCGGTATGTTTGTTTATGTGTCGTATTTTCATTTTATAGTTGGTAACTTTTCGATTAGATCATCCGCTAACTGTAATAATGTATTGGTTTGTTGTCTAGGGAATTACATGAAGTTCCATGATGCTATAAAACGGGCCTATTCGGACATCAAGATCATCTCAAATTGCGACGGATCCGCTCAGACATTGGATCATCCTGCAGATTTGTACGATTTTCATGTAAGAATCTTGAACGGAGTGTTATTTAATTAGATTTTCGGACTCTGTGCCAAATCGTTGGAAATAAAATACATAAAAGTAAAGTATGATACATGTTCAAGCTTAGGCTTTCAAGTGAAGTGATCATTCATCACAGACAATGATAGCATAAACATAACATGTATTCATCATGTCTGTGCAGGTTTATACCAATGCAAACTCGATGTTCTCCACGGGCCACAGCTTCGATCGGACCCCACGAAACGGGCCAAAGGTATGCATGCAATCGATTATTACACATTGATGACGTTTCGAACGAATTGATCGTATTTGTTCGTGTTAGGCTTTCGTAAGCGAGTATGCGGTGACCGGGAATGATGCTGGTAGAGGAAGTCTTTTAAAAGCTCTAGCCGAAGCTGGTTTCCTCGTTGCCCTCGAAAAAAATAGGTACTTGTGCATGACTAACTAATTTTTCCGTCCCGTGGGTTACTGAGGTGACAGTTTCATGACACCCAACTTATGATATTGCAATTTAAAGACACAAATTCAAAATTGAAGCAATTGAAGGACAAAAAGCGTCCGGAACCTAATTGCGTCTTTAAATTGCTTCAATTTTGTAAATCATCGTCAAATTGCAATCTCGTATGTCGAGTATCCCCAAACTGCCACGTAAAATTTTATTCGAGATCTGACGCTATGTAGGTGACAGTTTCATGACACCCAACTTATGACATTGCAATTTAAAGACACGAACTTCCAAAATCAAGACAATTTAAGGGCTCAATGCGTCAAAAACTTAATTTTATCCTTAAATTCTGCCAACTTTGAAAGTTAGCGTCCTTAAACTGTAATCCCCATATGTTGGGTGTCTTCAAACTGCCACGTAAACTTTATCCACAAAATAAGCAACTCGATCGCTATGTAGGATTTAACCCCAAATTATTTAGCAATTTCGGCCAAAAATTAAGTTTTCAAACCCTTCAATTTCTTATGCATGTGTCCTTTTAAGTCGATAAAAGTCTCCCTAACTTGGGACCAAAAGGTCCTTACCATTTATGTATAATCTAAATAATATTAATGTTGCACACACTCATGAATATCGTCAGCTTGTAAAAAAGAAAAATAAATAAAAAATCGAACCTTCGCCGCCGCAGCGATGCAGTGGAGATGGCCAGCAACGCGCCCTTATTCGCGAACGCCAACGACCTGAGGTTCTTACCCGACGCCATTTACTTCGATTCCTCGAAGGTTTACGGAACACCCAGCTACTACATGCAGCAGTTCTTCAGAGAATCGAACGGCGCACTCCTCCTCGATTCGTCATTACAACCTAATAATCCTCCGACGAGCTCCCTCGCCGCATCGGCGGTTTATTGGACGAGCGCCGCCGCCGAGAGTAAGAATTTCATAAGGATTAAGGTAAAGCCACAGCTGAAACCCCCCTCTTTACGAACGACCAAATCCTTCCGATTTCTTTGAGTGGCATTCGCGTAATTTCAATTCCCCAGGTTGTGAATATTGGGGGCAAAAGGGTGAATCTGAATATATCGGTGAACGGCGTGGATAAGGACTCCATAGATGCATCGGGGTCGACGATTACTGCGCTGACGTCAGGTGGTGCGATGGACGAGAATTCTTTCGACCAGCCGAAGAAGGTAATGGGATCTCATTTTTCGTTTTGGGGTTTTTTTTTTGTGTGATGATTGCGATGTGGTGAGGAGATGTGCGATTGTTTCGTCGCAGGTGGTGCCGAGGACGAGCGGTTATGGAAAGGCAAGCAAGAGGATGAGTGTATCTGTGTCTCCTTATTCTTTGATCTCCATTGATTTGTTACTGAGAAAACCATCGGGTGTTGTGGAGGTTGTTGATGGGGCATCCGGTGTGTTATTCATGTAATATTTCTATATTCATGAAATAAGATTTCATTTGTTTGGGCACTAAAAGAAAATTAGAAACTAATTTAGAAGAAATTCATGTGGTGATGGGCTCACTAATAAAAGTATTTGGTAGCAAGAAATTTTGAAACTGATACATCCATTCCAAATGTCGTGATAGGTAGGGGTGGGAGCGGGTCGGGTTTTACCGGGTTCGGATTAATCGGGTTGGGTACCCGATTATTGCGGGCATGTATTTGTACTACCCGCTCCCGACCCGATTACTATCTGGTACCCGACCATCGGGTTTGCGAAACCCGTCGGGTACCCGTCTGGCGGGTTTCGGGTTTGTTTTTTTTTTCAATTTTTTATTTAATAATTCTTTTTATTTTAATTTCTGTATATATTGGACGCATTTCGGAACATAAAGCAACTTTAAGCCCGCTGGGGGCAGCCCAATAGCTGCAAAGCCCAATATTAAAATCTGGACGAAAAATGCAAAAGCAAGGAATCAAACCCTGGACTATGATGAAAACTACAGATTACCTAACCACGAGACCAGCAGTTTAACTTTGCGTTTTCTTATATGTATAATGTACTTATATTAATATACTGACTATTTTTTTTAAAACCCACGGGTACCCGATCGGGTTAAACGGGTAGCATTATGCTACCCGAAACCCGACCCAATAATAATAATCGGGCTTCGGGTTTAAACTCGATACCCGATAGTAACCTGATTAATGCTCCCGATCGGGTCGGGTACCCGAAACCCGCACCCGTTTGCCCACCCCTAGTGATAGGCTCAACTTGACACTAGACCATTGTGTCCATTAGCAATTTGACAATTCTTTTCATGATGAACGGCCTTATTAAGTATTGCAACGGTTTAATATTTTACTGTTACGATTATATAAACATTAGAGGATATAAGAGAGAAAATTAACTTTTTGTATTCAATACTTTGCCATTATGTTATAAACCACACATCAATATTTATAAAATATTTCAAATTACATCTATAAAATAGAATATTACACCAATCATTATTGATTAATATAATATTTCATCAATTATTCTAATTAATGAAATAATCACATATAATTTTCTCAACTTTCATAACCATCCTTCTAAATCCTATACATCAACTAGGCTTAGCAACGGGGCAGGGCCGGAACTGGAGACTAATCCACATCCCTGCCTTGCCACTTATCGGGAAATCTCCGGAGACTAAAAGTAAGTATTCTCAAGAAAATTACCATACAACATAAATAAAAAAACATAGTCTAACATTCACGATCGTTCGTGGGAAAATTAGAAGACAAGATAAATGATGAAGAAATATGATGTTTAGAATATTAGTAATGATAGTTTAATCATGCAATACATCGAATCCACATGGTGAACATGGCGGAAATTATAATCTACCGCCCCATCCCCGCCAACAGAGAGAAAATTTCCCCTGTCTCCACTCGACGAGGAATAAAAAAACAGAGAATCCTTGCCTCTATCGAGACGGAACCCCGCGAGGAACGGAACTCATGCCCGTTGACAAGCCTAGCATCAACATATCTATTTAATTATTTCACAGTAAAAATAATTTTCTTTTTGATTATCATGATTAATGATATTATTATACAAAATATAAAACAAATTATGTTTCCTTTGTTAATCTTAAAAAAATTCTTGTAATAAGTGGGAAAAAAGAAGCAGGCGCACTTTTTAAATGACAGAACAGCCCTTGGAGTTTTTATACAAATAAGCTAACCCTAGCTTTCCCACGGTCGTCGTCCAAGTCCATCTGATCCGCCGTTACTCTCAATTTAGCGCAGCTTTGAATGTCGTGATCTTCTTTTCTCTGTATTTCTTCTTCTCAAACTGCACGACTTTGTAATCCGTACAGTATACACCTGCGTGAAGATGGTGGAAGAGGAAAAAGCAGCTCCATGGCCGATATTCAGAGACATTCGAAGATATTACTGCGAGTTCTGTGGGATATGCCGATCTAAGAAGGCGTTGATTTCCTCTCACGTGCAAGCTCACCACCAGGTTCTCGTTTTACGTGTCCAGATAAATCATTTGCGATTTTAAACAATGGGGAAGATGCGTTTTTATTGCACGTTTGGCTATCTATAATTATATGATCGCCTTCGTTTGATTTGTCGTTCCCCCGTCGGGGATTAATTCGAAATTGGAGGTTCAATTCCCAAATCTGTGTGCTTATGTTAAGCTTCTTCGATTGTCTATAATTCCTGTTTATGTTTATGGAACCTAACACGTTTCGTTTCTGTTTTTGCTGGCTTTTAAATGGACTAAATTTGTTTTTGAATTTCAGGAAGAATTGAAGGAGCTAGGTGATAAAGAAGATACTTCAAGTAAATTGAATATTTGTGAGGAATGTGGTGCAAGTTTTAAGAAGCCAGCTCACTTGAAGCAGCATATGCAAAGTCATTCTCTTGAGGTCCATTGCTTCTGTTTCTTTTCCTCATAGTCGATCCGTAAAATAGACTTCCACCAAACTGCTGATTAATGGGGTCTTTCTTGAAGCTTCATTTAGTTCGAAATGTCCAGCAAAAGGCATCTTTTTTATTACTTTGTTGTTTGAAATTAGATGACTACACTACACAGAGTAATTCGATTCATGGCTGGGCGTGAGGCATTGGATCCCAAATGAAAAGAACTCCAAAATGCGAGAGGCAACATTCTTGATTGGATCAGTATCAGTTGGGTGACCATCTGAGAAGCTCCGTCAAGTGAGCCTTGGTCACGCTCGTTACACTTCCGAGGTTTGAAGATTCTGCTGCACATCATCTCCTTAATTAAAAAGCTTCAATTGGTTCCTCAGAACAGTTTATGGCTTAATTTCTTATGTTAAGTAGTTCTTTAACAGAGGCCCTTTGAGTGTCCCGTTGATGATTGCCAGTCCAGCTTCAGAAGAAAGGACCACTTGTCAAGGCACATGCTTCAGCATCAGGGAAAATTATTCGAATGTCCCGTTGAGGGTTGCGAGCGGAGATTTACAGTACAAGGTAATTTGTCCCGACACGTGAAAGAACTCCACAGTGAACGCGAATCTGCTTCTGATGGGGATAACAATCCCAAGGAACACGTGTGTGCTGAGCCCGGGTGCGGAAAGGTGTTCAAGTATCTGTCTAAACTCCGCACTCATGAGGATTCTCATGGTTAGTTGCTGTTCTGATACTATCACTTTTTTGCATTTTTATGTTGGTCCTGTATATTAGGGGTGGTGGCGTTGTAAGGCCACCAAAATTAAAAGGTTGCAATATTAGGACAATAAGTTTCGAAATTGAAGCCCTTTGGGGACACCTAGATTGAAGGTTGCAATTTTATGACAGAAAGTTTCAAACTTGAAGCAATTAGAGGACAATTAATGCCATAATTTTGATACTTGTTTTCCTCAAATTATTTCAAGTTTATTACTTGTTTTCCTTCAATTGCTTCAAAAACTTATTGTCCTATAATCGCAACATTTAATTTAGGTGCCCTCAAATTGCTTCAATTTCGAAATTTATTCTCCTAAAATTATCATCTCCTAATTTAGGTGTCCTTAAAAAGCCACTCCCAAATAATATAAATGACTAAAAAATAACTAATCCTTTTTTTTTCTGATAAAGTTTTGACATAACTTCAGAAAATCCACATTCTAACAACGATGTCTTTGCAGTCAAGTTGGATTCGGTGGAGGCAATCTGTGCTGAACCGGGCTGTATGAAATACTTCACCAACGAGAAATGCCTCAAGGAGCACATACAATCGTGCCATCAACACATTGTCTGCGATAAATGCGGGACGAAGCAGCTCAAGAAAAATATAAAGCGTCACATGCGAACACACGGAGCAGAGTGTTCATCAAATAGAATCAAATGCAGTTTCGAAGGATGCTCACTCACATTTTCAACCGTAAGCCCATTTTATTCATCCTCTGTCTATATTTCTGTAACCCTATTACTGATTTCTCTTTACAACCGTAACTCTTTTTCCTCAGGCTTCGAATCTGAAGCAGCACGTGAAAGCAGTGCACATGGAACTGAAGCCTTTTGCGTGCAGCTTCCGTGGTTGTGACATGAAGTTTGCCTTCAAACACGTCAGGGACCATCATGAGAAATCTGGTTGCCACTCTTACACACTGGTAAGAGATTTGTGCATTTTCTTTTCTTTTTTTTCTTCCGTTCCCTCGTAATAATATTTCGTCTCATTTATAGTATGATTGTATTACGTGCCCCGTGAATTGCAGGGAGATTTCGAAGAGTCGAATGAGCAGTTCCTGTCAAGGCCCAGAGGTGGAAGGAAAAGGAAGTTGCCGACTATTGATAGTTTGATGAGGAAAAGGGTACTTCCTTTCAGTGAATTAGGCGCTGAATTGAATTATGAGACTGCTAACGGCTCATGAGATTCAACCATAAGATTTTTTTTTCTATTTCGTGAGTTGTGGATCCATTCAATGATGTATAAATGCCTATCTATCTATATACATAATTGTTATCTTTATATCTTGTGTGTGTAATAGTCCTATCTTGTTAGTGCAATATACTGTGAAACAAGCAGAGAACCAACTCAATTGAAAGGAATTCAATGTGCTGTCTGTCTCCATAATTTCCCATTTATTTATAACTACCGAAAAAAAATGTAAATTCAGTTCCTATTGAGAATGTTTTTTATAAGTAGATGTGTAGTAGAATAAAGTTTTTACACATATATACTCATTTGTCGAAGGTACAATATATAAGACATTTAGGTACCATAAAAAAACGTAATGTGGTACATAATAGAGTGAAAAATGTACATACTAAAGCAAATAAAAGGTACATCATTTAAGGACTTTAGATAACATAACAAAGGTATTTTTGTATCATACAAATGCGTGATGTGGTACGTAATATATATATATATATACATATATATATATATAGGTACGTAAATGAGTGAAAAAAGATATTTTCGGCCAAACGGGTAGCGATGTGTTAAAAAATTTCCTACTAAGTACATGCATATAAAATTTACCTGACATGAGACTGAATTGATATTTTTTTATACAAAGATGTATTGTTTTGTAATTTCACCAAAACAAAATAGATGAAAATGAAATGTAATTGGTGATAATATTGGACATCATCGTAACGCGTAATTCTGAGTTAAACAGTCCAGGAAAGATACCATAGGGTTTAGGGTATTGGTCTAGTGGTCAAGGAGGAGACCTTAAGGTCTTGTGGTTAAAGGAGGTCGTGCGATCGAATTCCCCCTCCCACAATTCCTTGAGTAGTCCTCATTAGCATTATGTGCCCATAACCATCGTTGTTAGATGAGTTTGAGACGTATCCATTTGACCCCGGGGATTAGTCCCACCTCTACAATGTGTGGTGCAATTAAGCTTCTGCCAGGTCTGTGGGCACATAATGACGGGACTCTTTTTATTTTATTTTTTTAACACTCTTTTTCTTTTATTCTCTTGAGGATCAAAAGGCATTGACTTTAATGCTTCTCTCTTTTCCACTTTCTTTCCTTATATTTCTCGGTCCTTTTTCACCTGCGAGCTTCGAACCCGTCGTGGCCCTTCTGTTGTTCAGGTATATGAGAATTCTCTGATTCTTTTTCCCCATCTCATGCGATGTATTACTACTGCACTCGTGGTAATGGTGGATTTTTACCCAGAGAGTTCTTTGCATTTTATTACATCATTAATTACTGGGATTTGGTTTTCCGCCTGTGAAAAATGTTACGGGTTTCATTTCTTCATAGCCTAACATCTTCGAGAAAAATATTCTTCGATAGATTTTACGGTATTCACTGAACCTGTTGTATTTAATTTGGGAATGCTGTGTGTATGTCATTTGGTTAGCTCCTCAGCTGAATTATCGACTGAATCTCAATTTTTCAAGATAAAAATCTGGCCTTTTTTTTATGTTTTCTTCAGAAGCTAGAAATGTCCGGACATTTCTGCAGCAGATGCAAGAAACCAGTGACTCTCCGCACACGAAGCTCTCCGTGTCCAAACTGCGGAGGAGCAAACGTTCTTCAACAGCTCAACAACCAAAGGCCCGCGTTCATGGAAGCAGTCACCAACTTCCTCAGAGCACAAACCCCTCGAAGCAACATAGGACAAAGAACACCCGATCCACTGAACGGCAGCTCGTGGAAATCATACCTCGTCTTCAGCGGCGAAATCCCGAGCCACGCGATGCCCAGAAACTCCGGGCTCGTGGGCTTCCTCAACGAAGCCCTAGGATTCAGACACGAAAACGGAGGGGACTACTTCGTGGGGCCCGGTGTCGAAGAGTTCTTCGAACACGCGGCTCGCAGCAACCTCTGCGTTCCTCCTCCAGCTTCGAAATCAGCCATAGATTCGTTGCCCGCGATCAGGATTTCGAAGAGGCACGTTCGTTCTGATTCCACGTGTGCCGTTTGTAAGGAAGGATTCGAATTGGGCTCACGAGCTTGTAAATTACCTTGCAATCATTTGTATCATAAGGAGTGCATTGACCCATGGCTCGAGCAACACGGTACTTGCCCTGTTTGCAGAAAGCAGATAAACACCCACAGATTCTCAAATAGGATAAGGAAGAAGAAATGGTCTCTCTTGTGGCCTTTCGGTTCGAATTCTAACAAGAACGTCGTATTTGGACCGGGTTCGGGTAGGTAATCACGAGATAAATTCTCTTTTCTTTCTTTCTTGGTCTCAGTTTCTTCATTTACTGCGTTGCTGGTGTACTCTGTGTGAGCTAATAAAATTCTTGATACTATCAATGAAGACTATAATTTACAGTATCAAAACCCAGCAAACGAACACCATGTCTTAGCTTAGCTATCTGCAAGAGGAGATTTAAAAAGCTTGCAACCGAATAATAATCGAAATCACTCAACTAGTTGACAAGATGAGAAGAAACAGTTCCCTTAAAAGGAAGCATGCACGAATACGTAACATACTTGATGCTATCAATCAACACTACAACGAAAACCTTAGAGATTGATTTTGTTCCCATCAACTCAGCATCGGTCATCTCTTTAGGGTCTAGAAGCACAGATACCACCATTGGAGGAAGAGAACTGTTACCGTTTAGCTTCTCTTTTCCTTCGTTTCTCTGCGTAGAAAGGTTGTTATGAGACGATCCCGCGAGTGGAATAGGTATACTGCGGAGGATTCTTCTGTTTCTTCTCTTATCGGAGATGCCGGTTGAGTTCTGTTCAGAAATATTCATTGCAACCATTGAAGCAGCGGGAATTATGGCTCCGTTGGTAGAAGCTTTTGATACTTCAAACTGGAATACTTCGGTGCACATTCCTGATCTCAACATTGGCCCTGAATAACATCATATATATACATATTAAATATCATTACGAAAACAGAAATATCATGTATGTTTTGGTGCTTTTGAAACATCAGAAACCTTCCACGTTGTTAATTCACTATGATAACAGCACAAAAAGACTTATATCACTTAATCAAATCACAAAAGATATCGCACACTGCATGAGAAGTGACTATCATTACCAGCGAGTCCTTCAAGGAACCATTGCTGAAGTGGGCCATCGGTTAACTTCTTCGCATTAACATCATCGTTCCTTACAGGGATAGCGGGAGCCAAATCCCCAGGAAGAGCGAGACCTTTCCCACCATTTCCCACACTACTACGATGTGATGTTGCTCTCTCGCTGGCCAACACGGAGTGAATGATCAAATTTCCATCGATCTTCACAAGCTTGTTATTCCTAGGGATATAGAGAGACGCAACGAGGGATCCGTTTTCGTTTTTGTGTCCATAAGCACAATGTAGACATTCCTCACTAAGATTATTCAATCTACTTCCATTCACCATCAACACCCTTCCATGATGTTTTTCATCAAACATGGCTCCGTTATATTTGCCTCCATCGCTATAAGGCTCCCTTACTTCTCCATACCTCACATTAACCATCGGAACCAACGCGCCAAACAACACAATAAAGAGCAAAAAACCAAGGATACTGACACCTGCAACCTTTTTCGTCCTTTTCCCCACGTTCTTTCCACTGTCCTCCTTCACTCGTTTATGCGATTTCAGCTTCGGGATTGGCCACAAAGGCACTTGTGACCCTTGTTTTACCACATAAGGTGGTGCAACATACGGAATCCACGGGTACATCATGCCCATATAAGGATGCATCACGTGAGGAGGTGGCGATGGCAAATAAGGATTTGGAACGCCACCACCGCTCAATTGTTGCCGTAAAGCAGCATTTTCTGCGATGATTTGTGAAACCCTAGCATTTAATTCCTGAATCGTTGAGTGCATCTTCGTAACTTTACCCTCCAACTCCTCGACGTAATACTTCTTCCTCTGTCTCGATAACTGGGCACTCTCCCTATTTCTCATCAATCTAATCTTCCTTCTCTCCTTGTCCTCAATGAATTCATCCCTCTCATTACTATCATCCCCGGGATTGGATTTTCTACAGTTATTGACCCCATGTCTCATATTAGAAGAGCCATCGACATTCTTTTTCCTCTTCAACAGCGAACCATCAGCACCATTCTTCACCTTGTGATCGAAAACTTCACTCGAAAACGAATCATCGTTTGAATTTGAAGAATTGCAATTGGATTCGGGCAAATTGCAATTCGGTATCTTCGCAGCACCTTGAGAGCCGGAAGGGGAGAAATTTCGCGGTTTCAAGTCGTACTGACCATTACCGCTGGAAACACCTGTGTTGTCAGAAAAATCAGAATTTTGATTACCCAAAAATTCCACATCGCCGCGCAGTTCAGAAGATAGCGATTCAACCATGGCGTTGAATCGATCGAAATCGACGTCGGGCAAGGCACGTGAATCAACAGGAGATGGTAGCTCGTCGAAATCGTCGAGACTGAAATCGAGGTCAAAGTCAAAATCCAGATCATCATCGGCCCCGCCTTCACGCGAAAAGATATCCAGGTCGAGGGGCGGCACAGCGAGGCACGAGCCTTCGTACCCGTCGGATGTTGGTGGTAGCGGTGGCTGATCGACGCCGATCGTCGTCGCGCTTGCCATTTTGTTTAATTCTTTTCTTATTTTCTCTGTTTTCTTCGATTTTGTGTATACGTCGCCTCCTAAATTAAGATACGTATTTTCTCAATATATATATATATATATATATAATAAATTGAGATACGTTCTTGTATTGTCGCCAATTTTTGACTTGTGGATTCATAATTAAATTTACCAACAAAACACGTGAAGTCGCCAACACGGCTTAACGATGCTTTTTCTATGCCCCATATCGATATAGGTCATGGACATAAATGTCGTTTTGGTGGCGAAATTTTACCAAAGTGCCAACCAAAACTTGTGTGATAAGTAATATATAAAAGGGCTCGAAGTGATGATTATTATTATTTTTAATACGAATTAAATGACCTATGCAAAAAAATTATGGGTGATTAAAGTAGTTAAAAATATCGATTCTTCTATTCTATTTAATTAAAGAGATACACATCAAACTGTAATTGGGCATTTTACCCTTATATTTTTTCTTTATTACAATTACATTCCTACAACTCAATTTTTCTTTTTAAATACATATACTTATAAATAATTAACATTTAAAATTAATTTTATCAAACATAGTAGTGTGCGTAAATACTAGTATATATAAACTAAACGACTCTATGTTGTAATTATTGTTTGTTTTTACGGGTATTTTAAAAAAATGGCCCTTGACTGGGTCAATTTTAAAAAAATGGCCTCGTTGACGATTTTTTTTTGTCAATAGCTCTCACTTTGTTTAAACGTTAACCATATTAACTAATTCTCATACTTAACTCATTAAAATAAAAAAAAAAAGAAAAACGAAAAAATGGCCGCCGTACAGATTCAATAACTGACTGAACATGGGTCCATATCCCTCTTTAACCATAACCTTACAATCGATATGAATGAATTATTTTCTCCATTTTAAAGAACAAAGGGTAACCACATACACCTCTCTCACAAACCTAAAGCGACGCGAGCTGTTCTCTTCGTTTAGTGCAGGAAAACAACTTCTCAAATCAAGAAAACAGCAAGCATTTCAGCATATTTACCAATAAGCATTCGTTACATGAAAACTGCAATTTTAACGTCGAAAATGGTGAATTTTCAGTCCATTACCCCCTAAAATGTATGTGTTATCTATTAGATCACGTGTACTAGCCATAGTAGCGATATTTCAGTGGTTATTACGAGAATTCGGACCTGAAAATGGGACTCCTGCGTGCGGGTACCATGCGATATAGGTGCGGGTACCATGAGATATAGGTGCGGGTGCCATGCGCAATACGTGTCGGTCCCATGCGCATGGACCCCTGCTTTTATGCGCGGGTCCCCTGCGTTATGCGCGGGTCCCCTACGTTGTGTGCGGGTACCGTGATCCCATGTTCGGGATCCATGCGCTGAAGATCATACATTTATGTTTGTGAGATTAGCTGCTCATTGCATGCATTTATGTCAGGAAACAGTTACTTAACGAATGTCTTGATAATTGTGTTGTTCTCTCGTCTGTGTTGTGCTTGTATCTTGGATCCTACGTGACATTGATCTTTTAACATATTATGGGAGGACAAATTTTCCTTACCATTATTGTGATAATAATAGTAATAATATAAGTGTAGCGGTGTTAGCGTATCCTAATCGATCAAGAGGGCTAAAGGGTCAAGTAGGAGAAAAGACATGGAAGGAACAAAAGAAGGTAAATGTTAGATGATTAAAGATCATGCGTTAAATGTGTTTATGCTTCACACTAATCTTACGAGCAAGGGAATAAGTTTTATAAAAAAAAAATCCAATTGAAGTATAACAAAGATAATAATAGCGTATCATTTTTAAATTACAGCAAAGGCTATATAGATCACGTTGTTTTAGGAATCATATATTATTATTCTATGACAAATATTAAGACTTGCATATGTTATTTAAGAAAATGAAGCCCAACAGCCGATGCCAAACTTTACTTCTCTTGTGCTTTAGGCGGTGGCTTTACTAATAAAGAGCTCAAGAGGACTATTAATAGTGGCTTCTTAAGGTTTTGTATGTGTCATGCAATTTTAATGTGGTTATGAGTCACGATAATTGCAATCAACGATGCTCTATGTCACGACAAATATACGATAAATATTGTGTTCTTTGGGCAAAGCAATCACGCGTACGCCTCAATTTATGTGTTATATATGTTACGATATATATATATATATATATATATCTTGAAAATGTACATGTGGTTATGTGTAATTGATATGAAAATTCGGTATGTTGTATGTTGTATTGGTACGTATAATGTAATAGACATGGAAATTTATTGGTTAAATGGAAATTTAGTGTGCGGGTACCATGCCCTTGTGTGCGGGTACCATGCCCCTTGTGTGCGGGAACCATGCCCCTTGTGTGCGGGTACCATGCCCTTGTGTGCGGGTACCATGCCCCTTGTACCATGCCCCTTGTGTGCGGGTACCATGCCCTTGTGTGCGGGTACCATGCCCTTTGTGTGCGGGTACCATGCCCTTGTGTGCGGGTACCATGCCCCTTGTACCATGCCCCTTGTGTGCGGGTACCACATGCCCCTTGTGTACGGGTACCATGCCCTGTGTGCGGGTACCATGCCCCTTGTACCATGCCTCTTGTGTGCGGGTACCATGCCCTTGTGTGCGGGTACCATGCCCCTTGTACCATGCCCCTTGTGTGCAGGTACCATGCCCCTTGTACCATGCCCCTTGTGTGCGGGTACCATGCCCTTGTGTGCGGGTACCATGCCATTTGTGTGCGGGTACCATGTCCTTGTGTGCGGGTACCATGCCCCTTGTACCATGCCCCTTGTGTGCGGGTACCATGCCCTTGTGTGCGGGTACCATGCCCTTGTGTGCGGGTACCATGCCCTTGTGTGAGGGTACCATGCCCCTTGTGTGCGGGTACCATGCCTTTGTATGCGGGTACCATGCCCCTTGTGTGCGGGTACCATGCCCTTGTGTGAGGGTACCATGTCCCTTGTACCATGCCCCTTGTGTGCCCTTGTGTGCGGGTACCATGCTCTTGTGTGCGGGTATCGTGCCCCTTATGTGGAATCGATTAAACCTAATTAATTTTACTTTGGGTAGTTGAATGGGTTAAATAAGGGTAAAGACGTCTTTTTCCCTGAGTTAGTAAGGGTAGAGACTTCAAACATTATGGAGATCATTTTTTTAAAATTGACCCAGTCAAAGGCCATTTAGTTAAATAATCCTTATTTTTACATCCTTAAACCAATGTCTACTATGCATTCTGAACCGCCCATTGGTTTCACGAGGAAAGCATCTTAACCGTTGATTCACATTTCTCAGATATAAAATCCCGCGCTGGATCTAATTACTCTCACACGCTCTCCGTCTCTCCGAAAGATCGATCGAGTAGGCGTATTACTCATACTCGGTCGACTCTCAACGCTCAAGCTATTCTTAATCTCTGGAGGTAATGTTGCGAAGGTTTTTCTTATACGCTTTCCCCCTCCAATGTGAAACTAGTCTGCCCATTGCTGGAGCTTTCTGGTGCATTTTCGAATTTACATGTTTGATTTTCCCTGTTTTGGTTATTTATGGAATCTGCAGTGGGAAAAATTTGCAGATCTGATAGATCGAGATTAATTATCATATTTGTTCCCTGACTGTGTAGGACTGATGCAGATTTTGAATGCATTTCATTGTTTGATTGTATTTTTTTGTTCGAAGCTGTCCTAGTGTATTTCACTCGTCGATCTATATTTTTTGTTCGAATTTTAATTCAGATCTCTTGTAAATTTGATAGTAGTTTCTGACTTTTTGTATTATTTCTTGTCCTACTGCTACTTTCTACATTGATTCTGGAATTTGAGGGATTGGATAAGCTTACTAGTGTTCTATCTGATGGATTCATGTCCAGTGGAAGAAGTAACAACAACATTTCTCGTTCTAACGTCCCATTACAATCACGTCAATTACACACTCCAATGTTTTTCTGCTTTAAAATTGATCCGACTCCACGTTTTTTCGAAATGGTCATTCTATAACTAAGAACAACAGTATTTCGACCTTGAAGAACAACTTTCATGAGCACTAGGTGTTACACATAAACTGCTGCTTTCCAACTTGCAGAAAAATGAGAGAATCCTTCACATCCAAGGTGGCCAGTGCAGTAACCAAATCGGTTCAAAGTTCTGGGAAGTTGTATGCGATGAGCATGGAATCGATTCCACCGGGCGTTACGTGGGTACATCCGATCTCCAACTGGAGCGTGCCAACGTGTACTACAACGAGGCATCGTGCCCCGAGCAGTGCTCATGGATCTCGAGCCAGGAACCATGGACAGTGTCCGCACTGGTCCCTACGGTCAAATCTTCAGGCCCGATAACTTCGTGTTTGGCCAGTCGGGTGCTGGAAACAACTGGGCCAAAGGGCACTACTCGGATGGTGCTGAGCTCATCGACTCGGTTCTTGATGTTGTGAGAAAAGAAGCCGAGAACTGTGACTGCTTCCAAGGTACTATATTGGTTGTTGAATACGTAGTGGGCTCGTTTTTTACTTTTCATTTTTTGAAGTGTGGGTCGAATTTTGTTTTTGATTAGGTTTCCAGGTATGTGCCACTCGCTCGGTGGAGGAACCGGTTCGGGTATGGGAATGCTTTTGATCTCGAAAATCAGGGAAGAATACCCCGATAGGATGATGCTGACATTCTCAGTCTTCCCGTCGCCCAAAGTCTCCGATACCGTTGTTGAGCCCTACAATGCCACTCTTTCGGTGCATCAGCTTGTCGAGAATGCAGATGAATGCATGGTACTCGACAACGAAGCACTGTACGATATCTGCTTTAGGACTCTGAAACTCACCACTCCCAGCTGTGAGTATCTTTTCCTTAACCATCTTGTTGGAAATAAAGTACAGAAAATTAAAATACAATACACTCCCTTCAAGCATAAGTTTTTACGACAAGTTATCCATTCAACATGGTATCACAGCCCATGTCAAGAGGGGTCATGAGTAGAGTACTAATCCTCACGACCACCCATTTAAGAACACGTCTAAGGTTAGATAAAAAAGAAGTTCGCTTAGACACAAGTGAATGCGTTTGAAATAAAGTATACTAGTGTTTTCCATACGCTCTATATGTGTGATTCTAATTACTGTTTAATTATCAATGCTCTTTTATTAAGCGTGAGCATCACTTAAAACCTGTCAAATTGATGTATCGTAATTAACCAATCGGATTTTTTCTGGAATTAAAAATAAAAAATAATTAACCCACGATAAAAATATATGTTTGAATTTGGTCTTTCATCATTTTTATTTTATTAAACAAATAACTAAAAATTATTACAAAGTATAACCAATCATTAATAATTATTGTTGAGGAATGATTCAAATAAATTCGCCCGATGAATAAATTTTTTCTTTGCACAACCATGGGGTGTGCGCATATTACTACATAGTTATTTCAAAGCATGTAAAAGAAATTGATTTTTAGGATATAATTGGAATAAATAAAAAAAATGAAGGCTAAATCGGTTAAATTGATCGTGAGGATAGAGTTGTAATGTAATAAAGCAAAATGTAAAAGAGTAAAATTGACACCACAATTGATAAACCATTTGTAGAGATTCGTGCATATACTTCAAGTAATAATTAAAACGAATACGTTAAACTAGCACCACGCGCGATAGGCATTGTACCTATCGTTTGTAGAATAACTTAGCGAGTATCCGAGTATCGAACACGAGGAATAACATTGATTACTAGTAATTACCTATCAATTCGATATTTAGCCTAACAAGTAGTTTGTGATTTTTTTTATGTTTGAACTAGATCACGACAACTCCAACTAACACGATGAAAGAACTTAAGACACGACTGAAGATTTAAAAATAACTTTTCAAGTGGAGAAAAATGAGCTCGGGATTTCGAATCCCGCTAGCTATCGTCGACTAGACCGTAAACCACCGTATCCACACAGATAATGACTTAATCGCAGTAATTTCTTTTCACTCCCGAATTTGTTGTCGCCCTAAACGGTCGCGAGGATTTATATTGGTTTACCTATAGCGAGGGTCGACTATTTGCTTTCGCCCTATAGTCGACTCCTAACGTTTACGAAAAGACTAACCGTTCTTTAGCTTTCGCCCTCAACGGTATACCAAACGTCACACCAATACATAGACATATCAAATGTGACCTTCAATACAACACATGGACATATTGAATCGAAGAAACAATGTCGTAAATGATAAATAAAAAATGTCACGTGTTCACGAGTGTTATTACGCCCAAATGACAACTCTACCCAGCGTTCATCTCATCCCGAGCACATAAGAAGCTTAGTTGCTCATGCTTAAGAGAGATCTACGAATCATATACAAAATAAATCATAGAGAATACATAGATCTTCCCTATTTTACGAGCCCACGCAGATCCAGCGTCCTTTGTGCTAGATCTTGGATAAAATGAGCTTCGAATCTTCACTTTAGCACCTAGGAATCGTTTTGATTGATTCCTATGGGTCTTGAGACGTCCCTTAGGTGTATTTTATCTTTTGGAAGTGAGTTTTGTCGATCTGGATCCAAATCTGGGTTGAGAAGTGCGGCTTATATAGAAAGTAATATTCAACACGGCTTAACCCACCGACAGACACGGCCGTGTACGAAGCCTGAGGCCCCGCGCCTGCGATGCTACACCGACAGACACGGCCGTGTATACCAACGAACCAAATCGTGTTAACATGCCGAGGCTTCATCTTTCACTGATGAACCACACACGGTCGTGTAGAGTGTCGCTCAAGGCCGTGTGAAATTGCCGAGGCTTACCTTGAACAATGATAAAGTTTAGCATGACCGTGTTGGTTCTTGAAATGGCCGTGTTGCCTGAGAACATGGCCGTGTAGTTGGTTGGTTGGAGCCGTGTTAACTTGTCGAGGCTGACATTGTGTCTGAAACTTGCTACACGGCCGTGTTAACATTAGTACGAAGCCGTGTTGGATCGCCGAGGCTTAATATCCTTTTTCTTCGAGTAAACACGGCCGTGTTGGTACATAGTGATGCCGTGTTTCTGGTAAATTTGGTCATTTTTGCCCCATATTCTCTCGATTGGTCTCGATTGTTATCTTATGCTCATTCAATATCAAAGCCTATATGTATAATCTTTAATATAAGTACAAGATAACTCAAATAAATCAAGTTACGACCTAAATATGATAGAGATAAGCGTATAAAAATACGTTTATCAAACCTCCCCACACTTAAGCTTTTGCTTGTGCTCAAGCAGATTAGAACTGAGAAATGACACAAAAATGTGAGACAACTTCTTTGCAACTCCTCATTTAAGATAGAAAACATGAAATAGAATAATGCAAGAAATTCGAAACAATACACTAATGCTTAACTTGTAACAACACGAATTGCCTTCCACTTCTTTGCAACTTCTTTTTTTTTTTCGATTGCCGGGCTGCGCTTTTCCACTTGGGCACTCGACTTCCACTTTCGCTGTCTCTTATGTCAGTGGTTTATAATTCCGGGTTTTCTCAAATAAGCAGGTTCAGGCTCAAAGTGGCTTACTACGGTGATCAGTCGTGGTCAGTAACTTTGGCTATGGACTTACTTCCTATTGCCTTCCTCATTTTCACACAACAACACCTTAAGCAGTATCAACACGAATCACACAAGAAAGTTCAAGGTAGAAATAAACTATGCACTACTCGCACAACTAAAGAAGTGAGCAAAAAGCTCAATTAGCTCAAAAATCTCACAAAATGGGTCATGAGTACGGATCTTTTATAATATCACTAAAGTCATTCGTGTCGAAAGAAATCAAACAGAAGTGCATGTCCTAATTACTCACAAAATTCCTTAACATGTAGATTATCTATATGACGAGAAGCTAATAATCTTGTGAAAGACTAAGGGTGTGTTTGGTTGGGGGTATTAGGAGGGATTATGAGGGTTAGTATTAGCTAAAGGGGTGTTTGGTTAGAGGGTTTATTTAAAGAGGAGGTTTAATTAATACCCTCTTAATACCCCCTATAAGGTATTATTTAAAGCAACCCTCACCCATTCCTTTAGCTAATCTCACACATTTTGGACAAAATTATCCTTTTACTTTAAATTTTATTTGTTTATTTTATTCTTTTTTATAAATTTTCTCCATCCCCCTCTCTCTCTCTCTCGTCTTCCCCCGTGTCTCTCCCTTCTCTCTCTCTCTCCTCTCTCCCCTCTCTCTCTCTCCTCTCTCTCTCTCTCCCCCCCCCTCTCTCTCTCCCTCTCTCTCTCTCTCCCTCTCCCTCTATCTCTCTCTCTCTCTCTCTCTCTCTCTCTCGTCTTCCCTCTCTCTCTCCCTCTCTCTCTTTTTCTTCTCTCTCTTAATATCGTATTTTTTAAATGAAGAGGTAAAATTGTAATTTTGTTTATTTAAATCTAATACCATCTAAATCCATCTACCAAACATATTGGACATCATTACTTAATCCCATCAACCAAACATCCAAAAAAACTAATACCCCCCATTAAATAAATCCAACTTAAACTAATACCATCTAAACCCATCCCTCCAACCAAACGGACTCTAAAAGAACATGCATTTCTCAATGATTCATGCACACTAAAAGAAAAATTTTTGTTCACGCATATTAATTCCCCCTCCCCACACTTGAGAAATACGTCGCCCCCGACGTATTAATTAAAAGAACAAATGGAAAGATGAATTTATTTAAATGCGTGAACTCCCCTGAATTGATGTATCCATGACCATGGTGTGTTGTTTGAGTTTGAGCAGCAAGTCCTCCTCCCCACACTTGATGGTTTGATTGGGTGCAACATATTGCGTCACGTAGGTATCGTTTGGACGTTCACTCGTGACATTTCCTGACGTGGAAAGTGAAAAGAAATAAAAAGACGTCAAAACAAATATTACCAAAGCGTAATGGTCTAGCAAGTAATAATATGCATTAAAGAAAAGTACATGCAAGCATGTAAAGTTCACAAAAGAAACAACATAAAGATAAAATGAAACTAGAATTCGGGCTCCAGCGATGACTCGTGGGAATCATCGTCGTTGGACGATGATTCATCTCCTTGGTCAACGAGCTTATGGGACTCCGCGAGCAACTTCAAGGCGTTTTGCACCTTCTTCATCGCCTTATCCTGACGGTCGTGCCTCTTTTGGAGCTTTCATTGCTCCTTCTCGTGGCGGCGATGAGCAGCTGCATTCTCTTCCCTATCCGCATTCCGAGCCGCCTCGTAATATTGTTGGTCCTGAGCTCGTGTCTCCTCGTAATACTGTCGATCCTGAGCTCGCTGCTGGGCTATATCTTCGCGGAAGGCATTGAAACGGTAGTCGAAGTCTGCAGCTCTCATGTAGGGGTCGACGCCCGATGATCCTCTGGGGGCGAATGAGGAAGGGCCGGCCGAATGTGAAGGTTCGCCGAATGTGGGGTCGATTGGCGCCAGTATCGGACCTTCGATGGCAAAGGGCTGTGGGATGTCGGTGTGGTGGCAATAATTTTCGTGCCATTGATAGAAGTAGTTTTCCTTGACCCATCCCGGTAGCTTCGAGATCATCCTCATCCTACACAACATCGCGGCGTTCAATGACTTCCGCCCGCCAACTTTCGTCATTTCCGGAGCATTCGCCGGCCAATACCCCAAACCTTTCACCACCTTAGTGATGAATGGTTCCACGACAATCTTCCCGTTCTCGTGTGCCTCGGACTGCTTTCTAAAGCCGAGTGCCATGGCGATCCCAAGGTGGACCTTATGCCCGTTGAATATCCGGGAAAGGTAGAAGAGATCCCGGAGGGTGACGACGCCGTTGGACTCTCCTCGTGGGGTGACAGAGGTAGAAAAGAGTCGATGAATGGACCTTAGTCCCGGTGCTTGCAACGAGGAGGCCTTCGATTGTGTACTTTTATACTCGGGCGCCACTTCGTTTGGTCCCCACGGGCGTATCATCGCGTGCCAACGCGCGTTCCTCTCGGCTTTCTTGCCTAGAACATGCTTGTAGTGATCATTTGGATGGGGGTCATTGGCGTTTTGAATTTTTGGAACTTCACATCCGAAGGCCTTACAAAGAGAGTCGATATCTGTCACCCTCTCCCTATTGAATGCACGGAATTTGACTCCGTTTCTATAGGCGTGTTCGTTAAAGGAGAAGGTGGTGAGGAACTCGAGAGTGAGCTCTTCGTAAGCCTCTTCGTCGATGCTGAAGAGGGCGTCCCAACTACTATTGGAGAGGTAGTTATCGACTTGTTGGACGATGTGGAGGTGCTCGAGCGTCGCTCGGTGAAGTCGATCGGTCTGCATGAATGTCATTCCCTTTAGCTTCTCGTAACGTTGCTCTCCGGGATCATCGGCGAAGTTGGTCATGGCCGCAAGCAAATCTTCGCTTGGTCCGGTATTTACTCGATGCCGACTGCGTGGTGGTGGACTAGCGTTCGGGTTACGAGATGAGCTAGCACGAGAGGGATTTCTACGAGACATTATACCTGCAAAACTGAAAATGAGTCTCGAGAAATAACATAATAGATTAACCATATCGACTCGACCAAACTTTCGTAAGCATTGAACGAGCACGTCAAATTCCAATGAATATATAAAATCAAAATCATATGAGCATGTCAAGCATTAAAATGGAATTAGGCAAGTCCAAGACGAAAATCAACACCATTTATGAAATAAGAAATTCGTAAATTGAGCACCAACAAAATCGATGAAATTGGTTTGCCCAAGGTGTCTACAACGTAGCTTTAACCCAACAATCATTAATCAAGACATTACTTAGGCGAATTTCACGAAATCTTAAAATTTGAAAATTTAGGGTTGATGAGTAAATCATACCTTTCCCGCTTAGATTTGAGTTTCTCGCGTAGTTGAGATGTGTGTCTACGTTCTAGGAGATGTTTTCGGAGTTAATACACTTGAAATCGATGATTCTCGTGTGCGTTGTGGGTGCGGGATGTGGTAGTGCGCGATTGTGTGCATATGTGTGTGTAAAATGAGCTCGTTCGACCTATTTTAATGGTTTTAATGTTGAATTCGTGGTACACACGGCTGTGTAGGACACTGCCGAAGCCGTGTTTCTATCGCGAGGCTTCTTCGACGTGCCCAACACGGCCGTGTAGTTATCTACCAGGGCCGTGTTAGAAAACGCGCGGCTTTCTCTCTCTCTTTTTTTTTTTGAATCGAAGCTCCCAATCCTTTCACGGTCGTGTTTCTTTGGCTCTAGCCATGTTGGCATGTAAAACACGGCCGTGTTATTTTAGATAGAGGTTGTGCTTAAGTTTCATCGTACCGTCTCAATCGTCGTTACAACGTTAAGCCAACCTTGACGTAGGTCTATAGTTGGGCACGTAAATATGTTACTGACATTAACTTGAGCGGAGCTATTGTTAGGTGTGACATAACGTCGTGACATCAAAATCTTTTATAGGGATTATGGATATGATTTCGTAGCGAAAAAGGCAAATCCAATTTTGTTCATAATGGCGCCGCTTTCCACAAATCCGAAAGACGGCGTTTTGAAGAAAAAAAATCGGATTGCGAAATTAATGATGCCTTATCATTTCGTTGCACTCATGCCTATAAATAGAATGTGTAGTTGTGGGCTTTACCGCCCCACAACATAAATCTTCTCCGATTATATCTTTTAAACTTTGCAATGTATAATTTCGGAGAAGATGCAGAACGTGAGAACATCCCTCAAGAAACCTTCAGGATGGAAAGTCTAGAAAGGCTCAAGCTTGAGTTATTCATCCTTTTGGGTTTGCTCGGGGTTGCAATCGCCGCTTTTGTGGCGTGGGTCGTTACGCATTGTACTTGCATATAATCACTATGTAATCGTGCTTACTAAAGCAAGGAAGGTTTAGCTTCTAAGCTTTTATGTATCGGGGTGTAACACGATGTCCATCGATGTAATCGTTATGTCACCACGCTCATTTCGCATCTCTATCATTCAACTCCCCCTTTTTATTATTATTATTATTATTATTATTATTATTATTAATAGTGATAAATAAACGTGAAATGCAACTAATCTTAAGTTATAAAGTAAAGTAAACGTGAATGCAAATACATGGGTTGTCTCCCAAGAAGCGCTCAACGTCGTAAGTCAGACGTACCTTTTCACGCTTTACCCTAGGTTGAAGTCGAGGTACATGACCTCGTTATCACTTGGTGCTTTCTCGCCTCCGAAATAGTGCTTCAAACGTTGGCCATTAACCTTGAAAGTTCCTTGTTCATCATTATAAATCTCGACAGTACCGTACGGGAAAACACGAGTAATAATGAATGGTCCAAACCAACGCGATCTCAACTTTCCGGGAAAGAGCCTAAGTCAAGAATTAAAGAGGAGTACTTGATCCCCTTCTCGAAATTCTCTCCGCTGCTTAATCTTTTTATCATGATAAGCTTTTGAGCGCTCTTTATACATTCATGCGTTATCGTATGCCGATAAACGCCACTCATCAAGCTCATTGACTTGGAGCTTACGTTTTTCACCGGCTCGCTCCAAATCAAGATTTACTGACTTAATTGCCCAATAAGCTTTATGTTCTAATTTGACGGGAAGGTGACACGCCTTTCCGTAAACTAGTTTATACGGTATAGTACCTATGGGTGTCTTGTATGCCGTTCTGTAAGCCCAAAGTGCATCGTTCAATTTACTCGCCCATTTCCGTCGGTTCCCGTCTATGGTTTTCTCTAGGATGTGTTTCAGCTCCCGATTTACAACCTCTACTTGGCCACTAGCTTGAGGATGATATGTGGTAGAGACACTATGGTTAACACCATACTTTTCTAAGGTTCTTTCAAATTGGGTGTTACAAAAATGAGTACCCCTATCACTAATGATGCATTTAGGTGTCCCGAACCGTGAGAACAACGCTCGTAAGAATTTAACAACGACTCTCGCATCGTTAGTGGGTAGGGCTTGGGCCTCGGCCCACTTAGACGTAATCAACAGCCACAATAGTATACTTGTTATTGTACGAGCTAGGAAAAGGGCCCAAAAAGTCTATGCCCCAAACATCAAATACTTCGCATACTAAAATAATGTTCTGGGGCATTTCATCGCGTTTTGAGATATTACCTGGTCGTTGACATTGATCACACGTGTCAACGTACCTATGAGCATTCTTAAAGATCGTCGGCCAGTAGAATCCACATTCTAACACCTTTTGTGCAGTGCGATTGGCTGCATAGTGTCCTCCGGCAGGTCCGCTGTGGCAATGCTCGATAATCTTCATTGTTTCCAGGAAAGAAACACAACGTCGAATGACTTGGTCTGCACATCTCCTTAAAAGAAAAGGGTCTTCCCAAAAGTAGTATTTCAAGTCGGAAAAGAATTTCTTCTTTTGTTGACTTGTATACTCTTTCGGTAGAATCCTCGCAACAAGATAATTAGCATAATCTGTAAACCACGGGACTTCTTCATTTACCACTTTTATGGCGTATAGATGTTCCTCTTGGAACGTGTCGTGGATCGTTTTGTTGTCGGGGTTCAGTATCTTAGATTCCTCTAGTCGAGAGAGGTGATCTGCTACCACGTTCTCGGCACCCTTCTTGTCGCGGATCTCAATATCAAATTCTTGAAGGAGCAAGATCCATCGAATAAGCCGCGGCTTGGCGTCTGGCTTCGCTAGCAAGTACTTCAATGCAGAATGGTCAGTAAAAACAACAACTTTAGTCAAAATAAGATATGACCTGAATTTGTCGAAGGTGAATACGACATCGAGAAGCTCCTTTTCGGTGGTAGTATAGTTGCATTGGGCTGAGTCCAATGTCTTACTCGCATAGTAGATCGGCCGAAAGTGTTTATCCTTCCGTGTCCCAATACAGCTCCAACTGCGTAGTCACTAGCATCGCACATTAGTTCAAAGGGTAACCCCCAATCGGGAGCAACCATAATAGGTGCAGAGATCAACTTTTCCTTAAGCAAATTGAAAGCATTAACGCATTCATCATTAAAGTCAAATGGAGCATCTTTTTCTAGCAGCTTAGACATAGGTCGTGCAATTTTCGAAAAGTCTTTAATGAATTTTCGATAAAATCATGAATGGCCTAGGAAACTCCTAACAGATTTCACGTTCGAGGGAACATGTAGCTTTTCTATCGTCTCTACCTTAGCCCGATCCACTTCGATACCTTTAGAAGAAATCTTGTGTCCCAATACTATACCCTCTCGAACCATGAAATGACATTTTTCCCAATTAAGTGCTAGATTAGTCTTTTCACAGCGTGTTAACAAACATTTAAGATTAATTAGACAAGCATCGAAAGAGGTACCAAAAACTGAGAAATCATCCATGAACACCTCCATGATTTCGCCCACCAATACGTCGAAAATCGCCATCATGCATCGCTGAAACGTGGCTGGGGCATTGCAAAGACCAAATGACATCCGTCGATAAGCAAACGTACCAAACGGACAGGTGAATGTCGTCTTCTCTTGGTCCTCCGGAGCTATTGGAATCTGCAAATAACCTGACAGGCCATCAAGAAAACATTAAAATGCATGTCCTGATAACTTTTCAAGCATTTGATCAATAAAGGGTAAAGGAAAATGATCCTTTCTCGTGGCATCGTTCAATTTTCTGTAGTCGATGCACACACGCCATCCAGTTACGCTTCTCGTCGGAATCAACTCGTTCTTTTCGTTGGGAACGACTGTCATGCCTCCCTTCTTTGGAACCACTTGGACGGGACTCACCCATGCACTATCTGAGATCGGGTAGATCACTCCGGCATCCAATAGCTTAATGACCTCCTTCTTCACGACATCCTTCATGTTGTGGTTTAGCCTCCTTTGCAGTTGGGCGACAGGTTTGAAGTCATCCTCCATGAGAATCTTATGTGTGCAGAAGCTTGGGCTAATCCCCGAATGTCGGATATCTCTCATGCTAAGGCCTTTTTGTGCTCTCGCAGCACCTTCAACAGCTGGTCTTTTTGCCTGCTGTCGAGACTTGAAGATATTATCACTGGTAGCTTCGACTTGCCTTCTAGAAATGCATATCCGAGATGTTCGGGCAATTGTTTCAACTCTAGGACAGGTGGCTCTTCGATCGAGCTCTTTTCTTTGTCCTCCTCTTTACTTTCGTGGACTTCCGTCACAAGCTCGTCATAATCTTCTTCGCACTCATCGGTGGCCACCATCATGGATGATTGTGTATCGCCCCCGCAAAAAACCTGAGACAAACCTTGCACAGAAAAGATAAAATCATGTTCAAAGATATCCAAGTAATAACACTTATCGTCAAGTGAGGTAGGACTTTTTATAGAATCTGCCATGTTGAAAGTCACTTTCTCGCCATCAACCGTCAAGGTCAATCTGTTCTCGCCTAGTTAACGAGAAAGAAAGTGTCCCTGCCTGGAAATTCTTTACAATATTTTTATATTATAATATATAAATTGGATATTTTTTACGAGAATCTCGACAAAACATAAATTGGATATATTAAAATAAATAATAAAATAAAATATCATATTTACGGGAATCTCGTCTCGTTAGTGGGGAAGAAATTGTCCCCGTCTCCGACTTCGTGGGGACCTAGAAATATTTTTACACATTTTTTATATAATAATATATAAAACAAAAAATATCCAATTTATATATTATAATATAAAAATATTGTAAAAAATACCCAGGTAGGGACACTTTCTTCCTCGTTAATTAGTCGAGAACGGAATGAGATTCTTGTAAATATATTATTTTATTTATTTATTTATTTTTATTTCTACATTTTATTTTTATTTTTTTTAATAATTTTCTAGTTTTTAATATATAAGTAAAACAAAAAAAATATTTTTTTTATTTTTATTTTTCTATTTTCATATTTTAAAATATTTTTTCGCATTTTAATAAATAAAAAACCATTTTTTTTAATTTAATTTATTTGTTTTTCTCTTTTTTAGAGAGATAAACATTTTTTCCCCTTTTTTAAATCTTAATATTATTATTTTATTTAGATTTTAAGAGGGGAGAAATTCAGGCCAATCGGGCATCGACACATGGCATTTTTCATCCAAATTGACGGAATTACTGATGGAGGGACCAATTTGGTTCAAAATCGACAACATGAGGGACTAAATTGGTTCACGCGAAACATCGGGGACTATTTTGAGTATTCTCCCTAAAATAGTTATTTCTATTTGTAGATTGACCCCAGTCAATGGCAAAAGGTTGTTACTTTTGTGAATTGGCCCAACAACTTTTTCGAAACCCAATAAGTAAGTCCCATGCCCGAATTAAAATCATTCAATCCCATCCCATGGAATTAGTTATGTCTGCATCCTCTTTTTTCCAAAATAAGCAAGAACGGCTCGAATGTCCGAGTAATTTATCGGAATTTTGTTTCAGTGTTCTACGACTTCAAAATCATAAGTCGATGCATCATGAGTGCAGTTGCGTGATTCGATAACACTTGTAATTCGTGATAATATTGTCTTACGTAAAAAAAAGTGAGCCGAATTCGTGCCTCGACTTAGCAAGTTTGTACCCCTCTAAATATATTCCACAGCCAGAAACAGTTTCCACGTACAACAGTATTTGCCACTAGCATCAATTCTTGTTCCACTAATATGATAAGAATTAGTTGGTACAGCTGCGATTTTCACTATTCCTATGAGTTCAAATAAGAGAGAACACTCAAAATGGTTCTCGATGTTTACCCTATGGACTAATTTAGTCCCCGATGTTTCGCGTGAACCAATTTAGTCCATCATGTTGTCGATTTTGAACCAAATTGGTCCCTCCGTCAGTAATTCCGTCAATTTGGATGGAAAATGCCACGTGTCGACGCCCAATTGGTCTGAATTTCTCCCCTCTTAAAATATTAAAAAGATAATAAAATTAAGATTTAAAAAAGAAAAAAAAGGTTTATCTCTCTAAAAAGGAGAAAAACAAATAAAAATAAAATATAATAATTTTATTTTCGTTTTTATTTTTTATTAAAAATGCAAAAAAATATTTAAAAATAGGAAAATAATACAAAATAAAGAAATACTTTATGTTTTACTTATATATTAAAAAATTAAAAATAAAATGGAATATTATATTTACGGGAATCTCGTCTCGTTAGTGGGGAAGAAATTGTCCCCGTCTCCGACTTCGTGGGGACCTGAAAATATTTTTACATATTTTTTATATAATAATAATATATAAAACAAAAAAAATCCAATTTATATATTATAATATAAAAATATTGTAAAAAATTCCCAAGTAGGGACACTTTCTTCCTCGTTAACAACGCGAGAACAGAATGAGATTATCGTAAATATATTATTTAATTTTATTTTTTATTTTTATTTTTTACATTTTATTTTTAATTTTTTAAATAATTTTCTAGTTTTTTTACAAAAAAATATTTTTTTTATTTTTTATTTTCATATTTTTAAAATATTTTTTCGCATTTTTAATAAATAAAAAACTAAAATATCATTTTTTTATTTTTAATATTAATTTTTTTCTCTTTTTTAGAGAGATAAATATTTTTTTTCCTTTTTTAAATCTTAATTTTATTATTTTTTTTAAGATTTTAAGAGGGGAGAAATTCAAGCCAATCGAGCGTCGACACGTGGCATTTTCCATCCAAATTGACGGAATTACTGACGGAGGGACCAATTTGTTCAAAATCGACAACATGAGGGACTAAATTGGTTCACGCGAAACATCGGGGACTAAATTGGTCCGTATGGTAAACATCGGGGGCCATTTTGAGTATTCTCCGTTCAAATAACATAAAGAGGTATGCCAATAAACGCTCTTATTGCCAGCGGTTTCTTTTGGTGAAAGGTTGTATATTCATTACAGTACGGTGCCACCACCACGGGCGGCGATTTCAGCTTTCTATCTGTCACTTCCCTAACTGAACTGTATAAAAATTACTGTTCAACGATTCCAAAGGCTACATATTAATCAATCATGGTTACCATTCTTGTCGCTGCATTGGATTCTAAATTTCTCGACGAGGGATATTTAATTTTTTTTTTTTATAGCCAATAAGGGGTCGGTTAGAAAATTATCCGAAGCCCATGTTACTGCATGTTCGCCCCTAAATTTATTTAATCATATTCCTAACTCCGCCCAATGATGATTAATTTGTCTCTCAATCTATTAATCAGTTTGCGTATGATGACAAACGTTTCACTGTTCCGCAAGAACGTAAAAGACGATACATTCCAGCTATTAATTTAAAGCTCTTATTAGTTTTATTATTTGCAAGTTTAGGTAACTTTATTATTTTTCCTAAAGCTAAGTTTAGAAATTTATATGCGATAATACGGAAGGGATGATCACTAAATATATGCCAATTCCTGTACCTATTAATTTTCACAATTTCAGAAGTAAAGACACATCAACGATTGAAAAAGATAGCGAGATGCGATTAATCACAAGTATTTATATAACATATCTTTTTGTACATGTAAAGCGTGTGGAATATATACACGTGGGAATATAATCTTTTAATCTTGGGATGAGAATAAATTCCTATGCCAATCACTGGTAAAGATATATACTGTGTTCGTGTCTATATACACACACACACATATAATACTATTATACGTGAGCGTGTAGTTTTCAACATATATATATATATATATATATTACATGTGTAGAAAAATATATTATTAGCAACCACAAAGCTGTCATTAAATATAAGATAAAACATTAGATGATATAAATGCTTCACAATGAAATTATAAGGTTCTTCTAACTATGATGTAATGATAATTACAGATTAAACAAGGAGACATACGTAGGCGACCAACTTCGATTTTATGAAGTCATGTTGAACGTTTGACTACTGCCAACCTTTACCTACATATATGTCTAGATATAATTAAGGTGCTATGATATGTCATGGCGTTTTATTCTATTAAGAACTTTTAAAGGAATAATGCCCTTTTTCATAACAATTCTTTGAAGTTTCCCAAACAAAATAATTCAATTAATATTTCCCGAAACGATTCAAGAATGTTGGATATTACTTATTACTTTTTTCAAAAGCAGGAAGGAAAACGATGCATAATAACAATACAATAATGTAATGAAGAAAGGGTAAACTCTGTACACCCCTATGATTAAACTTAAAACCACGTTACTGCATTGTGGTTTGTAAACGCCACAACACTTCTTTAGGTTTAGAAAACATATCATCATACCCCCTTATGATTTAGAAAACATATCACCGTACCTCCGAAAAATGGGAAGAAAACTAAACCACGAGGGATTTTATGTTATTTTAAAATCATAAGTTTTTCGTGATGAGTTTCAAAATCGGGTGTTTTTGATAATTTTTAGCCATGAAGAAAAAACGAAACATTAATTCAAAATTCAACAGTAATACATATGAAAGCCAGTCAATGCTAAATAGTATCAAATAATATAATCAAAATGGGTAGTTAGTTTTGGTGGTTTATAGAAGTATCATATAAAAAAGCATTTCTCTCTCTCTCTCTCTCAAGTCCCAACCATGACAGGCTAGGCTAGATGGTAACGTTGTCTAATCCCCACCACCATTATTATCAATAAAATTGTCCATTAATTCATTCATTTCAATTTTTTCTTAAATTGTCCATCAATCAAGACAAAAGAACGCTACTCTACTGTTCCCATCCACGGAGTTAATTGATCGTTTACTACATACACTGTAACAAAAAAATGGAAACGCAGTGCACGAAAAAAAGAAATCTAAGTGGGAAACATATTTAAATGATCACCCAAAAAAAAAATCGAAATAGAAAGACATCACGAAAAAAAAAAAGCAAAGGCAGAGAAAAGAGGTTGAGGCAGTTTTCTTTCCTTTTTCATTTTAAGCTCCTCTTTTCCTCGTGGCCTCATTGCAGGCATCTTGACTACCTTTTGTCTATGCTCTTTTTATCTCAGCCCCATTAATTTCCTATCTTTTCCCCTTTTTTTTTTCTTGCTTTTTGCTGATTTATATCCCTCAAGCTTTCGTTGTCTTCCCAAGTTAGAAACTTGGTCGGAGTTTATGTGATTTCAGCTTCTCTAATCTTCCACATATATCTTCTGTTCAGCTGAAGCAAGTGGGGTAATTGCATCATAATTTCCCGGCAAAATCCGTTGAACTTATCTTATGAAAGTTTTCTTGGCAAAAGGTTGAGTTTTTACTTGAATTTTCTTGGGCATTCTCTCGATTCTGATCCCTCCAAATGATTCGTTTCCCCACAGTGGCCAAAGACTCCAACTTTTTCTTCCCTTTTCTCCCATTTTTTTGAAACGTCTCTTTTTTTAAGGTTCTCGAGTTCCATGGGACTCTGTCAAGGAAAACCCATCGAATCCCCACAAATCCTCTCAGAAAACCCAACAATCGCCGTTGAGAACGACGATCCTCCATTGACTTCATCAACATTTTGGAAAACACCAAAATTCTCCTCAATTTTCAGCCCTAGCCCACTGCCCATTGCATTCAAGAACTCGCCCGCTCGCTCCAGCAGCAGCGTGCCGTCGACGCCTTTGAGGTTCCTCAAACGCCCATTTCCGCCGCCGTCGCCGGCTAAGCACATCAAGGCGTTGCTTGCTCGAAGGCACGGCGGCTCTGTGAAGAAGCCTAACGAGGCTCATGCTATACCCGAAGGAAGCGAGTGTGTGATTGTGGGCCTTGATAAGAATTTTGGGTTCTCGAAGAATTTTGACAGCTGCTACGAGGTTGGGGAAGAGGTGGGGAGGGGACATTTTGGTTACACTTGCGCTGCTAAGGGGAAAAAAGGGAGCTTGAAGGGGCATGATGTTGCTGTTAAGATTATTCCAAAGTCAAAGGTTTGTTTTATGTTTTGGGTTGAGGAGTGCCGTTTTAATTAGGACAATAAGTTGAGAAATTGAATAAAAAATGAGGACAATTAAATTCAATTTCAATTTGAAATTCACACACTTGGGTCATACTTAAAAAACAAAATTTGAAAAAAAATAAATTATATGTCGCGTTGGACATGCTGATCTGGATCGAATTTTCTCGATACCGCGCAGGATTTTACCCTCAAGTTAATTGTCGCGCGCACCTCATTCGTGTTAATTCATGGCTGAAATTAATTTTGCGGCGTTAATTATCATCAAATTGCTTTCACTCGCCAGACATGCTGATTTGGACCGATTTTTTTTTTTTCCAAGGCGCTTAGGATTTTCCTACCAAATTAAGTGTCGAGTGTGCGCTCACGTGTATTAATTCCGAGCTGAAATTAGGTTTCCAGCGTTATAAATGCTTCGATTTCGAAATTTAACGTCCTAAAATTGACAGCCCCTTAATTAAGGTGTCTTTAAAATGTCACTCTCCTAAACATACATGATTAAAAAAAAAATTAATTAAACCTGTCGTTACAAGATGACTTGTCTCTAACATCTTCCACTCGTCCTGCAGATGACCACAGCAATCGCCGTAGAGGACACGAGAAGAGAAGTGAAAATGCTGCGCGCGCTAACGGGACATAAGAATCTCATCCAATTCTACGATGCGTACGAAGACGACGATAATGTCTACGTAGTCATGGAGTAAGTAAGGTATGTAATAACATTAACACATTTCATTTTGGTCTTATAGAGGTTGTTTTTTTTTTTTAATTTTCCAGGTTATGCAAAGGAGGAGAACTGCTCGATCGTATCCTTTCGAGGGGCGGGAAATACTCGGAAGAAGATGCAAAGATTGTTATGGTGCAGATCCTAAATGCGGTTGCCTATTGTCATCTCCAAGGCGTGGTTCACCGTGACCTTAAACCCGAGGTAGAAAAACCCGTGTAATGCTCGATTGTTCGGGTTTTGTTATTTTTGTTCGATTTTGTCTCCGGTCGACGATGTTTATATCGTACGTTTTGCCTCAGAATTTCCTCTTTACTTCCAAAGACGAGCACTCCACTTTGAAGGCCATTGATTTTGGACTCTCCGACTATGTAAAGCCGGGTATTTTCCATTATGGTTTACTTACTTTTTTGTAGTAATGTATATATTTGAGCGGATGAAATCAAATGTACCACTCCGTGTGTCCCATGCAATCATGGCCGTTAAATTCTAAATCGTGTGGCTCATAAATTATTTTTTTATTTTTTAATTCTTTTAAATTTCATATTCCACCAAATATAAAATCATCCTTATTTCTTGTAATTTATATGATAAAAACAAATAAATATATCTAATTTATTCTTTGTTTCATGACGATCAAATTGATATCAATATCTTATATTTTTCGATATTCAAAAGAATTATTTTTTCATAAATTTAGTAAAATGAAACACGAATTGGGACAGGTGATTTCATCCGATATTTGAGGGAGTGGTTTTTAAGAACGTCTAAATTAAAGGGAGTAATTTTTTAAGAACACCTAAATTTAAGTGTTGGGAATTTGATGACAAGTTTCGAAATTGTTGGGAATCTTACGTGGCATCGGAAAAATTCGATCCAAATCATCATGTTCGACGCCTAATAGGATTTTCTCCAATTTAATCGTTAAGTACGGCGTACGTCTCTTAATTTCCAACTGTAAAATTAGGTCCACCCAACGTTAAATGTCCTCAAATTGGTTAAATTCAAAATTTTTATCGTCCTTAAAGTTAAATTCCTTATGCAAGTGTATTTAAAGTGCCATCCTCAAATATACAGTATTACAAAAATAATCAAGCCTAATAATATTCACTTCTTGTCCATGGCATTGTATGGAGATAATCCTCGTGAAATATTTATTCCATGCAGATGAAAGGCTGAATGACATTGTAGGGAGCGCATACTACGTGGCACCCGAGGTTTTACACAGATCCTATGGAAAAGAAGCTGATATGTGGAGCATTGGCGTCGTTGCTTACATACTCCTCTGCGGAAGCAGACCGTTTTGGGCTTGGACGGAGTCCGGAATATTCCGGTCTGTTCTAAAGGCCGACCCTAACTTCGATGAAGATCCTTGGCCTTGTTTGTCTCCCGAAGCCATCGATTTCGTGAAGAGCTTGCTGCACAAAGATTACCGCAGAAGGCTCACAGCTTCCCAAGCTCTCTGTATGTACTTTGCTTTGTCCAAGATTTCTTTTTCGGCTTCATAGCGAAATATTCTGATGGGTTTGTGATTTTTAAGGTCACCCGTGGCTCTCGGGTCAGCAAGAAGCGAAGATTCCTATAGATATGATGGTATACAAGCTTGTAAGTGCTTACGTGTGTTCGTCTCCGCTGAGAAAGGCTGCTCTGAGGGTACGCATTTATTCGGCTACGGTGATCGTATATATTGATTTTTTTTTTCTTACATTCTTGTGGTGATTGTCTATGGACTCAGCAGCTATGAGAATTCATCTGCTAAAAACTAAGACTACCTCCCTTTGCTACTGTCGCAAAACAGGCTCTTGCGAAAACATTGGCGGCACCACAATTAGCTTATCTCAGAGACCAGTTCGCGCTGCTCGGCCCCAACAAAAACGGGATATCTATGCAGAACTTCAAATCAGTATAGATCTCTCTCTCTCTCTCTCTCTCTCTCTCTCTCTCTCTCTCCAACCTAATTACCAGTATCTGCAGGCAATTGCCCGGAACGCAACCGGTGCTATGAAGGATTCACGGGTTTTGGAGTATGCGAACACGGTGAGTAACTACAGTTTCGTTAGGTTCTCGAAACTTGCTTAGATTTTACGTTAAATTCGTCAAGCTCGATATTCGCGCAGGTGGGTTCGCTTCACTACCGAAAGATGGAGTTCGAAGAGTTCTCCGCGGCGTCGATAAGCGTGTATCAGCTCGAGGCATCGGAGAGCTGGGAACAGCACGCGCGCGTTGCTTATGATTTCTTCGAAAACGAAGGAAACAGAGCCATCATGATTGACGAACTTGCTTCTGTATGGTCGATCACCTCCTTGACGTCTTTTTTTTTTTAATTTTTTTTTTCTGTTTTCATGTGAACCCGAGGAATCCAGACCTCTAAGAGCCAAGTAAACCACGCAGTAGCATGCAAACTATGCCAACTGGGGAAGTCACAGTGGGACATGTTCATTTGTGACAGACTCCTCGAGATATTAGGAATGCACGACGGTTTCGAACCTGTGACCTTTTTAACATTTCCTAAACCCTTACTGTTTTTTTTCTTTTTAACTCGGGGGTTGACCTTTAATAGCCAAGCAAACCCCGGAGGCTGACTCAATAGCCTGCAAACTACGCCGACCTAGTAAAACTCACACTAGGACATGTCCATGTGTGATAGTAGGCTCTTCAAGATATTAGGAACGCATGACAGATTCGAACCTATTACCTTCCCAATATCTTGATACCTCAGGCCAAGGACTTATTGGCCCTTAATCTCGAGGATCTGAACCTAAACCCTAAATTCTTCAGAAACCGGCCCGATTAACGTTTTTTTTTTTAATCTTTATTCTGATTAGGAGCTCGGACTTAGTCCTTCGGTCCCCGTCCACGTAGTTCTGCAAGATTGGATAAGGCACTCCGACGGGAAACTTAGCTTCATGGGATTCGTTAGGCTCCTCCACGGCGTTTCGTCCCGAGCATTTCAAAAGGCACGGCAGTTATAGAATCCAGCTCGAGAACACACACACACACACATATATATATATAAGTATGTATGTATATGTATACGGAAGTGCATAAGGTAAGCAGGCCATAGCTTACGCCCCCATTGCAGAAAAATCAGGATACCCACGGTGCTCCAAAATGTCTTCTAACAGCGGCTGCTGTTGAATAATTAACTTCTGTTATGGAGAATGAGTATGCGAAAACAAAGATTGACGCGATTATCTATAAAGCAATCGAAGAATCTGATGTTTTTTTTTCCACCCAAACGAAGAACGGCGAATTTCATCGTCGATATTTCTATTTATTTCGTAATGAAGAACCTGGATTTCCGACAGCTGAGCCTACGTATGCCGTCGGCAACAATGAACGAGCTCTTGAGAACATCCCCCGGAAACTATCGATGCAGCCGTTGATTATATCTGATAGTTAAAATACGAAAATCTGCGGTGAGCGACGAAGAAAATGTTAGTAATGTAGACGAAGAGATGGAAGGAGAGTTTGAAAGGAGTAAGAGAAACTGTAGTGAATTACAATTACGCATAGTTGTTTTCCCATTCCATAATTTTACATAGTTAAGGGTGCAATTTGTATATTTCAGATATCCTAAATAAAATGAAACCCCATCTCTAGGGTTTTAGAAACAGACTACACCTTGTTGAGGTATCAGTCAGTGGCTCTAGTGAACTCATTTTCTATCGCTACCAAATACGTTTTCGTCGATTGAAAGATTCTTCTGGTGCCATCAGTCATGTGGACGCTTCGAAGAGCTTCGATTCAGCTCAAGTAATGACTTTTCTATCTGAAATGACTGTTCTTTCGTGTTTTCGGTTCCGCGTGCTTGCTAAATTAGTTTTTTTTAATGATTTGTTCTCCTATGGTTTTTTGTTTTTGATTACCTGCCTGAGAGCTTCTTCAGTTTTATGTCTCTTTGTTCGTAACAGGATTTCTGGAATAAAACCTGGGTGATATTACGAAGTGGATTTTCTGAATTTTTAATGTCTCTGTGCTTTTGCAGTTCATATTTACGATACATCGAGTGCTTGGCTGCTTTTATCTTATTGAAAATAAAGATATTGTGAGGAAAGATCATGGGGTGTTTATCTGATACTTCAGTATCTCATCCATAAGTACTTATAATATTATTTTCCCAGCTTATAGTAGGATAGTTTACGACCTCAATTTTTTTTTTCAAGGAGACAACAAGACCTAACATAATTTTTGGAAAGAATTTTTATGTTGATCTTGCCCATGTAACCCTTCTTTCGTTATAATTTAATTAAATTGTTCTTGTTGCCCGTTGCCCTTTGCAGGAATCGAGGATTAAGTCCCCGTGCCACTCAAATTCTCAATGCGAACTCGGAGATTGGAAGTGGTTTTCTGGAAAATCACCTTCCTTCAATTGGACCACAGGAAGAACCATTTAGCAGTATTTTCTCTCGGCCTAAATTTCACGACACATCGTCTAATTCTTCAAGGTTGCACATGGGGATTTGCACCTTCTCTTCACAAGCTGGTGCTAAGAACACGGGAGAGGAAGACGACGATTTCGAAGACGCCTTTTCCGAGCTCGAGAAAGATGATAATTCAATCTCCGAATCCGATTTATCTGAAAACGAAAGCGTTGAAGATGGTCTGATTGATGAGTCAGATGTTATAGAATCTCCGAAAAAATCCCCCAGAGCTGCTGCAGTTTCAGGCATCGTTAAAGCCATACTCGAGGCACGTTCGTCTCCAGTGGGCAGTGTTATGGATAAATGGATCGAAGAAGGAAACGAGGCGACCCAAGAATCTGCATCTTCAGCCATGCAACACCTTCGTAAGCGGCGGCTGTTTGTGAAGGCCTTGCAGGTTAAATTATCTGATTCTTTTCATTTCCTTTGGGATACAATAAATGGAAAATTTGGTGGGCTGAAGAAAGAACCTCTATTGTTTATTTATATAGGTAGCGATTACCGAGGGTATTTGTGTTGTTCGGTAAACATTATGATCTTTATAGGGCTCTTTGAAATACTTCAGGAGGTCCCATTTCTGCAAATTCTTAAAAAAACCATCGGTGACAAAGAAAATTGATTTTTTTTTCCACAGCTCTCCGAATGGTTGGAGGCATCAAAGAAATTCGATTTCGGCGAAGTTAACTACGCTTCTCACCTCGATTTAATAGCCAAAGTGCGTGGAATCGTGAAGGCAGAAATCTACCTGAAGAGCATCCCCGAGTCTTCTAGAACCGAGCTCGTCTACCGCACTCTACTGGCCAATTGCGTCGCCGCGGTCCACATAAAGAAATCTGAGGAGGTCTTCAACAAAATGAAGGATTTAGGACTACCTTTGACCTCCTTCGCCTGCAACCAGCTGATACTTCTCTACAAGAGGGTCGACAGGAAGAAAATCGCCGACGTTCTGCTGCTGATGGAGAAGGAAAACATAAAGCCCACTCTCTTCACCTACTGGCTGTTAATTGACGTGAAGGGGCTCGGGAAAGACGTTAACGGGATGGAGCAAATCGTCGAAACGATGAAATCCGAGGGACTGAAACCCAATACTCAAATTCAAACGGCCCTCGCGCGTCACTACATCGCCGCTGGGCTCAAAGACAAAGCAGAGGAGATACTCAAGGAGTTAGGAAACAACCGGTGGGCCCACAAGTTCTTGCTTCCCCTGTACGCGTCCCTCAAGAACGAGGAAGAAGTCGAGAGAATCTGGAAAATTTGCGAGCCCGATGCACGCGTGGACGAATGCTCCGCTGCCATCGGAGCCTGGGGACAGCTGGGCAAAATCGAAAATTCAGAAGCAGCCTTCGAAAAGCTCTTGAAAAGGGTTCAAAAGCCACACCCGAAGCTTTATGCCCCCATGCTCTACGTGTACGCTGACCACAAAATGCTTACAAAAGGCAAAGATTTCGTGAACCGAATGATGGGGCTCGGGTGTAGAGTGAGTGCCTTGACGTGGGACGCACTCGTGAAGCTTTACGTGGGGGCCGGAGAAGTTGAGAAGGCGAATTCTTTGCTGGAGAAGGCTCTTAAGGAGAAGGGGAAAAACAAGCCTTTGTTTTCTACTTTCTATGCGGTGTTGGAGCAGTACGGTAACAGAGGAGACGTTCGCAACGCGGAGGAGGTTTTCTTGAAGATGAGGAGAGCGGGTTATGCCTCGAGGCTTAGGCCTTATGAGCCGTTGCTCAATGCTTATGTGAATGCTAAGGTGGCTCCTTATGGGTTCAGGGAGAGGATGAAGGGTGATAATGTGTTTCCGAATGGATTCATGACGAAGCTGTTGGCGAAGGCGGATAAGGTTAGGAATTCGGCGGCGGCTGATTTGCTGGAGTGAGGGAGACGGATACGGCACCTGTTTGGTACTTGGGGAACTGGTAAGTGATGTATTCTGTTTGATTTGATGTTATAAGGGTTTTGAAAATTATGTTATCTTCTTTTTTTTTTTTCTTTCTTGTGTTTGTGAATTTTTTTTTTATTTTTTTTAAGTATCGCCTTCATAAGAACCAGCCCTTTCTAGAGAGTAGAGACAACAACCTCTCCCTGCTCGAATTTATTTAGTTTTTATGTGGTTAATGACCACGAAGTTTCTTTGTTACTTGGTTTCAATTAAATTTTGAATCTATCACAAACAAAATACAATGTGAGACTTTCTCATGCTAGGGCCCGTTTGGTTTGGTTTGTAAGATAAGCTTAGATAAGATAAATAATAAGGGATTTTTTTGTGTTTAGTTCACTTTTACCCAGGCTTGGTTTTATTAGAAAGCCCATAATTATATATACAAGTCCGATATTATTAGTCTTTTTTCAAAATGTAAGGAAAGTAGTAATGAGTACAACTTACTCCATAATAGTTTATTACCCTTTTATCATGGGCTTATAACCTAAACGGCCTCATGATCCTGATTATGATTGACAATGAGACGAATTCCTTTACTTCATTCCTTGTGGGAGGTGATGGAGAAAGTTTTTTCCTGTTAATGGGGAATTGGGATGCGCTCCATTCTCCGAGGAAATTTGTTATATTGAATTATTAAATTATCCATGTTAGATATTCTAAATCCTAATATTTCTTAGTTTTTTTTTTCTTTTTTCATCTCTTCTCACGAGTCACGACCGTCTTAGTTCTAACAATCATATCCTTTAATTATTTTTCACTCACGTGCATTACATGAGAATGTCACCGTAAATCTACCCTACTTTTTATCGGCTCCACCGTTGCAGAAAAATGAAAGTATCATGCACAAATAAGAGCACGGGGCAGGAATTTTCTATATAGAAAAAAACATCAATAAAAGAATTTTCTATATAGAAAAAAACATCAATAAAATCCCTGTGAAGATGGAGACGTAGAGAAATTTCTCCGTTTGACTAAGAGAAATGGACTGATTCATGTCCACACGTGACCGATCACTCAAGAGATTTAAGGAGCAGATCGAATCTATGACCTTTCCAAAACTTTGAGCCTCATTGACCACTGGTCCTAATGTGACTTCTTAAAGAAAGTGAATTATTTTGTGTTCGTCATCTCTCTTATCAACCAAGATTTAATGTGCAGTAAAGATTAAAAACAACATCAAAGGTAGTAAAATTTCACTGCTATCGAGTCTTTTCTTGTTACACACACACATAAATTGCATACAACAACAAGAATAAGAAAAACACTCAGCTAGACAAACTGTACGTGGAAATATGGAGAAGGTCTTAGCTATGAAATCTACACTGTCTGAAAGTTTTTCATGTTTCACTAACAAACACCATTTGCTTTTAGCTGTTTGCACGAAAGGGCTCTCATGGTAAGAAAAATCTAACAGAACCAATTGAACCTCACCGATCACTCCCGTGGCCTCGCGAGCCAGAGAGAGCTTAGGGCTCTGAGCCTCGAGAAATAATCGTGCACGAGCAACAGGGCACGAGCCGATTGCCTTGTAGTAAGAGTTCGGTGCATTTGTTGAAGCGTTTGCTGACGAAGATTGTCAGCCTAGGAAAAAGAAAAAGAAAAAACTAATTTAAAAAAAAAAAGAAGAATAAATGCATATAAATAGAGGGGAAGCAAGAGCTCGCCTGTCGAAGGAACCCTTCGAGGGTCCCTAGCTTCCCCATGGCCATAGCCATCTGGCCCATGTAATTAGCCGTCGAGGACGAGCCCTCGGTCCCCGACGACGAGCCGCCGCCGGCTAACGTCTCGGCTAGAGACTGCTGCAACGCCTCCATGCCTTGCGAGAGGGCGTCCTCCGCCTGGTGCGACGATTGCTGCAGATTGTAAATCTCCGACAGCTGCTGCTCGGTTAGAGGCTCCAGTTGGTTCACGAGAAGCTGCGTTTAATTTTAATTTTAACACAAAGATTGGATTAGAAAGGGCGAATGCCAATTTTGGTACCCCAGTGTTTAGGGAATGGGCGTTTTTGGTTCGAGGTTGCCATTTTTAGTCCCCAATGTTATCGATTTCAGGCTGTTTAGGTCCACCAATTAATTTTAACCTTTATTTTGGTCGGATTATGGGCCGGACCAGGTCCCCCTTTTTCGGCCCGTAATATTTGTTGCCCCGGCACGTAATTCGTCCAAACTAACTGGTGGACCAAAATGACCCAAAATCGGTAAAATTGGGCACTAAAAGTGCACATCTCGGAATATGGGGGGACCAAAAACGCATGTACCCAAAAGTTGGGAACCAAAAACGCCATTCTCCCAATTAAATATGGAAAAATGATTCCCGGGAAAATAATACCTCGAGAAGTTCGGAAGGGCGAAAACCGCCAATCCACATAAAACACCTCTCGGCCGGCGTCTTCCACATCCCGGACAAGACGTGGAACACGTCGGCCTTTGCAGCGTTAGCTTTGATCCTAAATACGTCGTTGAACTGCGTAGTAACGTTGTCTATGACGGTCCTTAGCTCCACGTCGCTTGCGTGCGCGTTCACACCTGCTCGAAGCTCGTTCACGCGCTTGTTGAGCTCTTCCATCCAACGTGCGTATTCAACATCGAAGGCTAAGGCATCTATAATACGCGATAAGAAAGTTAGTACGCTAGAAGGAAAAAAAAAAGCGAAGAACATTTGGTTCGAATCTTCATGCTCATAAAGTCAGAGAAAAAGCTAGCTTAAATATTCTCTTCATCCTGTAAGTTGAAGAGGGGTGCCACTTTCAGGACACCCAACTCAAGGGGTTACAATTTAGGACACCAACTTTCAGAATCGAAGTAATTTAAGGACAACAAGGGCCAACTGGACGCCACATCGCCTCTTCTGATGACGTGGCAATCTATCTGGCATCCAACTGGATGCCACGGCATACAGAAGAGGTGACAGTATCGTCCAGTTGGATAGCTATGTCGTACGAAAGAGGTGAATGTACCGTTCGATTGGACAACCATGTCATACAAAAGAGGTGATTGTGCAGTCCAGTTGGCGCTTGTTGTTCTTAAATTGCTTATATTTTGAAAGTTAGTGTCTTAGAATTGCCAACCCCTTAAGTTCCGTATCCTTAAAGTGTCACCCCTCTTAAGTAACAGGACGAAAAAAAATAATTAAGCCGAGAAAAATCACAAACCGTTGCCAGTCCCCGCGTTAGATTGATCTCCGGCACTCGAAATAAATATGCCCTGCTGGCGCGCCCTTTGCAGCTCCTGCTCGAGCTGAGTCAGCTTCAGCCGGCTATTCTCAAGCTGCTGTACGTACGCCTGAAGAGCACTTTCGAATCAGCTTCAACATTCTTACATAAAACCCCTTTCAAACTTCCGAATGCGAATAATATTAATCGAAAAAAACACAAAAACCTACTTTCTTCCTCAGCCTGCTTTTCCTAGCTGCTTCGCGGTTTTGGGCTAGCCTTCTCAGTGTCTGAAATATATCGCATAATTAAGGCTTCGAAATCCCGTCGATGAACATAGAAACGAAATTACACGCAGATGGTGTGAGAAATTGACCTTTTGATCTTGAGCTTTCTCCTTAGATTTATCACTGGAATCTGAAGCCACGACTGCAGTACCTTGGCCCCTCTCAAACTGTGCATGGATAACAAACATTAGCATAGATGATGTGATACGAAAATAAAGAAAATAATTTTTACGTAATAAAAATAAAAAATAAAAATAAATTCAGACAGCTTACTCTTTGGGTTCTGTCGTCTGGATCCACATCGCCTGAAGTATCCGTATGCGAACTTGACTCTGCCATGTTAGATTCTCCCCAATTCTCAACTTGCTGACCTCTTTGCAAGCCTGCTGTTGTTCCATTATATCCCTGAGAACGGGAGAAACATGCATAATTTCCAGATATTCGAAGTAAGTAGATAAAAAAGATTTATATTAAACAAAAATCAGTACATAGATAGCTTCTAAGCACATGGTACCTACCTTATCTAATGCGTTCATCTGCAAATCGGAGGCTGCCGTTTGGGTATTTAAGGTAGGATGTAGAACTGAGCCTGAGCCAGTCATTTATACGGGTTAGTGAGTGTCGAGTGATAAAAAAGGGGCTCAATTTAATACTACTAAGGACACTTTTTCGACAGTTCAAAGCATAAAAAAATTGGGCAACTTATGCTCATGCAATAGTTCTTTCAAACTACTGAAAACAAGATTTAAAAAGCAAAAGTTCTTACTTCTGTTACCATTACTAGAATCTCCAATTCGATATCCAAGATATTGCTCGAGAACACGGAAATCAGATATCTGTGAAGAATGTCTTGCGTTCGTATCGGTGCCGCTGCAATAAGTCAAGGATTTGCTTACCATCGGATATCGCAGCATGAAAACTCGAGAAACAGCTCCGTATTACAATTTGCAGATAATATAGACTAATGTTTCAAATACGGTGGTACTAAGGCATATGGATTCATAGATAAAAATTAAAATATCAGAGTTCAGTTGTAAGGAATCCAACACTTGTTCCTCATATGCAACGAATGAATCGGATATATTTTTCAGTAAACGTAAGCGATATTTGTATCAACTATAAAATTAATTACAAAAACTTGAAGGGAGATGGAACAAATTCTTACATGGGTATAGAAGGCTGTGACTGAGAACTGAAGCTGGGCATCACAGAAAAACTATCTTATTATCTTCAGAACAGAGAAAATAGGAAACGAAACCTCAAATCTCTTATCTCTTTGGGTCAAAGAAAGCTCAACAAAACAGAAAGTCAACACAAGCTTAGCTGACAAAAACCAAAGAACACAATACAGAGGAAAAAAAACTCTGAAACCCAGTGAGGACACGGATCAAACACATGAAGGGCATCCTTTTTTTCAATCAGCACAACACCTCATAACCCCCTTCACAGAAATATATGGAGAACAAAGAAATACGAAAAAAAAAAACTCAACCGCTAAACTTCAGTCAAAGTTCAAATAGAAAGATTTTTCAGTGGCAAAACTGCATAAAAGTTGGATCTTTTGACTCAAGTGGCTAATAAATGACCCCATAATGAGAGCTGCAAATTAACGAACTTCATTCATGTATGAAACTGGCTTTTGATTATTGTACTCGGTACTCAAAAGATTTCCCCACTACTACCTTTTACATCTAATTTATGATTTGTTTTTAATTTTATATTTTGGTTATGGTGAAGGTAGTAGTAGAGGAGCCGTGACGTGCAGATCCTTCCAAGAATAGCGTCACTCTCTCATATTGAGCATTTACTTTCCACTATCTATTACTTTTCTTTGTTTTTGTGCTTACTTTTTGTGTGTAGGTGCTTTATTACATTTTAATACAAGCCCCTCTCTTTTCTTTCCTTTTTTCTTTTTATTTTTCCTGAAATCTCGCTTTTGTGCACGAATTAGATTTAGATGACTCGTATCTCTTTACAGAGTATCATCAATTATTATAAAGTAATATTTCGAGCGTATTTTTAATTTTTGACCACAGCTGCAAACACAGTAGCAAACACATTGAATTAAAGAAACTTGTTTTATCTAAAATTTCAAAAAGTATAAATAATTAAATTAACAAAAATACTACCCGTAAAAAATAGAAGTCAAAATAACTTGGGAGAAATATTACAACGAGTATCATTAGAATAATTTTCTTGGTTGTATGTATAATCAAAATAGAGTTATGGGGACACAGAAAAAAAAAAGGAAAAGCATACAAACTACATAGCCCTCCTGAAATTTTGGAATTTGACTTGGCCTTCTTCAGTAATTATAAAATATCTTGACGACCAAAAAGCAATTTGCCTTTCTCTTCCGCCGCCCTCTAGAATAGTTGACATGTAAAGGGTTTTCGACACAATTACCCTTTTCACCTTGCTCTCCATTATTATTTATTAATTAATATCATTCTATAGTGAGTAATAGCCACGTTATATAGGTTTTCAGAGCAACTCGAATGCATCTGTAAAAAAAAAAAAAAGAGTAATGCATATATTTTTTTTAATAAAAAAATTGAGTTAATTCCAACTTCAACCTAATTCTATATCCTATTCCATTGAGTTGATAGAACAATGTAACTCATTCCATTTCTCGTGAACACACAACATACACACGATGGCGAGATGGGAAAATTGATCCTTGGTGGATTCCGATGCATCATTGATGTTCCGAATTTCTCCGAGGCAGAGTAAAAACAATACAACTGTATTTTGTGTAAAATTTGCAGCTTTTTTGTGTTTTGAATCGAAGATGTTCTTATGAATTAGTGTACTTTGATTTACACATTGAAAGTCCACTGTTACTTAACCGCTACAAGCTTAACAGCTACAAACAAAGATCGAATATCTATCGGTGAAAGATCAAACTTCAAACATAATTTCATTAAGATAATAATTGGAGAGCTCATTAAGAACTAAAAATGATTTTAAAAATTATCTATTCAATTTATTAAATTGAAGATGTGCATATAAAAACTGATGTGGAAAGACTATTTTACCCTTGATGCTCTTTCTTTATTACAATCATATTACTACCACTCGATTTTTTTCCTTTTTAATATATATACTTATAAATAGTAAACATTTTCTAAATATTAAACATTTAAAATTAAAAAATCATTTAAAATTAAAATGTGTCATCTATTAAAAGTCTTAAATTATAAATAATCTTAAACAATAAATAATATATATTTATATATTATCAGCACACGGTGCATTGACACTACTACTTTAAATACTAATAATTCCAATAGGCTGTAATAACCATCAATTCAATTCGCATAAAAAAAAAAAAAAAAACAGAGCATCAGCAGTCAACTTAGTATTATATCATAATCACCACAATAGTCTAAATTAATTTCTAAAACTGATGAATGATCAATCAGAGGATGAATCGGGAAAACCCTTTTTTGGCAACGAGCACATCATGCCATCGGCGTACCAGTTAGAGAATCCGTTTTCAAGGGCTTCCCTCATCCAAGTGTGCCTGCAGCATCCGATGGCCTCGGGAATCGTGAGCCAACTCCTCTGCCTGTGGCTCTTCTCGGGCCAAGAATCGAGCTCTTCATTCACGTGCAACGCGTACATGGCGGCTCTGCAAAGGCCTTCGGGGCTGTACTCGTCTTGGAGTGTTTTGCTCTTGAAGGAGTAGTATCCAAGGAGATGCTGTGACCCCAAAAAAAAAAAATAAAAAAAAAAACAAAGGCTAAATTACATATAAGTTATAACCTGCATGTCCAGTGGTTTAAAAACTAAGCATCAAAATTCCTCTGATTTGTAAATAACATAAAAACGCCCTCGTAGTTTTTTTAATCATGCGCTCCTTGCCATTTACACAGCCTGATCCGGGGGTACAGTGCTAAGTTTTAGGAAACCCCGGTGGTACGTTGCTAAGCTTTTAGACAGCATAAATGAGTTTCGCGCAATAAAAAAAGCATAAGGTAATAACATGCATTTCAGTATATCCACGTGGGGATATAGCTTAAATTACCGGAAAAATTGAGACAGAAAATGAGGGGGGAAATAACAAAGGAACAACATAATTAGCTGTGCTGCAAAGATTAGAGGGATTTTGGGCCCAATAGAAAAAAAAGAATTGTCTCAATTTTTTTATTTTTATTTTTTATTTCGGGTCAGGAAGGTTACCCCCACACAACGCCTACCGTAATCCCCACACTTCGACTAAGTTCAGTGTGAAACGAATTTGAACCTCACTGTCGGCTATTGGACGACCCTGGCGGACTATTCCTCCCTGTTTCATGGGGCCTACCCCAAATCCCAAAAACAAACGACACTCACGGGATTCGAACCGGTGTCCAAAAGAATGGAAATCTACTTTCTCAACCACTAAGCCAGACGTGTGGGGGTAAAACGGTCTCAATCATTAGATCTAAATTATTTATAACCTTTAGGGTCAAAAGATCCACTCAGCCAGATTCCACAAATTGAAGCTACTAAAGGAGAACATACACACGTATACTCGCAAGGAAGGAGCAAATGATAGCTGAGAAATGGAAATCTACCATTTTTTTTGTACTATCATCATCTCAGATCAGAGTTCCTATAGTGTTCAACTTATATAGTTGGTCAAAAACTTCAGAACCGGGGCGGCGAGTTCTTTGATATTCTAAGCATGCGGTGAGAACAGAAGAAAGTATTATAAAAAGTGCTGCTGACGGAATAATTTGCACTGAATGCATTAACCTAGGCATTTTCTTAGACATGTAGCATACGGTGTAGTAAGTAACCAAGCAAAAAAAAAAACAGAATTAAATGGTTTTGTTACCACTAAATCCCCACGAACCCCTGCCTCCTCAATAGCTTCTCGTGCCGCTGCCTCCTCGGCTGTTTCATCATTCTCCCACCCACCCTACAAGATAAAACAGAAAAATCAAGAGACAATCACATGATATTTTGCGGGTATGTTAGTTTGAACAAAATATGTATACTCAATTTACTTTGCATCCAGGTTTGATGCACGTGCTATGCATAAATAATGCCCAGATGTTCAGAAAACCGTAATATTTCAAATTAAAATCACTATATAGAACTTATTCCCAAAGCTTGCTATCCTCAATGCCTACATAAATCAAGTGCCCTTTTAGGTTGTTTACTATGTTCTCTCTGAAGTTAAAGATCTTGTTACTGCTACAACTTTTTGAAATGCCCCATAAGCAGTGGAGATGGTGGAGTGATCTGTTCATACGCTACTACTGTTCAGTTGGGCTCATTAAGTTATGAAAGCAAGACAAATTGCACAAAATCAACTTTTTGTCACACATTGTCTTGTTTTTCCAAATAATATAAACCACAAGTTATGGGATAAACGATATAGCGAATCAATTATGGAGAACGTGACCAAGTAAAACGTCCACAAACATCTTGCCATTTTACCGAGGCAGATCACAATGCGAACGCAACTCTCACCTTTGGGAAGAGAAGGCCAGGTCCGCTATTGGAGTTAATCATCAGCACTTCAACTATCTTATTAGATGCCTCATCACCATTTTGATCCCTATACCTGAAGGGGATACACCTGGAAAATGTAACTTAGTATTAATATAGCTTCTTAGAATCTACTGAATAGAAGTCCAAAAGCAAGACAAAGGGCTTTAATCAAGATTTTTCAGACAAGCCACATACAAACAGAAGGTAACTTAATGTAAAAATCCCAGGCTAGAATAATAATTACTATGGTGAATGGTCACACATGTAAAGGGGTAGACAGCAGAATGATTAAGACAACTATGTTGAAACTAAAGAGTATTAACAGTACAAGGAATATGTTTCAGCTTTTTTTCCCTCACACATCCAAACTAGTTCTTTCAAAATTAGTCCGATAGAGATAGAAAGGAACCCGAAGTTAGTTGACGAATGATCACACGAGCCACACTAAGTCACAAATGTGTTACATTGCCCTGATGGCTAAGGCAAGTCGAGGTTTACTAGCAGGATTAAAACTGTGAATGCATTACCAGCAAGCAAATAGCTAAAAATATTGCAAAATTACAACGAAAATGCCCAAATACAGAGACATGGAATGCTAGAAAAGATGCTCACTTAACAAGTTCAAGAAACAAATCCACAATACACCCTAACTTCCTCTCATTATTGTCTTAATAACACAAAGCCCATCACTTCCACTTCCAACCGCAATGAGATGGAAACAAACAAGCAGAAAATTGAAAACCCTAAATCCTCATATTGCCCTAATTCATACAAAGCGCAACGAACTCCTATCAACCCAACCGAAACACCGATTTCAACAGCACATGAAACAATTTGCTCGCAATTTCCCTACATAAACAGTAGAGAGCGTACCCACCAATGCGGCACAAGCAATAACGAATAAGACAGGGCTGAAAAGGCGTCGCAAACACAATAACATACCCGGCAATGAGACGGTAACCACCCTCGTAGCGCTGCTGGTGCCGACCCGTTCGAGCCACCAATTCAGACATTTAAAAAGGAATAAAAATGAAAAGGACGAAGGCAAAGTTTGATTCACTCAGATTGTAAAGGCAATGCAACAACCACCCTCGTGAAAACTCGACTGGTGATGAAAACAAAGCAATGAGATTTTGTTTCTTTTATTGGGACGCTGCATCTTTATTTACTAGAATTGTACTTTTCTTCTCTTCTTTCTTCATTTATAAAGGGGCAGGGCAGTCCCTCTCTCTCTCTCATATCACCACAATGGGTGGGCATCCGGAATCGGTTTTCGGGTATCAAATCGACCCGACCCGCACATGCTTTTGTAGGCCCACGTTAGCCCAATTTCATGCCCCAACCCACAAACTAAAGCCCACTTACCCCAACACCTATGTTCGTAGCAAATGATGATTTTGTGACTTGACGCGAGTTCCTCCGACAACATTCACTAGTTTCTAAGCTCCTAACCCTAATTCAGGAGGAGTCGTTGCATGATTTCTTGTGGCAATCGCAACGCTTAGGGTGCTTTGTAGCTTTCGTGGTCCGTTTTAAGCTGCTTGAGGATAGGTGAGCTTGCTTCTTATCGTCAGTATTATTTAGTTATGTAAGTGCTGCTTATCTTTTATCAGTAGGTTTTATGATTGTTATGTGTTTCTTGGCGGCAATAGAATTTTCAAGTTCGAGAAGTGGAAGCAAAATGGGGAGGTCTTATAAAGTGAAAGGGCAGAAAAGGAAGAACAGAGAAGAGAGGTATGATAAAAACGATGATTCTGAACAAATAGAGGAACAGGGTTCGTCTAAGAAGGTGAATGGTGGAAGCTTTGAGCCGGTTAAGGAGGAGAAAGTTGAAGAACAAGTGGTTACTGTTGACGATACTCCTGGGATTCCAATTGTTCCGGTAGATGACGGTGTTAAGAAACCAGGTGTTATATTTGTTCTTGAAAAGGCCTCACTGGAGATTGGAAAAGTTGGAAAGGTGTGTTCAAAACGTTAAAGACATTGTGTGTATTTTTCGTGGAGTGTATAGTTTCGATTGAGATGTACACGTTTTGTGCAGACATATCAGCTTTTGAGCTCGGATGAGCATGCCAATTATTTGGTGAAGAATAAGAGGAACCCTGCAGATTATCGCCCAGACATTGCATTTCAGGTCTGAATTGAGCCTTGGATTTAAGACTGTACAATCTGTTTCAAAGCTGTAATCCTGAGTTTACTCCATAACTGAAGTTCCCATTTAGATTTATATATATGTTGCTGATATTTGCAGTTAACGTTGGGAGAATTTTTTTTTTTAGGATCTGACATTGCTATTTCGTCACAGGAATTATTGTTAGAACTGAATAATGATAAGCCCAGTGAGAGTATCTTCTTTTCTTTTATCCCTAGCATGTTAAGATCAATGCTACCTTATATATGAGAGAATGATCTTGTTTCCATTGTTCAAGTTATTTGATGATTATGAAACTTCTGTTGGTTGCAACTCTTGTTTTATCTGCTCTTTCCTGGGCTGATTAACCGAAAATTGTGAATATTTGATTCTATCAATTTATATTGCCCCGGCATCAAACTATTTCCACTTGGGAGGTTATTTTTCAGTTCTGTAACGAATGACTTTTTGTAGGCTATTCAAACGATTTTGGACAGCCGGGTGAACAAAATCGGTAGACTGAAAGCACTATACGTGAGGACACAGCAAGGCCTTCTTTTAGAAATCAAGCCCCATGCCCGCATGCCAAGGACATACAAACGTTTTTCTGGCCTCATGGGTGAGTAATCTCCAGATATAAGCACCATCTCTGCAGAATCCAATAATATATTTCTAATATTTTGTAATAATTTTGCAGTGCAACTTCTTCAGAAGCTGCACATTACCGCAGCTGGTAAGGGTGAAAAGTTGCTCCGCGTCATCAAGAACCCTGTTACTCAGTACTTACCCGTCAATTCTCGCAAAATAGGTACCTAATTGCAAAAATAATAATTTGTTGTCTGCTTCTGTTCAGTTGATTAAGAGGCTCATGTAATGATTTCATGAACTTCAGGGTTCTCCCACAGTTCGGAGAAGTTGGTTGATATGTATGACTACGTTGGCACCGTCGATAAGGATTCAGATATTGTTTTCGTGGTACGTTTTCTTAAATTTCCCAAGTCTCTTCTTCATCATTTTATTTTTATATTTACTTGTATCAGTGGTATTAATTTGCCCCTTGGCAGGTGGGTGCAATGGCCCACGGAAAAATCGAACAAGATTACGTTGAAGATTATTTATCAAGTACGCTTTCTCTTGTTTCTTGTGCCTTGTTACATAATCCGTATGTTTTGGTTATAATTTATTTAATTTTCCTGATTACGTTAATAATGAATGGCCTCTCTCTCGCAGTTTCTGAGTTTCCTTTGAGCGCTGCTTATGCCATTTCCATGATCACCACGTCGGTTGAACGCAAGTGGAAGATCTTGTAACAGACAATTTTGAAGATGTTCTCTGCTCTGTCCGTAATTTATACCATTCGTGACTACTTACAATCAAATGAGAATTTGCATCATCTACGGATAATTTGTAACAGAGAGATAGATGCCTTTGATTTGATTTCTCCTTCTGTTGAAATCTATCATAGCTTTGCCTAATATTTGATTTTCTCACAAGCAAATACCGCTCCAAACTGCCAAGGAACTTGAATTGTAGTTGAATGGGTTTAGGCCCATTTTCTAAGCCCAGTTAATTTAAAATGTGGCCCATGTGCTGGCCCAATGTAGAATAAAATGAAGCCATTCAAAGGGAACGCCGGGAATCCACCACGATCTTACTCGCTTTGCTTGTCGCCAAGAATTTGTTGTACATCTGCACAGTCACAGCTCAAAACGGGCCGGCGGGACGGGTACGGGCAGGCCTACCATATGGCAGGCCTCGAAAATGCAGACCCACCCTGCCCCATAAAAATAAAAATATTGAAATAAAAAAGTGAATTTGGGGTTCAAACCCACCATATTGTATAATACTACTTTCCTTACCACTAGGCGGCTAATGCCATATTTATATATCATATATATATATATATATATTATAGATTATTATAGATATCATATATATATTAATATAATTTATCATATATATATTTTCCCATGCTTTGATTCTGGATTCGTTGTGGAAGAAGTTTCATCTCGTATTCTGTTATCGAGATTATTTCGAGCCACTCAGTAAAAGGTTTCTGGCTAATAAAGATGAGTGTTTCAGTTTCACTATAGCAATGGCTGATCTGTCTCTGAGGAGAACCACTGTGGAAGAGAAGAGAGCAAAAGTGCAGCATGAGTCCAAGGAACTTGTTGGTTACACTCGAAAAAGCAATATAGCAAGACTTGTTTAAAATGGTCATTTGTTTCTATGATCACTCAAGTCTTCTTTTTTTTTTTTAAAGGATAAATTGCACTGCACTCCAATGTGGTTGTACTTATATGCACGTTTCTACCTTGTAGTTTGATTGTTACGTGAAAATCCCCTATGGTACCTCCAAGTGAAGCAAAAATGGAGCGGTGGAAAACGAACTTGGTTATAATGGAGCCGAAAGAAAGGCAATACCTGCAACAATATTCCAATTACAAGGTACATATTCTCAGTCAATGTGAAGCAAGAATATGATACCCCATTTCAGTTTATATTGTGTGAAATTAGAAATATATAACTAATGATAAATCTTGGAATGCTAAGTCATATTACTACGCAATGCAGGCAATGCTCAACCGTGTGGGGTACAGCTCTGAGATCAGTCATGGGGTTTTGGTTGAAATGGCAGAGCAAAAGAAGGATTTGGAGAATAAAACAAAACCTATCATCGACACATTGAGAAGCTACCAAGAAGAAATGATGGTTTTTCTCATTATGGCGGAATTATTATGTTCTTTGTATAGTTATCGGAAAATGCATAACATCTATGAAGGTTTTATAGTGAGCATTGCCTGTTTTCGTTTACATCTCAAGCATAAAAGAAAAATATTAAAATATATATGCATATACCTGGCAAGTAACCTTTAGTTATTTAACCTTGGAGGGAGATTTCAGGAGTTACCAGAAACCGATAAGTAAAATTACTGCCTGCATTTGTTTACCCATTGCACAGCTAATTTCACAAAATCACAAAATAATATTATTACAGCTTCAGAATAAGACCAATAGGGCTATGATCACTTCCACCTACGTCAGGGAGAATGTAAGAATCATACACTCGATCAGAAATCTGCTCCGAAGCAAGGAAATAATCGAGCCTCCACCCTAATTCATTAAAATTCAATAACTAAATAAATCAATAAAAGTTCAAAAAAACTCCACAAGAACAGCCTCAGCGCATGAAAAAAATGATAAAAAAAACAGAACCTTTGTTCGTTTTTCGTCCACCGTGGCGATAACCCCAATACGTATACGCAACGACGTTCGGGTGCTGTTTCCTGAAAGTATCCACGAATCCCTTATCCAAGAAATTCATTCGAAATGATTCTCTTTCTTCTATTGTAAACCCTGCACTTCTTTTGTTTCCCTGAAACAATTCAAGATCTACTTTATCAACTAAATCACAGATCAAACTTACAATAACTGCAATGGAATGTTAACATTCGTGTATAAAAAATGATTTTATATCGGGTTCACTCACTGCTGGATTATAGATATCTATTTCTTGATGGGCACAGTTTAAATCGCCGGTCAAAATGACTGGCTTCGACCGTTCCAGATCCTGCAGAACCCGAGAAATAAATTTAAAAAAAAAAAACTGAGTTTTTCAACTGATTCTCACGAAATCACGAGATGGGTTCCACAAGTTGATAGAGATAAGACGTGAATTTGATGCGTACTTTCATGTAGTCACTTAGAGAAGTATCCCAATGAGATATCCTGTATGACTAAGGAGAAACAAAGTTTGCACAGTATCGATATTAAATTCAGTTGAAAAGGGAAAAAAGAACGAGGAAATAGTGCCAAAACAAATCCCTCACCAGTCGTCTAAGGCCGTCACCAGAATTTGGGACATACGCATTCAACAGGTAGAAGTCTTTGAATTCCACTGTCACGAGGCGGCCTTCGCTGTCATGATCAGCTATGCCCAAGCCGTACCTCACCGAGAGAGGTTTTATCTAAAGTGGGAAACAAAGATTTGAGTGAAGAAATTGATTGTTGAAATTTGAAATTGAATGTAGCTGAAAAAGATAAAATAATGTACCCGAGAAATGATAGCAGTCCCTGAATATCCTAGTTTAGAAACACTACATGTCCAATAGCAATTGTCATAACCTTCAAGAAGATTGTGCCTGATTGCGTCAACATCCTTCTCCTGCTCAAGGGAATCAAATGATACAATTTTAAAACAATAGAATTAGTATCACAAAACTTTAAGATTCAATCAAAAAATCACAGAAATCATCATGATAATTAGAATAATTTGGACTTTGGATATGCAGATCAGTTTTTTTTTTTAAATCAATGGAGTAACACTATTGAGATGCATCAACAAGTAATTTTAGGAATACCATAATTCTAAGCACAGAATACCATAAATGCCTCACCTGTAGTTTTGTTTCTTGTAAGCACAGCACATCGAAATTTTCTCTTTCTTGCAATGCCGAAAAGGTCTTCAGTTTAAGCAATGCTCTTAGGCCATTAACATTCCATGACATTAACTTAATGTTGGGCGAATCAGAAGCCATTGAAGGTGGCCTCATATTTTTCGGATTGTAGGCAATCCAATCTTTTTGAGGCTTCTTGTGAGTAAGTACTGTCCAAGGTTCGCCTAAGGAAGGATTCTCGGTGGCAGGAGCTACAACATCAGAGGTAGTGGCACTTGAAAATACTTTCTTCTCCGTTCTTGAAGACTCTTCATCTTTGATCATAAGCAAAAGATTCGTGAATAAAAACAGAATAAGGATGATTCGTGGGGATAGAAAAACGCAGAAGGAAACCTTCTGTCTCAACTGAATCAACAACAGATTCTTTGTCCTTGCATGATTGCATTTTCCTAATTTTTTTTTTTACCTCCAGTGGCAACTAGACTATTCTTTGTGACAGCATAATTGCTTTCAGATTCAGATACTGTTCCAGCTTTTCTTCTCGAATAAGTACTTACGGTTTGCTCCTCCTCGGAGCCCATTTGATCTAAAGTTGAAGAATTTTCTGCTACGCCAAAAAATACGATATATGACCGTCCATAAACATTTATCTTGCAAAGACGATCACTGTTTATCAGAAATATGGGGATATTTTACCAAGTTAAATTGAGGGTTCTTTCCTAAAACCAATTGGTGTTAGGAGGAGAGACATCTTTAATTTGTATACGGCTAAATTATTAAATTAGGTCACTAACTATGTCTTTCGTGTTTTTTGGATCACTAAGTTTCATAATTGCAAACTTAGGTCACTAAGTAACATATCTGACTACTTTTGGGTCACTGGTGAATTTTCTGGCGAAAATCGCCGGAAATACGACGTGGCCGATGACGTGGCTGCTGACATGTCATTGGCCACGTCGGATTTCCGGCAATTTTCGCCGGAAAAATTAACCGACGACCCAAAAAAAATCAGATACGTTACTTAGTGACCTAAGTTTGCAATTATGAAATTTAGTGACCCAAAAAACACGAGAGGCATAGTTAGTGACCTAATTTAGCAATTTGGCCTTTATATACTGACTCGGGTGAAGTGAATTTTCCGATATGGGACAAATAATCTCAACATACCATCCACGTGGCTGTTCATTGTACTCTTCAACGCTGAAACAAGTTCTTGCTTAACGCCTCTGGCAGGAATTCCAAGATTCCTACATGATTAAATCTCCAAATATAAAAACTCAAACATCCTATTCTAACAGACCAAACGACTCATCTAATTAGCTATGAATATCAAAAGTAGGTGAGCCCACACCAGGGCGTGAAATCCTGAAGAATAGTTTCAGGCATATGATTGAATCTATTTTCTATCTGTAAAGATTCCAAGTATCTATAAAGCAAGCATGCATTGTTCCAGCTATTTTCCTATTGCAAGAAGCAGCGTAAGGTCACGAGCCTAAAAAAAAATAACTCCCTCCTATCATCTTCCAGGAACCGAAAACACAAGTTGCAACTATGTACAGCTAAAAAGACTAGCAAAGAAACAAGTACCTGAGTCTCGATTTGAGCTGCTGAACAGTCATTTTCTCTATATCCTCATCCTCAACGCCTCCATTTGCGCTAACAATTTCCTAATACCAAACATGGAACCCAATAAGTCTCGCCCAACGATAGCTCAGAAAATGTAATATCTTACGCGTCGATAAGCGTTGGAAAATGAGACCTTTGGAGTCTTCTTTTGCGATGTCGACACATTGGCGCGAGTTGAACTCTCCAGTCCATCAGCAGACGAACTGAGACGTCGTCGTTTCGTGCTCATCCTCAACTTTAAATCAAACCGAAAATTAACCTTCAACCTTCCGCAATTTACTGCATAAAAACTGCAAAAGATTAATCGGAATAAAAAAGCTCTTTTCGAAAGGATTGTATTTTCCTTTTCCAATCTATAGGTACCGCAACAGATGAGAACAGCGAAACCCTAATTTCGCAGCTTGAAGCATCGCAAATTTCACAGCGCAGTTGAGGTGGTGGTGCACACGCCAGCACCTCTATTACGGGAAAGAAAAACCCGGCAAAGCTCAGAGGACAATGGCGCGAATTGAATTGAACCCAAAAAACGTTGGGCCTTAGGCTTAGTACATAATAAAGGCCCAATATTCGTTTGCTCATTCCTTTTTTTCCTTTTTTTTAATTCAAATATTTTTTTTTTTGTTATAAACCTATTATAATTGGACAATAACAAAAATATAAAAACGGGATTGTAGAGAGATAATAATGTTTTCGATATGATTCAATACAAATACATCGGTCTATTTATACTAGAAAAAATTCTACTATTTCATCTAACATTTACAACATTAAATACATCTTATCTCATCCCATCAACAATCAACTAATTTTTACAACATTTAATAAACCTAATCGTATCAACATTAAAAACATCTACATCTTAATATAATATTTCATAATATTTTTCGAATTTTAATTCAAATATTTAAGAGGGTTAAATTTGTCATATAGCAATATTCTGATTTACATTTTTGTCCTTTTTCATTTCATTTTTTTAAGCTATAAATTTTTGTTTCTACATCGATTTCATACGGAGAGGGGAAACCCCAAAGAAGAAAGCAGAAGATGGGAAAGAGAAGAAAATGCAGGCTGTGGTGGCCAAGGAATCTCACCTCACGAACCCTAGAACATTCTCAGTTACTCTTCGGATGGTTTATTTCATCTTCGGAATCATCATCATCATCGCCGTTGGATGTTGTGGTTGCTTATGCCTGCGACGAACGCACGTTGTCTGGCAGAGTTAACGACTATTCCGATCTTCGAGTAATTAAATCTGTTTTCCTTGTTGTTTATACTTGTTTGAGAACCAGCTACAGATTCTGTTTATCTGTTATGCAAACGACTTTTTTTTGTTCCTCTTGCTGATGTTTAACCCCTCAAATGATAGCAAATAATTTGAGTTAGCTATTGCAAAAAAGAACGTTGAACTCAATATGTGTTATTAACTTCAGTGCTGACTGATTTTGTTTCTTCTAGTGTGTGATCTAACTTTTGTATGAGATGAGATTCTGTGCCGTTTTAAGATTTTGTGGTGCTTGGTGGATTAACACCTTTGACTTTATCAGGAAAGTATTATGCGTTATTTAATTTCGCCCGGATGGCACTTTTATCTTTCTTGATTTGTGATTCTATAAGCCCGTGTTATTCTAAAAATTATCCTGTGTGAGGGTATGCGGATATTTCGAAATGGTTGAATTGATTCATATGCTGCTTTATTGGAACCATTTGTCAGTATCTGTTTCTTCATTTAGTATATTCGGCGTAAATATTCGTAGTGGTTGTATATAGTATGAAAGCAGAACACCTGTAAAGATGATGGGTCAAAAGTCTGTCCTCATGGTATCATCTTTTCATTTTCTTTTGATTGATATGAAGATGCCTGCAATTCTCTGCTCACCATTAATAGACACCCCCAACATTTTGCATTCAACACCTCATATCATTTTAATTTTACTTCTGTTACTTGTTTTCTTTTATAGGGAATCCTTCAGGAGACAAATATGATGATCCCAGTACGTCTTAAAGATAAATCAGAATTCTCTCTTCTTGGGACCATAGACCACTTATTTGGACCTGAAAAGGGTGAAAGCAGATATGCATATCTTGCCAATGATAGAGAACATTTCGGCACACGTATGGGTGATCGAAGGAGCTTCAAATGTGGATGCACCAATCTTGAAGGGTTTGTGCATCAAGGAAGTTCCATTGGTCCAGATATTATCAGGATTAAGCTTTTCTATAGCTCTAAGATTGTGGGCCGGAAAGTCTGTGTGCTCCCTGGATCAGGTCACATACATTTGGACTGGGAGACAATTATACGACTTCATCTTCACGTATGTAAGTCATAAATGTCTCTACGGTTTGTTTCTTTTTTTTTGTTTGTTTCAGTTTGCTCTTATTGGCACTTGATTCTTGCATCCTGATACATTCAGGTAATAGTTTATGAAACACCTGCTTTTGGTCTCCACCACTATTCGCTGGGCCGTCAGCCTTCATTTAACTCACTGATATCTCCTGTCAAGAAACCCAGGTGGTTTGAAGGCCTTCATAAAAGAGATACACACTTCGAATTGGTATATATTAGTGTTTCAATCTTTTACATATAACTTAATTGTTCTAATGATTAACGTTTGATAACTGTTACTCCAGAATACTATAATTCAGGCCATGAACTGTGCCAGAGCTTCCCGTTCCATGTTTGATGAGCTTTCCAAGCCAAGCTCTACGTTTGACATTCTTTTCATGTAACTACCCCTCATCGTTGTCTTAACTTTTCCACTTATACTCTACTTGAACTTTGTTTGACGAGTGGCTTTCTATTAACGTACAGCTTCTCTGACTTGGGATGGAAGATATTTGCTGTATCTATTGCTTCGGTTTCAGCGATTATCTACACTATTCTGCAGTTTAGCCGTGTAATTTTCAGCTGGTTTTCCGCGACATATTTATATTTCCTACTGGAAAGAATATTTAGCAACACGTGGCAGAATATCTACTTCCGCTGCTGTCACTTTTTGTATTGGCCAGTCCTTCTACATAATCAGAGTATGAGGTATCATCCGGTTTATTACGTGATATTTCAAATGCACATCTCCCTGTGACGGTTTATTTTCGTCCTAATTGATACATTATATTACAAACCTAGCTTATTGCATTCAGATTCTATAAAAGCGCATATTCCATCCAACCTAGATTTTTACGTTATGTGAAAGATAGTTTATCTTACTGAGCACATCTATAGTGTTAAAGTTAAAGGTGCTTTATTATGCAGTGAAAACATACTGTTGGTGGGATTCAAAGTCCTTTCTTTACTAGATGATGTAGAGTCACAATTCACTTATTTACTGCTATAGATTAAGGGTTACATTACCTTATAAACAGTAAAATTTAATGTCTTTGCTTTCAGCTTAAGTAACTGATATCCAGAGTCACAATTATACAATTATTTGCATGCAGATCTCATTCATGCATAGAATTTGCAGAAAAAGTTGCTCTCACCAGGCATATGCTGTGGTCTAATATATTTGTAGACGTTCTCCTTGGAAATTTTTTTGGAATCGCCTTATGGCTTAGAGCAGAACCAGCTAGCCTGTGGGTTTCGAATTTTGCCCATGACTTCACAGACAACTGGCTGCGTACTGGCTGTGTGTGGCTAATGGGTGACCCCGCAGGCTTTAAGTTGAACACCGAGCTTGCAGGAGTTCTTGGCATGTTGTCTCTAAATGCAGTTCAAATTTGGTCAACTATTTGGAATTTTTTCGGCTCTTTCTTGGTCCATTTAACCAGAGGAGCTGCTCTTTTTGGGATTCTCTTTGGTCTAACTACATTAGCTGCTCTACTAATTGATGTAACTTCACTAGTAACAATGCATATTTTGGCCCTTCGTTCGTTCTTGGCGATTCTGTATTCAATACAGCTACAGGCAATAACAGCATTTTGGCGCCTTTTCAGGTAAGAATCAATAAAGAAAACTGTTCATTCTTAAAAAAGAAGTGAAGGTGCTTTGATTGGTTCCACTTAAGTAAAACTCATGATTTTTATAGGGATACCCCTTTTTAGCTTTTAGTGTCTATTTCTTAGTTCAAGACCCCTCTTGCAATCGAAGAATTACTATATCTGTTTATCCCCTGTTATCAAAATCTACTTGATATCTAAACTTGTTTGCAGGGGCAAGAAAATGAATCCTCTACGCCACAGATTAGACAGCTATGACTACACAGTAGAGCAACACGTTGTTGGCTCTCTCCTATTCACTCCAATTTTACTCCTTTTATCCACCACTTCAGCATTCTACATTTTCTTCACCATTTTGTACACGACAGTGAGGTTTATGTGTGCGGTCTTTCTGGGAATTGCATCTTTGATACATTCGACCCCATTTGCTAAAATCTACCTCTGGTTAAAGTCGAGGAAGAGATTTCCCTCTGGGATATGGATTGAAATTGTTCCATATCGACACTGTGGGCCCGAAGAAGCTCATTCGAGTCGCGAAAAATCCCCTGCTTTGGTTTCATTTCTCCACAGCAACTATTTGACCTTAGGTGGGTGGGGCCCATAATGAACTTGTCCTGGTGAAAGCCGTTATTACATCTTCCTTTTACTACATTCCGGTACAAAGCTCATTTGTGTTTTTTGTTATAACGTATGTTTCAGGTGAACTTGTGGGCCCACATTACAGGGACTTTTATTCAATCTTCTCAAAGTCGGGTATTAGCTCGTTAGCTTATGGACTTCTCACTGGAAAAAGGTAGTACTTCTTTTATGCATCGAAAAAGAATCATCTGCTTTTATTGGCGATTTGTTATATGGATCTGTTTGATTTTGCAGCATTGCACGTTCCCCTGAGATTACCGTCCCGTTAAGATTTCCTTGGATGTCTATGAATGTGAAGGAATATTGGCTTCTTTGCTACAGTTCTGTGTATGCCTGCAGAAAAGATGCCCTATGATGACTTTGTTGCCATTCGATCATTCATTTTCACGAACGTGAACTTTGTTTATGAACTTGAGCTTGTACTAATTCCATTTGAGTTCGATTTTCAGTTTTCTTCACGAATATATAGGTCTGTATTATATTCATATTTTCCCGGGAGAACTGGGAAAATGTTATTCTTTGGAAGTCCGTTCTTGATAAATTTTAGGGAAATTCCGATTGGTGTCTCTGTATTTAAGGCTTTTTCAGCTGGTATTCAAAGTTATTTTTCAATTCCAGTAGGTATCCTCGTGTTTACGCTTTTCTCCGTTGGTGCCTAAAATATTTTTTAATTCCGTTAGGTACCCTGTTAGAGTTGATGCCCAAAGTATTTTACAATTCCGGTAGGTACCTATAACGTATGACGAGACATAACCACGTGATTTTAAAAGATCAAAATAGGATTTTTAGGTGTAGGAGCCGTTTGTTGCTAACGTGATTCTCGAAAAGACCAAAAACGGTTCTAGTACCCAAAAAATCATTTTTTGTCTTTTAAAATCACGCTATATGTTTCGTCAAATGTTAAGGGTACCGATCGGAATTGAAAAATACTGTGTACCAATTGCAAAAATGTTAACCACTTCTCGGATTTAAAAAATACTCTCGACACCAACTGAAAAAGGCTTATGTAAGGGTACCTATCGGAGTTGGAAAATAACTTTGGACACCAACTGAAAAAACCTTAAACACAGGGGTATCAACCGGAATTTCCCCAAATTTTATATTTGAAGTTTGTATAGTTAGAGATATAATAACTTTTTTTCTTTTTTGCAGAAAGTATTTTAACTTTTTTTGCAAAATTATTCGTGAGTTATATGACTAAAGTTTTAATGACACCTAAGTAAACTAGTTTTGATTACCAAAAATGTATAGCCAAAGGACTTCCTTCTCAAGTGTCTTCTTTCGGAAGGCAAAACATGAACATGAAGACAAATGAATAAGGTTTCTTCTCTTTCTATGAACTTAAATTTGGTTGTATTAAAAGAAAAATATGAGAAGAGATTTAACAGATGAGAAGTGAATGAAATGTTGGAACTGCCGAGCAACTAAAACCCTCAATGCTCATAACTCGCCTGAGACTGAGACACCTCAAAGCCGCCGCTATTTTCTCCGCCGCCAACGGCCGCACTTACGCCTCCGTCGCGTCTCATCTTTCTCCCCAACACCCACAAATCGAACCCCTCACCACACCGGCTCTCAAAGCTCTGATTTTGTCCCAATTCAAAAACCCTAAATTCCGAAACCTCCTCCAAAACGTCGTCGCTTCGCCATCCATCCTACTCACCGCCTGTCACAACCTCTCGAAGCCCACGTCAAATTCACCGCAAAATCTCAGCATCGATCACGTTTCGACCAACTTCTTCGACCTCCGAGAGCTCTCCCTCGGCCTCCTCAACGGCAACTTCGAGGCAGCGCCGTTATGCGCTCGTATTGACTCAGATGTTAACGACAAGCAGCAGAAGTCTCTCGTGGTCCCTAATTTGCAGCTCAAAGTCGTGATCGAGGCGATTAGGATCGTGCTTGAGGTCATCTACGACGATAGGTCTTCCACGTTTTCCTACGGCGCCCGAGTCAACGCGGGAAGGCACAGCGCGGTTCGTTACCTGAAGAACAGTGTGGAAAACCCTAGTTGGTGGTTTCGTGTTAAGTTCGATGAAGGCTTTACTTTTCATGATAAGCACGTAGAATTGCTATGCTTGGTGTTGGGAGAGAAGATTGATGACGGTGGATTCATTGATTTGATAAGGAAATTTTTTCAGTGTGGAGTCATCAGAATCGATCTTAGTGGGACCGTTTTGGGCAGGGGATTGCCTCAAGAATGTGGGCTGAGTTCGATTTTGCTGAACGTATTTCTCAATGCTTTCGATAGAGAAGTTCAAGAATTGAGGTTGCGGGTGAGTGAAGCAAACATGAAGTTCAACGATGAAGAACTTGCAGCAGGTAAGTCAAGTGAAGGTAATGTCTTTTACAAACCGTTGAGGATTTATGTTGTTCGATATTTGGATGAGATACTAATTATTACATCCGGGTCGAAGAAGTTAGCCCTAGATTTGAAGAACAGTGCTGTGAAGTTTTTAGAAGAAAACCTGTTTATAAGGGTAGACAAACACAGCACCGCCGTTCACAGTGCAACTTCGGAGAAGATCGATTTCATGGAAATGGAGCTTCAAGCCGTTGCACCTTCAATTCTGCGTAGAACAATGTCTGAAAAGGCGATGAGGGCACGTAAGAAGTATCTCAGGCAGAAAGAAGTTAGGCTCTTAGAGCTGAGAAACCGAAGGGAAAGGAACCGAAAGGTTTTGGGGATGAAGCTATTCTCCCACGTCTTCAAGAAGTCAAAGAGAAGCAACGGATTCAAATTGGATTTCGACATAGACGATGAAGTGAAACAAATCTTCAGTTCGTGGGCTGATGAAGCAGTCGAAGAGTACTTGAAATCTCCCGACGAATTGTGGGAGTGGCACCAAAAACTATCAGGTGGTGAATTTCTCTCCCTGGGGAAAATCAGAGATCAGCTTCCACGAGATCTCGTAGATTCTTACGATAACTTCCAAGAACAAGTCAACAAGTACTTGAATCCAACGAAATCAAAGGAAGAACTCGAGAAAAGAAGAAAAGAAGAGGAAGAAGAAGAGAAGTACCGTAAAAAGACCATCGAGGACTTATCGAAGCGTTACATCAAAGTCGAAGCTCCCCTAGATCTCATAAAGAAAGCAGTTAAAACGGTGGGCTTTACAAACAACATGGGCCGCCCGAGGCCCATAAGCTTACTCACCGCACTCGAAGATTCAGACATCATCAAGTGGTATTCCGGTGTGGGAAGAAGATGGCTCGATTACTACTGTTGCTGCCACAATTTCAAGAAAGTTAAGGTCATCGTCACTTATCACCTCAGATTCTCTTGCATCTTAACTCTTGCGGAGAAGCACGAGGCCACCAAGAAGGAAACCCTCGGGCACTTCACGAAGGACTTGAAAGTCTTGGAAAAAGTGTATTTTCCTACGGAGAGAGAGGTGAAATCGATGGGAGACAAGAATCTGTTGGATCCCAAGCCTGTTGACGGTGTTCTTACGCTGGCCTTGGTAAGGTTAGCTTTTCATGAACCTTACAACCGCTGCATCGCACATTTCTGTGTTAGAACCGATACGCAGATTTATAGGATTCATCTGCTCCAGAGGCATTTGAACGTGAGCCCCTTGGATTCGAACCGATGGGTTCGTGGGATTGGTTCGATTTTCGGTGGCATTCACGGGAAATGTGCACCATTGTGTGGTGACCATGCGAGCGAGCTATACATGGGGAGGTTGATTCTGCAGGATGTTGATTGCTCTGGTTTTCTGGATGTTGACTGATTATTACATTCGTAGTTCATTCCTTTGTTTTCTAACCAATCATTTACTTTTAACTGAGATTGATGAAACTATTTTGAGTACGAAATCATAGTTCTAAATTTCAATACCAAAACGTATTCAAAATTATAAGCTTGCGTCACTAAGTATACCAATATTTTTTGGGTCATTATGTTTGCTAATTACAAAAATAGGTCACTAATTTTATATGTCTTAACAAAATTGAGTCATCATTCACTTTTTCAGCAAAAATCGCAGGAAATGCGATGTGGGCGATGACATGTCAGCAGCTATGTGGGTGCCACGTCGGATATTCGGTGATTTAACTGATGAACCAATTTTGTTAAGACATTTATTTATTTTCTAAGAACGAAAACTGGTATACTTAGTGACTCAATCGTATAACTTCCCCACAGAATTTTCTAAGAAGTGTGATCCTGAATTCTTCAATGGCTTTATTCTTGCATTGATCAAGGTTCTCTTTCGTTCGAGATGATTATCACAGCAATGCGAAGAACAATTCATACAACAGGAGCAAGAGAAATCTGATAAAAAAAAAAAAAAACGAATTCCACCGTAAAGAAATCTGGTAATGAAATCTGGCCCATCGTACCGCTCTTTAAGACCGAATTCCACCCGCAGTTGGTCACGAACCCGCCCGCCGAACAATGGGTCAATATGTCGATCTACGGGGCCCAGTCCCGAACCACCAACCCGACCCCTCGGGTTCGATCCTCGACCTTCCTCGAGTCCCCTCCGTCGGGCGGGTTCTTCCCTCTGTCTGCATCTCTCAGTAGCCAGAGAAACTTCGACCCGCTCTCCTCCAATCCCAGCGCGAGCTCCCTTATCTCCTCGGTTGATAGCGTCGTCGAGGTCCCCAAGGGCACGTAGATCACGGACCCGGGCTCGTGCCCGTCGAGCCACTCCAAGCACCGGTGCCCGACCAACCGGGTCGGTTCCCTCGGGAGTATGGGCCTGATGGCCCACATCTTTCTACCCACTATCTCCAAGAACGGGGCTTCCATCGATCGGACGGTGTTGAAGAGCTCCTCCGACGCGTGCCTCGACGGCTTCCACATGTCGGCCCCGAGCTTCGGGATCCCGTCGGGGAGTCAATCCTCCGTGGACGGGAGCTCCTTGGGCGAGGGCCGCCACCCAAGAGGGCCAGAGGTGGGACGGGAACTTGATGGGCGCGTCGGGGTTCGGTGGGGGGGGGGGGGGGAATCGTAGTCGGCTATGGGCAGCTCATGGAAACGGACCTTGGCTAGGTCCCGAGGGTCCAAGCCGTGGGCTCGGGATTTGGCTTGGTGGATGAAGAGGGAGGTGCTCGCGTAGTGGACCGGGATTGAGTAGGAGGAGGCGATGGTTCATGATAGCTGGAGGAGCTGGTTGAGGTGGCTGTGTTCGAGAAATGGAACCATGAGCACATCGATCTCAGCTTGTTCTTCCATGTCTTTTTTTTTTTTTTTTTCTCTTGGCTTATGTTGCTTGGGTCTCTTACATGGGGAGTGTTGGATTATGTGTATTTTATTACGGCGGTGGCTGAAATAGTTGAACAAAATATTTGGCTTGTGCATTATAGACAAGTTATTATAGTAAGAAAATCGAATGGCGTGTTTCATTGCATTTCCATTTATTTTTTTTGTGTTCGTTTCTTGATTATTTGGTTAACTAGTTTTTTCAGGTGGCACTTTCACGATTTTGAGGGATTGGAACATAATCCTATAAGTTCACGCTAACGCACACCTAATACAAACAAAACATGAGACGACGTGATTCATGATGAATTGGTCCAGCTAGCTATTTCATGATATATATATATAGATATATAGATAGAGAACACAGACATATATATATATATATATATATATAATTATCAACCGACGTCGATGTTAGTAATTAATTTTCACTAGTTTCTTGCTATTTTACTATATCAAACTTTGCTTTTAAATACTGATTTGCATGCTATTGCGTTTGCGTCATCCTCGGGGTTCGCTTGCTTCAAAGGTCATTAGCTACCGGACTAAAAAAAGTATTATAATTTAAGAAGCCGATTATTTTCCATCAATATAAGAATACCTAAAGCCCGTGTTGCCGTTAGACCTTTATTTATTTTCACACCGTTCATAAATCGAATAAGATTGGATTTTAGGGTTCGTAAAAAATACGAATACAACCATATATTATGTCTTTTTTTTCGATCGAATTGGTATTCTCACACAACGATACCGTAAGCCCCACACTCTGACTAATATCACTTTGAATCGAATCTGAAGCTCAATACTTGAATAGTGACCGAAGATGAGAGAATGATAGATAGGTTTTGTCGTTTAGGGAAAAACAATTTTATTAAAAAAAAGAAAAAATTAATAAAATTTCAAAAAGGAAAAAATTAATAAGATAGATTTTTTAATTTTAAATTTAATGATTCTAATTTAACGTGAAAAGTTATGTAAATAATCTTCATATTTCATTTAAGTAATTTAGTAATTCAATAAATATGTTTAATTACAAAATAAATTAATTTTTTTATTATCACTAGATTTATTTTATAATTTTATAAAAATTAATATTAAAAATTGGGATTAGTTTTTTCAATAGTTTTCAATAACCTATACTAAAATTCAAATTATCACTAAATGTATAATATAAATTAAGATGTAATGGAATATAATAAGAATGTTCTGTATAGAGGAAAGTATAGAGGAGAATGTTGGAGTTCAATGATACTGTTCAAACTCTATAGCGGGAGGAATTCTACTAAAGCAATCATATATATAGAGGAACTGCTGGAGCTGACCTAACTTAATAAGATAAGTAAAACGCGGGAACTAATAGCTAGGATTGTGGAAATTTGAATTGTTTTAAACGGAAAGAAAGAGATAAATGATTAAAGAAAAATATGATTTAAAATATTAGCGAAGGTGGTCAGTAATTTAATATATCGGATACTCGTGTAGAACAGAGCGTGGATCCCCCGATCTCGGGGAGTACCATAACTCCACTCCGTCATCCAATGGGGAGAAATTATTCCACGTCATCGCCCCACAGGGAGAGAAAAACGTGAAATTTCCAATTTGACCAAGGCGGATCTCCGTGGAAATCGGAGGGTTTCTGCCCAATTTGTCAAGCCCTAACTATAAGCCTATGTCCGCGTTTAGGGCTAAAAGATGAGCTGAACTGGCTTGACTGAAGCTCTCGAGCTCATGATTGTCGACGCGAGCACGCTAATGAGTGCACGAAAGCTTGTGAGCCACCTTGCGAGTTTTTTTTTTTTAAAAAAATAGCTCGATTACCATATATACCTCTTGGACCTTTCGCAGCACATCAGCAGGGTATGCAATCCCATTTGGTGTTCGTTGTTCCATACACCATATTGTGACAAGTGTTAATCTCAATTGATTTTTTTACACATTTCATAATATGTAGCGTGAAACCGATTGAATTACCAAACGGGCAGAGAGTAACCAAACTAAACAGCAAGAGCACATGCTGCATAAAGTTACAGCCGTTAACTCCCTAGTGAAAAAGAGTTTCGAGGCGGTATAGAGCATTACATGTGACGGAAGAAACCAAAGGTCGTGCAAGAAAACAAAATGAAAGAAACAAACAAGAAAACCATCGAAGATTTTGAATATAACGAGTGGGAGAAAAAGGAGGAAGCGGTCACTATATTTCTGTATGTCCAATGAAGCATAAGTAAATGTAATAAGCCGGCCACAACGCATTGCGATAAATAGCCCCATCATACATACACCTACTACATTTTTCTCAATAAGATCAAAATAAAAAAGTCCAAAGATAAATAACAAAGACACAGTGATATTATATGGCGAAGAAGACGAAAGCCGCCGCCGTCGTCGTCGTGCCACTCACGGCGCAGGGCCACCTCAACCAGCTCCTTCACTTCTCCCGCCTCGTCGCCGCCGGCTACGACGTGCCCGTCCACTTCCTGACCACCGCAACGCACCTCCGCCAAGCCACGGCGCGCGTCCAAGGGTGGGACCCATCGTCCCTGTCGAACATCCACTTCCAAGGGTTCGAAATAGGCCACGTCAGCAACCCTCAGCCGGACCCCGACTCAAAGGAGAAGTTCCCGTCCCAGCTGATCCCGTCCATGAAGGCCTCGATAGTCCTCCTGCGTGAGCCCGTCTACTCCTTCGTGCGGCGGATTTCGCCGGCGGTCGAACGAGTGGTCGTCGTCTACGACTCCATGATGGCCCACACGGTGCAGGACGTGTCCAACGTGGCGAACGCGGAGGCCTACTGCTTCAACAGCATATCGGCGTTTTCCCTGTACTCCTTCCACTGGGAATTCGCCGGAAAACCCGACACGCTGCCGCCGGAGGCGGAGGTTGTGAGGGAAGTTCCGTCGAGAGAGGGATTCTTCGACTCCGACTTCGCGGAGATCTCGAGCTTGATACGAGAAGCTCCGAAGTTCAACTACGGCGACATCTACAACACGTCGAGGGCCATCGAGGGCTTCTACCTCGATTTGCTCGCCGGAGAGAAGGTCGGCGGCGGACATGACAAGGTATGGGCCCTCGGCCCGTTTCATCCCCTTCCTCCGCCGCCGCCGCCCGCGGAACTAAATTCCTCACCGGAGGAGCGCGCCGCGTGCCTGAAGTGGCTCGACGACCAAGAACCCGACTCCGTCGTCTACGTGGCGTTTGGTTCCACCACTTCCCTATCGGACGAGGAGACGAAGGCGATAGCTCGCGGATTGGAGATCAGCGGTCACAAATTCTTATGGGTCCTGAGAGAAGCCGACAGAGGAGACGTCTTTGGCAGCGACGACTACGGAGTTAGCAGGAGAGATTTATCGCTGCCGCTAGGTTTCGAGCGAAGGGTAGAGGGAAGAGGGCTTGTGGTGAGAGAGTGGGCCCCACAGCTGGAGATCCTCGGGCACCCGTCGACGGGGGGTTTCATGAGCCACTGCGGGTGGAATTCGTGCATAGAGAGCATAACCGCCGGCGTGCCCATGGCCGCGTGGCCCATGCACTCGGACCAGCCGAGGAACGCTGTGCTCGTGGTTCGGGTGCTGAGGGTCGGGCTGCAGCTGAGGGATTGGAAGAAAATTGGAGACGGAGGAGGCGGTGGTGATGTGGTGACGGCTGAGGAGATCGCCGAGGTTTTGAGGAGGTTGATGGGTTCGGAGGAAGGGGACGAGGTGAGGCGGCGGGCGAAGGAGGTGGCGAGTGACGTTAGGGTTTCTTTGCAGGTGGAGGGTAATAATGGGGTCACTCGGTCGGAGATGGAATCGTTCATCGAGCACATTTGCAGATCATAAATTTCCAATAATTATCATTAGATGGAAATTTCGACCTAAGAGTTGTTATCTTATTTTCTAAAACTAAATTGCACGACTAGGGGTGCAAACGAATCGAATTGAGTCGAATATCACGATACTCTATTCATATTCTATTATCAAATTTGAACTCGAATAACATTTGAATACTAAAAATCGATTTGAATTCGATTTGATTATGACATTCGAACGAACATTGAATCGAATATTCGAATATTCTAATTCAAATTTATATTTTGTTTTTTAATTCTTTATTTAATAAAATAATTAATATTATATTAAATATATTTTTAATATAGTATCTTATATTTAAATATATATTGAATTATAATATGTTTTATTTAAGGTATATATATTGAATTATAATATATTATATTTGAATATATATTTATTTTGTTACTAACGAATCGAATATTTGAATAGAATATTGCGATAATTGTATTCGTATTCCAAAATTATTGGAATCGAGAAAAATATTCTTATTCGGATTTGACATTCTAATATTACGAATTCGAATTCAGTTTTTGATCGAATTTCGAATCGAACAAAAAAAATTCGATTCATTTTCAACCCTACGCACAACCGATGCATTATTGCATTAACAATTGTCAAATACACCCTACTTGAGATTTCATCACCGAGATTGAAACCCTTTTAGTAGTTTCTATATTGAGTCGAGAAGACAAACGCTTATGTTGTAATAACTAATGCTGTTAAGACATTCAGCAGTTGATATCATTCGAGCTAAAACACTAATTTAGAATTTAGAAATACGAAACAAGAGCACGCCTCCAAGTTGAGCTTACTTACTGCTATGTTCAAGAACTGCCCATATATGACTTATTAGCTGAATTATTATCAAAGGAAATAATATTTTTTTAATTCCTCGTGGCGACAAATAGTACACGAGGGTGGTGGCGGTGTTAACTGATCATTGTAAGAATCTTCCATGGAGAAGAGAAAGACGTAACCAAGCCCACCTTTGCCTCAGAGTCATCAGAGCCAGTTTTGTTCGTTTCCTAGCATGAGCTGTAATTCTTGACCATATCTTTCTGCGGCTCTCATTTGAGCAGAATCTGATCTTTCTATGATAACATGACTACGATAACTGCTTCTTCAACCATAATATCAATTCGGTATTTTTGTCTAAATTAGCTTCAAAATGGAAAATAAGACCCGCAACGAAAGTAGTAAAAGGGTTGAGATTATTTTACCATATTGGGAAATTAACTTTACCCAACTCAACATATAAATTGAGGGTTCCTTCCTAAAATCAATTGGCGTTAGGAGGTGAGCTTCTTTTATTCATATACTGAGTCAGGTGAAGTTAATTTCCCAATGTAGGACAACAATTTCAACAAAAAGATGTCAAATTACTAAATTAATTCAATAACTATGACTCTCATGTTTTTGAAACACTAAATTTTATAATTACAAACTATGGCTCTCACTAATCAACGTATCTGATTTCTTTTGAGTCACTGGTGATTTTTCCAGCGATTCCGGCGAAAGTCGCCGGATATCCGGCAGCCACGTTGGATTTTCGACAATCTTTCGCAAGAAAATTCACTGATGACAAAAAAAAAATCAGATACGTTATTTATTAACATAAGTTGTCAATTACTCAAAAAAACGAAACCTAATTTGGGAATTTGGCATAGTAGAAGAAGGTTCTATACATTATTTGCTAATTGACACTACGTGCGAGCACATATATATATATATATATATACACACATTCATAGGCAAGTCCAAAGAAGTACTGAAACTCTCGAAAAACCTCCTCACATTATTCAAGAAAAATGGGAAGCTTAGAAAATCCCGGAAGCCACCAATTAGAAACAACGTCAACCACGCAAGAACCCAACAGCCAACAAGTCGCCGTCGTCATGGTCCCTTTTCTCGCCCACAGCCACCTCAACCAGCTCCTCCAGCTCTCCTGCTTGCTCGCATCTTCATACCCCTCCACCGTATCCGTCCACTACGCGAGCTCTTCCATCCACACCAAGCAGGTCAAAACCCGAGCCCACGGGTTCGACCCGACCCACGTGGCCAAGGTCCACTTCCGCGAGCTCCCCATGGCCCACTTCGAGTCCCCTCCCCGGACCCGGACTCGCACGAGAAGTTCCCCGTGCAGCTCCACCCCTCGTGGACCGCCTCCCTGAGCCTGAGGGAGCCCTTCTCCGGTTACTTACACGGTTGGCCCGTAAATTCAGGAGGGTCGTGGTGGTCCACGACTTCATGATGTCAGCGGTCGTTCAAGACGTGGCCTCGGTAGCCAACGCGGAGTCCTACATGTTCAATCCCGTCTCCTCCTTCTGCATGGCCTTGTTCATGCTTGAACGGCTCGGGGAGAAGCTTCCGTTGGAGTTTTCGAAGGAGCCACCGCCCCTCGACGATTGCCAGCCGGAGAAGATGGGGAGTTCACCGCGTTGCAGACCGAGGCGAGCAAGCACAAATCCGGAGACCTCTTCAACACTGTCCGTTCGATAGAAGACCCTTTTCTCGAAGTACTGGCGAGGCGAGAGATCTCCGAGGGGCGAAGGATATGGTCGATAGGGCCCATGCTCCCCGCGAGCCCGCCTCCGCTCGAGCCCCGAGCCGAGTGCTTGAAGTGGCTAGACGGGCACGAGCCGGGCTCGGTGGCCTACGTGTCCTTCGGGACCACCACGTCGGTTTCCGACGAGCAGATAAGTGAGCTCGCGCTTGGACTTGAGGAGAGCGGAGTGAAGTTTCTCTGGGTGCTGAGGGATGCAGACAGAGGGAACGTGTTCGACGGGGACGTTAGGAGGATCGAGCTCCCCCGGGGGTTCGAGGAGAGGACCCGAGGGGTCGGGCTGGTGGTTCGGGACTGGGCCCCGCAGGTCGATGTATTGGCTCATCCTTCGACGGGCGGGTTCGTGTCCCACTGCGGGTGGAATTCGATATTAGAGAGTCTTACGATGGGCGTGCCGGTGGCGGCTTGGCCGATGCACGCGGACCAGCCGAGCAACGCCTTCCTCGTGACGGAGGTTCTCGGGGTTGGGATTGTTGCCAGAGATTGGACACAGAGGAGGGAGATTGTGAAGGCGTCGGTCGTCGCGGAGGCTGTGAGGAAGCTCATGGCTTCGGAAGAAGGGGACGCGGTGAGAGAAAGGGCTCGGGAGCTTCGTGCGGTCGTGGGGCGGGCGACGGAGGAAGGCGGCGAATCGAGGGCGGAGATGGATTCGTTTGTGGCGCATATCACGAGGAGCTGATTGCGATTTTTGTGTTGTCTTTCGAGCGTCGATCATCGAACGGTTGGGAATTGTTATGTAATAATGGTTTCGATGTATTTATTCCCTTCTTTATCGTCAACTGGTGAATAAAACGATGAGCTCGTGAAATCGTATTGCCAGTTTATATCGAACCGCCGCACAATTCAAAAGCACATTCGACCAACCTTAATGATTGGAAAGTTGAAACAACCGGAATAGAGAATGTACATCTGTATGTATGTGGTGTGCGTGTGCGCACGCGCGCAAAGTGAAAATTGCGGAAAGTTATTGCTTGAAACCTGCAACGCGCGTCATTGTCGACGTGGCAGAGATAAATCATCTGAATCGGTCAATGGGACGACATTTATTATTTAGTCAATATTAAATATTTGGCCAATGAGGCTTGGTGAGGTCCGTGGATAACTCGTGAGACCGAATCTCTCGTATAATAATTGCCTATTGTGGGATTTATTTCCCATTAATATTGTGTTATGTGGATTTGGACATACCCAGTTAACCCGATTGGTCTAATCAAATTATAGGAATGTGTTGGGGGAAGCTCATAGCTTGTGAGTGAGATAGAGATACTATCGGATCACAAAAAGAAATAACAATAATAATAATAATATCTGAGGCCGGAGATACGAAGGACAAATACTTAAGTTATAAAATCATTTTAGAAAATAAGTTTCGAAATTAAATCAATTTGATGATAATTAGTCCTGAAAATCTAATGTTGCCGTGAATTAAAACAAATGAATCACACATGACAAATAATTTGGAGGAAAATCCGATGTACATGGACAAATTCTGTCTAAATTGGCATTTTCTATGAATTTAAGCAATTTGAGGATAACTAAGATAAAAAAACCTAACTTCACGACGGAAACCATACATGTGAGGTGTATATGGCAATTAATGTCGAGACAAAATCCTACATATATTGAGAAAAATTCGATCCAAATCAGCATGCCCGATGACGCTACATGTAATTTGCCTCAATTTAATTGAATACTACGACTTATATGCGTTAATTCAGGTTAAAATTAAATGTTCGTTGTTAAACATCTTTAAATTGCTTTAATTTTGAAATAGATCCCTAATTCAAAGTGTTGTTAAAATATCATTCTCTCAAGTGTGTAGGATAAAAAAATAACTAATCCAATATATAATTAGCATGACACTGTGTTAATTAATCACAGTAGTAAATACAATTTATGGATACCGCAGAACGTTACCTAGCAGTGAATGTAATGTGAAGCAAACCCCTTCCCTTCCCTCGACCGATACTCTATTCCAAAATCGAAAGCAAGTTCGGCGAATCAATCTCTTTGTCATTGGTCATTGAACCGAAGTAGCTCAAATAGTTTCAGTGCGCAATTGAATTTGGCTGAAGAATCCGTCTCCTTTACATGGCTATCGCGGCGGCAATTGTTATTTTGCCTTTGGGCATTCTCTTCTTCGCGTCTGGCCTCGTAGTTAATTTAATCCAGGTGGTTTTTTGTTTTATGATTGAAAATCAACGATGAATACTGTTTAATTTTCGGAGCTTTTATCCGTAATTTCTGGTCATATGTGACTGACTGTTGAGGAGGCTAAGAGTGACTTCGACGGAGTTTATCTGTGTTTACTCCGTGCTTAGTCTTGCGACTTATTTAGAAACTCTGTAGCTGAGTCAATAATGATTGCTTTCTTTTTGGCGATTCCAAGTGTGTGTCTGCTCTGCTTTTTATTTGCTTGCCTGATTGAGTATTGTGTATTAATATAGCATCTAAGAAATGTTGGTGGACTTTTTTCTCTTTTTTTCTCCTTACGTTCTTTGTGCAGGCCATATGTTTTGTGTTGATAAGGCCAATATCTAAAAATACCTATAGAAAGATCAATAGAGAGATTGCAGAATTTTTGTGGCTAGAGCTTGTGTGGCTCGTCGATTGGTGGGCTCATGTCAAGGTTAGTGTTCTCCAAGTGGGTGTGTTCTATATGATGTTTAAGATTTTCGGAGCTATGGCACCGCATGTTAATGATATCTGAGTCCAAGTAAAGGAGCAAAAATGGGGCGGAACTTAATGTAATTGGAGTTTTTTATTCTCAGCTTAATAGCCTGTTCACTAACTTTCTGATGAGTTTCATTGCAGATTGAGTTGTACACGGATTCTGAGACATTTAAACTTATGGGTAAGGATAGTGTGTCTTTGGTACCTGTGATATGCTTCTCTGTGATTGAAAATTTTGATATCGCTAGCTTCACTTAGGGGATACACATTCTTTCAGGTAAAGAACATGCACTTGTCGTCTCCAACCACAGAAGTGATATTGATTGGCTTGTTGGATGGGTTTTGGCTCAGGTGGTGACCGTCTTCTTGCTTCAATATGCTTCATTAGCTTATTATTAGATTACCATTTTGTTAAAGCTTTCTTTTGAACTTTGGGATTCAGCGCTCGGGTTGCCTTGGAAGCACACTAGCTGTCATGAAGAAGTCGTCGAAGTTCCTTCCCGTAAGTGCCTCACATAAAATTTGCTGCCGGGAAATTGAAGCCTTTCAGATCCCATCTTAGATCGAAGCTGATAATGTTACATTGGTTTTGATATTTGAAGAGTTCATTATGATTGCTCTGTAACCTTAGCATGATATCAAGTCCTTTACCCCTCAACAATGATTTAAAAGGTTAAATAAAATATATCGGCAACGAAGAGTCGTTTATCGATCATGATTCTCCTCTTGATCTTATGCACTTCTATTTCGTCTACCATGGTGTCCAGAGTGTGCCACAACACATCAAAGAAATTGTGATGTCTGTGCAGGTGATTGGATGGTCAATGTGGTTTTCAGAATATCTTTTCCTCGAAAGAAGTTGGGCCAAGGATGAAAACACATTAAAGGTACTGTTATTTTGCATGGTCATGATTCACCATCATACTATCATTCTTAGATGATAAAGCCCTTTTTCAAGCTCTCCCGTTTCTGCTCTTTGTATTCTCATCTCTATGAAAACTTAATTGACATGTTTTTGCAGTCAGGGCTTCAACAGCTGAGGGATTTCCCTCGACCATTCTGGTTAGCACTTTTCGTCGAGGGTACTAGATTCACCCAGGCAAAGCTTCTAGCAGCTAAAGAATATGCATCCTCAACTGGATTACCCGTGCCAAGAAATGTTCTGATTCCCCGAACAAAGGTTCATATTGAACTTATATAATGAAATATGCTACCTAATATTTTAGCTATTTCCCAAAAGCATATGGGAAATACTTGTATTATTTTATAATAAAGATTAATGTCTTCCCTAGCTGATTTTGTATGTCGACTGCAATCTTCAGGGATTTGTTACAGCAGTGAGTCACATGCGTTCATTTGTCCCTGCCATTTATGACGTAACCGTTGCTATCCCAAAGTCCTCTCCCCCACCAACCATGCTAAGACTATTTAAAGGGCAACCTTCTGTGGTATGTTCTGTTTTTCACTTCTCTTGTAAATATGTAGTAGTAAAATAAACTGTTGCAAAATATGGAGAACCCTTTGCTTGAAAAATGTAAGCAAATTATTTTCCCGATCGAAAAATTTCAAACTAGCAAAATGTCTTTTCTCAGGTTCACGTCCACCTCAAACGACACGTGATGAACGATTTGCCCGAAACGGACGACGGAGTTGCTCAGTGGTGCAGGGATGCCTTCGTAGCTAAGGTGAATCACGTCTTCATTATTATATCATTCGAATTTGCTGCACCAACCATTCATGAGCAACACTGCTCCTCTAATAAAACAGGACAAGTTATTGGACAAACACATAGCTGACGATTCCTTTGGTGAACAACTGCAAGACACCGGCCGACCAGTGAAGTCCCTTCTGGTAATTTTACTCTCTCTCGATTCAAATCTTCTTCTTACACGAGCAATCCTTTGACCTCTGTTCACAATATAAACAGGTGACCACTTCATGGGCAATCTTAATGACATTGGGAGCCATGAAAGTTGTCCACTGGTTCTCACTCTTCTCATCATGGAAGGGCATTGCCTTTTCTTCTGTTGGCTTGGGCATCGTGACGGTGCTCATGCAGATTTTGATTCAATTCTCTCAATCGGAGAGATCAATGCCCGCCAAGGTTGCACCGGCCAAGCCTAAGAGCGACGACGAGGCCTCCTCAAGCAGATAAGTAATTACACAGTGTTTCTTTTTTTTATTATTGGAACGTGGCTTTTGTTGCTTATGGCGAGTCTCCATTTCTATGATGAGGAGTGGTGACTGAAACTGCAAAAAGATTAAAATTAGTTCCGTTGTAGATTTAGTGGAGGACTGAATTGCATGTTTTTCTTTTTAACTATTGTTGCCAAGATTATAGTTTTCCCCATCAAAAGCATTGCATGTTAAAAATAGAAGGTCCTCGAATAAAGAGAACAACGGAGATCACCAAAATAATCATCATCATCATCAGTTTCTTGTGATATGGGCTACCAACGAATCCATTTCCACCTTTGATTCGCCGCCTTCCTCGGTTGTCCGTCTCACAATCTCACGAAGCTCTTGAGCCCTTTTTCTTACCAGGAACCCTTCTTTTGAAGCCATCAGCTTCCTCTAATATCGAATTCCACCCGCAGTGGGACACGAACCCGCCCGTCGAATGATGGGCCAATATATCGATTTGGGGGGGCCCAGTCCCGAACCACCAGCCCGACCCCTTGGGTTCTCTCCTCGAACCCTCGGGGGAGCTCGATCCTTCTGACCTCTCCGTCGAACACGTTTCCTCTGTCAGCATCCCTCAGCACCCAGAGAAACTTCGCTCCGCTCTCCTCCAGTCCCAGTGCGAGCTCCCTTATCTGCTCGTTCGACACCGACGTGGTGGGCCCGAAGGATACGGAGATTAGGGAGCCGGGCTCGTGCCCGTCGAGCCACTTCAAGCACTCGGCTCGGGGCTCGGGAAGAGGCGGGTTCGCGGGGAGCATGGGGCCGATTGCCCATATCTTTCTGCCCTCGGAGATTTCTTGCCTTGCCAGTATTTCGAGAAAAGGGTCTTCTAATCCCACATCTTCTCCGGTTGGCAATCACCCAAAGGCAGTGGCTCCTTCGAGTACTCCAATGGAAGTTTCTCCCCGAGCTGTTGAAGCATATACTGTGTACAAGGCATTGCATAACGAGGAGACGGGATTGAACATGTAAGACTCCGCGTTATTATTACCTATCGAGGCAACGTCTTGTACGACCGCTGACATCATGAAATCGTGGACCATCACGACTCTCCTGAATTTACGGGCCATCTCCCGTAGGTAACCGGAGAAGGGCTCCCTCAGGCTCAGGGAAGCGGTCCACGAGGGCAGAAGCTGCACTGCACGGGAAATTTCTCATATAAGTCCGGGTTTGGAGGAGGGGACTCGAAGTGGGCCATGGGGAGCTTGCGGAAGTGGACCTTGGCCGCGTGGGGACGGGTCGAACCCGTGGGCTCGGGTTTTTTACCTGCTTGATGTGGTTCGATTCTTGCATGTTTGTATATACTCACAAGTACATTTTTGATTTGCAAATATACAACTTTCTATAGTATCTTTCGACTCAAATTCTTTGTGGGGGCTTATGTCCCATTTTCAAGCAAGTCTAAATTTGGAAAAAAATATCCCGATAAATATTATGGTGGAAAAAGCGATTGTAATCATATTATCAAAGAAAGATCAGCTTCTGCTCAAATGAGAACCACACAAAGATCAAGATCAAGAATTACGGCATAGAAACAAACAAAAACTGGCTCTGATGAATCTGAGGCAAACGTGAGATTCGTTTATACGTATTCACACCGCCACCAACCCTCGTGGTGTACGCCACGAGGATTTGGCTATATAATCAGGCATATGGTTTCATATTTTTAATTCAAATTAGTGATACTCGAATGATATCTAGTGAAGAATCTCCTAACAACACAACTAATTGCATGAGCCTTTGTCTTCTCAACTTAATCACGGTTACTGGTGAGTTTCTTATATTGCTTTAAACGTGGAATTTTCATTTAATTGGTTGTCATGCGAATTCGTACGTATGACCCATAGTTTTGAATTCTGAGACCATGTTAAATGATCACTTTGCTTTAAGGCTTAAATATGAAGGTAGTGATCATATTATAAATTTTTATATCTTATTTCCGCGAACCACTTATTAGTTGCCCGGATCTCAACCGAAGGGGGTAAAATAGTCCAAGTTTCTTCTAGTCTCTGGAAGCGCCAAGATCTTGGCTATGCAAATCATTATCAGCGTTGTTTCATGCGCGTGTATGTGAGATTCGATCAATAAACGAGTGCGTTGTTTGAGATTGCGCTCTTAATAGGAATACCACATGCATGCTCTCGTTTTCCAGTTTCAATTGTGACTCTGTGGTGTTCTTCGAGCACGTTTGGGATTAAATTTTTTATATAACACGTCAAAAGATTTCTTTAGATACAGTATCATTACTATGTTCGTGCGCGTTACTTCGTTTTCTATATATATTGCTCCGACTTCAAACACAATTATAATAAATCAATCACGCTATATTATGTTCTATTACATGATCACAACATCATTGACGTCATTGCAAAGGGAGATTCTGATATGCTTTCAGGCATTATTTTCTTCTTCTTCGGCTGATTTGATCCATTTCGCATTAAAAGCAACTCTCGTTGTACCCTCAACTTGAAGTAGCTTTGCTTTATTTTTCTTCATGGGAAGGCATTAATTGCATTCTCCTTTGCATATTGTGACTGTTTTCTTCTTCGTCGGAGAGGTCAACAGTGGCAGAAGTTGCATTATAGAAGCTTATGGGTCGCCTCTTCGTCGTGCAAAGACGATGTAAATTGTGATATGTCTCGGGAATTAGTTGAAAAAGCCCAATGTCATCAGTAAAAGAAATATGAATAATGCAACCCTACGTTGCATGGTGTGGGTGTTGATTGTCAAATGTGTTGTTGTATTCTTCTACTTGCAATTTCATACCTTTCTTTAAGTTATAAACACTAAGAATATAGTATGACTATTATAATTATTTACTAATTAGCTGACGATATGTTTGAAAAAAGAAGATGGCGATTGGAAGGATGAATCCATAGAGCCATATTATGGTTTCCAATTATTCAAGGAAGATATGGTAATAAAATATATCGAGATTTTAAATTATATAATACATACGAAAATCAGTCAGCAATTTGGAAATATATTTATAACTTTGCATGTAAAAAAATCAATGACGAGGTAGATTTAAAACATAATATGACAGTAATAATATATATAATAACAATACTCATTGGTTCATTGAACATATAACGTGTCATTTAAAAATGATCCTTTTATAATCGTCCCATCTTTGGCAGTAGACTGAATTTTATTATATTTGCTTCCTTATATATAAACACAGTCAAAGGCAGAGAGCCTTATCCCAACAACGCAAATACATCTCCATAAACTATCAAAATCATGGCCTTTATATTCTTGAGCAAGGCATGGAGACTAAACACAAATTCTTTCACCAATTTATCTCTGAAACTATTATTCTTCAAAACCCTAATTATTAACATGGATTGCTCAATTCCAATAGACGATTGCTGCGAGGCACGGCCATTGAGAAATCACCCACCCGAAAATATCCCTATCGAGTACGAAAACGAAAAGAAAGTGTTCTTCGTAAGTATTAACGTAGAAAAACTCCAAGTGTTAACGGACAGTGACGAAGAGAACGGGGTTTGGCCCGAGATAACGGAGACAAATACCTACACGTTCTGGAGATCTTGTCCCGGGCTTGAAAGTGGTAACATGGACGAGAGCGCAATTTCTGACATGCTCTCTCAAGTCGGGATTCCGCGGCACAAACAAGAATTTATGTTCTACGAGATCTCGACTGCAGCGGATAGGATAGCGCATCAAGTTTGGCCGCGTGCTTTTGCATGATGTGAAATTTTACCGGTAAACGAGAGCACGGTTAGGGAATGCGCTCTTCAAGAAATATGTACATGTGTTTGTTTTCCGGTTTTAATCGTGATTTGGCCATGTTCTTGGAATTGATATAAATGCGTTTTTTTCGAGATTTTTTTCCCGCGATAACTGGCTTTTTCATTTCACAAGAAATAAGTTAATAGGCAAAACATTCTGATCAGGTCTCCCCGGACAAAAGCTCTCATTTGGAGAGAAACAAATCCAATGCCAAATACAAGCGAGAAAAAACAAGTCTGAAAGAAAACAAAATTCAAAGTTTGGACAAAAATAACTATAGAACCTACTAAAAATCAGCCTAACGCTCTATACAAATGGTTATTAAGCTGAAATCTACTGTACTCTTTACGAACATGGATGGATACTCTTGTTTTCGAGTTTCAATCGTGAATATGTGGTGTTCTCGGAGCGTGTTTTGGATATGTCGTTAATAATTGGCTGACGCTATGTTGAATTTAAACAAAAAAAAAAAAGATCGCGATTGGAAATAATTAATAGTGCTATATTATGATTTTCAATTATTCAGGGAAGATATGAATATATCGAGAGATTTGAAATTCGCTCTATACCAGACATTTGGAAATATTTATAACTTGTCTATCAAAAATCCCTTGAGGAGGTCGATTTTAAAACTAATATGATAGTCATTAAACAGAATAAAAATAGGCATTGGTTCATAGCCTTTGAACAGATCATTTAAAATGATCCTTTTAAAAATCGTCTATCTCTGGTAATAAACCGAAATTCTTTTATATTTGCTTCCTTATATGCCCACAGTCAAAGCCAGATTCTTATCCCAACAATTTTATGTACATTTCCATAAACAGATTCATGGCATGAATGCCAAACACAAATCCTTCTACCAATTAAATAGCTATATAATTATTATTCTTCGAAACCCTAATTATCAGCATGGATTGCTCTATTCCAATAGACGATGACTGCGTCCCATCCCATCCCAATTGAAGAATCACCAACCCGAGGAGGTCCCTACCAAGCACGAGAACGAAGAGAAAGTGTTCTTCATAAAGATCAAAGTAGAAAAAATCCAAGTGTTAACGGACAGCGAAGAAGAGAACGGGGTTTGACCCGAAATAACGGAGACAAACACTTATACATTCTGGAGATCTTGTCCCGGACTTGAATGTGGGAACTTTAGCGAGAGGATAAGTTCGGACATGCTCACTGTAGTCGGGATTCTGCTGCACAAGAGCAAGAGTTTATGTTCTACGAGATCTCGACCGCGGCGGATAGGATAGCGCAAGAAGTTTCTTCGCGTGGCGCAAAGATCTTTCTCATGCAAATCTCTTTCAGCGTCGTTACGTGCTTTTGCATGGTGTGAAATTTGAGTAAACGAGCGCATAGATGAAACTAATGCATGTGTTTGGTTTCGGAGTTTTAATTGCGTTTGGCGATTTTCTTGGATTGGATGAGACTGCGCTTTTTGATTGCATTATAGAAGCTTATGGGTCTCCTCTTCGTCGTGCAAAGACGATTTAAATTGTGATATGTCTCGGGAATTAATGAAAAAGCCCAATGTCATCAGTAAAAGAAATATGAATGCAACCCTACGTTGCATGGTGTGGGTGTTGATTGTCAAATGTGTTGTTGTATTCTTCTACGTGCAATTTCGTACCTTTCTTTGAATTATAAACACTAAGAATATAGTATGATTATTATAATTATTTACTAATTAGCTGACGATATGTTTGATAAAAAAGAGATGGCGATTGGAAGGATGAATCCATAGAGCTATATTATGGTTTCCAATTATTCAAGGAAGATATGGTAATAAAATATATCGAGATTTTAAATTATATAATACATACGAAAATCAGTCAGCAATTTGGAAATATATTTATAACTTTGCCTGTCAAAAATTCAATGACGAGGTAGATTTAAAACATAATATGACAGTAATAATATATATAATAACAATACTCATTGGTTCATTGAACATATAACGTGTCATTTAAAAATGATCCTTTTATAATCGTCCCATCTTTGGTAATAGACTGAATTTTATTATATTTGCTTCCTTATATATAAACACAGTCAAAGGCAGATCCTTATCCCAACAACGTCAAATACATTTCCATAAACTATCAAAATCATGGCCTTTATATTCTTGAGCAAGGCATGGATACGAAACACAAATTCTTTCACCAATTAATCTCTGAAACTATTATTCTTCAAAACCCTAATTATTAACATGGATTGCTCAATTCCAATAGACGATTGGTGCGAGGCACGGCCATTGAGAAGTCACCCACCCGAAAATATCCCTATCGAGTACGAGAACGAAGAGAAAGTGTTCTTCGTAACTATTAACGTAGAAAAACTCCAAGTGTTAACGGACAGTGACGAAGAGAACGGGGTTTGGCCCGAGATAACGGAGACAAATACCTACACGTTCTGGAGATCATGTCCCGGGCTTGAAAGTGGTAACATGGACGAGAGCGCAATTTCTGACATGCTCTCTCAAGTCGGGATTCCGCGGCACAAACAAGAATTTATGTTCTACGAGATCTCGACTGCAGCGGATAGGATAGCACATCAAGTTTGGCCGCGCGGCGCGAAGATTTTGCCCATGGAAATCTCTATCATCGTAGTTCCGTGCTTTTGCATGATGTGAATTTTACCGGTAAACGAGAGCACGGTTAGAGAATGCGCTCTTCAAGAAATATGTACATGTGTTTGTTTTCCGGTTTTAATCGTGATTTGGCCATGTTCTTGGAATTGATATAAATGCGTTTTTTTCGAGATTTTTTTCCCGCGATAACTGGCTTTTTCATTTCACAAGAAATAAGTTAATAGGCAAAACATTCTGATCAGGTCTCCCCGGACAAAAGCTCTCATTTGGAGAGAAACAAATCCAATGCCAAATACAAACGAGAAAAAACAAGTCTGAAAGAAAACAAAATTCAAAGTTTGGACAAAAATAACTAAAGAACCTACTAAAAATCAGCCTAACGCTCTATACAAATGGTTATTAAGCTGAAATCTACTGTACTCTTTACGAACATGGATGGATACTCTTGTTTTCGAGTTTCAATCGTGAATATGTGGTGTTCTCGGAGCGTGTTTTGGATATGTCGTTAATAATTGGCTGACGCTATGTTGAATTTAAAAAAAAAAAAAAAAGATCGCGATTGGAAATAATTAATAGTGCTATATTATGATTTTCAATTATTCAGGGAAGATATGAATATATCGAGAGATTTGAAATTCGCTCTATACCAGACATTTGGAAATATATTTATAACTTGTCTATCAAAAATCCCTTGAGGAGGTCGATTTTAAAACTAATATGATAGTCATAAAACAGAATAAAAATAGGCATTGGTTCATAGCCTTTGAACAGATCATTTAAAATGATCCTTTCAAAAATCGTCCATCTCTGGTAATAAACCGAAATTCTTTTATATTTGCTTCCTTATATGCCCACAGTCAAAGCCAGATTCTTATCCCAACAATGTTATGTACATTTCCATAAACAGATTCATGGCATGAATGCCAAACACAAATCCTTCTACCAATTAAATAGCTATATAATTATTATTCTTCGAAACCCTAATTATCAGCATGGATTGCTCTATTCCAATAGACGATGACTGCGTCCCATCCCATCCCAATTGAAGAATCACCAACCCGAGGAGGTCCCTACCAAGCACGAGAACGAAGAGAAAGTGTTCTTCATAAAGATCAAAGTAGAAAAAATCCAAGTGTTAACGGACAGCGAAGAAGAGAACGGGGTTTGACCCGAAATAACGGAGACAAACACTTATACATTCTGGAGATCTTGTCCCGGACTTGAATGTGGGAACTTTAGCGAGAGGATAAGTTCGGACATGCTCACTGTAGTCGGGATTCTGCTGCACAAGAGCAAGAGTTTATGTTCTACGAGATCTCGACCGCGGCGGATAGGATAGCGCAAGAAGTTTCTTCGCGTGGCGCAAAGATCTTTCTCATGCAAATCTCTTTCAGCGTCGTTACGTGCTTTTGCATGGTGTGAAATTTGAGTAAACGAGCGCATAGATGAAACTAATGCATGTGTTTGGTTTCGGAGTTTTAATTGCGTTTGGCGATTTTCTTGGATTGGATGAGACTGCGCTTTTTGATTGCATTATAGAAGCTTATGGGTCTCCTCTTCGTCGTGCAAAGACGATTTAAATTGTGATATGTCTCGGGAATTAATGAAAAAGCCCAATGTCATCAGTAAAAGAAATATGAATGCAACCCTACGTTGCATGGTGTGGGTGTTGATTGTCAAATGTGTTGTTGTATTCTTCTACGTGCAATTTCGTACCTTTCTTTGAATTATAAACACTAAGAATATAGTATGATTATTATAATTATTTACTAATTAGCTGACGATATGTTTGATAAAAAAGAGATGGCGATTGGAAGGATGAATCCATAGAGCTATATTATGGTTTCCAATTATTCAAGGAAGATATGGTAATAAAATATATCGAGATTTTAAATTATATAATACATACGAAAATCAGTCAGCAATTTGGAAATATATTTATAACTTTGCCTGTCAAAAATTCAATGACGAGGTAGATTTAAAACATAATATGACAGTAATAATATATATAATAACAATACTCATTGGTTCATTGAACATATAACGTGTCATTTAAAAATGATCCTTTTATAATCGTCCCATCTTTGGTAATAGACTGAATTTTATTATATTTGCTTCCTTATATATAAACACAGTCAAAGGCAGATCCTTATCCCAACAACGTCAAATACATTTCCATAAACTATCAAAATCATGGCCTTTATATTCTTGAGCAAGGCATGGATACGAAACACAAATTCTTTCACCAATTAATCTCTGAAACTATTATTCTTCAAAACCCTAATTATTAACATGGATTGCTCAATTCCAATAGACGATTGGTGCGAGGCACGGCCATTGAGAAGTCACCCACCCGAAAATATCCCTATCGAGTACGAGAACGAAGAGAAAGTGTTCTTCGTAACTATTAACGTAGAAAAACTCCAAGTGTTAACGGACAGTGACGAAGAGAACGGGGTTTGGCCCGAGATAACGGAGACAAATACCTACACGTTCTGGAGATCATGTCCCGGGCTTGAAAGTGGTAACATGGACGAGAGCGCAATTTCTGACATGCTCTCTCAAGTCGGGATTCCGCGGCACAAACAAGAATTTATGTTCTACGAGATCTCGACTGCAGCGGATAGGATAGCACATCAAGTTTGGCCGCGCGGCGCGAAGATTTTGCCCATGGAAATCTCTATCATCGTAGTTCCGTGCTTTTGCATGATGTGAATTTTACCGGTAAACGAGAGCACGGTTAGAGAATGCGCTCTTCAAGAAATATGTACATGTGTTTGTTTTCCGGTTTTAATCGTGATTTGGCCATGTTCTTGGAATTGATATAAATGCGTTTTTTTCGAGATTTTTTTCCCGCGATAACTGGCTTTTTCATTTCACAAGAAATAAGTTAATAGGCAAAACATTCTGATCAGGTCTCCCCGGACAAAAGCTCTCATTTGGAGAGAAACAAATCCAATGCCAAATACAAACGAGAAAAAACAAGTCTGAAAGAAAACAAAATTCAAAGTTTGGACAAAAATAACTAAAGAACCTACTAAAAATCAGCCTAACGCTCTATACAAATGGTTATTAAGCTGAAATCTACTGTACTCTTTACGAACATGGATGGATACTCTTGTTTTCGAGTTTCAATCGTGAATATGTGGTGTTCTCGGAGCGTGTTTTGGATATGTCGTTAATAATTGGCTGACGCTATGTTGAATTTAAACAAAAAAAAAAAAGATCGCGATTGGAAATAATTAATAGTGCTATATTATGATTTTCAATTATTCAGGGAAGATATGAATATATCGAGAGATTTGAAATTCGCTCTATACCAGACATTTGGAAATATATTTATAACTTGTCTATCAAAAATCCCTTGAGGAGGTCGATTTTAAAACTAATATGATAGTCATAAAACAGAATAAAAATAGGCATTGGTTCATAGCCTTTGAACAGATCATTTAAAATGATCCTTTCAAAAATCGTCCATCTCTGGTAATAAACCGAAATTCTTTTATATTTGCTTCCTTATATGCCCACAGTCAAAGCCAGATTCTTATCCCAACAATGTTATGTACATTTCCATAAACAGATTCATGGCATGAATGCCAAACACAAATCCTTCTACCAATTAAATAGCTATATAATTATTATTCTTCGAAACCCTAATTATCAGCATGGATTGCTCTATTCCAATAGACGATGACTGCGTCCCATCCCATCCCAATTGAAGAATCACCAACCCGAGGAGGTCCCTACCAAGCACGAGAACGAAGAGAAAGTGTTCTTCATAAAGATCAAAGTAGAAAAAATCCAAGTGTTAACGGACAGCGAAGAAGAGAACGGGGTTTGACCCGAAATAACGGAGACAAACACTTATACATTCTGGAGATCTTGTCCCGGACTTGAATGTGGGAACTTTAGCGAGAGGATAAGTTCGGACATGCTCACTGTAGTCGGGATTCTGCTGCACAAGAGCAAGAGTTTATGTTCTACGAGATCTCGACCGCGGCGGATAGGATAGCGCAAGAAGTTTCTTCGCGTGGCGCAAAGATCTTTCTCATGCAAATCTCTTTCAGCGTCGTTACGTGCTTTTGCATGGTGTGAAATTTGAGTAAACGAGCGCATAGATGAAACTAATGCATGTGTTTGGTTTCGGAGTTTTAATTGCGTTTTGGCGATTTTCTTGGATTGGATGAGACTGCGCTTTTTGATTGCATTATAGAAGCTTATGGGTCTCCTCTTCGTCGTGCAAAGACGATTTAAATTGTGATATGTCTCGGGAATTAATGAAAAAGCCCAATGTCATCAGTAAAAGAAATATGAATGCAACCCTACGTTGCATGGTGTGGGTGTTGATTGTCAAATGTGTTGTTGTATTCTTCTACGTGCAATTTCGTACCTTTCTTTGAATTATAAACACTAAGAATATAGTATGATTATTATAATTATTTACTAATTAGCTGACGATATGTTTGATAAAAAAGAGATGGCGATTGGAAGGATGAATCCATAGAGCTATATTATGGTTTCCAATTATTCAAGGAAGATATGGTAATAAAATATATCGAGATTTTAAATTATATAATACATACGAAAATCAGTCAGCAATTTGGAAATATATTTATAACTTTGCCTGTCAAAAATTCAATGACGAGGTAGATTTAAAACATAATATGACAGTAATAATATATATAATAACAATACTCATTGGTTCATTGAACATATAACGTGTCATTTAAAAATGATCCTTTTATAATCGTCCCATCTTTGGTAATAGACTGAATTTTATTATATTTGCTTCCTTATATATAAACACAGTCAAAGGCAGATCCTTATCCCAACAACGTCAAATACATTTCCATAAACTATCAAAATCATGGCCTTTATATTCTTGAGCAAGGCATGGATACGAAACACAAATTCTTTCACCAATTAATCTCTGAAACTATTATTCTTCAAAACCCTAATTATTAACATGGATTGCTCAATTCCAATAGACGATTGGTGCGAGGCACGGCCATTGAGAAGTCACCCACCCGAAAATATCCCTATCGAGTACGAGAACGAAGAGAAAGTGTTCTTCGTAACTATTAACGTAGAAAAACTCCAAGTGTTAACGGACAGTGACGAAGAGAACGGGGTTTGGCCCGAGATAACGGAGACAAATACCTACACGTTCTGGAGATCATGTCCCGGGCTTGAAAGTGGTAACATGGACGAGAGCGCAATTTCTGACATGCTCTCTCAAGTCGGGATTCCGCGGCACAAACAAGAATTTATGTTCTACGAGATCTCGACTGCAGCGGATAGGATAGCACATCAAGTTTGGCCGCGCGGCGCGAAGATTTTGCCCATGGAAATCTCTATCATCGTAGTTCCGTGCTTTTGCATGATGTGAATTTTACCGGTAAACGAGAGCACGGTTAGAGAATGCGCTCTTCAAGAAATATGTACATGTGTTTGTTTTCCGGTTTTAATCGTGATTTGGCCATGTTCTTGGAATTGATATAAATGCGTTTTTTTCGAGATTTTTTTCCCGCGATAACTGGCTTTTTCATTTCACAAGAAATAAGTTAATAGGCAAAACATTCTGATCAGGTCTCCCCGGACAAAAGCTCTCATTTGGAGAGAAACAAATCCAATGCCAAATACAAACGAGAAAAAACAAGTCTGAAAGAAAACAAAATTCAAAGTTTGGACAAAAATAACTAAAGAACCTACTAAAAATCAGCCTAACGCTCTATACAAATGGTTATTAAGCTGAAATCTACTGTACTCTTTACGAACATGGATGGATACTCTTGTTTTCGAGTTTCAATCGTGAATATGTGGTGTTCTCGGAGCGTGTTTTGGATATGTCGTTAATAATTGGCTGACGCTATGTTGAATTTAAACAAAAAAAAAAAAGATCGCGATGGGAAATAATTAATAGTGCTATATTATGATTTTCAATTATTCAGGGAAGATATGAATATATCGAGAGATTTGAAATTCGCTCTATACCAGACATTTGGAAATATATTTATAACTTGTCTATCAAAAATCCCTTGAGGAGGTCGATTTTAAAACTAATATGATAGTCATAAAACAGAATAAAAATAGGCATTGGTTCATAGCATTTGAACAGATCATTTAAAATGATCCTTTCAAAAATCGTCCATCTCTGGTAATAAACCGAAATTCTTTTATATTTGCTTCCTTATATGCCCACAGTCAAAGCCAGATTCTTATCCCAACAATGTTATGTACATTTCCATAAACAGATTCATGGCATGAATGCCAAACACAAATCCTTCTACCAATTAAATAGCTATATAATTATTATTCTTCGAAACCCTAATTATCAGCATGGATTGCTCTATTCCAATAGACGATGACTGCGTCCCATCCCATCCCAATTGAAGAATCACCAACCCGAGGAGGTCCCTACCAAGCACGAGAACGAAGAGAAAGTGTTCTTCATAAAGATCAAAGTAGAAAAAATCCAAGTGTTAACGGACAGCGAAGAAGAGAACGGGGTTTGACCCGAAATAACGGAGACAAACACTTATACATTCTGGAGATCTTGTCCCGGACTTGAATGTGGGAACTTTAGCGAGAGGATAAGTTCGGACATGCTCACTGTAGTCGGGATTCTGCTGCACAAGAGCAAGAGTTTATGTTCTACGAGATCTCGACCGCGGCGGATAGGATAGCGCAAGAAGTTTCTTCGCGTGGCGCAAAGATCTTTCTCATGCAAATCTCTTTCAGCGTCGTTACGTGCTTTTGCATGGTGTGAAATTTGAGTAAACGAGCGCATATATGAAACTAATGCATGTGTTTGGTTTCGGAGTTTTAATTGCGTTTGGCGATTTTCTTGGGTTGGATGAGACTGCGCTTTTTGATTGCATTATAGAAGCTTATGGGTCTCCTCTTCGTCGTGCAAAGACGATTTAAATTGTGATATGTCTCGGGAATTAATTGAAAAAACCCAATGTCATCAGTAAAAGAAATATGAATGCAACCCTACGTTGCATGGTGTGGGTGGTGATTGTCAAATGTGTTGTTATATTCTTCTACGTGCAATTTCGTACCTTTCTTTGAATTATAAACACGCTAGTTTGGTTCCACTTTTGATTCATAAGTACATCTCGTAAATGAACTTTTTTTAAATGTAAATTTATTTTTTTGAAGTGTTTGGTGGGAATGGACTTTTGAAAAAATTATAGGAAGTAATTCTGAAAAGTCATTAAAAGTTGTTTCTCTCAAATGGACTTTTCGATAAATAACTTATTTTAATAGTCCATCTCAATTTTTTCACCAAACATATTTTACTTCTCAAAATGAACTTTTAGGTTAGAAGTCCATTTCAAAAGTGTTTCCAAACATCCTCTAAGAATATAGTCTGAGTATTATAATTATTTAACTAATTAGCTGACGATATGTTTGAAAAAAAAAAGATGGCGATTGGAAGGATACATCCATAGAGCTATATTATGGTTTCCAATTATTCAAGGAAGATATGTTATGAGTAATAGAATATTATATCGAGATTTTAAATTCTATACTGCGTACGAAAATTAATCAGCAATTTGGAAATATATTTATAACTTGCCTGTCAAAAATCCAATGACGAGGTAGATTTAAAACATAATATAATCGTAATAATATATAGAATAATAATAGTGTCATTGTTTCATTGAACATTGAACGGATCATTTAAAAATGATCATTTTATAAATCGTCCCATCTTTGGTAATAGACTGAATTTCTATTATATTTGATTCCTTATATATGAAAATAGTCAAAGGCAGATCCTTATCCCAACAATGTTAAATACATTTCCATAAACTATCAAAATCATGGCCTTTATATTAAACACAAATCCTTTCACCAATTATCTCTGAAACTATTACTCTTCAAAACCCTAATTATTAACATGGATTGCTCAATTCCAATAGACGATTTCTGCGAGGCACGGCCATTGACGAATCACCCACCCGAAAATATCCCTGCAGAGTACGAGAACGAAGAGAAAGTATTCTTCATAAGTATTAAAGTAGAAAAAATCCAAGTGTTAACGGACATCGACGAGGAGAATGGGGTTTGGCCCGAAATAACGGAGACGAACAATTACGCATTTTGGAGAACTTGTCTCATGCTTGAAAGTGGGACCATGGACGAGAGCGCAATTTCTCACATGCTCTCTGAAGTCGGGATTCCGCTGCACAAACAAGAGTTCATGTTCGAAAACAATTAGAGGAGGTAGATTTTAGACATAATATGATAGTAACAATACACTAAGGTTAATTACGGGTTCAGAATCTCTGTCCCACTTTACTGTGCCATTTTTTGTGCTACCTATAAAAATATCATTATATCTCGTCCCGATCATTTTTAAAACATTCGTAAATTATATTACACCTTAAATACTATTATAACGAGTGCTTAAACACAAAAAAAAAACTATTAAACCATTGATAAGCACTCGATACATATTTTTTTGTGTTATATTTACTTTTTTGTGTTCCGACCAATGTTATATAATTTTTTGTGTGTTTAAACACTCAGTATAATAGTATTTATTGTATAATATTATTTACGGGTGTTTTAACACTGGTCGGGCGGGATATAATAATATTTCTGTAAAGTGGCACAAAAGTGGCACACAGAAAGTGGGACAGAGGATCTGGTTCCGTTAATTACTTTTTTAATCTTGTAATTTAGGGAGTGTAGCATTATAGGGACAAATAATTTAGGGGTGGCATTCTACGGACACCAACTTTCATAATTAAGCAAATTTTGGACAATTATACGCCGGAATCCTATATTTTGTCCCAACTTTGAAACTTATTGTTCGTATAATGCCACATTAATATTCGCCGGAACCCTAGATTATACGTTGAAATCCTAGAATATGGGCAAAATCTTGGATTTTGACGTATAATGTTCCAAAATTGCTTAATTTTGAACATTATTGTCTGTACTGTATGTAATGTCACCCCCTAAGTTATTTGTTCATATAACGCCACACTCTCTAAATTACACGACTACAAAAATAATTAACCCGAATACATTAACTAACAATAGTCATTGTTGGTTCATTGAACATTGAACGGATCATTTAAAAAGGATCCTTTTCTAAACCGTCCATTGTGGCAATAAACTGAATTTCTACTATATTGCTTCCTTATATATAAACACACAGTCAAAGTCAGATTCTTATCCCAACAATGTTAAATACATTTCCATAAACTATCAAAATCATGGCCTTTATATTCTTCAGCAAAGGCATGGATACTAAACACAAATTCTTTCACCAATTAATCTCTGAAACTATTATTCTTCAAAAGCCTAATTATTAACATGGATTGCTCAATTCCAATAGACGATTTCTGCGAGGCACGACCATTGAGGAATCACCCACCCGAAAATATCCCTACCGAGTACGAGAACGAAGAAAAAGTATTCTTCGTATGTATTAAAGTAGAAAAACTCCAAGTGTTAACGGATAGCGACGAGGAGAACGGGGTTTGGCCCGAAGTAACGGAGACAAACACCTACACGTTCTGGAGATCTTGTCCCGGGCTTGAAAGTGGGAACATGGACGAGAGCACAATTTCTGACATGCTCTCTGAAGTCGGGATTCCGCTGCACAAACAAGAGTTCATGTTCTACGAGATATCGACTACAGCGGATAGGATAGCGCAAGTTTCGTCGCCCGGCACAAAGATCTTGCCCATGCAAATCTCTATCAACGTCGTTCCATGCTTTTGCATGGTGTGAAATTTGATCAGTAAACGAGCGCGCGGTTAGACAATGCACTCTCCAAGAAATATATACATGTGTTTGTTTGTTTCCAGTTTTAATTGTGATTTGGCCATGTTCTTGGAATTGATATGAATACGCTTTTTCGAGTTTTTTTTCCCACGATAACTCGCTTTTTTCATTTCACAAGAAATAAATAAATAGGCTAAACAGTTTGATCAGGTCGTAAGAAAATCTGCTGTAGACAAAAGCTCTCATTTGAAGAGAAACAAATCGAAACCGCTAAATACAAACAAGAAAAACAAGCTAGAAAGAAAACAAAATTCAAAGCTCGGACAAAAAGAACTAAAGAGCCTACTACAAATCAAACACTCCATATAAATGGTTATAAGTCCATATCTACAGTACTCTTTACTAACATGGATGGATACTCTTGTTTTCAAGTTTCAATCGTGAATATGTGGTGTTCTCGGAGCGTGTTTTGAATTTGTCGTTATGTAACGCAAAAAGATTTGTTTAGATACAATATGAATAATGTGTTCGTGTGCATTAGTTCATTTTCTTAAGCTCCAAAAAACCAATTATACAAATCAATCGTGCTATATTATATTATGTTCTATTACATACATCACACCATCACTTACGACACTGTGAAGGAAATTCTGATTTTGCCGTCGGTCTTAATTTTCTTTCTTCTCCGGCTCATGTTTTTTATCTGGTTTATTTCGCATTTGAAGCAACTATCATTGTACCCTCAAGTCGAAGTAGCTTGCACTACTTTTTATTCACGGGAAGGCATTGCATTCTCCTTTGCATATCGTGACTGTTCATATTCGGCGAGGTCAACAGAACAGTGGCAGAGGTTGCAAGCTTATGAGTCTCCTCTTAGCCGTGCAAAGAAGATTTAAAACTGTGATATTTATCGAGTGTGGGTGGTGATTGTCAAATTAATGTGTTATATTCTTCGACGTGCAATTTTGTACTTTTTTTTAAATAATAATATAAGCATCAAGAATATAGTATGAGTATATAATTAATAATGGGCTGACGATCTGTTGAAAGTTAACAAAAAAGATCGCGATTGGAAATAATTAATAGAGCTATATTATGATTTTTAATTTTTAATTATTCCAGGAAGATATGAATATATCGGGAGATTTGAAATTTGCTCTATACTAAATACGAACATTAATCAGCCATTTGAAAATATATTTACAACTTGTGTCTATCAGAAAGCCCTTGAGGAGGTAGATTTTAAAAATAATATGAGAGTAATAAAATAGAATAACAATAGGCATTGGTTCATTGCACATTGAACGGAACATTTAAAAATGATCCTTTTATAAATCGTCCGATCTGGTAATAAACTGAATTTCTATTAATTTTGCTTCCTCACACAGACACAACACAGTCAAAGGCAGATCCTTATCCCAACAACGTTAAATACATTTCCATAAACTATCAAAACCATGGCCTTTATATTCTTCAGCAAAGGCATGGATACTAAACACAAATTCTTTCACCAATTAATCTCTGAAACTATTATTCTTCAAAACCCTAATTATTAACATGGATTGCTCAATTCCAATAGACGATTGCTGCGAGGCACGGCCATTGAGGAACCACCAACCCGAGGAGATCCCTATTGAGTACGAGAACGAAGAGAAAGTGTTCTACATAAGGATCGAAGTCGAAAAATTCCAAGTGTTAACGGATAACGACGAAGAGAACGGGATTTGGCCCGAAGTAATGGAGACAAACACCTACACGTTATGGAGATCTTGTCCCGGGCTTGAAAGTGGGAACATGGACGAGAGCACAATTTATGGCATGCTCTTTGAAGTCGGGATTCCGCTGCACAAACAAGGGCTTATGTTCTACGAGATATCGACTGCAGCGGATAGGATAGCGCAAGTTTCGCTGCGAGACGCAAAGATCTTGCCCAAGGAAATCTCTATCAGCGTTGTTCGGTGCTTTTGCATGTTGTGAAGTGATATTTGATTAGTAAACGAGCGCGCGGTTAGAGAATCGCTCTCTAAGAAATATATGCTTGCATTTGTTTTCTAGCTTTAATCTTGATTTGGCCATGTACTTGGAATTGATATGAATACGATTTTTTCGAGTTTTTTTTTTCACGATAACTCGCTTTTTTCATTTCACAAGAAATAAATAAATAGGCTAAACAGTCTGATCAGGTCTATCCGGTAAGAAAATCCGGTGTAGACAAAAGTTCTCATTTGAAGAGAAACAAATCGAAACCGCAAAATACAAACAAGAAAAACAAGCTCGAAAGAAAAGAAAATTCAAAGTTTGGACAAAAAGAACTAAAGAGCCTACTATATATCAAAAACACCATATAAATAGTTATAAGTCCATATCTACAGTACTCTTTACGAACATGGATGGATACTCTTGTTTTCGAGTTTCAATCGCGAATACGTGGTGTTCTCGGAGCGTGTTTTGGATTTGTCGTTATGTAACGCCAAAAGATTTGTTTAGATAAAATATCAATATTGTGTTCGTGTGATTAGTTCATTTTCTTAAGCTCCAAAAAACCAATTATATAAATCAATCGCGCTATATTATATTATGTTCTATTACATACATCACACCATCACTTACGCCACTGCAAAGGAAATTCTGAATTTGCCGTCGGGCGTAATTTTCTTTCTTCTCTGGCTTGTTTTTTATCTGATCCTCGCATTTGAAGCAAATATCATAGTACCCTCAAGTTGAAGTAGCTTGCACTTCTTTCTTCACGAGAAAGCATTGCATTCTCCTTTGCGTATTGTGGCTGTTCATATTTCTCGGGTGTTGGTGGTGATTGTAAATTAATGAGTTATATTCTTCTACGTTCAATTTTGTACCTTTTTTTTTTTAAATAATAAGCACCAAGAAAATAGTATATAACTAATTATTAATTGGCTGACGATATGTTGAATTAAAAAAAAAAAGATCATGATTGGAAATAATTAATAGAGCTATATTATGATTTTCAATTATTCAAGGAAGATATGTTATGAATATATCGAGAGATTTGAAATTCTAAGCTATATATGAACATTAATCAGCCATTTGTAAATATATTTATAACTTTGTCTGTCAAAAATCCCTTGAGGAGGTAGATTTTAAACATGATAGGTAGTAATAAAATAGAATAACAATAGGCATTGGTTCATTGCACATTGAACGGATCATTTAAAAATGATCCTTTTATTAATCGTCCATCTCGGATAATAAACTGAATTTCTATTATATTTGCTTCCTTATATGCACCCAGTCAAAGCCACATTCTTATCCTAACAATGTTAAATACATTTCCATAAACTGTCAAAATCATGGCCTTTATATTCTTCAACAAAGGCAAGAATACCAAACACAAATCCTCCTACCAATTAAATATCTATAATTATTACTCTTCAAAACCCTAATTGTCAACATGGATTGCTCTATTCCAATAGACAATTACTGCGTCGCATCACCAATGAAGAATCACCGACCTGAGGAGATCCCTACCGAGTACGAGAACGAAGAGAAAGTGTTCTTCGTAAGTATTAAAGTAGAAAAACTCCAAGTGTTAACGGACATCGACGAAGAGAACTGGGTTTGGCCCGAAGTAATGGAGACAAACACCTACACGTTCCGGAGATCTTGTCCCGGACTCGAAAGCGGGAACATGGACGAGAGCGTAATTTCTCACATGCTCTTTGAAGTCGGGATTCGGCGGCACAAACAAGAGTTCATGTTCTACAAGATATCGACTGCAGCGGATAGGATAGAGCAAGTTTCGTCGCGAGGCGCAAAGATCTTTGCCCATGCAAATCTCTGGCAGCGTTGTTCCGTGCTTTTGCATGATGTGAAATTTTACCGGTAAACGAGCGCACTGTTAGAGAATGCGCTCTCTAAGAAATATATACGTGTGTTTGTTTTCCTGTTTTAATCGTGATTTGGCCATGTTCTTGGAATTGATATGAATGCTTTTTTTCGAGTTTTTTTCCACGATAAATGGCTTTTTCATTTCACAAGAAATAAGTAAATAGGCAAAATAATCTAATCAGGTCTCCCCAGTAAGCATAATCCGGTGTAGACAAAAGCTCTCATTTGAAGAGAAACAAATCCAACGCCAAATACAAACCAGAAAAACAAGTCCGAAAGAAAACAAAATTCAAAGTTTGGACAAAAATAACTAAAGAACATACTACAAATCAATTTAACACTCGATAAACCAAAATCTACAGTAATCTTCACGAACGGATACTCTTGTTTTCGGTTTCAATCGTGAATTTGTGGTGTTCATGGAGCGTGTTTTGGATTTGTCGTTATGTAACGCCAAAAGATTTGTATAGATACAATATGAATATTTTGTTCGTGTGCATTAGCTCATTTACTCCAAAAATACCAATTATACAAATCAATCGTGCTATATTATTTTATGTTCGATTCCATACATCACACCATCACTCACGACACTGCGAAGGAAATTCTGATTTTGCCGTCGGCCTTAATTTTCTTTCTTCTCCGGCTCATGTTTTTTATCTGATTTATTTCGCATTTGAAGAAACTATCATTGTACCCTCAAGTCGAAGTAGCTTGCACTATTTTTCTTCACGGGAAGGCATTGCATTCTCCTTTGCATATCGTGACTGTTCATATTCGGCGAGGTCAACAGAACAGTGGCAGAGGTTGCAAGCTTATGAGTCTCCTCTTAGCCGTACAAAGAAGATTTAAAACTGTCGAGTGTGGGTGGTGGTTGTCAAATTAATGTGTTATATTCTTCGACGTGCAATTTTGTACTTTTTTTAAAAATAATAATATAAGCACCAAGAATATAGTATGAGTATATAATTAATAATGGGTTGACGATCTGTTGAATGTAAACAAAAAAGATAGCGATTGGAAAAAATTAATAGAGCTATATTATGATTTTCAATTATTCCAGGAAGATATGAATATATCGAGAGATTTGAAATTTGCTCTATATTAAATACGAACAATATTAATCAGTCATTTGGAAATATATTTATAACCTGTGTCTCTCAAAAATCCCTTGAGGAGGTAGATTTTAAAAATAATATGAGAGTAATAAAATAGAATAACAATAGGCATTGGTTCACTGCACATTGAACGGATCATTTAAAAATGATCTTTTTATAAATTTTCCCATCTGGTAATAAACTGGATTTCTATTAATTTTGCTTCCTCACACAACACAGTCAAAGGCAGATGCTTATCCCAACAACGTTAAATATATTTCCATAAACTATCAAAATCATGGCCTTTATATGCTTCAGTAAGGCATGGATATTAAACACAAATTCTTTCACCGATTAATCTCTGAAACTATTACTCTTCAAAAGCCTAATTATTAACATGGATTGCTCAATTCCAATAGACGATTTCTGCGAGGCACGGCCATTGAGGAAACACCCACACGAAAATATCCCTACCGAGTACGAGAACGAAGAGAAAGTGTTCTTTGTAAGTATTAACGTAGAAAAAATCCAAGTGTTAACGGACATCGACGAAGAGGGCGGGGTTTGGCCCGAAATAATGGAGACGAAAAATTACGCATTTTGGAGATCTTGTCCCATGCTTGAAAGTGGGAACATGGACGAGGGCGTAATCTCGGACATGCTCACTGAAGTCGGGATTCCGCTGCACAAGCAAGAGTTTATGGTTGTCAAGATATCAGCCGCAGCGGATAGGATAGCGCAAGAAGTTTGTAAGTGCGGCATGAAGATCTTGCCCATGGAAATCTCTATCAGCTTTGTTCCTTGCTTTTGCATGATGTGAAATTTTACAGGTAAACGAGAGCACAGTTAGAGAATGCGCCTTCTAAGAAATACATACATGTGTTTGTTTTCCAGTTTTAATCGTGATTTGGCCATGTTCTTGGAATTGATATGAATGCGCTTTTTTCGAGTTTTTTTCCCACAATAACTCGCTTTTTTCATTTCACAAGAAATAAGTTAATAGGCAAAGCGGTCTGATCAGGTCTCCCCGGATAAAAGCTCTCATTTGGAGAGAAACAAATCCAACGCCAAATACAAACGAGAAAAAACAAGTCTGAAAGAAAACAAAATTCATAGTTTGGACAAAAATAACTAAAGAACCTACTAAAAAATCAGCCTAACACTCTATAAAAATGGTTAATAAGCCCAAATCTACGGTAATCTTTACGAACATGGATGGATACTCTTGTTTTCGAGTTTCAATCGTGAATATGTGGTGTTCTCGGAGCGTGTTTTGGATATGTAGTTAATATTTGGCTGACGATATGTAATTTAAACACAAAAAGATCGGGATTGGAAATAATTAAAAGAGCTATATTATGATTTTCAATTATTTAAGGAAGATATGAATATATCGAAAGATTTGAAATTCGCTCTATACTAAATACGATCAACATTAATCAGCCATTTGGAAATATATTTATAACTTGTCTATCAAAAATCCCTTGAGGAGGTAGATTTTAAAAATAATATGATACTAATAAAATAGAATAACGATAGGCATTGGTTCATTGCACATTGAACGGATCATTTAAAAATGATCATTTTATATATCGTCCATCTCTGGTAATAGAGTGAATTTCTATTATATTTGCTTCCTTATATGCCCACAGTCAAAATCAGATTCTCCAACAATGTTAAATACATTTTCATAACTATCAAAATCATGGCTTTTATATTCTTCAACAAAGGCAAGAATACCAAACGCAAATCCTTCTACCAATTAAATCTCTATAATTATTACTCTCAAAATCCTAATTATCAACATGGATTGCTCTATTCCAATAGACGATGACTGCATCGTTGCATCGCCATTGAAGAATCACCAACCCAAGGAGATTCCTATCGAGTACGAGAACGAAGAGAAAGTATTCTTCATAAGGATCAACGTAGAAAAAATTCAAGTGTTAACGGACAGGGACGAAGAGAATAACGGGGTTTGGCCCGAAGTAACGGAGACAAACACCTACACTTTCTGCCGGGCTTGAAAGTGGGAACATGGACGAGAGCGCAATTGCTCACATGCTCTCTGAAGTCGGGATTCCGCTGCACAAACAAAAGTTCATGTTCGACAAGATATCGACTGCAGCGGATAGGATTGCATCAAGTTTTGTCGCGCGTTGCGAAGATTTTGCCCATGGAAATCTCTATCAGCGTCGTTCCATGCTTTTGCATGATGTGAAATTTTATCGGTAAACTAGTGCACGGTTAGAGAATGCACTCTCTAAGAAATATATATACATGTGTATGTTTTCCAGTTTTAATCGTGATTTGGCCATGTTCTTGGAATTGATATGAATGCGCTTTTTCCGAGTTTTTTTCCCACGATAACTCGCTTCTACATTTCACAAGAAATAGGTAAATATGCTAAACAGTCTAATTAGGTTTGTGTGAAGAATATCACATGTGAGGGCCAAATGTCTCACATTGATTATGACGAGAAACATTGATCGGTATATAAGCTTGATGGATCACTCCTCCTATCGCCATTTGGTTTTAGGAAGGAACCCCATCAAAGTTTATACGGTCACCCCTCCTCCGTGAGGCGCATGTGCGCGGGCCCTGATACTGAAAACACAACAGTTCGCTCTGTAACGAGCACAAGCCAATATAGCCAAAAAGCTCTCACTTGGAGAGAACTTATCCAATCTGCCGAATACAAACAAGAAAAACAAGTTCGAAAGAAAACAAAATTTAAAGTTTGGACAAAAAGAACTAAAGAAACTTACTACAAAGAAGTCTAACACTCGATAAAAATGTCAATTAAGCCTAGATGTACATTAATGAACAGGATGGATAATCTTTTTTTAGTTTCAATCGTGAATATGTTGTGTTCTTGGAGCGCGATTTGGATTCTTTTTTTATATATAATGCCAAAAGATTTTTTAGATACAATATCAATATTCTGTTTCGTGTGCGTTAGTTGTATTCTATATATGCTCCAACTTCGAAACCAATTATGTAAATCAATCGCGCACTATTATGTTCTATTACATCACAACATCATTAAAGGCACTGCAAAGGCAATTCTGATTTTGCCGCCGGGCGTTATTTTCTTTCTTCTCCGGCTTCATTGTTGATTTGATCCACATTTCGTATTTAAAGCAACTCTAGTTGTGCCCTCAACTTGAAGTAGCTTTGCACTATTTTTCTTCACGGGAATCATTGCATTCTCCTTTGCGTATTGTGACTGTTCTTATTCGGAGAGGACAACAGTGGCAGAAGTTGCATTGTTGAAGCTTATGGTATCCTCTCGTCACGCAAAGAAGTTTTAAACAGTGATATATCTCGGGAATTAGTTGAAAAAGGCCAATGTCATCAGTCGAAGAAATATGAATTCAATGTTACGTTGCATGCAAGTGGGTGCTGATTGTCAAATTATGTGTTATATATTCTTCTAGGTGCAATTTGCATACGAGTTTATAACTAATTACTGATTGGTTGGCGATATGTTGATTTTACACAAAAAAAAAAGATCACGATTGGAAATAATTTTTTTTTCGGACGACTGGAAATAATTATGATTTTCAGTTATTCAAGGAAGATATTATGACTTACATATCAAGAGATTTGAAATTCTATTCTATGTACGAGCATTAATCAGCGATTTGAAAATATTTATTTACAACTTCTCTGTCAAAAACAATTAGAGGAGGTAGATTTTAGACATAATATGATAGTAACAATACACTAAGGTTAATTACGGGTTCAGAATCTCTGTCCCACTTTACTGTGCCATTTTTTGTGCTACCTATAAAAATATCATTATATCTCGTCCCGATCATTTTTAAAACATTCGTAAATTATATTATACATTAAATACTATTATAACGAGTGCTTAAACAAAAAAAAAATATTAAACCATTGATAAGCACTCGATACATATTTTTTTGTGTTATATTTACTTTTTTGTGTTCCGACCAATGTTATATAATTTTTTGTGTGTTTAAACACTCAGTATAATAGTATTTATTGTATTATATTATTTACGGGTGTTTTAACACTGGTCGGGCGGGATATAATAATATTTCTGTAAAGTGGCACAAAAAGTGGCACACAGAAAGTGGGACAGAGGATCTGGTTCCGTTAATTACTTTTTTAATCTTGTAATTTAGGGAGTGTAGCATTATAGGGACAAATAATTTAGGGGTGGCATTCTACGGACACCAACTTTCATAATTAAGCAAATTTTGGACAATTATACGCCGGAATCCTATATTTTGTCCCAACTTTGAAACTTATTGTTCGTATAATGCCACATTAATATTCGCCGGAACCCTAGATTATACGTTGAAATCCTAGAATATGGGCAAAATCTTGGATTTTGACGTATAATGTCCCAAAATTGCTTAATTTTGAACATTATTGTCTGTACTGTATGTAATGTCACCCCCTAAATTATTTGTCCATATAACGCCACACTCTATAAATTACACGACTACAAAAATAATTAACCCTAATACATTAACTAACAATAGTCATTGTTGGTTCATTGAACATTGAACGGATCATTTAAAAAGGATCCTTTTCTAAACCGTCCAGAGCGGCAATAAACTGAATTTCTATTATATTGCTTCCTTATATATAAACACACAGTCAAAGTCAGATTCTTATCCCAACAATGTTAAATACATTTCCATGAACTATCAAAATCATGGCCTTTATATTCTTCAGCAAAGGCATGGATACTAAACACAAATTCTTTCACCAATTAATCTCTGAAACTATTATTCTTCAAAAGCCTAATTATTAACATGGATTGCTCAATTCCAATAGACGATTTCTGCGAGGCACGACCATTGAGGAATCACCCACCCGAAAATATCCCTACCGAGTACGAGAACGAAGAAAAAGTATTCTTCGTATGTATTAAAGTAGAAAAACTCCAAGTGTTAACGGACAGCGACGAGGAGAACGGGGTTTGGCCCGAAGTAACGGAGACAAACACCTACACGTTCTGGAGATCTTGTCCCGGGCTTGAAAGTGGGAACATGGACGAGAGCACAATTTCTGACATGCTCTCTGAAGTTGGGATTCCGCTGCACAAACAAGAGTTCATGTTCTACGAGATATCGACTACAGCGGATAGGATAGCGCAAGTTTCGTCGCGCGGCACAAAGATCTTGCCCGTGCAAATAACTATCAACGTCGTTCCGTGCTATTGCATGGTGTGAAATTTGATCAGTAAACGAGCGCGCGGTTAGACAATGCACTCCCTAAGAAATATATCCATGTATTTGTTTATTTCCAGTTTTAATCGTGATTTGGCCATGTTCTTGGAATTTATATGAATGCGCTTTTTTCCTTGCTTTTTTCCATGATAATTGGCTTTTTTATTTCACAAGAAATAAGTAAATAGGCAAAACTGTCTTATCAGGTCTCCCCGGACAAAAGCTTTCATTTGGAAAGAAACAAATCCAACGCCAAATACAAACGAGTAAAAACAAGTCTGAAAGAAAATAAAATTCAAAGTTTGGACAAAAATAACTAAAGAACCTACTAAAAATCAGCTTAACACTATAAAAAAGGGTTATTAAGCCCATATCAACAGTACTCGTTACGAACATGGATGGGTACTCTTGTTTTCTAGTTTCAATCGTGAATATGTGGTGTTCTCGGAGCGTCTTTTGGATATGTCGTTAATTATTGGCTGACGATATGTTGAATTTAAACAAAAAAGATCGCGATTGGAAATAATTATTAGAGCTATATTTTGATTTTCAATTATTCAAGGAAGATACGAATATATCGAGAGATTTGAAATTCGCTCTATACTAAATAAGAACATTAACCAGACATTTGGAAATATATTTATAACTTGTCTATCATAAATCCCCTGAGGAGGTAGATTTTAAAATAATGATATTAATAAAATAGAATAAAAATAGGCATTGGATCATAGCATATTGTACAGATAATTTAAAAATGATCTTTTTATAGATCGTCCATCTCTGGTAATAAACTGAATTTCTATTATATTTGCTTCCTTATATGCCCACAGTCAAAGCCAGATTCTTATCCCAACAATGTTAAATACATTTCCATAAATTGTCCAAATCGTGGCCTTTATATTCTTCAACAAATAAAGGCAAGAATAGCAAACACAAATCCTTCTACCCATTAAATACCTAAAATTATTATTCTTCAAAGCCCTAATTATCAGCATGGATTGCTCTATTCCAATAGAAGATGATTGCGTCTCATAGCCATTGAAGAATCACCAACCCGAGGAGATCCCTACCAAGTATGAGAACGAAGAGAAGTATTCTTCATAAAGATATCAAAGTAGAAAAAATCCAAGTGTTAACGGACAGCGAAGAAGAGAACGGGGTTTGGCTCGAAACAATGGAGACAAACACTTATACTTTCTGGAGATCTTGTCCCGGACTTGAATGTGGGAACCTTACCGAGAGCATAATTTCGGACATGCTCACTGAGGTCGGATTCCGCTGCACAAGCAAGAGTTGATGTTCTACGAGGTCTCGACCGCGGGGGATAGGATAGCGCAAGAAGTTTCTTCGTGTGGCACAAAGATCTTTCCCATGCAAATCTCTATCAGCGTCGTTTCGTGCTTTTGCATGGTGTGAAATTTGAGTAAACGAGCGCATATATGAAATTAATGCATGTGGTTGTTTTCGGGTTTCTAATCGCGTCTGGCGATTTTCTTGGATTGGATGCGAGTGCGCTTTTTGATGTTCTATTGAATTGGAAATGGATCAAATACAAAGTTCTTGCATCACTATAGTCTAGCGGGACCGTTGTGCGGTATTGCGCGATTTTTGACAAATTTATACATTGAATTGTCATATGCGTTTTTTTTTTTTTTTGAAAAAAAAAAAGCATAAATTGTTGTTTTGAAGATAAAACCGCGAGTGCGATTTTTGAGCGGTTGCGGTGCGTTTTGCGGTTTCTGAATGATACAAGTAAAATACTATCAGGGGCGGACGCAAGGGGGGCTCGGGGTCAGAGGGGTCAGCCGACCCCCGGCGGGCGGCGCTAGAGGCAGTAGGTGTGGCTATGGTTACTTTGATTTTTAAGATGATTTGGGGAAAAAGATGACTGAAACCCCTAATTTGACCTGAATTTTAGTGGGCCTTCAGAAATATCTATTATATATATTATAATAAATTTCTAAAGGCCCAATTCGATTGGAATTATTTTAATTTGATCTGTTTGTGTAAAATTTTTAAAACCTCAAATTCTAATACCATATTCGTTTATACAAAAATTTAAAGTTTTAACTATTGAAACAAAGTTATTTTTTTTATTTTTCCAATTTATGAATTTGTAATACATGCTACTATATTTGTTAGTATTACCGCCGAGTTTCTAAAATGCTTCTTAAATCTAACATAATAATATTGAAAATTTGTCTAATAATTTCAATACAAATTAAATCCGTAGTAAAAGGATCAAGAATAAGTCGAAACAAGATATGTAATCTAATATCATATGTATAATGCATCGATTATGAAAAATGAGTATGATATATCTTGATGATTTTGCCTACGTAGAGAGACTTCTCATATAATATGTACTAATTCTCGATCCCTCCAATAAAATCCATTACCATCATGTTAGTAGTATGTAAACGAAAAAAAAAAAAAAAAAGTTTCTGAGCCCTCGACCATAAGATCATGCGTCCGTCACTTAACGAGTCCGAGCTCAAACTAAAAATTAACAAAGTTTTACTACTATATTAGAACCAGGTTGATGCGCACTAATCAAATAGTAAATATTCAAGTTGATGCGGGAGAAAAAAAAATATCATAAAATAAAACTTGTAAGGAATTATGCGAGGAACATGTCAGGAATATCATGATCCTATATTTCAAATAGATAAACTTCTGTTCTGTCGAAAATCATGCAATGGGACATAATAGGAAGTTTATTGGAGCGGGACATAATAGGAATTAAATATATGGAATAATTACGACGCGACTGAGTCCATAGCCGCTTTGCAGAATTATCGAATGTTCAAAAATTATCCTTTCATACGCATCGTCGTCGTATCTATTGTTATTAAACCAACCGAATCATTGTATCCGATCCTAACAATCATAAATCCAATATCCATATAAATATATATAATATATAACAGCCTTCGTAACAACGCAAGCACCGTAACACAAATTTCATCGACATGGATTGCTCCGTACCAGTCGACGATTATTGCAACGTATTACAGTCATCAAAAATTATTCCCGAAACCCTCGAACAGATCCCGAAGGCGTACGAGGATGAAGATAAGCTGTTCTTCATCACCATGGAGGTCGAGAAAACTCATCCCGTTGGCGACGAAGAAGAGGACGACGAGATCGATAGTTTCCCGGAGGCGACGGAGAGCAACACGTACACGTTCTGGAGGCCTTGCCCCGGGCTCAAACGCGGGAACCTGCCCGAGGACGCGGTTTCGGGCAGGTTCGAGGGGGTCGGGATTCCGCCGCACAAGCAGTGGCTTATGATTGGTCGGATCTCGGAGGAAGCCGATAGGATAGCTCGAGGTTCTTGCGGGAGGCGCCGAGATATTTTCCGTGCGGATCTTTATCAGCGTCGTTTCGTGCAATTGCATGTGATTAGAGATGGCGGTGATTGATCGATCAAATGCGTTGTATTCTATACTTCTAATGCAATTTTGTAATTTTTTTTCTTGTTTTATTATAAACACTTGACGTCTGAGGATATATATCTTGGGTTTATCATATTTTTTAGTCGGTATATTTGGAAAAGCTGTTGTTTTAAAAAAAAAAGGATTAAATTAAGGATTGACAGTGTACACAATAAGTTTCAAATTGAAATAATTTGCGACTATTAATTCTAGAAAACCTACTTCAGTTCGGAATGAAAACATGTGAGCTCCACTTAACAATTAAATTGGGATGAAAATCCCACTTGGTGTTGGGCATATGCTGATTTTGAGTCAAATTTTTTTCGATGCTATGCATGATTTTTCTCTTAAATTAATTGTCATGTGCACATCTCGTGTTTTAATTTTGGACGAAAATTAAGTTTTCGGTAATTGTACTCCAATTGTTTTAATTCATTGAAGCTGCTGATTTGGAATGAGTTTTTCCAAAGTCACATAAAATTTTCCTCCAATTAATAGTCTTGTGACTCACGTGGGTTATTTTTAGTATTAATTATCCTCAAATTACATTAGTTTTCGAAACTTATCCTAAAATTGTCATCTACCTAACATGAACATGACACTCCCCAATAATATACAAAACTGAAAATATATATAAGACTATTGTAATTTAAATTTAAATGTACCCTGATTGATCAAGATTCAAGACAAAGCAAAGACATATAGGAAAAATAAGATTATTCTATCGTCTAGATCTGCAAAACTTTTACATCAACGGTTCACCTTAACCAAGTCAAACACACACGGATTCCCATTTTCCGCCGTTGATTGATCGATCAGATCTAACGCTCAGGAACACCCAACTCGCTCTATATACCTCTCACCTCGCCGAAAACAAATTACAATTCAACCGAAACACTTCGAAGTCAAGCAGAAGAGAAACGAAAAAATCATGTCTGGTCGTGGCAAAGGAGGAAAGGGCTTGGGTAAAGGCGGAGCAAAGAGGCACCGCAAGGTTCTTCGTGACAACATTCAGGGCATCACCAAACCTGCGATTCGCCGCCTGGCTCGGAGAGGCGGAGTCAAGCGTATCAGCGGTCTCATCTACGAGGAGACGCGCGGCGTGCTGAAGATCTTCCTCGAAAACGTCATCCGCGACGCCGTCACCTACACCGAGCACGCTCGGAGGAAGACCGTCACCGCCATGGACGTCGTCTACGCGCTGAAGAGGCAGGGAAGGACTCTGTATGGCTTCGGCGGTTGAGGTGGATATAGCTTAATTGCTTGGTGTCGAAATTAGGGTTAGGTTTTTCTGTGCGATTTCTCCTTGCAATTGCTGGTTTGTGTAATTTCTGCTTCGGATACTGCGATTTCTGTTTCGATTGTGTAATTGAATCTCTTGTCTATCTTAATCGAATTTGGGATTATCTTCAATCACGTTTCATCACGTACGCACAAAAAAAAAATCAAATTCACAATCACAGCCTATCTTTTCTCTACAGAGACAATAAATTAGAAAAACGATAGATATCATTGTCAGTAGGTGTAATGAAGTTCTCCGATTAAGGGGACAGCTCAAGGTGACTCCTTTGCTGCCAGTTTCTGTGCGCTCATGAGGCTTTTAGTGAGCCATATAGCTGTTTCTCTGGAGGAGACAGCAGCTTCCCCAAACGGTTTTAGGACGGCACAGAGCTCGTCGACTTTATCCTCCTTGAGCAAGCGTGCACACAGCTCCAACAGAGACTCCAAGGCGTTTGCTCTCTTTAGCCCCATAGCAGTAGAAGCTGCTGTTGCATGCGATCCTAATGCAGCCTTCAGCGAAAGGATTCGAACAGCTTCATCATTCTCTGTATTGGTAAGGGTTTTATCTTTACCAACTGAATGCGAACCACTGTTAGTATCCTCATTGTAGCTATCTGTTCTTCGTTCTGTATCAGCGTTGGGTCTTATAGTTGCTGCTTTATCTGCATCAGATCTTAAGCTTTCTCCAGTTGAGTGTGAGTTTTCTTCGAAAGGAGATGACTTGCCACTAAAAACTGTACCAGGTGCCATTTTTTGGCTGCAGTGATCAGAGTCAGCACCCTCTGCTGCTTCAACTAATGCTTGAGTCTCCTGTTGCTTTCCAGTTTCATCTGGTGGTAATTCTTCAGACAACACTTTACCTGATACGTTCTTGTCCGTTTTCTTTCTAGGGCGTGAAGAAGCATCCAAATTCTCCTGATCGCAAGCAAATGCCTCGCAGGTCGTGCCCCCGCTCTTCGAGTCCTCGCTGTCGTTCGAGATTATCCCGGAGTAGCTTGTGGGGTCCACCCTCTTGGTCACGAGCTTGTCTTCTTCGATCAGAGACTCGTCGAGATCGAGTAGATTGGGATACTGTGCCTTGGTGCTTTCCTCGAACAATGGAAGGAGCTCCTTTTGCTTAAGTGGTGCCCTCTCTTTCTTCTCTCTTGCAGCACCGGTGCTCTTGTTAGGCGACAGTTTCTTGGCTTTTTCTTTCGAACTATTGGGAGATGGAGACTTCACGGGCAGGAAAGCAGCGGGCAGGTTCTGACATTGAAGGAGAAAAGGCTGCAGATGTGGGTGTCTTAAGAGCTCCGCAGCCTAAGAATTTTACATCGTGTAAGAAGAAGATCAGGAGAAGAAAGAAAATAAGAGTAGGAAGGTTAGTAATAAGCTCACCGTTGGCCTTTTCTCGGGGCTAGTTCTCAACATGGTCTTAATTATCTGTTTCCTGAATATTACAAAATCTGTTACACAACTGCTGCGTATACATCGAGAAACCCATCATTGGAAATCTGAAGATACTTACAGGTTCGGGGAGTATACTATCGGAAATGGAGAGATCAAATTCTTGTTTATCTTGCTGATAAGCCCAGCCATATCCTGTTCATTACATAATTCCTGAATCAGCACTTGTGAAACAATTGAACTTGGAAGTTAAATTTGTCTTACAGGAGCTCGAAATGCCTGGTGATGAGCAGCAATCTCAAACATACAACAACCTGCGATCGAACGACATAGTAGAGAGTGTTAAGAGGCAATTTTTGTCTGCTTTTTTAAGGTAAATTTCAGCAGTTATCATTTCATTACCTAGTGACCATATGTCTGATTTATAACCGTAAGGTATATTTGCAATAATCTCCGGGCACATGTAATTGGGAGTTCCAACAACCTGTTTCAGGGCATGAATATTGTTCATCGGTTTTCTGGGAAAATACTATCGATAACGAATAGTACCGTGGAGGCAAAGGTTTCCTCGTCGAGGAGTTTTGCTAATCCGAAATCGCCTGCAAATGTTGGAATCGGTGAGCCTACGAAGGAGATAAAGTATTGAAGATTTTGAGTTAGAAGATGATTTCTTACCCAGACGAATATCGTTTTCCTTTGTGACGAATATGTTGGACAACTGGAATGTGACGAATACGAAAGGAAGTTACAATGGAAGATCAAAGGATGTTTTTTTTTTCTTTATTTTCGAATCGGAACATTTACAGTAGACTAAAAAATGTTGAAACCTTAAGATCCCGATGGAGGACGCGATTGGAATGAAGATAGTCTATAGCCAATAACAACTGAGTCAGCCACTTGCAGATTTTCTGGGACAGAAACAAAAAAAAATGTTGAAGAACTGAAGTGAAATGAAGACTTTGTAAGAAAGAATGAATTTTTCCACAGCAAATACCTCCTCTGGAAAATATGATCCTCTTGCTTTCCTTGTAATTTGAGTGCTGCATATCCAAAATTATTGTAACATATAAAAAAAAAAACTGCTACCTCTTGCTTTCGAATAAAATGGACTGAGTTCGACGGTATTATACTTACATGTCGCCATTTTCGCAATAATGCGTGACAATGCATATGCTGCTTCCCTGCAGAAACGGTGAGAGGAATGAAGTTTTTGAGTCCATAGCTGTAGCATTCCTTGTTTTTTTTCCAAGTGAAATTCTCATTATGCGAAACACAAATATATCAACAACGGTCCCTCTGGTAACATTTGACCATTCATAGGAAAGAAATGCTCTCAAGAATAGTGAAACCAAACAAACCGAATAACTCTAAAATTCATTACGTGTTATCTTGAAAATAGAAGAACTTGAACGATACCTTTTCAACCCAAGCATCTTTGAACTCAACTATATAAGGATGGTGAAGTTTTGAAATTAAGTTCATCTGCAGCAAAAAAAAAAAAAAAGAGTGGAGCATCGATTTTAGAGAGCCAGAAAGACATTGACGCCACTGTAGTGACACGGAGTGTGTGGAAAAACTTTTGCAGGCACATCTAATTCTATTACAGAAGGGACAAACAACAACGAACCTCATGTTGTGCTGTTCGCTTGAACTTTTCCGTTTGTTTGGAGAGACGAATTTTCTTCATAACATACCTGTTATGAAGTTTCAAAGACAGCGAATCGGTAACTTTGTACACGAATTTGAGCAATCGAAGAGATAATTATGATGATAGTAGCAGCAAAATCCCATGTTCTTCCTAAGAAGAGCCATTTGCATTTTCTACGTACATAACAGACTCCAAAATCACTTGCCCAATTCTTCTTTTTTTTTTGTCCCGATGTATCTCCACTCGACCTGTCTATGGGCTAGCCCCTAAATACCAGTGTGGGCTTGCACCACATAAACATGACAGAGGCTTAATTGCGCCACACACACCAGAGGTGAGACTAATCCCCGAGGTCAGATGGATACATCCCAAACCCACCTAACAACGATAGTCATGGGCCCATAAGGTCCATGGGGATTACTCAAGGAATTGTGGGAGGGGGAATTCGATCCCACGACCTAACCCACAAATCCTTAAGGCATCCTTCTTGACCACTAGACCAATGCCTCATTAAAACACTTGCCAAATTCTTACAGTGGTGTTTCGGCTTCGTTTTCTTGCATCATATGGTCTTTTACTCAAAATAAAAAATATAAATCTGTCTATTTCCTTCATTTAGATCCATACCCCTCAAGAACACAAAATCCACTGTTACTCTCTCTCCTCTCTCTCTCTCTCTCACTTAGATGTAAAAAAGGAGACAAAATCTCAACCACAACCTATATCGAATGCATATACAACATGCAACATCAGTCGACGATAGGGCATATACAATGAAACGCTTACCTTCGATTCTCAGTCTTGTGAAGGACAAGAAATGCAGCTCCAAAGGCACCTCTACCAATCTGTTCAATCACTTCATAATCTCCAATCTTCGGAGTCGAATCTTCGTTAACTGTTGTGTCCATCTTACAGCCTGCCCAAGCCAAAAAAACACCCCCATTAAAAGGAAAAAAAAAAAGATAATCTTTTTCTAATATGGGCCGACAAAAATTCCACAAAAAGATAGAATCTTTAAGAAACCCCAATTCGCTTTTACCACTCACTCACTCACTCACCAGCAGCAGCAAAGGGTTATTTACTTACACACCTCGGAGCTGATGAAAAGCAAATCTTGGTCTCTATTAATTTTGGTGTTCCTTTTTTCTTCTTTCTTCCACGCAAGCTGAAGACCCTTCAAAGCACGTATAATTTATTACAAATATCTGACGCCCTAATAAAAACTGTCTGTTCGAGTTATAACGTAAATTATAGCGCCGAGATACAACAGCAGAGGCGACAATGCGCGCGCGCGCGCGTGTTTTTACCCGTGACGATGTGTGAGGCCGTGCCTTTGGTTGGTGGTTTTTGGTCAGATTTAGAGGAGCGGCGTCTTCCTAATAGAAAAAAATACACCCATTTTATTATATATACTAATATTTTAATACTTTATGCACACAAGTTAAGTAAATAATAATAAAAAGTTGATTTATGAAATATAATTATAATAGTAAAAAAAGTGAAGGGTAAAACAGCTAATTTACTCAAATTAAAATTAATAAATAAATGAAAGAATAAAATAGTAGTCATCCAGTTTTTTATCCCGCTTGAAATTTTATAATTAGTATAGATTTTTTTTAGATTTATTTACAAAATTAAAGTTGGTGGTCATGTTATGAAATAATTAGGCTTACCCAAAAAGTCATAATTACAAGATAACAAAAGCCAACGCCATTATTACGTTATTGATAATTATGCAATGGGCCCATTACGATTGTATTATTATTTCGTTTTAGAGTCCACTTAGCGATTGATTCTATTGGTACTAAATTAGAGGTTTTATTTCGAATTTTGATGGCCATTTTTGTTGGGGAAAATGCGCCAATAAAATAATTCGGGCCCTGCGGCGGTTGTATTTGGACCCCGCGACAATTTATCGGGATATTATGAAAGTCGAAATGACACCGAGAGAAAACACGAGATTTTACGTGGTTCGGCCAATACCGCCTACCTCCACGGAGAGCACCAGTTTTACTATATTGAGAATATTACACCATACAAAATAACGCTCGTGTTTAAACCCAAACCCGAGACCCCTTACCCACCCGGGTAATGTTTTTGTACCACCTCTCAAATTAAGGGGTCTCGGGTTTGGGTTTAAACACGAGCGTTATTTTGTACGGTGTAATATTCTCAATATAGTAAAACTGGTGCTCTCCGTGGAGGTAGGCGGTATTGGCCGAACCACGTAAAATCTCGTGTTTTCTCTCGGTGTCATTTCGACTTTCATAATATCCCGATAAATTATCGCGGGGTCCAAATACAACCGCCGCAGGGCCCGAATTATTTTATTGGCGCATTTTCCCCAACAAGTGGTATCAGAGCCTTGCCCTGCTGGTATTCTAAGTATGCTCTGTGGTTGCAGCTGTGTCTGATCTTCCACATCAGAAAAGATATCAAAAGGGTTTAGCGGTCTGGGGGAGCCAATATCAGAGCGAGTGTTCAACGAGGTGATGCCTTGTGCCGGCGGCGTGTTCCGTTCGTGAGAAACGACGGTACAAGATGGGATATCGTTGATGGGATGCTCGGTGTCGGGCGGAGCTTGTGCGGCGGTGGAAGTTTTGGCAAGTTGTGGCAATAGTACTGTGTAAGCAAGTTCTGTCTAGGTGACTGGTGCATAAGTGGGACCGATGTGACCCCACCAGATCTTCCTGGGAACTTACTTAGAAGGGTAATTCTGTCTAGGAGGCAGGTCGCTAGCCTTTCCTGGGAATTATCTGATCAGTACTATTTGGGCCGGGGCTGTTGAATCTCTGCAAGGATAATAGCGACGGATAACAGCACTAAAGGGCGACAATTTGATGGTACGGGAGGTTTCGCTCTGCGGCAGAGAAGAGTGAAGGATGTGCTCGTTCAACAAAGCTTGGCGAATAGCTTTGGAGGGAGCCGAGGAAAATGACTGGGAGGATTTGGGGTCAAGATGTGTCGGAGAGGAAGAAGTAATGCTCTTTTACTTCTTACCTCGCTTCCTGATTCGGGTGATAATTTGGTCACAACCATCTGGTACGGAAAAGAACCGGTGAAGGCGGTAGATGGTGGAGTCAACTCTTTTGAAGCGTGAAAAGAGAAGGCGGCCAAATTTATGGTGATAGTCGGGTGTTGGCTATACACGGAGCGAATCGTAGAGGAAGGTGATACGCCAGGGGATTTGGGGACTGCAGCAGGTTCAAATCCAGGTGGCGGGAAGGGCATGTGATGCTACAAAGGTGGTGAGCCGGGACACATCAGGAGAAATGGTCCGACTTGGAGGAAGAAGGACAGACGGCTAGGAAAATTCCACAACAGAGGTAGCACACAGTTCATCTTGGAGACGTTCTCACAGTCTCTAATGATGGCGCTCGTTCTCAGAAAGAAGGATATTATATATGGGTTTGCTCCAAGAGGATATTTTGATGCGTTCCGGGAATACGAACATGTTTTTTCGATCTCCATGGGCCGATGGATATCGTTGTGTTGTTCATGGTGTTGGAACGGTGAAGATCAAAATGGTTGAAGGAGCGGTGCGCATTTTTGGTGGTGTGACATTGTCCCAAAGTTGCGTGGAATTTAATATCCTTGAGCCAGACAGATTCCAAGGGCTATGGGGTTTCATAGCAGGGGGAGTCTGGAAAATCACACATGGTGGAAATGGTCCTACCAAAGGGAGAAGAGCGAGGAAGTTTGTATCTTCTGGACGTGAGTATGGTATACAATACTCAGACTTCGATGGGTTCACAGAAATCGCGCGCGCGTGGGGCAGACGATGGTGAGAAGGGAAATCCTGCTGGGGAAGGGGTTGCATCGAAGTCCCTCTTCGGGAGTCGACGGGTATAGTCGGCTGGCAGTTGCACATAGGATTGGCCGCTGAGTGAATCAAGTGAGGTGGGACCGGAATTCTTGATTCGGATTATGTGTAGCTGGTACAAGGAATGCCAATGAACGTTCGTGGCATTTACGAACGGGTATCACTCTCATTATAGTCAGACTCGCTGGATGGATGCTTAACGGTGCTGAAGACGATGGTCAGGAAGGTGTCGAGTGATGCTGGAGGGGGAGAATTGTTGGGTCCAGCCACATGCGGCCGCCCACAAACAATAATATTATAATATAAAGAAAATAATATTATATTATAATATTATTTTAATGAACGGTTCGTATTGAAGGGCGACGCGGCGGATTCCTGTCCACCGGTTTTGAGCGGTCCAGAAGAGCTGAAGACATCTATAAATAGGCTGAGGATTCTTCAGTTATTATTATCCCAAATCAAGTGAAGATTTCCAGTGAGAGATAAAAATACTTATCCACCTTCGGGTGGATAAGGGTGAGAGCGGGTGTAGTTTTACTAGGGTAATTTGAGAGGTGGTACAAAAACATTACCCGGGTGGGTAAGGGGTCTCGGGTTTGGGTTTAAACACGAGCGTTATTTTGTACGGTGTAATATTCTCAATATAGTAAAACTGGTGCTCTCCGTGGAGGTAGGCGGTATTGGCCGAACCACGTAAAATCTCGTGTTTTCTCTCGGTGTCATTTCGACTTTCATAATATCCCGATAAATTGTCGCGGGGTCCAAATACAACCGCCGCAGGGCCCGAATTATTTTATTGGCGCATTTTCCCCAACAATTTTGACCATCGTTGTTGGGTGGAAAATGAGAATTGTTAACTTAATCTCCAAAGATTTAGTCTTATTTTCAGAGTGTGTGACGTAAGCTCATAGCTGAATGAATAAGAATATTCCGCGAAAGCAAAACAAAAATAAGATAATTATTACTATTATTCTATGGGATGTGGAATTTTTCTCTCGAGGTCCTCGTACTTTTGATTAGAGAATTTCGAATTGAGTGATATTGATTTATAGAGAGGGGCACACACGTATTGGTTGAGTGTCGTGTTATCTACGAAGTGCCACTACACATAGAAGAATCATTAATTAGTTTTAAATTGTGGTTCATATCAATCTTTGACTTATATCTTTCGGCTATTATGTTATGTCCCACTTGAGTTTATACTAGCAGATATATTTGTATTTATATAATTTAATTTAAATGATACAAAAAAGATTGGGTAGTTTTAAAAACATATAATTTGTGCACTTTAAAATAGTCACGTGTTATAATCATACATGCGCATATGCGTGAAGCGGTGTATAATAGTTTATATGCATAAAACTTTAAGAAATTAAGAATCCAAGAATTGTATGTGTGGCCTTAGATGTTAGTCTGGTGGAAAATAATAAAATGAAAAGCAAAACTGTACAAAATTGGATTTATCGAAGTTTGGTGAATTGGTGGGACAATATAATGTCCTTTGAACTATAAAATGTGTATATAAAAATATTAATTTGGTGTACCAATCTCTTTACATGTCAATTGCCATCTTTATACGAGTATTCTTATCCTCTACAAAAGAAAACAATTAAAATAAATTGCTTTGTCGGCAGGATCAAGTAACGGTCAATCTCTCTATATAATGTAATTTGATATAGTATATATATATATATGTATTTGTAATTTGAGATGTATATCATGTAATTTGATATATTGCTACGTAATAGGTACTTACACAATCTGATCATCGTAAAATTTCTATATAAAAATTTATAGTTGTCCAGGTTGTTCTAGTCCTACTTTGGGAAGTGAGATTTTAAAGATAATTTAATTTAGAAGTGATAATTTTAGAACATTCGAAGAAATTTGAGGATATAACGATGAAAACTTAATTAATATACGGACATCCTTTAAAAATTAAACTCGTGGAAAAATTCAACTTGGCATCGGACATCCTTAATTCAGGCAGAATTTTCTCGGATGTAAGCAGGATATCCACAAAATTGATTATCATGTGCACCTTATGTTTGTTAATTCGGAACTGAAATTAGGTTTGATGCACTAATTGTCTTCAATTTCAAAATTCTATCTTCCTAAAATTGTCACCTCTTAATTTGGTGTCCTTACATTCACCCAAATATACAGTACTAATATAAATAATTTGACTGGAAAAAAAAACATATGGTTATTTCAGTTTAAATTGCAGCCACACTTAAAAATTAAAATCGTGAAGCACTGGAAAAAAGATAAATCATGAATAATAGAAAGTAGTGTCTCGTCTCTGTCAGCATTCCTTTTCGGGCAGAAAAGAAGCACATAACACACCAATGAAGGTAACTTGATCATGTTTTATTTCTTCTATATTTGAGAACAAGCACATAACATATTGATGTATTCAAAAGACACATTTCTCCAAGAAACAAAAATACGGAGCAACAATGAGGATTGAATAAACTAACCAGCATTTATGAAGATGGAGGAGGAGGAGTGTGGTGACAAACGGATACCACTTTTGATTCCAATGAAGAAACATGCTTATCGAGCATTGAGATAACAGCTTCGAATTCGGTAACTTGGCTCTCTATGGAATCAAGCTGTTGAACGTACTCATCAAAACTGTTGCTTTTGGGCTTCAACTGCTCCACGAATACTCTTAAACCAGAAGCCACGTCACCAAACTCCTTGTATTCTTCAGCTACCCTCAAATTCATTTTCTCCAAGAGTTCAAGAGCATTGTTCGTGCCCTGAAGCTCGCTTTTTATCATGCTAGAGATGGCGATGAAAAGATCACCGAGAGATGCAGTTAGTTGATCATGCTCTGTTTCCTTCTTGGAAGCCATTTATGTTTGTGCTGCCACATAAAAAAAGATGCAAAACCCAAAAAAACAAGAAAACTTACTGAAAAGCAAAAAGCATACTTGAATGACATTTGATTCGATTCAACCTTTGCCCAGGTTTAAAATTAGCATAAAAATTCAACCATTAGGACTTTCAAAATGAGCAATGAGGGACACTCCTTAATGAATGATATATGTTCTCGCGTGGTTGTTAAACAACAGGCATGCAAAAAAGAAGTTAAATGAAAAAAAAAAAAAATAGGAGCACCGCAGAAGAACAACAAAACTCAAATCTGTGTATGTACATCATACCTGCAAGCACTAGGCCTAATCGCGAACAATAATCAGCAAACAAAAATCGAAACAAATCACAAACCCTAGTTCCCAAATCAAGACTCGAGTGTTGTATTGTACCTCACGAGATAGCAGCGGTCTGGTCTGGGAGGAGACAGGCGGCGCCGACCGGAGAGGATGAGATGAGGCCGTTGACAATTGAGAGCTGAGGATGAGAAGGGAGCAATCGAGAATGAGAAGAAGCTGAAGCCCTCGTCACTGATTTCGTTCTAATTACTAAATAGTAATTCCTATATATATTTTTATTTTAATAACAGGGGCCGGCCCGCGAGTTTTCCCGCCCCGCCAAAGCCCGCGACTCAACCCGCCCCTTTGTCGGGCGGGGCGGGCCCTAATGTAACCTACATTCCCCTTTTCCTATTCCCCTAATCACCTCCCCACATTCTGCACTCTCTCTCTCTCTCTCTCTCTCTACCTACCCCGAGATGCCTGTTTTCAAACCTTTCGCCGCATCGGTGACCACATTACGAGCTCGATTGAGCCAATCCATCCGCAGCCGTGGCGGAGGACACGGCGGTCCCAGCCGTTGGTCGAGCCCAGGGCACGAGGAGCGGCCGAAGGGGTTCGCCTTCAGCCGGACCCCGCCTCCGCCGGGAGCGTCGCGCAAGTGGGAGGATTGGGAGCTTCCGTGCTACGTCACCAGCTTCCTGACGATCGTGATCCTTGGAGTCGGCCTCAACGCCAAGCCCGATCTGACGATCGAGACCTGGGCCCACCAGAAGGCCCTCGAGAGGCTCCAATCGGAATCCGAGTAATAGTAATGCAGGACAAAAAAAAAAAAGAAAAAACTCGTCGGTAGGCTCCACATGAATCATGAAATTTTCTTCGCTTTTTTGGGATAAATAAGATCAAATAACCTGACTTCTCTGGATGTTTATTTGCTGATCCCTGTTGACTATGTTGCTATTCGTTGATTGAGCTGCTGCTGGGGTTTGAAATCGAACTTCATTGATTTTCCATTGCCTATAATCTTTCCAGTTTATGTTGGTTGTTGAAGGGTAATGACTGAGGTTGTTCTTGGTGGTGAACACACTACTAGGGTTCTTTATTTTTCCCTTATAGTCATAAATCACAGAGCAGCTGAAAACTCAGTGCCTTTTATCTTTTGACTGAGCATCACAAATAGCTTCACTTCCTTATTCCTAATATGTTACCTTTTATCCAACTAATTCGTCACGGATCTTTCCTTCATCAACTTCTTCCTCAAAATCTTCGTTTTCATCCCGCAAGACGGCATTTAAATTGCAAAAGGATGTGTATTATAAGGCCATTTTGGGCTCTTATTCTCGAGAGCCCTACAGTCCCCTTTGCGTTGCATTGTAATCTTTGAATCTCATTTCAAGGCCACACTTGGGCATTTTTCTTGGATTCCACGGCTTAGGTCTGCCACTGTAGATAGTTGTGGGGATGTTCCAAGTAAGAAGAGAGCAAGGAGTTTGTTGTAATGCTGGAAAAGTAGAAACCACCGAGGAAGGAATTAAACCCCAACCCCAGCAATTAAGGGATACTTCACTTTAAGTTATTACAATACGCCTCATCCTTTTACACGGAGAATTCACTAAGATAAACTCAACGTCATCATTATGATAAATAATAAGCTAGATTAACTTAGAATGATTAAATCAACTCAACCTTGGCTGCATATATTAATCCAGATTCCTCGCTTGCTCTATCCATGCAAGGGGAGTCCAAGCTCTCAATGGTCCACATAACCTCCCCTGCTTCCCATCTAAATACTAAATATATATATTTCTACATACGTAGTAGCTATATAGTTTCAAGAACATCCGATGATAATGCTTCACAGCTCCATCTTCAGCTGATTTGAATGTAGTGTGGCTGCACAAAATAATTTATTTAAAAAAAAAGTCGATAGAGTTGGTTTTGAGCTTTGCAGATCAATAATAGCCAATTTCACCTGAATTGGCTGGAGAGTCGTAGCTTATAAGAGAGTTCTCTTGAGCAACAAAGTTAGGCTCGTCTTCTTCTCCGCTGCACCATGCTGTAGGCTGCTGCTGCTGATGATGATGAAGAAGCCCTTCAACATTCCATGGATGCTGCTGATATGGCAACGGTAATAGTTGTTGTTGTCTGACATCTTCTGCTTGCTCCTCGGGCCAAACCGGCGAAGTAAACATGCCCGGGTAGCTATTATCCATCGCGGGTCCCTGCTGTGGAAATATTTACAAATATTATTCGTGGATAAAGTTTCAAATCACCAAAAGCAATTGTATTCTTTAATTTTTTAATATACTTACATCTGAAAGCAAGAGGGCGTCGAGGTTGAAGTCGATTCTCGGGCTAACAGTCGCGAGTCTCATGGATAGAAACTGAAATTATAGGGAAGCTTACAATGAACCGAAAAGGCGAATCAAAAAAATGCGTTTTTTTTTTTCTGGAAAGGGAAATGACAATTCTTGTTCTAACATATAGTGTCACACCCACAAACTACCGATCCAACTAGCACAAAACACCACGCTGATTCAAGAATTAAACACAGTAATAATTTTATACCTCCACTTGTCTTTGAAGTGTTTGGACATGATTTATAATTTCATCTAACACCATTGCTGTGCCTGAAATCTGTACAAGGAGAAAAGAGATTTGGTATATTAAGGCAGAGTATTAGTTAGCTATGGTTTAAAAAGTGAATAGAGACCATCATCTGTAGTTGTGTTATACATAGAAATTATTTTTCCTATTATTCTCTACAGGGGATACACATTTGACCAAGAAACAGCCACAAATACTGCTACAGTAATGGTGCCGACCACAACAGACCTGACAACATTTTTTGTTCACTATCTTCCTGCACACGGTAAAGGCTAGGCAGCATTATTTATATCAGTTTTCAGGCAATCACAAAGCACAATTACTTCGGGGTGTGGAAGGAGATTGCATCCCTTTACATCCATCCTTTCAGAAATAAGATATATAATCCAGGTTTCTCATTCTGTGCTGTCAATTTACTCTGGACATTCTCTCATCAATTTCAATAGTATATACTGTCCAATATGTCAGTGATAAATAGCAAATTCTGCAACCCAATTGAATGTGACAAATGGTCTCAATTTACACCATACACATCTTAAACTGTGTTTCAATACATCATAACGTTTCCTCATTGACATCTAGGAGGACGAAAATTGGATTTAACCATCAAGAATTAAACTTGAAGAAGTGCCCCAGAATCTAAAAGTTCTACTTTACAACTCCCCAATTTTTTTTCCCCAAAAGTGATTCGACGTAAATTATTTGAAAAAGAAAAATAACAACAGAAAATTATAAGGTCCGAAATTCCAGTCACAGAACACTATGGTTTTGGTCTGAAAATAACCTTCTTCAGCAAGGAAAAGATAAGGAAACCAGTGGACAAAAGGCGAAAACATAATAGCAAGAATTGCGAGAGGGACATTTCAGCAACGGCCCTCCCCACTTTTCTCGGTGAGCAAAAGACATTAAAAAGTTGATAGCGACGCCTTATATTGTCATCATTACTCGTACAAGAAAAATAATAATTAAAAAAGAAAATGAGAAAAAAAAAAAGAGTCCAATCATCACCACCATCACTGACCAAAGGCAACATAATCAACGTATAAAGCTCTGATTTCGCACATAATCAACATAGTGTAAAACGATCGTATTTACTTTACTCTTCTCTTAACAAAACCAGCTTAATCATAATATGATTAAAGTTAATATAATGAGTTTTCACAACTGACCTTCGTACATCCTGGGACCAACTCCTGCAAAAGTTTCATTCTTGCATTAATTTTCTCTCTCCTAGCCTGTATTAGCCAAGGAAAACAGACTTTAGAAATTATTACTTTCCTAAAGACGAAATTCTGGTACCTAACATGATAAAATAGATTAAAATTATCAAGATTACTGGAACGGGAATATTACTCTTTCAGCTAAACTATGGCTATCTGTGGCTTGGCCACGGCGGGCCCTGACGTGAACATACGGAAGCTTCTCGGCACCTGCGTCGGAAGATTCACTGGTTGCTACTTTCTTGCTCTTTTTACTCGATTCCTTAACCTGAAATAAAAGAAACAAAAATTAAATTCAACTGAAATGGAGCCCAAGATGCATACTGTGAAGCTACGATGAAACATGTAAGCAATACCTTTTTCTCCCTCTCCTTCCGCTTCCCAGACTTCGAGCTGTGGTTGGAATCAGAATCCACGGGCTCCTGCTTCACAGTATCGTTCCTTTCATCGCCGTGGTGGTTACCATAGCTATCACTGTTTTGAGCAGATGCAAACGCCGAGAACTTCGACGCACGGTCAGCGAGGGCAATATCTGACGAAAAAATTGGGGGCGGAGCCGGGAAATCTTCTTTGACTAAGAGCTCAACGGCCTGCGGCGGAGGAAGCTCCAGAAGCGCCGTGAAAGAGCCTTCGTCCAACCCTAGCCCGAATCCGAGCTGCTCAGATCTGAATTGATGGTGAGCCTCTTCGATTTTGCGCTCCATTTGTATGTAATGCGAGGCTAAACAGAATCTCCACTCCAGAAATGAAAGAAATGTCCGCGGAATTAGACTCTAATTAAGCAGCTTCTCAAAAACTCCAGCTCAAACGAGTTTCAATCACCACCAAAACGCGAAAAGAGAAACAGAATCACTGCGAGTCAATAGGAAGAATTACAGCTGAATTACGGCAATTTGAAACGGAACGAACAAAATGAAGCAGAAATCAGAATCGAATTTCGGCAAAAAAAAAAAGTACAGCAGCATCTAAACACTGACTGAAGAGGCGACCAGCTACAATGAGAGATCATCAGAGTGAAATGCACATGATTCCAGCGCGTAGAAATTAATCACCGCAGCGGGTGATATCATCAAAAAACTGATGGAAACAAACACGTGTGGCTTCGGTCTCTGTTTTTTCGGGCGTGTGTAAAAGAGAGGAGCTTCAACGAATCAATGGCGGTCAAAAGGCTAATTCGTCTGCGCACTTTCTCTGTCTGCAGTGTATGCTGAGCATATAAATGGATATTATGTATTTTTTATTCATTAATTTATTATTTATTATAGCTTTTTTTCATTAATTTATTATTGTTATTATTATATTATTATTATATTTTCATCTGTTATCAGTTGATATCCTATCAGTGGTGGGAAAGTACGTCTGCTTTTATCGGTCCCTAACTAACCCTACTCTCCAGTCTGTCTATGGACAGACAAATAATCTTTATTTTACTTCTATATAAAAATGAAATATAATTATATAAATACTGCTTTTCATTCAATTATGTAATGGTTAGGAATGTTAGGGTTAGGTTATGCGTGGTTTAGGGACCAATTGCAAGGCTGTAATTTACATTATGTAACACATAAAAAGCTGCAATCAGCCTTTTGATGAGGAATTAATTGAATTGTGTATTTATTTCTTTAGCCATCGAGACATTGTAGGATGTACCATGTATTTCAGTGAAAGAATTATTTTATTTAATCTTTTTTTTGGTTACAAACCAAGTAAGAACCTCAAGACTAATGCAATAATATGCAATATTATGCAAACTCCGTCAAATAGTTAAATCATGAACAAATAAAATAGGACGCATATGGAACGGGTATTTTAAAAAAATGACCCTTGACTGGGTCCATTTTAAAAAAATGGCCTCGTTGACGATTTTTTTTTGTCAATAGCCCTCACTTTGTTTAAACGTTAATCATATTAACTAATTCTCATACTTAACTCATTAAAATTAAAAAAAAAAACGAAAATATGGCCGCCGTACAGATGCAATAACTGACTGAACATGGGTCCATCTCCCTCTTTAACCATAACCTTACAATCGATATGAATGCATTATCTTCTCCATTTTAAAGAACAAAGGGTAACCACACACACCTATCTCACAAACCTAAAGCGACGCGAGCTGTTCTCTTCGTTTAGTGCCGAAAAACAACTTCTCAAACCAAGAAAACAGCAAGCATTTCAGCAAATTTACCAGTAAGCATTTGTTACATGAAAACTGCAATTTTAACGTCGAAAATGGTGAATTTCCCATCCATTACCCCCTAAAATGTACGGGTTATTTAGTAGATCATGTGTACTAGCCAGAGTAGCAATATTTCAGTGGTTATTACGAAAATTCGGACCTGAAAATATATATTCTAAGGTCCAGTTTTTGTGCATGGGACCCATGGGAAAAATGCAGGGGACCCAAAAGTATATACAGGTTACCCGAGCATATATACAGGGTACCCGCGCATATGGGCTGCTAGTTTTCAAGTGCATGGGACCCAGGCTAAAAAACGCAGGGGACCAAACTGTAAAAGCATGGTACCCAATTATAAGTGCAGGGTCCCTGCAAATGTTGTGCGCGGGTACCATGCGCTATACACGCGGGTCCCCTACGCATGGTCCCCTGCGTTTATGCGTGGGTATCCTGCCGTTATGTGCGGGTACCGTGATCCCATTTCGGGTCCTATGCGCTGAAAATCATACATAAGCACGATATATGACGACAATCGTTTTCTAAACAATAACATTGCATAATATTGCAGGTGCTCAATATGACAATTACCAACATTGTATTTCAATTCGATGGTCGGTGGTTAATCGGCGAGGACAATACCTCGACTTGGTCCCCTGCGTCAAATTGTAGCTGACATTCAATTTTGGTGGATGAGGACGCATACACGTTACAAGACGTAAAGGAGCAAATTGTAGCGGTGTTGTCGTTTCGCAACGACAATGCGAGGCTAACGCTAAGCTATATGCCAAATGTAGCCTACAGTTATCCCAGGCCCATATACATCGATAACGACTATGCTCTACGTGCGTACTTGGGTTTTGGTGGCCCTCAATCGAGACCCGTGGTTTATGTCGGGGTGATGGAATGTGCGCATGTGGCTCCGTCGGACGCATTTGTTGGTTCTTTAGTAATAATATCGGGCTCGTAGCCGATTGCGATGAAAATGCGCAAATCGAACCGTTTGAGGGGTACGGTTGCAGCCCTTATAACCAAAATGAAGATGAGGGTCTTGAAGATACCGCTGGACCGTCTGGGGGTAGGGATTACTCGGGTTGGCATTCAAACGAAAATGAAGATGAGCCAATCGAAAACACTGACGAGTCGGAGGAGGAATTTGTAGCACGTGATCACATAGACGATGAAGATGACGATGTAGATCGTAACCCTTAGAAGAGCTGCTGATGGTACTTTCGCATTTCCGGACGGTTCAAGCCTACACGTTGGGCAGCAGTTTCGTGACAAGGCGGAAGTTATCGAGGAGATATCTAAAATCACCTTGGCGGCGTCGTTCGAGTGCAAATTAGTAAAGTCGAACAAGACTTTGTATGTAGTAAGATGTGCGATGGAGCAATGTTCGTGGCGCTTTCGAGCTGCAAAAGATAGAGATTCCCCTTTTTTCTCGATACGGACATATAGCGGCACACACACATGCGACGTGTCTCATCGACGTCGAAGACATCGTCAATGAACTTCATCGGTTGTGTCTATGATGCTTCTTGACAATTTTAGCGGGCCTAAAGACATTCTCGCGTCAAAGGCTATCATGTCTATGATGCAAAGTAGGGGGTTGAATGTTTCTTATTACAAGGCCTGGAAAGGGAAGAATCTCGCAACGGAGGAGTTGGTCGGTAACGGGGACGATTGTTACGCGTTGATCCCGGCGTACTTGGAGGCTGTGAAGCAAATGAACGTCGGAAGTGTCACGGATTGAGAGATGGACAAGGAAAACAGATTTAAATATCTGTTTTTGGCATACGGTGCATGCATAGCGGGATTTGCTTTCATGCGTAAGGTAATTTCTATAGACGCCACCTTTTTAAAGGGAAAGTATAAAGGGGTGATGCTTGTTGCAACGGCGCAAGACGGCGATTACCATCAGTATCCTATCGCATGGGGTATTGCGAGCACCGAATCTACCGAATCTTGGTCATGGTTCTTGACGAGATTAAAACGGATCGTGGCCGACACAAATGACCTCGTCATAATTTCTGACAGACATGGCGGTATAAAGAATGTCGTCTCGGCAGTTTTCTCAAATGCATTTCACGGGTTCTGTGCGTGGCATATTCAACAGAGTATAAAGACCCGTATGAAGGAGAAAGGTGCGTGTGCGTTATTCCTTAATATTGCATACGCCTACAAGACGAGCGATTGCGATCGATTGTTGGAAACGCTAAAGGAATGGTACTTAAACGTGCATACGTATCTTGATGTCAACACGAAGGCAAAATGGACAAGATCGTATTGCTCGAGAACAAGGTACAACATCATGACCACCAACGGCTCGGAATCGATAAATGCCGCTCTACGTGCGGATAGAGAGCTTCCACTCATAGGATTCTTGGATTCGATACAACGTTTGACGACAAGTTGGTTTAGTAAGCATCGAAGAACTTGCGAAATTCGATGGCAGCCAATGTCACGTCATTTACGCCGAAGGTCGAGTCAATCCTACGGTCTCACTACATAAATTCACAAAATCTACACGTGTCGGAAATTGGCATTCAACGGTATAATGTATACGGGCATGGAGTCAACGAGATGGTCGATATCGAGACGAAGTCATGTAGTTGTAAGATGTTTGATATCAATCGTATCCCATGTGCGCACGCCATTGCGGCTTGTGGACACGCTAATGTAGGTGTATATTCGCTAGTCCATGCGTATTACAGCTTGGAGACATGGAAATTAGCGTACGAGGGTACCATATGACATGTCACCGAGCGCGTTGAAGGAATTGTGAATATGCTACCACCACTCGTTGACCCCAAACGCGGAAGAGCACAAAAAAATAAAATGCCATCCGTCGGAGAATTCGATAGGAGGGGGTAAATCATATGAGTTTGATTTGTACATGTGGTTATGTATAATTGATATGGAAATCCGGTATGTTATAATGTTTGGTACGTATAATGTTATAGACATGGAAATTTAGTGGTTGAATAGATGTTTGGTATGTTGGCCTGTGTGGTATGTTGTCGGGTACCGTGCGCCATGTGTGCGGGTACCGTGCGCAAGTGTGCGGGTACCGTGCACATTGTGTCCGGGTACCGTGCGCATTGTGTGCGGAGACCATGCTTGTAGTGTGCGGGTACCGTGCGCCTTGTGTGCTGGTACCGTACAGTTTGTCAAATGCTTTCAATAAGTTACATCAATCACGTCAGCGCTTTACGTCAGTCGTTGTCTGTACGTTAAATTATTAAATAATTTTATCAGTCAAATCAAATGATCGGGATAATCATTAACCAATTATTATGATCAGGACAATCATTAACCAATTATTCTGATAATCATAAAATAAATATTTATCTTTTTAAAATAACGGTGCATTAGTGTGCGGGTACCGTGCGCCTTATGTGCGGGTACCGTGCCTTAGTGTGCGGGTACCGCGCCTTAGTGTGCGGGTACCGTGCGCATAGTGCGGGTACCGTGCGCATTGTGTGCGGGTACCGCGCCTTAGTGTGCGGGTACCGTGCGCCTTGTGTGCGGGTACCGTACATATACAACTCGAAATACAACTTCTAACATAATATCAACATCCAACATATCAACATCCATTATTACATGAAATTGTTCCAAATTTACAAAATTCCCGAATACGAATTATTGATACCAAGAAGCCCAATCATTAAGGCGAATGGAAATACAGAGATATTCCCGAAATTGCGTCATTTGCCGCCCGGTAAGCTCCGCAACATTATCGCCACGAAAGAGCATAGCAAATGCGGCCCGCAACACATGAACCCCACAATCGCCGCTGAAAACAACCAAATGTTTAATAATGAGATATGATGTACTAAAGTCAACTTCATATCGAAATATGCTACACTTACGACTTTTCTTGCTTCTTAAAATTGGGGATCCTCTCCACCTTCCACTTCCTAAACGCGCTTCCAATTAGACCAAGATGATTGAGCACGATCGGGACCACTAATTGTAGACCGGCCAGGGACGCGTGCATGTTGCGCATGTCGACATCGCATGACGGATCCGAGTCGAATACCCATATCGTCTTGTTCTTCCAGTCGATGACTGCAAGAACCCAATGGGCGATGGTCTGCACCGGCACCACGATATAATCCGCAACTTGCCATGACACCGACGGCCAGTCCTGATCACGTCCCTCTGCGTAGTGGACCAAAAGGGGCAGCATGCCCTTGAAAAATTTCCCATTGTCTACGCAGTCCCGGTCGATGCTCTCCTTCATCGCGAAACCCACGAAGGCGATGGCACGAGAGCAGAAGGTTTGCACCCTCTGCATTTCGACGAAATCTCTAATGCTTTCGTCAATGTGCTATAAAATTGTACGAATTGAAGTTATCATTTGTACGAATTGAAGTTATCAATCCTTCTTACCGCGTCGTCGAGCCACCACGAAGGCGTGTACAGCTGTTGGAACCACGTCTTGGTTCGGTACGATTTGGACAAACAAAGCAGCCGCTCATTATCTTCCATCGTATCGATCCTCTGTTTTAGCCGAGGCCATAACTTCAACTTTCTCTTCATGTGCCTCTCCAGCTGTGGGTTTACGCTGTTCCGAACGCGATTCTGATTCGGGTCGGTGAATGGGGTCACCTGGTACTTGGAAGGCCTGCTTTCGCGAGGCGGCGTCGACTCCACCGCTGCCTCAGGTTCGACCGCAGCTTCGAGTTTGGGTTCGACCGCGGCCTCGGGCTCTCGGGCTGCATCGGGTTCCGAAGGATAGAACGCCTGGTTGGAGCCACCGGCCTCATAATCTAACAAGATAAAACTTCAACGTAAAAAACTATACTATATAAAACCCTATGCAACAAATTATTTATAAATTTTTACCATGCGATGTGGGGTTCGGAAAGTCACGGTTGCCCCCGTACCACCCCTGCTGCAGGTTTTGTTGCAAGTCCCTCATCAACTGCTGCATGCCGAAGATACTCGCGCCCCACTCTTGAGCCGTGGACCATCGTTCGTCATACGAGTCCCGAAACTGCGAGATACTCGTGCAAACGTCGTCGAACCGACTATTCACCGTCTCGAAATTGTGGTCCATGCGTCTTGTGAACTCATCGAATTGATCCCACATGGGGCCCGAGTACTGCTGTGGAGGAGGGGACGGGTACCGTGGGGGTGAGGGGGGGCGAAATTGGTCCGCCTCTTCCTCGTAATACGACCGCTGCGATAGTTGTGGGATGGTCTGTGAGACATGCGGTAGTGCAACGTCGTCCGCGGCCGCCAAATGGCGTACGCACTTAACCTCGACACCATCCTCAATGAGCCTCGTTATATGGTCGAGGACTTGATGCCGCTCCTCCACTTCGAACCGGCTATATAAAAAATAAGGCTCGTTCATCTCCGATATAGTTGGCTCAGCAACCCAGATACGGGTGACCTCTTTTGCGGCGTTGATGATTGTCTCCATCTTCGGAGAACCCTTCGTTGACCAATCATTGGTGACCCACCGGCAGATCCGCGGGGTCACCACATCCGCCTCGTTTCTACGATAGGCGAGCGCGTACCGAATGCCCGATATGCACTCGTACGCCAGAACCTATAATGCAAAGAAACCAAATTAGCAAATATATAACCACAATTAGATATATATTTATAACGATTTTAAATAAGGAAGGACCTGAATCGGATGTACGAAGCCACTAATCAGTAGCCCGCAGTGTTCGCTGCCCCCGTTGCGGGCTCGTTCCCGAAAAAAATCCCTCTTCTCCCTTAGGTTGATATTCAACGAGCGTATCACCTCTTTAAACGCTACGCTGCCCCAAGGATAGTTGGCGAAGGCGACTTCGTCTTCGACCAATGAAAGCAGCCACGACCAAATAACCGTGTCCTTCTTCGACGGTCGGGGCAGCAACACAGATGCGGCAAAGAATAGATCCGCCAACTTCAACTTATCGATGTTGACGTTTCCGTCATCGTTGGCTCCCAACTCTCGCAGGCGATCCTCAACGTACGACAACGGATTGTGGATCTTCCCGAAAAGTTTCTCTCTGCGAAATCACCATTGGGGTTTACTTCCAGGATTTTGTCAGAGAACCTAAGGCCGGTAATCAGGCAATACTCCGCTTTAGAAAATCGAAGTGGTCGGTTCCCAATGACCATCCACAACTCCTCGCGATCGTGAAGCGTAGTCTGCCTCCTCGTGAGAAACATTATGAGCTGGGCGGATAGATTGAAATCGGCGGCAGCCTCGACAAGTCTACCAAATGGACTCCCCGCCCTGTAACTCTCCCGCTCATTTTCATTGAGACTGTTTCTTATCTTCGCACTCGCCTCCGTGTACATCCCGGTCATTGTCAATCGGAACTCGAAGTCGTCCTCTCGGGATGACAATTGCTTCTTCAGCACAACCTGGGAATCATAAGAGTAAATAACCAATTAGTACTCGCATGGTACCCGCACAGGAAAATATGGTACCCGCGCACAAGAGCATGGTACCCGTGCATGCGCGCATGGTACCCGCACACTGAAGCACGGTACCCGCGCGCACTATCGTCGTACCCGCCAACACACACGCGCATGGTACCCGCGCGCAATCGCATGGTACCCGCACGCAATCGCAAGGGGCTGCGCGCGTATGGGTACCGTGCGACTGTGCTCGGGTCCCAAGCATGCAATCACGGGTCCCTGATTTGCGCGACTGTTTGGGTCTCAATTGGTTCGCCGCACGGTTCCCTTGCTAACAAGTGTCCAAATTGCACAATTGGGAAACCATGCGTCGGACCCAACCAATTCGACGCACGAGACTTGCTCCTGAGGAAGACGAAAGCACAGTAAAATTACCGGTACTCTTTCGGGAAAAGCGTTCATTGCCATTGTAGACGGTTTGGAGAATTTTCTGCTTCGGGTAAAGTTAGTTTCGTGGATCTGGAAATTTTCTGCTTCGTTATGTGTCTTTCTTCAATTTTAACTGTCAAATATTGTACTCGGTTAGGAAGAAGAAGAAGACCCGTGACGCTACAGTGAGTGGAATCGATTAAACCTAATTAATTTTACTTTGGGTAGTTGAATGGGTTAAATAAGGGTAAAGACGTCTTTTTCCCTGAGTTGGTAAGGGTAGAATAGACTCCAAACATTATGGATGCCATTTTTTTAAAATTGACCCAGTCAAATGCCATTTACTTAAATAATCCCATATGGGACAAACTCACTCAAGATATTGGGGACTCGTGAGCTAATTGATAATATAACAGATCAAATAACTTGAAACTCAGTCATGAGTCATGACCAGGCCACCCTGTTGATATGAAACAAAAGTGATTGATAAATTACTTCATGCAAAATACTCATATATATTTTAAATAGTTAAAATGGCATAAGTAAAATATTAATCTATATATTTTTTTTCCCAATTTTTTTGGAACCATATGCATCGAAGGTGCATATACGGTTCATAAGGGAAACAATTTTGTCCTCTTCAATCGGACTGTTTATAAATGAGTAATTTAGAAACGTCAAATTAGTATGCCAATTATACTAAGAACTCAATAATTTTATTTTAATTATAATTTTAGCTCTCAATAAGTCCAAATTTAACGTTAATTTAAAATTTGACTTGATAAATACTTTACATTATTAATAACTTAAAATAGAAAAATAATATTATATTTCAGTAAAACCTATTACCCTTCCGTCAAATATACTATTGAGCTACAAGTTTTTTTTTTAATAAAATAAGAGTCTTTTCAAAGAAAAAAAAATTCACATATAATTTAGATATTATAAAATATTTGAAAATTTCACTCAATAAAATAATTGCAATGGTCCTCGTACAATAAATAACTCTGCGACATTGCCAGCTTTTAATATTAAGACTGCATATCCATGGGCCAGCCCAATAGGCCCACGTAGGTAGCAACAGGACAACGCGGGTCAAGCGTTTGCCCCGGAAAGGAGACGACATTGTGCTAAGTAATGAAGGGGCCCACAGAAGCAAGTTGATGGAATTGATACGTCACCGGGTCCATAAGATAGGCCCGATGGAGATGTTTTAAAGAATTTAATCCACTATGATAACCAGATGATAATACCCGAATAATCCAAATAATAATAATAATAATCTTGTGGACCTGTGTGGGCTCATAATTCAAAATTTCATATGACTAGTGTATATTACCCGATATTTATTGATATCTCTTCAAGGAAAACCCGACAAGACCCGGTCTTGGGGATGCCCTATGCCAATGAGGTCACAAGTGTCACATCAATCTTGTGTTTATGTCTGAACCCGACCCGGTGGAGAAAATCGAAGTAATAATGTTAGAGGGAACGACTAATTTGGTGCTTATATAGGACAAAAGTGTCAATTTTGATGTTCAAACTTACAAAAGTTTCAATTTTGAAGTTATTTATCGGTTCAAACCGATCGAATAAGTCAAAAGAACAAACATCTTCAATAACTGTAACTATGACAATATGCCGCTATTCACGACGATTTTCAAGTAGTCCCTCCGGCAGAAAACGTCTTCCTTCTTGGTATTGAAGATGGATCTTTCTTGATTAGATGCAATTTCGCTTTTGTTGTGTAAATTTCAATTTCAATTTCGTTTTTTAATGTGCAATTTCGATTTTGATTTCTACTAGCAAGATGAAGAAGATGACTCCGAATGGAATTTTAGTCATTTTATGTAAAAAATTTTGGTGAAATCATATTCCAGCTGCAGTAATAACGCTATGTGATGCAAAAACTGACGAATAGTGGCGAGCGAGTGGTATGATTTTACGTTTTAGAAACTATAAAGGGGTGTCGCGTAAATAAAAAACTACAAGATAATAAGACATTTCAATATATCCAAGCGGTATAGTGTACTTTACAATAATGTGAATAAACTTTGAAGCTCATTCTGAAGGCCCATTACATATCCATGTCCGGAGAAAAGCCCATTTTTAAGGCCCATTTAGTCCGTGTCAAATGTCGCTTTTACCCCTCAGCATTTCCAGTTCCCTCATTGCCGGAGAGAGCTAAAACCTAAAACCCTTCGTCCTCCTCCGCCTTCGAAAGCAGAGCAAAGAGCACCATTTTTTCACTACATGAGAAGGTACACTAACACGTCAATCCAAGATAAACCCGTCGAAGGTGAGAGCTTCGTCAGCAGAAGTCCGATAAATTAGAATTATCGAAAGGGAAATATTCAATCTCCTGTTTTTAGATCGTCTCCCATGACCGGTTTCAAGAAGCTTCTACCAACCCTGGCCCGCAGATTCGATTCGTCGCTGTTTCGCTCGAAGCACAGCTTTTCGTCTTGCGGCGCAGAGAGCGCCGCCGTCAATTTGAAAAACGTCACCAGCCTCTGCGAGCTGGCGAAGAAATCCCGCGTCGTCAGGAGAGAAGCGCAAGCCGCTCTGTTGGACTACCTCCACTCGACGAGGAGCCTGCAGTTCGTCGACGCCGAGAATATGAGCAGGAACGCCCCCGAGTTTTTGGACCGGCTGCTGAAGAAAGTGGAGGTGGACGCCGACGATTGCGATGACGCGGCGCGCTCGTTCACGAGATTCTTGAGGTACCACCCAATTAACGAGTACGAGCCCTTCTTCGAGAGCATAGGCTTGGAGCCGCGTGAGTATTCTTCTTACCTCCCTCGTAATTTGATCTTCCTGAGTGATGATCGGTTGTTGCTGGAGAATTATTACGTCCTGTGTAATTACGGGGTCCCGAGGAAAAGAATAGGGAAGATTTACAGGGAGGCGAAAGAGGTCTTCGGGTACGGTTACGGGATTATGCAATCGAAGATTCGGGCTTTCGAGAATTTGGGATTTAATCAGTCCCTCGTGGTGAAAACCATTGCTTCGAGCCCGCATCTGTTGAAGGACGATAAGAACGTGGAGTTTCTTAGGGTTCTTGAGAAGCTGAAGCTTATGGGGATCGGATACGAGTGGCTAGAGGAGCACATGAGCTCGGAGGATTCGTACGATTGGAAATGCATGCTCGATCTCATGGGCTTGTTGGATTCGATGGGCTTGAGTCAAAATCAAGTAGGAGAAACGATTAAGCATCACCACGACGTTTTATTCGACCAATCGGGGCACGCCACGCTGCGTCTCTTCGGCTTACTGTATAAATTCGGAGCCACGAAAAACGACGTGAAGACCCTTCTCCTCCAATTCCCGAGCCTACCCGTTAACAAATTCACAGCAAATCTTTGCAACTGCTACAGATTCTTCGTGGAGATCAAAATGCCCGTGCAAGAAATAGGCACCATGTTTCGTTCCCACCCGAAGCTCCTCGGTTCCTGCGAGCTTAAGAGGCTCAAGAGCTTGCTAACCCTACTGAACTGCGGAGTTTCCCATCTCCGCGAAATGGTGACCGAAGATCCCCACGTGTTGGAGAAATTCGTCCTTGGTCTGAAACTCGATAGGCTTTTAAGACCGAACAAGGTCATAAACGTAAGAACCCTCAAGACGAATTTCTTGCTAAGCCTAGGGTTCGTTGAGGATTCGGAGGACACCGAGAGGGCCCTCAAGGCCTTTCGAGGCAAGGGAATGGAGCTGCAAGAACGGTTCGATTGCTTGGTTGAAAACGGGTTGACCCGCGAAGAGGTCATAGCCATGGTGAAGGTGTCTCCACAGATACTCAATCAGAGGAAGGAAGTCATCGAAGCTAAGGTTTCGTTCTTCGTGAGGAATTTGGGGTACCCAGTTTCCGATTTGGTGACTCACCCCGCGATTCTTTCTTACACCAGTGAGAGGGTGAAGCTGAGGCTTTTGGCTTACAAGTGGCTGAAAGAAGAGGGAGCTGTGCCTCCTAAGCTTGCACTGAGCACTCTCTTGTCTTGTTCGGAGGATATATTTGTAAGGAGCTACGTGTGTTCACATCCTAAAGGCGTTGACTTTTGGTCTAAGCTGAAGAAGAAGATCTATTCTTCAAGTTAGAGACAAAGGTAAACAATCTCATGTGATGTGTGTCATTAACTTCCTGATGATATATATGTTGTATTTTGGTTTGAGCCCTCTTAGTAATGGACTTCAATTCATAGCAATGGTCCTGTGATAAAGCGGGTTATGCGATTCTTTGAACACACCTGTAAAAAAACGCACTCAAGGAGGAAGCGTTTTTTATTTTATTATTCTTTTGTGTTCTTTTCTAACGGGGCTGCTATGGGGGAGAAGCTGTAGATTTGTAAAATATTGAAGTTTATTATTTAAATGATTAGAGGATTTTAAGACTCAGGAGAAGGTGAAATGAATTAAGATCAAGAAGCACAATAAATCCACACAGAATCAAAAGCTTTTTCTTGATGATTCCAAAAAAGGCCAGCAGATAAGAATTCATCCTTTTCTTGAAGGTATATTCACCTATATCTTTACTTTTTTTTTTTCTCCTTTCTGCTATTCTTGATTCTTTACTTAAAGCCCATTTCTATCAAGCAGTGCATGAGAATGCTGGGCGCTCTTTAAAAGAAGGTGTTGTGTGTGTGTGTTTTATAGCTTATAGCTTCGTATCCATGCACTTGTTCTAATTACTACCTTATCTCAATTTCCTCGATTTGTACTGCCTGTTATTTTTTCAGGTCTTTCTTTATAGGAAAAGAGAAAAAATGCAGAAGGAAGAATTCTCACTGAAAGAAACCAACCCCCTCCTCGGAGGCGGCAGAGCCGCCGCCGGAGGAGGAGGAGGAGGAGACGCCACCAAGCTCACCACCACCCACGACCTCGTCGAGCAATCAGACTACCTCTACGTGCGCATCGTCAAGGCCAAGGACCTCCCCGGCAAGGACGTCACGGGCGGGTGCGACCCGTACGTCGAGGTCAAGCTCGGCAACTACAAAGGGTCGACCCGCCACTTCGAGAAAAAAACCGACCCGGAGTGGAACCAGATCTTCGCTGTCCCCAAGGACCGGATCCAAACCTCCCAGCTGGAGATCACCGTACGGGACAAGGACGTGGTCAAGGACGACCTCCTGGGCCGGGTCGGGTTCGACCTGGGCGAGGTCCCGAAACGGGCCCCGCCCGACAGCCCCCTCGCCCCGCAGTGGTACCGTTTAGAGAACAAGAAGAACTTAAAGGCCAAGGGCGAGCTCATGCTCGCGGTCTGGTTCGGGACCCAGGCCGACGAGGCCTTCCCCGTGGCCCTCCACATGGACGCGGCTGCAGCCGCCGGCGGACCCGACGGTCTCGTGGCCGCGGGCTCGAAGGTGTACCTCTCCCCGAGGCTGTGGTACGTCAGGGTCAACGTCATCGAGGCCCAGGACCTTCAGCCCGGAGAGCCGGGCCGGGCCCCGGCGGTCTACGTTCGGGCCGTCCTGGGGAACCAGTCCTTGAGGACGAAGGTCTCCGAGACGAAGACCGTGAACCCCGCGTGGAACGAGGACCTGCTGTTCGTGGCCGCCGAGCCGTTCGAGGAGCTGCTGATCCTCAGCGTGGAGGACCGCGACACCGGGGAAACCCTCGGGCGCTGCGCGCTGCCCCTGCAGTACGTGGGAAAACGGTCCGACCACAAGCCCGCTGGCTCAAGGTGGTGCAACCTCGAGAAGCAGTTCGGGCTCGTGGAGGGCCCGGACGGGCGAGCCAACGGGAAGTTCGCGAGCCGGCTCCATATGAGGATCTGCTTGGACGGCGGCTACCACGTGCTTGACGAATCGACTCACTACAGCAGCGATTATAAGCCCACGGCTAAAGTCCTCTGGAAGAACAGCATCGGGGTCCTCGAGCTTGGGATCTTGGGTGCACACGGGCTGCCACCGATGAAGGCCAAGGAGGACCGAGCCACCACCGATGCCTACGTTGTTGCCAAATACGGCAGCAAGTGGGTTCGAACGAGGACGATCATGGACACCACGAGCCCCAAGTGGAACGAGCAGTACACGTGGGACGTGTGGGACCCGTGCACGGTGATAACGATCGGGGTCTTCGATAACGGATTCGACGGTGGAGATTCGAAGATCGGCAAGGTTCGGATCCGCCTCTCGACACTGGAGACCGATCGGGTCTACACGCACGCGTATCCCCTTCTCGTGCTGAAGCCCTCGGGGGTCAAGAAGACGGGTGAGGTCCACCTGGCGGTGCGGTTCACGTGCTCCTCGCTGGTCAACATGATGCACATGTACACCAAGCCGCTGCTGCCGAAGATGCACTACGTGCACCCGCTGAGCTCGGGCCAGCTCGAGAACCTCAGGCACCAGGCCATCGAGATCACATGCATGAAGCTGGGCCGGACCGAGCCGCCGTTGAAGAAGGAGGTGGTCGTGTACATGCTCGACGTGGGCTCGAGCCTGTGGAGCATGAGGAGGAGCAAGGCCAACTTCTTCCGGGTCATGGGCGTGCTTGGCGGGTCGATCGCTGTGGCGAAGTGGGTCGGGTCAGTTTGCCTGTGGAAGAACCCGGTCACCACGGTTTTGATCCACGTGCTCTTCTTGATCCTCGTGATGTACCCGGAGCTGATACTCCCCACCGCGTTCTTGTACCTCTTCTTGATCGGGGTTTGGTACTACCGGTGGAGGCCGAGGCACCCGCCCAACATGGATACGCGGCTTTCGTACGCTGACGTGGCGAGCCCCGAGGAGCTGGACGAGGAGTTCGACTCGTTCCCGACGAGCAGGAGCGGTGACGTGGCGAAGATGAGGTACTGTAGAAAAATAATGTGTCTGTATTCCTCGATATTTTTCCTGTGCGAGAGATGCCAATATATAAGCTACATATCAAAATTAGCCGTCGGAAATACGGGCCCGGCCCGGCCCGTAATTTCGTTCAGCTTAACGGTTAAAGTAATCGGAGGACCAAAATCGTCCAAAATTGATAACATTGGGGACTAATGTGGCATCTCGGAACGCCCTACTCCAAACATTGGGGACCAAAAACGATGTTTTCCCCATAATATTTGCCTTCCTAAGATACTATACATATTCTTTTAGCTAGTATTTGTGGTAATGATAATGTATCATGTCTTAATTTGCTCTTGGTAAACAAGGAAGAGATCACTATATTGAATCTTCGACTGGGATCTTGATTCTCGTATATTCAACAATAGGTACGATCGATTGAGGGCAATCGCCGGAAGGATTCAGACGGTGGTGGGCGACGTGGCGGCTCAGGGAGAGAGGGTTCAGTCCCTGCTGAGCTGGCGGGACCCGAGGGCCACGGGGATATTCGTCGTGCTGTGCCTGGTGGCGGCGGCGGTGGTGTATGTGGTGCCGTTTCGGCTCGTCGTGCTTCTCGCGGGCTTCTACGCGATGAGGCACCCGAGGTTTCGCCCCAAGCTGCCCTCTCCGGCGTTGAATTACTACCGGAGGTTGCCGTCAAAGACCGATTGCTTGCTGTAAGGCTTTTCGAATTATCTCTATATTCATCGTCATTATCGCGATTATTTACGTGTCCTATGTTTGTGTCTTGAAGTGAATTGTTCGCGTCATGAAATAAAAGCTTATCCATGATTTTTTTTTTGAAATTTCAATAATAGAGATGCTACTTATATTAATGAGAACTATTTTAGTCGGTAAGTCACGGAATTGGCTTGCTAAGCACATCCAGTTTAGGTCATTGCAAAACTTATATGTGTCCTTATATTGCTTCAATTTAGAAATTATCCTTAAAATGTAACTTCGTAAATGGTTCCTACTATCATACCTAGTTGTGTATAACCCAACAGGGTCAGATCGTGACATGTGACATGGTAATTTGTTAATTAACATATTGAAGGTGATTAACACAGAGGGTTGTCACGTGTCACAATCTGTATCCAGTTGGGTTACTCAACTGGATATGATAGACAAAATCTTGGTAAATTGGGTCTCATGAACCTCCTTTCTAGGATTTATTTTCAATAGCAACTTTGACTGGGATTTATTCTCAAATTATTTGGTATGTGAAAGACAAGTTTTGGCCAACAATTAAATTTTAGATGTACGGTATTGTTAAATTGCTTTATTTTTAAAAGTTAGTGCATTTAAATTGAAATGTACGTGTGTCATCGTCAGATAGAAAAAAAGTAGTTAACCCTAAATTAACACACCAACAAACATATATGATATGAATCATACATACAAGAAGTGAATCCAACGCAGAATAAAAAAGAAAAAGGAAAAAAAGAAAATGAAAATTGTTCTTTCAATTCACAACATACTATCGGCTTTCGCCGGCAACCGCCGAAAGAAGTTGATCGGAGCCGAGGGCATCTTACTCCGAAACCTCGGGTGCCTCAGCCAGAACAAACCCCCAACGAGAACCACAATCTTAAACGGAGTCACGTACAGCGCCACCGCCAAAACCAGGCACAAGAACATGAAGATCACCGTCGCCCTCGGGTCCCGCCAGCTCAGCAGCGACTGCAGCCTCTCCCCCTGCGTGGCCACGTCTCCGGCCACCGTCTGCATCCTCCCCGCCACGCTCCTGAGCCTGTCGTACCTCATCCTCACCACGTCCTGAGCCCTCGACGTCGGGAACGTGTCGAACTCCTCGTCGAGCTCGTCCCCGTGGACCCCCTCGGCCCACGAGAGCTTCGGGTCCATGTGGGGCGGGTGCCTGGGCCGGGCCCGGAAATTCCAGATCCCGATCATGAACATGTAGAGGAGCGCAGTGGGCAGCATCAGCTCCGGGTAGCACACGAGTATGACGAACAGCACGTGGACCAGCACCGTGGTCACCGGATTCTTCCACCGGCAGACCTCGTGCAGCCACTTGGCCACCGCGATGGTCCCCGAGAAGAGGGCCACGATCCGAAAGAAGTTAGCCTTGCTCCTCCTCGTGCTCCACATGTGCGAGTCCACGTCGAGCATGTACTCCACCACCTCCTTCCTGAGCGGCGGCTCGGCCCGGCCGAGCCGCGAGGCCACTATGTTCATCGCCTGGTACCTGTCAACGGTGGCGGAGCCAGAAAATCAAGTGGGTGGGGTCCCAGTCTAATTGGACCTCATACTCTATATTTTTAAAAAATTCCAGTGTATCAATTTACTTTAATTCTGTTCAGTTTTAGTCCAATCATTATAAAATCAACATAATAATTAATTCGGTGGGGTCCATGGCCCATCGTCCCACTGTCACTAAGGTAGCTCCTAGTTTGGTTCTTTTGTGCCCATTTGGTGTTCCACGCACAAATTGTGACCGTGTAAAAAAATCAACTGAGTTTAACACTCGTCACAATATGGTGTATGGAACACCAACTGGGAATAAACGATCTCATACCGGTAGATCCGCCTATGGCAGTGGCGAAGCCTGAAAATCACGTGAGTGGAATCCAGTCTAACTGTACTCTATACTTCAATATTTTGTAATTTTTTTAATTGCGCCCTCTTTCTTTTCTTTTGTTCAATTTTAGTCCAATCATAAAAAAAAATCAACATTTTATTAATTCAGTGGGGTCCATGGACCGCACTGCCAGTAGCTCCGTCTATGGTACCTGAGGCTGTCGAGCTGGCTCACGGTGAACGGGTGCACGTAGTGCATCTTCGGTAGCAACGGCCGGCTGTAGAGGTACATCACGTGAGCCAACGAGAGGCACGTGAACCGAAACGCCAGCTGGAGCTCGCCGGTCTTCTTCAGACCGGACGGCTGTAGCACTAGGAGGGGGTAAGAGTGTGCGTAGATCCTGTCCGCCTCCAGCGTGGACAGCCGAATCCTCACCTTCCCGATCCTCGCGTCCTTAACGGTCAAGTTCCCGGGCTTTTCGTTCGAGCCGCCGGACCCGCCCAGGTGGCAGTTGTCGAACACGCCGATGGTGACAACGGTGCACGGATCGTAGACCTCCCACGTGTACTGCTCGTTCCACTTGGGGCTCAGGCTCTCCAGCACGGTCCGAGTCCTCACCCATTTCTGACCGTACTTGGCCACGCAGTAGGCGTCGGTGCAACCGCCCCGCGGGTCCTTAGGCTTCATTGGGTGGAGCCCGTTGGCCCCGAGGATCCCGAGCTCGAGGATCCCGACGGGCTGCTTCCACAGCTGCCGAGCCGTGGGCCTCTGGTCGCTAATGTACATGGTGGACTCGTCGAGCACGTGGTAGCCGCCCTCGAGGCAAGCCCTTATGTGGATCCTGGTGGAGACTTGTGCTCCTTTCTGCGGTCTCCTTCGAGCGCGCCGAACCCGAACTTCTCGAGGTTGAACCAGCGGGAGTGGACCGGCTTGTGGTCGAGCCGCCTCTCGAAGGTGGTCAGGGGAAGGACGAGCCGGCCCGCGAGCTCGTCCTTGTTAGGGGCCGCCTTGTTCTCAACGGTCACCACCAGCTGCTCCTCAAAGGGCTCGGCAGCCACGAAGACGAGGTCCTCGTTCCAGAACGGGTTCGGGTTCGGGGTTCAGGACCGGTTTGGGCCTTGACGAAGACCTGCGGGGGCTGGGACTTGTCCTCGGACTCCACGTCCTGAGCCTCGATCACGTTCACCCGAAGGTACCTGTTTGAAACAAATATATATAAATTAAAAAATTGATACAGTACTCCCTTAAAGCTTAAGGTTTTCTGTGAAGTGGTCGTTTAACATGGCGTTACAATTTAGAGATCAAAGAAATTCTGAAATCTCCACAATTTAGAGACCAAAGAAATCCTGAAATCTCCACGACCGCCGTTTAACAAAATTACGTGTCTACTTCTAAATAATAAATGAAATCAGCCTAGACGTAAGGATATATGTTGGAAATAAAATATATAAAAAAAATTACACTCTCTTCGCTTGAAGTGGCCATTCATTGTGGTAGCATAGCACAGTCCTAAAGGCCATTCATGGATACAAATCCTCACAGTCACTCATTAAATGATGATTTCACGTCTAAGGCCACATAAGAAAGAAATCAGCCTAAACGTGATATGAGTGCTTTCAAAATAAAATAATATATAGATTCAAAATATCTAAAAACTTTTTGAGGCTTAAAGCTTTTAGGCGAAGCAATCATTCCACAGTACCACAGCTTGGGGGACACGTAGACCTTGGACCTCACGCTGTAGACCCCCTCCCCCCGAACCGCGGCCGCATCGGAGTGCCAAGCCTCGGGAAACGCCTCGTCGGCCTGCGTGCCCATCCACACGGCTAGCATGAGCTCCCCCCGGAGCTTGCTCTCCCCCTTGCGGTCCTCGAGCCGGTACCACTGGGGAGCCAACGGGCTATCGGGCGGGACCCGCGTGGGTACCTCGTTCAAGTCGAACACGACCCGGCCCATGAAATCGTCACGGCCCACGGTCTCCTTGTCCCTGACTAGGACCTCGAGGACCGAGGACTGGACCCGGTCCTTGGAGAAGGCGAACACCTGGTTGAACTCGGGGTTCGCCTTCTTCTCGAACCGCTGGGTCTTGCCCTTGTAGTTTCCGAGCTTGACCTCCACGTACGGGTCCACGCTGGCCGAGACGGGATTGGTCGGGAGGTCGCGGGCCTTGACCACGCGGACGTAGAGGTAGTATGTTTGCTCCACGAGGTCGTACGTGCTCGTGGGAGCCCTTTCGCTGCCGCTGAGCCACCCTCCGCCGCCCCCGCGGACCCCTCCGTGGGGCCACCGCTCGCCGAGCTGGGGTTTGGTGTCCTTGATCTTGTACTCGTCTTGGGATGCTTGTTGAGGGTTCATCTCTTTTTCTTTTTTTTTTAGGTTTTGCGAGAGTGTTAAGGTTGTTTAGGGGCTCTGATATCTCTCGATGTGAACTCACACAAAGCTAAATGCTTAGATTGGCTTTGTGAAGAAAGTGGTTTTATCATTTATGTATTCTAATTTTCTAACATCTGTTGTAAAGTTGTTCTAATGCTCTTATCGATCATGACAAATATTCTCTTTCTCGAGTTCTTTTTTTTTTTCAAAATGTCGCGCCGTTTTTCTCCTTTGATTTTTTTTTAGTTGCATGCATGATGTAATTCAAATAAAATTGCAAAGAGGAAAAGAAAGTTTTAAGGGAAAGAATAGAATCAATTGCTAATATGTTGAGTCGGGTGATACATATATATAATATAAAGATATAAATACAATTTTTTTTTCCTAAGATCGATTAACACTATCAAGGGAATATCACGAAACCGTCGATCATGGTCATAAAGATGGTTTGCTGCTTTATTCTCTTATCTTTATTCTTTTTCATCACAAACTTTGAGCTGTGGCCAACACTTTTCTTCACTATAATACATCAAAAGTGATTCCTTTGGAATTCGTTGGTTGCGTTCTCCAGAATTTTTACACGATTTAATAATAGTTTGTTTTTTCATTTATTTCTTATCTTTTACTATTTACTTCTTTTTTATTTCGTGAGGATAACTTCGAACTTATTTATTTGTGGAAAAATAGAATCATATTTAAGAAAACACTAAGACTGCGTTTGGTATGTTGAATCCGTGTGCAGAAAGCACGACGAAAATTAAGTAGCGCATCAGACAATGATACATTGCGCTTCAACCGTTGTACCTCTCCGCCTTTCATTTTCTTTTCCTAACTGAATTCCGCAAACCAAACGTAGTCTAAGTTTTCATTTTAATGACAATGTTGCCCGAAGTCCCCTCTTTTCCTAACCGGATTCCGAAAACCAAACGTAGCATAAGTCACAAGTGGCCGAACTCCAGATATCTTCGTAGGGATATTAAGAGTTTGATATCACTCGAACTACTCCTTGACTATCATGATGATGACACACGACAAAGGGAATAATCCCAATGAAAATCAGAATCGTTCCACAACCCATGATGATATTTGGAATCGCTTCTTTGTGGGAACTACATTTGCATTTAGAAAAACGTTGCTCAACGCCAATAAAATAATATTACAGAAAAGATTTCTTCGTAATAGCAAGTAGCACAAATGAAGAATCCAAAGCTGAGTGAGTTAGTCCTTACCTTATTAGCACAACTTTTTCGTCGATATCTGTTATTAACAGGATTCTTTCCACTGTAACCGGTCGAGCCCATCGACGATGGCCTTACGAAAGTGGCCGTTGTGAAAGAGGAACGAAGACACGTGGCCACCGTTGACCCATCGCACTTCAGAGCCGGGCCAAGCCCTTTGAAGCTCCAGCACCGAGTGCTTAGGTATATATCCATCGTCCTGATAATTATTATCATCAAGAAAAAGGCTCTGAGGTCAATAAGAAAAAGGCTTAACTATTTTTTTTCATACCCAACTTATCGAGTTGCAATTGAAGGGCACTAACTTTTAGAATTGAAGCAATTTAAGTACACAGTGCATCGAAAACCTAATTTTAGCAGAGACTTCGACACGTGACCAGCACATGCCAAATAACTTGGAGATAAATCCTACATGGCGCTGAAGATGCTTATTTGGGTATAAATCATCCGCAGTTTCAGGATACAAATGTCCCCAATGTATTCTTAAATTGCTTCAATTTTTAAAATTAGTGTCCTTAACTTGCAACCCCATAATGTGGTTGTCCTGAAAGTGTCACCCCTTAACAAACGGGGCGAGAAAAATAGGGTTAATTATTCTTTCAGTACAGTATATTTAGACGAGTGGCATTTTAAGACACTAAATCAGGATGTGACAATTTTAGGACAATACTTTTCGAGATTCAAGCAGTTTGAGGACATAAATTAAATGTTGCAATTCGAGACATCAAAGCTTCAAATTTAAATTACTTTTAGGACATTAAGTTTCAAAATTGAAGCAGTTTTAAGACAATAATTTATAAAAAAAATCAGGCGTTGATTGTCCTCAAATTGCTTCAATTTTAAAACTTATCTGCTAAAATTGCAACCCTCTAATTTAAGCGTTCCTATAGCGCCACCACCCTGAATATATGGGACCAAAAAAATAATTAAGCCAAAAAAATAGTTAGTCACCAACTTTCCACACAATGTAGGTTACTAGTAAGTACTTACAGTACAAGTTAGTCACCAACTTTCCACACAATGTAGGTTACTAGTAAGTACTTACAGTAGCTGCAACGAGGATAACGGCATTGGGATTCTTGGGTATAGGAAACCTCGTGACGTCAGTTAAGGAAAGCACGGTTCTCATCCTCTCCCTCACTTCTTCGAGGGTCATTGTTCCTACGTTCTCCAAGGCAAGGTCTTGTCTGAGAACTTCCCACGTGGCGATTGGAGTGGGATGTAATGCGCAGCATGTACTCCACCTACAATGCGTGCTATTTTTTCTTTTTGGATATATTGAATGTAGAGGAAATATTTTATTTTTTTTAATCCAAAAAAGGCGAAAGTTTGAGATTTTCTTACCCATGCTGAGGCCACACACGCCCATCTTCCCGAATCCCGCTTCGGAGTCTAACCAGTGGAGAAGGCTACGAGCCTCGTCGATGGTGACCCGTCCCAACAGGAGCAGATCGCTCACGCAGAGGAGTTTAGCTCCTCGCTGCAGCATGGGCCGTCTTCTTCCATAGAAAGGGCTGCAAAAGATTTTCTTGAGTTTAGAAAGAAAAAAGAATAAAAACTGCAAATGGGATGGGCTATTCATTTGCATTCGGAGCTTCAGTAACCTCTCAAGAACCATGGTTGCTATGTTCTCCTTTATCAAAGGGCCACCAAGACGCAGTCTCCGCTGAAATGAATGGTCACCTGTGCCTGAAAATATATAATAATGCATCAGAGAAGAAGGATAACTCATATCGCTTGGGAAAATTTACTAATAAAAACCAGCCCAGCAATACAAAGAATCTGTACTCATAGTCACAACGAAAAGAAAATCTGATTATGGCAGAGACAGAATTTCAAGATGAAGGCAGCAAGATTAAGCCCAATAGCTATAACACAGAGTATGTGTATATTTGATCACAATAAACTGTAATTTTTTTACCGGCAAGGTGAACAACGCAAGCCATCTTTTCAGGAGAAACGGATTTGGGGCAAAGGAAAGCAACCCTAGCATTGTGGCTCTCCGGTGGCAGAGCACCGATGAGCTGCTCGTCACAAGGTGTCCTGAAGACGCCTTCCCTTAGAACGGCGCTGCTCGATTCCCAAACTGTCTTCCAACTCGGCTGCACGGCCATCGGAGGCCAATTCTCGCCTTCAACTTGGGGAAACAATTTCTTTATCATTCTCTCCAGAAGATCGAGCTTTGTGCCGCCCCAACCTCTGGAGAAAAACGGTGGGCTTATCTTCGTTCTATGCAGCAATGCACCGTATACGTGATCTAGCACATAGTGCAGCGTGCCTAGATTTACGGCCACCATTGATGGATTGAAGATCGATATTTCTAGGTAAAGTACACAATTTCTGGTGCAGAAAAGGGGAAAAAATTGATCTCAGTTGATCAATTTAAGAGAAATCCACTTCAATGTTGACGACTTTGAATTCGCCCAAACCGAAAAACAGAAGTTCAAGCTTGTGCGCAATCTCCTACCGGCTTCTGAAGTCTCTCGTCGGTGTAATCTGGATCGAAATCGGCCGCAGATCTGTTAGAAAATAAAGGCACCAGGCTCAACGTTGTCTGCGTCAACAAACGAGAAGAAAAACGATTGACGGAGGCGAGAGAAGAACTCGGTGGTGGCGCCTTTTGCAGAATCTCTACGACACCTCTAAAAATCAGGCCGAGATTGTCGTTGTTGGATGTTTGGTGGAGAGCGAAGGAGAAACTGTGGGCGGAGAAAATGGTGTGACGCTGTGGGATATGTAGCCAGCTCAGTAAATGTATATATCCATACACAAAATAATGAAAGACATATACATTCTTATATATTCTTGGAATATGAATATACTTGAACGGTATTATAATATATATTTTTTTCGGTAAAAAACGGTGTTATAATTTAGTTGTACGGTAAAACCTCAACAAATTAATACTCTATAACTTAATAAACTCTCTGTAATAAAATCTTCTGGTCCCGACTTGACCGTTGTAAAAAAATTATAGATAATAAAATAATAATTTTTTGGAAAATTTCTTTAGAAATATTAGGCCCCATTAAAACTCTAAATTAATAGTTCATAAATATTACAAAATAATACGGTAATTTTATATGCATGGATGATTTTACGATGCCTTTTAGATGAGAAGACATGGTTGGGTATGAATTATTTATATCCATATTTATATTTATATAGTATATGTTTCATTCATCATGCATGAATATATTATATGACTATAATAATTATTTAAGTACAACGAATTTATGTAAACACATATGCATATAATGGTTAATTGTATAATGCATTCATATTATGCATGAATATATTAATTAGTTACAAAGAACTGGTCGGTGCATGAATATAATCAATGAAACATATATGAATTTATTTATTTTCAAAACGAATTTTCGATATATTAATATCTCTCTAAATTAATAAAATATCATGGTCTCAAGGTTATTAATTTATAAAGGTTTTACTATATATACATTTCTTATCTTTTATACATGGGCAATTATGTTTCAGGCCCATTTATACTTGGCTCTGTTATTAAAAAAAAAAAAGAAACTATAGGTTTTAAAGATTAATTTTGTCACAAGGGTAGACCACTTCGGACTTACCACTTGGAAGTCTAGGGTTCGAAACTCCTTTGAATACCAAATTTTTGTGAATTTGGAGGCAATATACACACACTCATGGACTAGTCTCACTGGTCAATCAGTGATTGTCTCGTAGCCGTTCAATGAAGTCCAAATACGATTATCGGATTGAGACAGAGTGTGGAAATTGATAAAATCAACAATGAGAAAACCTCCTAGAAATGACAAAAAAGGATTAACTTTGTGTATAAGTCATAACTAAAGAACTAAAACATAATCTTGTCTAACAAAAGTGTTATATGAAGAAATATCTTATGTCCTTTTTTCTATTACAAACTTACAATATATTGGTATTATTGAACAATGTGTGTCAATATAAGTTTATAGTTGTACAATAGAGTTTTCGAAAAAAAAAAATTTAAGATCGAAACTTTTCCCGTATATATTATTTTCATTCACACGGGCAAATAAGCTTTTCTCAGCGTTTAGGTAGTTTTTTTCTAATATTTCAACATAATTCCCTAACCTCTCAAATCCAGACAAGGCTACCATAATCAAATTATTTCAAATTAATCAAACCCACGACCCCCGTGGCTTGCCACCTTTTGTTGCATATTTAGTGTAATTGGGAATAAAACATATGTGAGTTAGGAGGTGCGTAGTGTATACTCGGAAATCATTTTATTTCGGAACTCAAAACCAAACGGGGTTCATAGGGCAGCGCCCTTAGCGGGTCTACAGGAAGCGCTCTAGAAGCGGTGCGCCTCAAAATCTCACCACCTGAAAGGGTGTGCATGTTCGAAAATGTTGTATTATTAACAAATGGACACCATCTTTAAAGAGCTATGGTCTATTCATGAGTAGACACTACAGGTCATAATTTGGGTTATATATAGCATACGAAACACTCAATACAACCACTTGGAATTTACATAAACACATCAGTTTCCTCTTACTTATAAAGAACGAAAATATTCTCTAGTCTCGAGACGAATTTGGTGTAACTCGAGAGAAAATGATCCAAACACGATTATAGAGTATATTCGGTCATGCAAATCAAAAGTATTATTTTCTCCAACACTTTTATACCTTGGGGCAAAATTTCAAATGTTCAAACGACGAGATAGTATTTAACATTTGTTCATGTAACTTTTGAACGTAATAATCATTTTTCTCCACTATAGACGTAGCTTAAAAGTAAAGCTTCTCGTTCATTAAAGTCATCACGTACTCAGTGCAGTCTCACGAGTTCCTTTCGGCTTTTTATTTTTTACAGTTTTTGCTTTATTTTAAACCATGTTAGCAACTTCGGTAACTCAGCTACTTATTTAAACAATTCATTCAACACTAGTTATATTAACTTAAATGTTGACATATCCAATATTGCCTACAAAGCCGTCCAAAATCACTATTAACAATGTGGAAACTTCTATAATTTCAAGATCATTTCACACAACACACACACACAAAGAAATCAATGGCAGCTCGTGCTTTCTCCATGAAACCACTAGCTTCTTCCTCGTCATCTTCCGTGAAAACCTTCATATTATCACAAGCATCCAAAGCAAAATCACGTCTTCTATGGTTTCTCAGAGACGTGCATTTCAAATTCAAGCACATGAAGAGGAGAAAGAAGAAGAAGAAAACCCTATTTTTCGGGTCCTCTTTTAGGCTGCATTACAACTGGTGTTCTCCTTCGCACGTCAATCTCCTGAGCCACGAGAGTTACTACAACTACTGTGACCCAAGCTGGGATTATGTGGTCGATGCTCCTCCTCCTCCGGCGCTGGTGGCTCCGCCGCCGCCGCCGCCTGATGTGGATTATGCTGTGCAAGAAGAGCCCGATGAGCTTGTGAGATACTTGGAGTGGCTCGATGAGGAGAAGAAGGGTAGTTATTTGGGGAATTTAAATCGTCTTGTTAATAATGAGGAGATCGACAAACTCGCCGATGCGTTCATTGCCAGCTGTTACGACAGGTTCAGGTTGGAAAAAGAGGATTCGTGTAGAAGGTTTCAAGAAATGATGGCTCGAAGCTTATGAATTGATTAATTATATATAAGATTATTAATCATTATAACACTGTCTAATGTTATTTTATGTAATATGTTAAGGCATCGTGAGCTTGTTAATTATCATATTTCCTGGGAGTGTGTGTGTCTTGATTTTGCTGTGTTTTCAGCCGAGGTTGAGCTTTTCAGTTAATCATTGGAGAAAAGAAAGTTGTGTAATAAAATTGGCTTCGAAATTCCGGTCCAACAAAGAGTTCTAATAGGTGGCCGAGTGATTAGAGGGTGGTTAACATTTTTGAGGCAAAAGACGAAAATGCCCCTGAATTTAATACGTAAATTAGAGAAGAAAAAATAGTAAAAATACAGAACACCAGCTATTTAGGGCTCCTCTTTATCATCACCGAAATCAGCCTCAGCTATTGCAGCTGAGGTTACAGACAAGCTAGCAACTTCAAACTTTTGTCAGCCCTACGTTCAACAGACGAAACCATAAATCGCTTTTGTTTCTGTATTTTATTTTTATTAGTTTTTTTCTTTTCTAATATATGTAATAAATTCGAGGGCATTTCGGTCTTTTATCAAAATGCTCCTGCAACTGAAAATCCCAATTCCGTTCTTTCAAGAAGACATATGTGCTTATATTTCGCAATACTTCACGGTTAACAATCGAAATCGAAAATAACTTTGGACACCAGCCGCAAAAGTCTTAAACACCAGCTAACCAATCGAAATTCAAAAAAAAAAAAAGATTAAGCTGCTTAATTGAAAACTTCAAGTTCTAGGCGTAGCAGTTAAGCCCAATGTAGCTAACAAAGTTTTTCATCGAGCCCACCCAACTTAAATGTGGGCCCAACCCAATTTAATTTTGGGCCCAATTGACGTTCTCAAGAGAGTCAAGGAGAATCTATCAGTCCACGTAAAAATTGAAAGCTGTAATTAACGCGTACTCCGACCTTACATTACACCGCTGCATCATCCTCTCTAATATATTTCTTTACATCCAAACACGCCTCTGCCACGTCATCAATCTCCCCAATGGGCCCAACCTCCTTCGTCTTCAGCATTGCCGCTAACGGTGGTTCGATTCCAATTTTATGCATCACCAGATGAGGAAACCGGTACCTGTTGCCCTTTCCGAAAGTCCAACCACCACCGCATGTCGCGGTGGTGGTTTCGGCTCTCCTCCGCCGCGACACCGCCGTATCCTCTGCCTGCGCCGGAGACCTGACTCCCCACCGGAAGTTCACCACGGCCAAATCCCTCACGGAAACCGCAGTCACGGCGCCCAGCTCCGTCCCCTTCGTCGGCCTGTTAAAACTCAGCACCGGACTGAACCCGTTGGCAACGTCGAAAACCCCATCGTGCCTCTGCAGTCGAGCCTCTCCGCCGACGGAGACGTTGACTTTCTTCGGGAACCGAGTCGACGAGTACAGCTTGTTCAGAAAGAATTCCCCCAGATCGGGCTTGAATCGAATTAGGAAACTAGGGTTTTCGGTGCCGATTGCGTTCAATTCGGCGCTCACGACCAGTGGGCTCTTCTTCGGAGATCCCAATCGGCCGGTGCCGGCTTTGAAGACGAGGGAGAATGGTCGATCGGAATCTTTCGGACGGTAGGAAAATTTTAGCGACGGACCGGAATCGAAGGACGTGGAGAGGCTCAGAGCGAGGTCCCTCGATTCGCCGGCGGCGATCGCCGATTGGAGTGGGAAGCTGAGGATGGTGAGTGGGAGTTTTGCTCGTACGAGAGGGCTCTGCTCTTCGTCTCTGAACTTGATTGAAACCTTCATCGTTGGTTCAGATCAAATCTGGACTCGGAGTCTTCTGTATCTCTGTGAGATTTGGAAGAAAGAATACTTCTATTAAAAAAAAAAATTGATAAAGAAATACAAGAATGATAATAAGAAAAGAGCCTCAACGGTCATTATACAACTTGGCAAGAACAAACTATATTAATAGAAAAAAGAATATGGGAATCTCATCTCTTCAACTTTGCTAGAGCATTTTGAATATCAAAATCTCGAAAAACAGAGCTGTCAACTCCAACTCCTATAAGCATTAAGACTAGTGGAGCAGCCTTCACTTTTTTGGGAATTTTTACGAAACTACCATTTTGAACAAACAAGGTTTGAAATAGATTCATAGTGCATAAAGAACATTTAGATCATTACTACATTTTTTTTCCCACGGATACTGAGTTATATAATAACGGGTACAATGTTGTTGAGTGTCAGTTATATAGTTGAAATCCACCGCAACAAAGTGAATTCTATTGCCACAGTAGGTTCTCGATAATATGACGGTTACTCAGACTGTAAAATAATAAAAATATACCGAAAATTAAGGTTAATGACTAAAAAATCATCAACGGGGTTATTTTTTAAAATATTTTTGGTCATAGGCTCTTTTAGAGAAAAACACATGATTAAACCTTTTTTTCTTTAAATTTGCTAAAACTTACCATTACTATAATTCACATATTCCGTCTAATCATCAAACGAATTATTCGTGAATCTTACTGTCTCGGAACAACTCGGGCTATCTACGAAGCTAATTATTCTATTCCATGTGGCATGCATTAAGCAACACAACAGTTGTGTCTAAACCAATTATCAAAAGAATTCTAAGAAATCTCCTCAACCACCGGACTAATTATTGATTTATTCTTCTATACTCATTTGAGTAGCAATCCAACTCCATTGGTTTTTTGAAAATCGTAAAAAAAATTGAATTTTCAACGACGTGTCGAAAATCTGATGAGTTGGGTCACTGATCCACGTGGATAGAGTCTAAAAATCCTAATTCTCCTATGTTTTACTTTCATTCCTGTCATAGTTAACCTAATAAATGCCATGGCAATGTTAGATTTCGGTAGGGAAAGGCTGGTGATTGAATGACAGATATGCCCCCAAGTCAGCATTGGGCCTTTATCTTGTGCTGGGATTGCAGGCCTACGTCCGGCCCATTAGAAGCCCATATACCGCTAAATCCCCAACAAGTAAAACGCTACCGTATTATGGAGCGACTATGACATATAATATATATGACTCTCGGAAGTTGCTGAGGCTGACAGCGATATGTGTAGAAGAATCTTCATTGCTTGGCTACGACTTATAACTTGGCCGCGAACTTGAGATATGCCGGAGACTTGAATTAGGGTTTAACCTATCGAATCTTGGTTTCCTTCTCTTGTACTCTTTTAGCTTCTTTCTATCACGCTTATTCGCCGTTATTTCAATTACTCGAGTGGATTTTGGATCCCTAATCGGACGGAAGACCTCAATTTTCGAAGATGGATACTCGCAAGAGAGTTGGCGGTGAGTTTACGAACGGCGCCTTCAAGAGAAATAAAACAGGTACGATATTTTAAGACCCATGATTTGGTTCATGCCGCAGCATTTCGTGCAAGATTAGCATCTAAATTTTGTTCCCTGCTTTGTAGATATTGATTTTTCATTATGTGTTTTTGGTTCTTATTCAGCTGGAATATGAATCGTAAGATAGGGGGAGGTTTCAATTGAATAAGAAATGCTGGAAAATTTTGAGTTTTGGTTTAGATTTTCATCGGCTATAACAACATATTAAGATGTGAAATTGATTAAGCTTTAAAATCATCCAATTTCTACAGGAAGTGCATATAACAAACAAAAAGCACATCTTTATGGTTCTTCAACTAAAAAATGCTTTTTTGTGTCATAATATTTTTGTTGATACTCGTATGCAAGCATGTAATTCATTTTTACGGGGTGCGTATGAGCTGCATTTTTTTATGCTTTTCGTTTGTTTAAGTAGCCATCTTTGAGATACACCTTAAAATAATGATACTAAAGCTAAATAATAAAAGCTTATATTGAGAAGAATGTAATTAATGTTTTTTAACAGAAATGGACACCTTATCAAGTGGTATAGGAAGCAAATCGAAGCCATGCACGAAGTTTTTCAGGTTAAAATCTTACCTACATAATTTAAAGCTATAAAAGTTAAATGCCCGCCAAAATGCGTTGCTGTTAATTTCAAGTAAAGTGTCCTTTAGAGATTGTCTTTGATACTGATTGGTGGGCCGGCTTACCATGTCGCAACAGGGCAAAGTAGATACTGCAAAAAGTTCCGCAGTTTTTATTATATTGTCGGATGCTGATGTGTATTGCAGTTATCGATGGTCAGGCTCAGACGATAAAATGAATCAATAGCTTTACCATTTTAACTTATTTTGTACTAAGATGATGCATATTCTTACCTTTGTTTATCCTTAAGGAGAACCTTTAAAGCAATGAGATTTCTAAGGGCACACCTGAATGTCTTTTTTGTAACTATTAAATTACTGCTGAAGGAAGTACTCTGCATAATATGTTACCAACATATTTTGTCTATATCTATTATACTATGGTATGGTTCACATGGATAGCAAAAAAAGAAAGGAAAAGAGGCATCCGTTACATTCCGAAAAAAATTGGTTCATAATCATTTGACTAAACATTCACATGCTGCTCCTGTCCTGATTATCCTCTGTAAGCTTAGTGAAATGTCAGAGAGAGGAGATGATGACATAAATGATAAAATTCAGTTGGGTTGTACAGATAAAGTTTGGATATGTACCAAAAGATATCTAGTGTCTTTTCGTTATGTGCTTCTGAAAATTTCTATACTTGCATCTCTGTTTCCTTTTCTCACTATGCCATCTTTAGAGCCTCCAGAGACTGTCATTGTTTAGTCAATAGGTGTGCTCAGTAATTGTCTTGCATAACAAGTCGATCCATACCCAATTAGCTCTACGTTCAAAATCCCGAGTATTTTTTTGTAAGGTGTGCTCGGTAATTGTTGTTCCTTTCCTGTCTTTTTATTACAGCATGGTGGGTTGCCCATTCGGCGAAAACTGCCACTTCCTCCACTTTGTCCCCGGAGGCTACAAAGCCGTTGCCCAGATGCTGAACATAAGCAGCCCATCACCCACCTCCAAGCCCGCAGCATCAGCCACCGGCCCGAATCACCACAACGGTCCCTCCTCAGCAGCCACCTTCAAAACCAAGCTGTGCTCCAACTACAAAACCCCCGAGGGCTGCAAATACGGAGACAAGTGCCGCTTTGCCCACGGTGAATGGGAACTAGGCAAGCCCGTTGCACCTCATCAAGAGGACCACCATTATAACACTGCTGCGGCCCGTTTTCCCTCTAGGGCCGAGCCACCACTGGCTCCTCCTGTTGCCTCCTCTTTTGGGACATCAGCAACCACCAAGATCAGCATCGATGCTTCCCTTGCCGGAGCCATCATAGGCAAAGGAGGCATGAACTCGAAGCAGATCGCGAGGCAAACGGGGGTCAGGTTCTCGATTCGTGACCACGAGATTGACCCAAGCCTCAAGAACGTCGAGCTCGAGGGCTCGTTCGAGCAGATTCAGCAGGCTAGTGCCTTGGTGAGGGAACTGATTGTCAGTATTAATAGCGGTGGAGGGACGGGGAAAATGGTTGGCTCGGGCGGCGGTGGCGGCGGGGCTAGCAACTTCAAGACGAGGCTCTGCGAGAACTTCTCCAAGGGTTCATGCACTTTCGGAGATAGGTGCCACTTTGCTCACGGGATGCACGAACTGAGGAAAACAGGTATGTGACTTATTGTAACCTTTAGTTTCTTTTTATGGTCTGCTTTGGTTGGCTCTAGATTTGACTTTTGCTTCTGGTGTTAGAGTTGGTTATGTGTATTAGCTTCGTTTAGACTCGTGAGTTTAGTTTCGATTTCTTGTTGAACCCTGTGAATTGTTGAGATTTTTTCCAGTTTCATTAAAATCACTTGACAATTGGTAGAAGTGCTAAAGTACAATTTTTTTTTACCCGAATCGTATATATAATGAACGTGTGAGCGATCGATCTACCGAAAGACAGTTTTTTTTTTCAGCTTACATATTCCGTTATCGGTTCGACAATGGGTAGTGGTCCCGGGTCCAATCTTGTAAGAACTTCAGCTACTCCAGCACTATCCCTAATGATCTGCAAATATCAAGAAGGGTTAGTTACATTTTTAGTCCTGTAATTCAAGGGGCGTGTCGGACAAATAATTTAGGGGATATCATTATACGAACAATAACTTCCAAAATTAAGCAATTTCGATATGTTGGAACTCTAGCTTCTGTGCCAAAATTGCTTAATTTTGTAGTTACCGTCCATATAATGACATCCCAAAATTCACTGAAACCCCATGTTATATGTCAGAACCCTAAAATTTGGGGCAAAATCTAGGATGCGGCATATATTGTCCTAAAATTACTTAATTTTGAAAATTATTGTCATTATAACGCCACACCCGCTAAATCATAAGAGGAAAGTACTTGAACTTACCAAGATCTCATCATCGAGGTAAGATATCATAAACATCCTCTCGAAAGTCCCTGCTAAGGCAACGAAAACCCGAGGATCACAACAAAAAGGAGAAGAAAAAATACTCTTCATTTCTTAAAAAAAAAATTCTTACCAAGAGGAACCTTGAATCCACTAGACACGGCATCCCTAATGGGGACAGGAAGCTGCTGCAGTGCATTCGCTGCCTGATTAAAGGCACCCTTGAGCTGCACGGGCACAGATCCTTCGTCGATCTTCGGAGACTCAAATAAGCCCTCGACATATTCCTCCTTCATTCGAAGCGGGCCCTCCACCGATAGCTTCGTGGAGACTCTAATGTTGCTTTCGATCTGTGCCCAGCGGAAGCAGATAAACTTCAATATTTCTTTCACCAAAAAATTCGGTACAATGAATCGTGTATTTGAACGGAATCACATGATTTAAAATGAGATTTTTACATTTTCGGTCCCCGATGTTGGCCTATGGGCATTTTTTGTCCCCCATTTTCTCGAGTTACAGCCTCAGTCCTCAATATTACCGGTTTTGGGCGTTTTTGGTCCCTCAGTTAACTTAATCGTATGTTTGGAGGGAATTTCACACGTTACACGCACCTGGTTTCATTTTAATGGATTAAGTTCCAAACATAATCGATTAAAATGAAACCAGGTGCGTGTAACGTGTGAAATTCCCTCCAAACATACGATTAAGTTAACTGAGGGACCAAAAACGCCCAAAACCGATAACATTGGGGATTGAAACTGTAACTCGGGAAAATGGGGGACCAAAAACGCCCGTAGGTCAAACATCGGGGACCAAAAATGTAAAAATCCCATTTTAATTTACGAATTTCAAATCGAAATCCGGATATCCAAACAGAGCCATAAAGGGGTTCGAATGGATTTCGAGGCTCAGGAAGCAACTGATGTCTTTCTTACCGAGTTTAATAGCTTCAAACTCGCTTGGACATTCACGTACCCGTCTTTGATCACCACGTCAAGTTTCGATAAGCTAGCCAACTCCGGAGGAAACCTCCTGCAAAAGTTTGAATGTGACAGGTAAGTTCATTACAATTAGAACCCCAGCAAAGAGGTAATAAAAGAGGCCTTAAGGAACCGACTCGAATAGGAACCGAGCTGCGAAGAGCCCCGGGCTTCCGGATCCGAACCATTCGAAGTTCCATTTTCCCTCTAGAAAAGGAGACCTGGGTCGAATTCGAAAGGAAAGATTCAGTAGCCTCGAAGTGATTATAAACTTGATAAACACGTGGGGGAAATGTAGTAACATGTTGTTTACGTTGTGGGACGAGGAGTTGGATTCAATCGCTCGAGGCCGACGATTCTTTCATTCACGTCGATGTTCTGTATGTCTGTTGTTTTCCCGGTGACCAGTGCTTCGAATCCGCCGGCATCTTTGAACTGGGAAAAGAGAGAAGAAAGGTTATTTGGATCAATCAATAGTGAGTGGCAAAGAAGATTATTAGTCAAAAGATTGTCTTTGTTCAGACAAGTCTAGAATAATTCTATCCGGAACAAGACCCAAAAAATGGTCCTCAATGTTTACGCGAAAGACCAGTTTCGTCCATGATAATGTCGATTTTGGACCGATTTGATCATTTAGTCATGATTGATTTCAATTTTAACGAGAATCTCGTATGTGCCCCACGCGTGGTCTCCTAAAACTCAACTAAATCGTGTTTGGATCGATAAATTGAAAGGACTACTGAAATCAGGGCACGAATCTGAAAATTTCTACTCCAAAATTCACACGAGCTTTAGTGTTTGCGGTTTAATTTCGTGCGATAATCTCAGCAACCCTTTCAATCGATCGATTCAGACATAATTTAGTGAGTTCTTAGGAGATCACGCGCGTGGCATGTGCGAGATTCCCGTTAATCGTGACGAAAGGACCAAAGTAGTGCAAAATACACGCGAACTATCATGAACCAAATTAATCCACGTTATAAACATTGCAGACCATTTTGGGTTTTCTCCTATTCTATATCCTCCCTAACATGAGAACCAACTGAAGAAGCCATATCATTAATATCCAGAAAGAAAAAAAGAAAGAAAAAAAGACCTATTATCATTATATCCTCGGAGACAACAAAATAGGCGTCAATCGGCAGTAATTAACAAAAAGGGGATAAATCTCACAGCTAAAAGCAGGGATTCCTTAGCCGACAACCTCTCCATCTCTTTGGCGTAAGCAGACGAAGCTCCTTGAAACGTTTGTTGAACCATAGCTCTGCATTGTCTTCTAATTTTGATTTTCCTTTTCCCATTTCTACACAAACCCCCAATTTTGCTTCCGATGACTTCGTAGGACAACGCGGGAGGAGCCAAGCGCGGCGAGGGTGGTGCGGGGATGTAATAATGGACCTTGGAGGAGACCGGTAACCCGTGAATTGGAGTTGAATTCGCCATCGAAGAGATGGGTAAGAAAGAAAGAAACTTTCTGACGCGAAGTATGAGAACTTTGCTTGATAAAGATCTTTTTCTTGGGTCCGTCTGTGTTATAAAGAGTTGCTAGAGAAAAATGTCGTTGGACTGTTAGGTTCGCGTTTGGTTAAAGAGTGAAAAAAAAAAACTATTCAATAAAAAAATTCAATTTCAAATTCATGGTAATTGTCGCGGTAATTCTCTTTCAAACTCGTTATCAAATTCCAAAAAATATTCTTCCCAATTTTGTAACTTCTCAATTTATCTATATATTTTAGAAATTTATAAATTAGACCGTAGTATTATTTCAAATTCGATTGAGATAATAAATATATGGTGTTAGTTTTGTGGCGTCTGATTTGTTTTCTTTTTACCGTATTGGTGTGTTATTTTCCACGGTTTATTATTTTAAATTTGATTGAGAAAATATTTTATGTCCGCTGAGACCTCGGTATTATTTTAAATTCGATGAGAAAATATTTAATAAATATACGCTGTTTGTTTCGTGGTGTATGGTGTATTCTTTTATTTTTCGTACTTAGTGTGTTATTTTCCATGGTTTATTATGTATTTTGATTTGTAGTGTAGTACTTATGTTAGGTATTGTTATTTCATATTAATATTTTTGGCACACTTTATATGCGTGCTTCTAATTTTAATTATTATATTTAAATACTTAAAAGGAATTAATTTCTAGGATGTAATTGGAATAAATAAAAAATGAAGGCTAATTAAATTGGTAAATTTATTGTGAGGATATAATTGTAAAGGGATAAAAATGTCACCACAAATTCCATATCAATTATCACCTTTTAACCCATACTCGCCAGTTATATATAGTATAGATGATTCTAATATTAATATTTTGTTATATTTGATGATAAGTAAGTATCCAAAAATTTTCTCCATACTTTTATTTATTTTTAATTTTTGCTTTTGGATCCTTTACTCATTCAAAAATCAAACATCAAATCCATTTTTTTCAGTTCAAACGCAACCTTGATATTTTTAAGTAGGAGAAAGAATGTATAAAATTCATTTTGTTGTACTCGGGTCTATCATTTCCTACCTACTTGAATAGCAATTTAAATTTTCGATAACGTGTTAGAAAATTTAACGAGTTAAGTTGGTGTTCTAAAGTGAATATGGTATAATAAATCATTGTATTGTATTAGATTGGAGCATGGACGGCTCATCGTAATGAAGGGCCTAAAGCGAACACTAAAACGAGACCTTTTTTACGTGGCGATCTAGCACAATTTTCCTCTTTTATTCGGGTTTGAGACCAGCAACTTTAACAGTTTATAGAATGCGGAGGTAAAAAAAAAAAAAAAGGAATTTTTTTTTTGTTTTAGTGGATTTTTTCAAAACAAAAAACCAAAACATTTTTTACATGAATTTTTTTTCTAACTTTATTTGATGCAAACTCTAAATTTTCATAATTAATCTTTTCTGTCAATTCATGATAAAATGGCTAATTTATATCATCTTTATTGAGATCTTGTGAATCTTAAATAGTTTTTTTTTTTATAATTTTAATTTGAAAAAACATCTTTCTGCGGAATCAACAATCACGGGGATCATCAACATAATCTTATATCATAGAGTCTAGCTATCGGATTAGGTAAAATTTAGGATTTTTTTTTAATTTTATGACCTTTTTTACTAAATATGTTTTATGAATTAATATTATTACTAAATTGGTGGTCTCAAGATATTGAGCATTTTAACTAATTAAATTTTATTTATATCATAACATTACTAACTTGAGGGAATTGAGGGCCTCAAGAGATTCAATTTTTTTAACTAACTAAATTTTATTTATACGCCAATATTACTAAATTGAGGGCTGATTTCTTAACAAATTAAATAAGTGATAATATATATATATATATATATATATATATTAGTCTTATTAAATTTTGGGACCCTAAAAACTCGGGACCTAAAGTAATAACTTTACCAGCTTTACTTGTTTTACCCAAAAAATGGCCCTGGATTGAGTGTGGTGTTCCATCGGAGAGAAGCATAAGAGTGGGCAAGCCTCGTACTTTCTCGCCTTTACTTCACAGTCACACTGATGGCTAAGCTAAATTATCGGATTGATTTTTTTTTCTTTCTTCAACTATGGCATGAATTGTTCTGCCAGAGCAGTCCTTGTAATGCCAAATGAACATTTAGTAATGTTCCAATATTACCCCTCACAATTATTTCTGCGTCACAAAATATAAAATCAAATGGATGGGGAAAAAACAAATATAAAATCAATAATCCACACACCACGCTTATAATTTGCTGACCATTCGTCTCGACAAACCTCACCTCACCACCTACCTCAAAAAATTATTAATTAATTACCATAACTCCAAATTTAATGAGAATTCGAAATTTCAAAAAAAAAAACGTGTGGGGACCACACCACAAGATCAAATCGAATAGACGGCTGAGATTTATCCAAAATTACTACGTTTATTTTTCAGCTGACATTCACCTGAGCCTCACCTTTCTATTTCTACTCTCTGGGGTAAGGGCTTCGAAGAGGAAACGAGAGAGAGTGAGAGGACAGAAAACCTACTTTATCAACGAAGCCTCAGAGGTATAATTCATATTTAGCTTAAACGAAGGCGGTGTTTTAGATTTCTTTCTTTCTTTTTTTTTTTTTTTTATGGTGGAGCTACACGAGTCGTTGTGTGTGTTTTGATGAAATTATCGTCTTCTGCTGTGAGTGCTTTGCATCGCTTTCGTATTCTCTTGATCTGTGGAAATTGTTACTTTTGTTCTGCTGTATTGTGGTAGATCTGAATGATTATGCTTTTCATGAAGGGTTTGTAGATCTGGAAATGAGGATTTTTTGTAAAGACTAGTTTTTGTATAATAGTAGCGACTATTGATGACGTGATGAAGCTTCCGATTTCCAAAAGCTGGGAAAATTGATGAGTGTGTTGTGATGAATGATCGGTTTTGTGAAATTCAGCACTGTCTTTTATTTCCGTCCCTTTTGACTGCTAAATCTTCGTAAGTATTTGATTATATTTGAAGTCCAATTTAGATCTTCAGACCAGTGGCACTATCAGTGAGCTAATCATGTCAGAAAAGCTTCCCCTTTGAAGTGTTTCGTCGTCTTGGTTTATTGTTACTTACTAGATCAATTCTATCCTAATTTCATATGGGCTCTTCAACTGTCATTGTCTAGTTTTTAGTAGTTCCATAAAGTGACCATCGTGTCTTGATGGTACCCTGTAAATCAAATCTTAGGATGGTTTGTGTATTTAATATCAAGAACAGATAATAGCTACATGTAATTGCAGCTAAGTTGGTGATTTGTTTGTCTACAGATCACTTTAAGACATGGCAGATGCGGAGGATATTCAACCCCTTGTCTGCGACAATGGAACCGGAATGGTCAAGGTAATTTGAAGTTTCCAACTGATGATAGCTAGCTCCAATGATACTATTACCAGTCTTTGTCGATTTAATGTTTTTTTTTTGGTTCGTCGAAACTATAATTTTATTGCTCAATCTAATTTTTCGCGAATTATAACTCTTCCTTGCTTTTCAGGCTGGTTTCGCCGGTGACGATGCGCCCAGAGCAGTCTTTCCCAGTATCGTGGGTCGCCCCCGTCACACCGGTGTAATGGTGGGCATGGGCCAAAAGGATGCCTACGTTGGTGACGAGGCCCAATCCAAGAGAGGTATTTTAACCTTAAAGTACCCAATTGAGCACGGAATCGTCAGCAACTGGGATGATATGGAGAAGATTTGGCACCACACTTTCTACAATGAACTCCGAGTGGCCCCTGAAGAGCACCCGATTCTCCTGACGGAGGCTCCTCTCAATCCCAAGGCTAACCGCGAAAAAATGACCCAAATCATGTTCGAAACCTTCAATGCCCCTGCTATGTATGTTGCTATTCAGGCCGTTCTCTCCCTCTATGCCAGTGGGCGTACTACTGGTATGCAAATAATTAGCCCATTATTTATTAAGAGTTAGATTGTGTTTGGAACGAAGAAAGTAGTTTGGAAAAGATCTCGGAGTGAATGATTTTCATTAATTTTTCATTCATTTTCCTCACCATTTGGTGAAGAAATGAGTTTTCCTTAGTTTTAAGTGTAAACTTAAGCTGGATTTTCTTTTCTTTTATTTTCCTTATCTATTTCTTCAACCAACTAAACATAAAAACTAGTTTTCCTTTTCCATTTCATTTTCCTTTCCCTTCTAATTTCCACAAACCAAACACAGCCTTAAGGATATTTCGTACCTACCCACTCGGGTTATACCCAAGTCCATTTGAAATTTGACATTTGGCATTCTTACACGCTGTCCTATCCATGTTGGCACACCAACTACGCGTGTTCCGCTACATGCATTGCCACATGTTAAAATATGATAGGACTTGGGTATAACCCAACTGGGTATAAGTCTTCTCACACGCTGCTCGTGTTACATTTTTCGTTCTCCTTTTCTCAATCTTTACCTTGTTGGGTAGGTATTGTCCTTGACTCTGGAGACGGTGTGAGCCACACGGTCCCCATCTACGAAGGCTACGCTCTCCCGCACGCTATCCTCCGTCTCGATCTCGCTGGCCGCGATCTCACGGACCACCTCATGAAGATCCTCACCGAGAGAGGCTACTCGTTCACCACAACCGCGGAACGGGAAATCGTGAGGGACATCAAAGAAAAATTAGCCTACATTGCTCTCGATTACGAGCAAGAGCTCGAAACTGCAAAGTCGAGCTCTTCGGTGGAGAAGAACTACGAATTGCCAGATGGGCAAGTGATCACCATCGGTGCTGAGAGATTCAGATGCCCTGAGGTCTTGTTTCAACCTTCGATGATTGGCATGGAAGCTGCGGGCATCCACGAGACCACCTACAACTCGATCATGAAGTGTGATGTTGATATTAGGAAGGATTTGTATGGGAATATTGTGCTTAGTGGAGGGTCCACGATGTTCCCGGGTATTGCTGATAGGATGAGCAAGGAGATCACTGCTTTGGCTCCAAGCAGCATGAAGATTAAGGTCGTGGCTCCACCCGAGAGGAAGTACAGTGTTTGGATTGGAGGCTCCATTTTGGCTTCCCTTAGCACATTCCAACAGGTACCTAACTTTTACTCATTTAGGCTGTGTTTGGTTTGCGAAAAATGAAAACGGATTAGGAAAAGAAAAGAAAAGAAAAGAAAATCTAGTTAAGTTTATACTTAAAACTAGGGAAAACTCATTTCTTCACGAGATGTTGAGGAAAATGGAAGAAAACTTATGAAAATCACTTTCTCTCCGATTTTCTTTTCCACACTACTTTCTTCGTTCCAAACACGGCCTTAATGGTTTTCTAGATGAATATTTCATTGCAAGAGAAGGAAACGAAAAATAGACTAATGTATTTGCCCTTTGCTTTGTCACTGATCCTTGTGTTTGTTTTCCTTTTTTTTTTTTCCGTCTCAGATGTGGATAGCAAAGGCGGAGTACGACGAATCTGGACCGTCCATCGTTCACAGGAAATGCTTTTAAGGAAAGGAATTCTCGAGCTGAGAATGTTGTAAGAGGTTTGGTTTGTCTGTTTGGTGATTGCAGATGCTGGCTTTGATTTTTTTCTTTTTTCTCGTTGAGTCTGTCTCCTTCTATCTGCCTTTTAGCTTTGGACATCAAACGTGGAAAAGCTTATCATATCCTCCTGCCAAAGTATTTGATTTATCCAGTTTGTATGATTACGTATTACGATGGTGTGGTTTTTGAATGAACATCTGGATTATTTTTTTTGGTTAAAAAAAAGGTCATTTTTATTATTTCTTGCAAAACGCATGTGATCAACGGTCTATTCTTTCCTATCCACGTGGAATTAAGGATGATTGGATGCTGCTTAAGGGAAGATGTGGTCAAAAATTAAAGATGTTATCAGCCTTTTTATCATTCATTGACCCTGTTATTTATCTCTATATTTAATTATTTGTATCTGTTTAGTTTTATAACCAAACCTCAGAATCATGTTCTAAGTAGAGTCACAAAAGTAACCCGGAGTGAATTTAGCATCATGAACGGAGATAGTCACATGTACGTAAACGAGCCGAGCCCTAACATGGTCCACCTCGAGTTCGGCTCGATTAAGTGTTATTGGGCCCGAGTTCAGCTCGATTAAGTGTTATTGGGCCCGAGCTCGGCTCGAGCTCGATCGAGTTTGATAAATTTCAGCTTTGAGCTCGACTCAGTTAAAAACAATAAAGCTCGGCTCGATAAGCTTAGTGGAATTTGAGGTATTTGAGCTCAAATTCGGGCTCGAGCTCGAGTTTAGTATATATTATTAAATAAAAATACTTATTTAATATATATATATATATAATGTTTAATATATTAATAATAAAATTTTAGGCTCGATAAGGGCTCGACCAGCCACGAGCCTATATGTGATAGGCTCGAAGCTCGGTTCGATTGTTAACAAGCCAGCTCGAGCTCGGCTCGAGCTCGATTTTGACCGAACTCGAATCAAGCTTTGACCGAGCGGCTCGGCTCGTTTTCACCCCTAGTCACATGGTCTTTTTGGGTATCATTTTTCTTCATTAACATCCAAAAACCCCATTAATTTAACTGATTAATAGATCCAGTTTTTTCATATTGCTTCTGATCAGAGACCAGACCAATAAGCCCATTTAGTCTAGGCCTAACCCAATTAAATGGGCCTAAATGCGGCCCAAAGATTGTATCCTCGCGTAATGATTGAGAATAATCGGACGTGCCACGTCAAGGCAAGCACGTATGGGGGAATCATTTGTTAGTTTTAACGGTTGGAATGCGTCGGAAGCGACTTTCCCGCTAATACAAAACCAGAGCAAGACAGCCTTGTACATTTTTGCACACAGATAGCGATTGAAAAAGAAGATACTAAAAAAATAAATAAATAAATAACATGTAGATTAAAAACATACATATTATATCCCTTCTTTCTCCCTTTTGATTAATCAAAGGTTCATCTCTCCCTTTGCTGTGTGTTCTTGATTCGTTTCTAGGAATATATATAATCGCACAGATTCACCGTGATAAAAAAAGAAGCATCCGAGATAGAATCGAGATTATATATTTTTCGACAAAATTAATAAATAAAGATAATGTCGTGCTGCGGAGGTGCACAAGAAGAAGATTTCGGCGGCCCTCCGGCAAATCAATTCACCGCCCCGGCTAAACAAGGCAACGCCTACAATGGAGGTGGTGACGATTCATTTTTTATGTTATTTTTTTCTCTTTCTTTTTTTTTTTTTAAATTGAATCTTTGGAATCAAAAAATAATAATAATAATCAAGAAATCAATCAATTGCAGGGAGCGAAAGAGGAGAGCCGAGGTCTTCCGCTGCGAGAAGCGGAGCACCCAACAAAGTGCTGCCCATTGAGATCCCCGCGCTGACAATGGCGGAGCTCAATAGGCTGACCGGGAATTTCGGGCAGAAGGCTCTCATAGGCGAAGGCTCTTACGGCCGCGTTTTCTTGGCCAAGCTCAGCAATGGCAAACAATCCGCCATCAAAGTGCTCGACACGAGCTCGTCTCCCGAGCCCGATGCCGACTTCACGGCTCAGGTGTGTGCACCGATCTCTATCTATGCTATGAGAACAAAAGATCAAAGAAACACTTAATGTTATAAGTATTTCTTGTTCTCTTTTTGGTGCAAAAAGGATCAATTTTTTTTTTTTTTTTTAGAAATTCAAAACGGTTCCCAATGTTTACCAATTTAATCATAGACCTTTCGTGTGAACCGATTTAGTCATGTGATGTTGTCGATTTATGACCAATTTTGGTCATTCGGACACGATTAACATCAGTAATAACAGGTGTCTCCCACGTGCCTCATACATGATCTGAATAAAACTAAAAGGGTTAATGTAATTAGGGTACAAACCGAAAATTTTTCCTCCAAATCTGTAGCATGAGCTCTAGATTGCCTGCTTCGTCGAGCTCCATTAGCAGTAGAAGAATACGTTACGAACCCTCAAATTCTACGAATGCTCCGACGGGTCTCTGTTATGCCAATGTGGATTTGAGCTGATTTTGTCAATGTGGGACAAATGCGAGGTTCCCGCTAAAAATTGACATTAATCGCGGCGGAATGACAAAATTGGTCCAAAATCGACAACATTGTGTACTAAATTAGTCCACGCAATACTTTGGGACTAAATTGACACATCAGGCTATTTTTTGTTTTCTCCCATTTTTTTTTTCATTCTAATGTTCTATTTCAACTAAAAAAACGTGCAGCTATCGATGGTCTCGAGGCTCAAGCACGACAACTTCGTCGGGCTGATAGGGTACTGCTTAGAAGGCAACAACCGAATCTTGGCGTGCGAGTACGCCACCATGGGCTCACTACATGACGTCTTACACGGTAATAAATTTCTGGGCTTTTCTTTCTTCACGCAAAAATCGAATCTTTTTCACCAGAAAGTTATTTTTTTTTTTTTTTTTTTTTTAATTTCTAGGGCGAAAGGGAGTGCAAGGAGCGGAGCCCGGGCCCGTCCTCACATGGAACCAGAGAGTGAAGATTGCTTCCGGTGCGGCTAAGGGGCTCGAGTACCTCCACGAGAAATGCCAGCCGTCGATCGTCCACCGCGATATAAGATCGAGCAACGTGCTCCTCTTCGACGATTTCGTGTCTAAGATAGCTGACTTTAACCTGACCAATCAGAATTCAGATACGGCGGCTCGGTTGCACTCCACTAGGGTCCTCGGGACATTCGGTTACCATGCTCCGGAGTAATTAATTAATAATAATAATTATAATAATAATTTGACCGATCTTTATTTAACAGAGAAAATATTTAATGTAAGTGAATATGGTAAAGGAAATTGATATATATTCAGGTATGCAATGACGGGGCAGATAACGCAAAAGAGCGACGTGTACAGCTTCGGAGTGGTGCTCTTGGAATTGCTCACCGGGAGGAAACCGGTCGACCACACAATGCCTAAAGGGCAGCAGAGTCTTGTTACTTGGGTAAGAGAAATGTTTCTTTCTGAAAAGGTTAAAATTTTGGCCCCTCAAGTTAGGAAGGGTGACACTTTCGGTCCAGACAAAATTTAAGGGGTTGTAGTTTTAGGACACCAACTTTTAATTTCGAAGCAAATTAAGGACAATAAAAAGCCAAAAACGCCACGTCACCTCTCCCAACGCCATGTCATACAAAAGAGGTGATTTGCCGTCCGATTGGACTGTCAGGTCATTGTAAGAGGCTAACCGACGACATGTTGATATTTATTATCCTTAAATTGCTTTGATTTTGAAAGCTGAATTGGACACGCCTTTTAATCAAACGGGTCGGAAAAAATAACTAAGCACTTCTAAAATTTTATTGAGCGGTAAAATACTTCAACGGATCATACCCGCAGGCAACTCCGAGGCTGAGCGAAGACAAAGTGAAGCAATGCGTTGATCCCAAGCTAAACGACGATTATCCTCCGAAAGCAGTAGCAAAGGTATGTAGACCTCAGTGTCAATATTTTCTTGGAGCCCTTTTCATTACAAAGAAGAAGGAAAATTTAATGATTTATTTCGTGTCCCGTTTGAACCGCAGATGGCTGCCGTGGCTGCGCTGTGTGTGCAGTACGAAGCAGACTTCAGGCCAAACATGACCATCGTCGTCAAGGCTTTGCAGCCACTCCTCAACTCAAAACCGGCTGGTTCTGATCCTAATGCATGAAAAAGGGTTCTCCAAATAGCTCGAGCTGTGTGTGTGTGTGTGTTCTTTATAGGTTTAATACATACAATACATATTGTGTGACATTATCATTCTTGAGGTTTTGTAGACTTGTAATACGAGGCCGTATTGAGATATATATAAAATAAGTTCCGAATTGAAATATGTTTATCAAAACATTCGAACGAGTACTGAAAAAAAAACTGAATTGTTTGGGCTTTTGTCCCGGTGTTCGGGGAATGACCAAAACTGTTCAAAACCAATAACATTGAGGACTAAATGTGATAGATATCTCGGAACACAGAGATCGAAAACGCCAATAACCAAAACATTGGTTAAATTTACCTGGCTAAAGAGCCCAAGAGATCCGTTCCGTAACTATCCAGAGAGAAGACAACTCTCGTTAAGAGAGAGAAATAACAGCACAAACCCCATAAAGAAAAATAAAGCCAAAAGAAAATAAAAAATTAAAAAGTCTGAAACTATTACTTCATTAAAATGACGCCGCAGGAATTTCATCACTTTGATTCAGGTAGAGGACGAAACGAACAAAGAAAAGACGATGAAAAACGAAGATTGATTTTAATTATTTCAAAGCTGTAAGATCTCACAGGCACATGGTACACAGAGGGAGCTCAGTAACTTACATATTCTCGCTCGACTAAAACCTAGATAGAATACACTTGCTTCAATCGAAACTTCCCTTACTAAAGTCTCCTCTTTTTTTTTTTTTTTCTTTTTTCCTTTTCCGAACAAAATGGTCTCTCCACGTCAGCGCCTTAACCTCTGCTTCAACCGAAACTCAGCCAACAGTGCAATGTGGTCCGAAGACCATTCGGGAGAAGGAAGAGCAGTGTCCTTCCTCACACTATCCTCATCCACCAGCTCCAATAGAGACTCCACCGTTAATAAGTCGGCTAAAACGTACAAGAATCACCATTTTCGATTAATGAGAAGTAAAATATTTTTGGAGTCATTAAAGGAGACAGTGAGAAACCATGCATATACAGTAGAGTGTAGTAAGTACCTGAGTAGAATATGTAATCGTGGGTGCCTATAAAATCCCTGGTGCAGTGCGTAAAGTGGGGTTCGTTTGTAGCGGGGTCCACTTTCCTCCTCTGCTCGAGACCGAGACCGGGCCCAGCTCTTGCAAAGGATGAGTATGCACTTACCTTGAGAAATAAATTGAAGATACGTAAAGGTTTTCCAAAAAATCTCCGTGATTTGAGACATTTATTGAATAGGTAATAAATATAAGGATACCAATGGAAGCTGGTGAGTTAGTTTTGAAGGAGGACGAAGAATCCCGAGGGGGTCTATGGCTAGATCCGGATGAAGCTGATCAACTTTTCCCATGGCGAGGAGGGAATGAGGAGCACTGAATGTTAAAAAAAGAGAGCAAAATCGTAACTTAGAGAAAAGAAAAAGAAAAAAAAAAAAGCAGTGGTTTACTAATACACAGAAAGGAAATAGTAGACATAATTACCTTCCGGGAACTGAATTGAAATCGCCACACACTAACATTGGGATGTCGCCGCTAACGGCAATCTTTTCGAGTCCTTTTAGAAGGGTGTGAACCTAAATAGTGATGAACAGATAAAAATGACAACTTCTAATGAGTACACTTTCGAGGGAGGGGCGGGCATATGACAGCGAGTGATAGCTACAAACGAACCTGCCAAATCTTAACATCTTTCAACTCTTGTTGCACATTAATATGAGTGTTTGCCTGCAATCAAGAGCCGAAAACCGGAGAATAAAAGAAAGAAAAAGAAAAGGAAAAGGAAAAAACATCATATGACAAAGGGATGAGATCTTACAACACACACAAGTTGATGCTTTCCTGGATTGTCAACACCCTGGTTAGTGATCTTGGCTTCTAGAACTACTATTAGCGCGACATTATCCTGTGTGGAAAGAAATGGAAATTTATGACATAAATAATAGTGTATTATCAGATAAAGCTGTAATGCAGTTGAGACCCATGAAGCAAAACTTGATTTTTATGGATAAGCAAGCACCTTGATCAATCGATTTAAAGCAGTTTTCCTCTGTGTGCTGGGGCCTAAGGCATCAGTTAAAGACTGAGCAGCTTTATTGAACTCAACCTGCAAAATGACGGGCTTGTGCTTTACTGAAAAATGATATGCAAGATAACATTTGAAGAAGAAAAAAACTTCTGTTACCTCATATTTTTTTATATGAGAAAATTTATCACGACGGAAGAATGTAGCACAACCATCAGTGTTGTTGACGTTTCCGCCAAAAACCTAATTAATGGTATACATGTCAAAAAAGGCGTGTCAACATTTACCGCCTGCGTGGATGAGATATTTAAACAAACCTCTGGTGTCCTCATTTTATAAAGAGCTTGATAACCATGCTTATCCAGCTCAGGGGCGAAGTATTCCTCAAAATGATCACTTTGAACCTGGAGGAATTACGTAATAAAATATCAGCAGCGATTAAACATATCTGCAAAGAAGCTGTCGCAAAAACCTCTAAGTAAATGCATGGCTCCCAGTGCATAAGCTAATGAACACGGACGATAATCCTTTTACACCTAGGAGGAGAAAAACTAATGCACTGCCCTAAGGCATTGAGGAAGAAAATATCCATAAAAACGTACTTACAGAGATCAAAATTAAACCAAAGGCAAAGCACATAAACATTGCAGAAACTAATTCTTTTAGCTTCTTACTAGTAAAAATTTCTCAACCTTCCATACTCTAGAAGACCTTATACGGAAACAATTGTCTTCTTCCTAAATGATTGATTAGCTTACACCACATGATCATAACAAAAACAGCACATGAATCAAAAAACCAATACCTCTTGAAGGCAAACAATGTCAGCATGGTAGGTAACTATCTCCCGCAAAAGATTTTGCTTCCTGTAAGCCCACGAAAGAGCCCATGTGGGGCAATAGCTATACGATTCGCTTGTAGCATATGTATCAGCTAAGATGTTGTAAGAAAGCACTGTGAATGTCCCTAAAGAACCAATATGGGCATCCATATTAAAACTCCCTGCTCCATTGATTCCACCCACAGATATCAACCGCCGAGGGCTCGGTGTAGGTGCAGGAATCACACTTGAAGTCAACAACGTATTGGCTGCTCCCACATTAAACTTTGTCTCAGCATCAGCCACGAAGCACTCGAATTTTAGGACATGACCAACATCGTCAAGAGTCGGTGTGTACGTTTTCGAGTATCCAACTTCGTACCAAATCTCACCACCTTTTCGCTGACTAATTGCAGTAGGATACAATGTGGCACTTCCATTAGATTGAGATGAAGACAAGTTTAAGTTCACCATGCTCGATGATGCACTGACAGTGCTATTGAAGCGCCCGAAAACATCTTCCTCTTCGTTTCCATTTTCGTTGGTAGAATTGGTGGTGCGCTCATGAAGGGCACGATGGTGCCTCCAGGCGTTAGAAAAGCACTTCGAAGAACAGTGGTAGCTTTTAGCAGCAGGCAATTTGGCCTTAACACAAAGAATGCATTGCAGGGTGGCCTGTTCAGTTGGATGAACGCTACAAACAGGAACCTTTTTGTCACTTTGTATGCGATACCTGCAAAGAAACGAGTACCGTTGCCCGTGAAAACCATATGAACATGGGAAACAATTCCGTAAATGCACTGTTATTCTTTATAAGTTAGGAATAATACGTATGAATTCGAGTGCTTGTACATAACCAACATAATCGCTAAAACGGTACAAAACTACCTATGCAATATTATCACATCTTAAACACCACAAAAATCGTTAGCAATTTAGAGTAGCACTTTATGAAAAGAGCTTTACATTCCTCTTTGACAACAAGTTGAGGGAAGCCATAACATCAATGATCACAACAGAATAATAGGATAATGATTACAACAACACATTATCTGTTTGTAAATCTCCAACATGGTTAGCATTAAATCCAGTATCAACCACTTATCAAAGAGTTTATGTTGATTCAATAAAGGGGCCAGATGTCACAAAACCTGGAAATAAGCAACATGGACATGGTCTACTAGTTGGGGTAAGGAGTTAAAAACCAAAGATACGGTGCAAGGAGTTAAAAAAAACCAAGGGGGTGCAACATCTGAAAATCAAAATATCGAGTAAGAACAAAGATCAAATATTTGCATCCCAAAAAAAAAAAAGAATGAGATAAACTGAAAAGAAGAAGTCGTCAAATGTTGTCTAACGTAGCAGACATTTAAGGCACCTCATTAAAACTGTTATCTGAAGAAACAAAGCTATCCTAAGATTCTATGTGACATGAGATTATAGTCCCAGACACATGTCAAAAGCTTCACAGGTCACGACTATTCATAGGCATCTCAATTCAAAACTTAACCTTCACAGGCTGCCGGAACTGCAATGAGTTCATAAAACATGTTTAAGCCCAAGATGCCATTGCAGAAATGATGTTTGGGTTCCATCATAATTTTGTACTTACACCATTTATTCAAAAATGGCAAGAAAATAAACAAGATCTCTGGGAAATTTGTAACGCAGACTCATTCCCAATACTCACATACCACCTGCGACAGTCTAGCTAATAATTTCTGTGAGAAAATATGTTAGGTATAAAGCTGATACAGAATTAAATCACAAGAATAGTAAATGGAACTAGCCAATCACAAGAAAGAATGCAAATGATATTGAAGGCAATGCGCAGTTTTGATGCACATCTGGAATCGAACATCGTGCTGTGCCCCATGTCCCATCATAGACAAAAAAATTGGCTACTCCAGCGCAGGTTGACTCAACAATACAGCTTCTCAACCAAGTCCCCACAAATTTACTACAGCATCATTACAACCTACCACGGTTTCAATCAAACATTGATAGTTCGGGGCGACACAATACAACCACTGGTAGGCTACTAAGTGAAAGACGTAATTTGTCCACAGTAAACTCATAAAATAAAACAATAAAACAGCTTACCACTTGTATCTCAAGAAACAACCATCAATTGGGTTGGACTCAGGAACATCATCGGTGATCACAGACGTATCAAAACGTTTCAAAAGCACGTAAGGGGTCAACTCACACCCAACAATAGGTATATCCGACGGCAGGTGCACCCGATAAATACTCAGCATTTTATCAGAAATCCTATATTCAAATCCACGCTCCACGTCGCTCTGAGACCCAATGCCACAACGCCACAACAAGCAAATTCAGTCGTTAATTCTCGTCGAACTTGCGGCCTATCCGCCATAAATTATTTAATACGCCCACGCCAGCCTTGAACTGCTGAAACCCCAAGAACTAAACGTCCCGGATGAATCAATAAAACAATTTTTTTTTAAAATTGGGGACGAGTTTTAGATTTCGAGCAGAGATTTCAATATGAAATCAACAGAATGTTTCAGATAATTCACGAAATCGAGTTCAGGGAAATCTTAGAAGAGCGGGAATCGGAGCTCCGATCGAAAAATCTGATAGAATTGGAGGAGTTAGGGTTTTGCCTTGAGAAATTTAGGAAGAATAAAAAGTTCATTTTTTCTTGGTTAGAAATAACCGCGGAGAAGTCGTCTGCACAATCGACGAAATCCAAAACGCCCACTTCACACGATTAGATCGAATACCGTTCAATTACCTATATATTCGTATTTGTAATCAATTGATATTGATATTCAAATCTAAAGTCTATTCGAATTTGATTAGAATATACACGAACATATTTTATTCAAGATTCAAATTTGAATATCTATATTATTTATTAATGGTTAATGCAAGTTAAAAACAGTCACTTTAATGTATTCAATATTCAATCAAAGTTTTTTCTACAATTGATAATTAATAAAAAATGAATATCCATGTTGCCAAGTAATATAGCAAAACTAACGAATTTCTTTACCTTTGTTTTTATTATAAATTACTTTCAATTATTTAAATAATAAATGAAGATATAAAATAATATATAAATGCACACGCGTATGAATGTGCTGGACCACTAGTATATTTTATTTTTCCTCTTTTCTCTAAGAAATATGTTTAATAAAAATTATAAATGATATTATATTTCAAATATATATTGAATTTATAATATTATATTTAAATAGATATTGAATTAGTCAAGTCAAATATTCGATAAACGTTCGCATCAAATATTGATACATTCTTATTCGTCACTTTTGCTCGAGTTCGATATTCGAATATTTCGAATTCGAATATTAAATCTTGAATCGAACAAAAAAAATTGATTTATTTCAAACCTAGTATATTTACTCCACACAAATAGAAACTTATTTATATTTAAACAATAATATATATATATATATATAATGAATTCTTGCAAACAGGATACACGCATTTTATAATTCATAAAATATTAAAAAAAAAGACAAGAAATTTTCAAATCCCACAAAAAATTTCAAGAAGAGCGAAAGCAACACACTTTTTATTTTTTATTTTTTTTGGGGGGTAATTATAAAATAATTTTACTGTGGAGGCCTCGGGCAATAGTACGTGCATACACAAAGCTTTCCAATGCATCTCCCAATTCCTTGCGGCTTCAAAGAGCAACGGCGCATGCACTTTTGTGCGCTGCATCTTCTCCCATCATCAACTTTCGCCGTACACCTGTGCTCGGGAATCCATGCAGAGACCTCATCGTTCAAGGCCACCACTGCAGAGAAAAAAAAACAAACAAACATTGAAATTATGACTCAAAACCACAAGCCATTTAATGTTTCACCACCTTAGGAAGAAAATGGAGGAAAAAACCTGAAGAAATTGTGAGAGCTAATAAGGCGATGGAAAATGGGATTTTCATCCTTAGTTGATGAGTAGAATAAAGACAAAAAAAAAAAACTAGGTTGCCCTTTTAAATATTATTCTTGCATAGAAGATGTGTTGTGCAAGTAACTTGAGAGAAGCTTCACGCTTGTTGGAACATTTAATAACAGCTTCCCTTTGAATTTTTACGTGAGCACAAGTTCTTTCCTTTGATATCACTCACAATGCATGTCAAGCTGCTGTCTGTTGACGGTGAGGAGTTTAGCGTATACGATGCCCTGAAAAAAACGCTTGCCACCAATTTTAAGCAAAAGCAAAAGAGCCATGAAAATCCACGAAAATCGCACCACATTCGAAACGAGGAGTAGTTAGGGCCTAAATGTAAGATATGTTTGTTGATTTCGACGCCAATTGCACGCTTCGTTACGTTCCCGACCCGTGAGACTGTGATAGAACTTGTGGGGCATATATACCCTTGTGAATAGACCGGTTGGCCACTTCGATAAATGCGACAGTGAAGAGGAACCAATACACTTAAGAGGTTGAAGATGATGAGATGAGGCTTTAGATATAATTCTGCTGCTTTGTCTAAAGTTCTTAAATTGAGTTGTACATATGTCGTGTAGCGTTTATGTACAACGTGTGATTAGTAGTAAGGGCAATTTTGTATTTTCGCCCTAACACATATAAATAGCGTTTGTACAGAGAACCATTTCATTAATTCTAATAACAAACACTTTTTTGCTTCAGATTTGTTTATCGTTTCGATTAATTCTCTCTGACGATCTTCCGATTAAAGGCCGAGCTTCCTTCGATCGTCGACCTCAACATGGTATCAGAGCAGGCGAGATTCAATTGAGCGAGAAATCGGTTAAATCGTAGAAGTGAATTCGTTTCAGAACCGGAAATCTACAACATCGAAGAAATGAAATCGCAATCTAACCTTGGGGGCGGAAATCAAAACCGCGATGATTCAGAGAGCAGTGAACAAGACATTAACCTGCAAACAGCGGTGACGATGTCTTCAGATGTCTATAATATGCACGAAGGAATCAATCCGGGTATGCAACTGATTTCTTTTCAATTAAATGAGGAGAATTATTGGAGTTGGTGTAGAGCTATGATTACTGCTTTAGAATCGAAGATGAAACTAGGCTGTGAATGGAACTTATCCTAAACCTAGAGATGATACTGTCGATTATGTAAAATGGAAAAGAGTCGATAGTGCGGTGAAATCCTGGTTGAGCGCTGATATTTCACCTGATATTATGGAGAATTTTCTCTATGTGATGACTGCCAAGGAGCTTTGGGATGATTTGGCTGAAAGATATGGTAGTAGCAATGGTCCTATGCTGTTAAAAATGAGAGAGGAGTTGATTACTACGAAACAAGGTGACATGCCCCTCATTAAGTATTACAACATCCTAAAAAAGTTGTGGGACGAATATGATCATTTCTGACCTTTGCCGGAGTGTCTAGCCGCTATAGCAAAGATCTTGATTGCCAGGGAAGAAGAGGATAAACTGGTACAATTTGTCCTTGGTCTGAATGACTCTTTTCAAGCTGTCAAAGATCATATTATGATGATGGAACCATTACCCACAGTCAATAAGGCATACTCCATGGTACAAAGGGTTGGAAAACAGGTCATGCCGGTGGTTCCATATCTCAAATCAGCAGATGAGGTTGCAATGACGACTTATAAGCAGTTTCACGGGCATGACAGAAAAATATCCGGAAATTTCTCCAATCATACAGAAAAGAAAATAAGGGACAAGACCAAATTATTTTGCACCCATTGCAACAAATCTGGGCATGATCGTGATACTTGCTTCAAGCTAAACGGTTATCCAGATTGGTGGAAGGGCAGCCGCGGTTCTCAGACTTCCCATGGGTTTTCTTTCATGGGGCAGAATATGAATACTCCTCTTGACCTCATTGTTGGTCCCAACAGTGGCAGCGATGGATGTACCAAACTTGATCTTGATTTAGTCATGAAGAAAATGACAGAGCTGCAAGCTGAAGTGAGCAAGCTGATGAAGGGGAAAGGCAGCAGTGGTCATCCGGATCATAACTTCATGAATTTCGCTGGATATGCTAGTTTTGCAGGTACATCATCTAATCCTAAACTTGGATTAACATGTTCTATTGATGATTGTGTTTCTGGATCTTAGATACTGGGGCCACAAACCATACTTGCAAAGACCTGAAACTCATGATAGACCTTAAACCTGTATATACAAGAATCCCAATAACCTTACCCGATGGTAGCAATCAAACAGTACAGTCCATAGGAAAAGTGGTTCTCGGTCCGAAAGTTGTCCTCACTGATACTTTTTTCGTCCCGAGTTTCAAATATAATCTACTCTCTATCAGAAAACTTACGCAGTCATCCAACATCTATTGTGGTTTCTCAGCTGATTGTTCCTTTTTACAGGACCTTCGGACTAGAGAAATAATTGGTGTTGGAACTGTATTCAACGGTTTATACATACTGTCACACTCTTCTTTCAAGCCTCAGAAGATTGCTGAAGTACTTCAGTCCTTTTTACCTCATATTTTTCTTAGAAATATTAGCTGTAATAATGAAGCATATACTTCCTTTTGCTCTAATGTCTCAAGAAACAGTGTTGATTGGCACTCACGGTTAGGACATCCTTCCAATAAAGTGCTCAAACATGTTGCAGTCAATATTGATCCCAATTCTGTTTTTCATAACGACTGTGAAATACGTTCCCTTTCAAATCAGCAAAGGCTAGAATTTCCCATGAGTCATAGCACCACTTCCCGAGCCTTTGAACTCGTGCATATGGATATTTGGGGACCATATGCCCATTCCACCCATTCGGGTCATCACTACTTCTTAACCATCGTTGATGATTACAGTAAATCAATGCGGACATACTTGATCAGATATAAAACAGAAGTTTATGCTATCTTATCTGCCTTTTTGTCACTTGTCAAAAATCAATTCAATGTGTCTATTTTGAGAATTCGAACAGATAATGGTTCTGAATTCTTAAACTCCTCGTGTGCGCAACTCTTTAAGTGCCTTGGTATTATTCATGAAACATCTTGTCCTTACACACCACAACAAAATGGTGTTGTCGAAAGAAAACACAAACACATATTTCAAATAGCCCGAGCCATCATGATTCAGTCAAAACTGCCTAAACATTTTTGGGAGGATTCAATCTTGACTGCAACTTATCTAATAAATAGGCTACCTACACCTTTGCTTCAATGGAAATCTCCTTATGAGATTCTCCATTCCAAACCACCAGACCTATCACGTTTGAAAATCTTCGGTTGCCTTTGTTATGTCACTAACACTCAGCCGATAAAAGACAAATTTTCTCCCAGGTCTTACAGAGCTGTGTTTATTGGTTACCCAATTGGTCAAAAGGGTTATAAAGTTTTTCACCTGAAAAACCACACAATTCATGTATCTAGAGATGTAATTTTCAAAGAACATCTCTTCCCTTTTGCTCAACCAACAGTTCCTAACCGTGACAATTTATCTCATGTATCTTTTGATGATTTTTGTTGTTATGATCCACATCATACATCTCTTCCTGATATTTCCCCAACAGACATCATACAACCTACTTTAGACTCGAGCTCTTCCATGGACTGTATTAACCATGACACTGAAATAATTTCTCATGATACTTCTACCGACCCAACCCCTGCTCAAACAATAGTTGACCCTTCTCTACATGTTGCTCCTGTTCGAACCAGCAACAGACCTAAAACAGCTCCTACATGGATGTCAGATTAAGTCCTTAGCAATATTTCAGACCATCATCACAACATATTATTCTTGAAACCACAAACTTTTCCATACACCAACTTGTCTTCTCTTAACCATCCTTACCTTTCCTTTTTGGCTAATGTATCTAAGGTTCAGGAACCTTTATCATATGAATAGGCCAAATCCAATCCTCGTTGGCAAGATGCCATGAATAAGGAGTTGGAGGCCTTAGAAAGCAACCGTACATGGTCTCTCACTACCATGCCAAAGGGTAAGAAGGCCATTGGTTGTAGGTGGGTATACAAGGTGAAATACAAACCCGATGGATCTATAGATAAGTATAAAGCGCGGCTGGTAGCTAAGGGATATATGCATGTGGAGGGAGAAGACTTCTTTGATTCGTTTTCACCCGTAGCTAAGTTGGTTACTGTCCGCTTGGTACTCGCAGTAGCTGCCGCTAAAGCTTGGCCGATCCATCAACTAGACATCAATAATGCCTTCCTCCATGGTCATTTAGAGGAAGTTGTCTATATGAAAGCACCACCAGGATACTCAAAAAACGCTTCCACAGCAGGTTTGTAGGCTCCACAAATCTTTGTATGGCCTCAAACAAGCATCTAGACAATGAAACTTAGAGTTCACCACTCAATTACAAGGGATAGGCTTCCAGCAATTGGAACATGATCATTGCTTGTTCCTTAAGAGTTTTGGTGATGATTTTTTAATCTTGCTTGTCTACGTGGATGATATTCTGCTGACAGGTTCGAGTGAGGCATTAATTTCCCATACCAAGACATTCCTTGATAAGACTTTTACCTTCAAGGACCTGGGACATGCCAAATACTTCTTGAGAATTGAATTGGCTCGTTCCCCGCGGGTTTATACTTAAACCAGATGAAATACGTCTTGGATATCCTTCAAAGTGCTGACTTATTAGGCTGCAAACCTGCATCAACACCTCTGCCCGCTGGTGTTAATTTGAGTATAGATCAGAGTCCTCTCCTTCAAGATCCTGGGTCATATCGAAGGATCATTGGTCGCTTACTTTATCTTGGATTTACTCGTCCTGATATTTCACATGCCACCCAATAGCTCAGTCAATATCTTCAAAAACCAACCGTTGTGCATTGGCAAGCAGCACTTCATGTCCTTAGATACCTCAAAGGCAGCCCTTCTCTGGGACTGTTTTATCCCGGTGGCTCCACCTTGCAGCTTGCATCTTATTGTGATGCTGATTGGGCTTCATGTGCTACTACCAGGCACTACTACTGGATATTGTATCTTCCTTGGTGGCTCTCTTATATCTTGGAAGACCAAGAAGCAAGCCACTGTCTCTAAGTCATCTTGTGAAGCGGAGTACCGAAGTATGGGTACAACTGTTTGTGAATTACTTTGGATTACTTATGTTCTCAAGGACCTCCATATATCTGTTAAGCTTCCCATTCCATTCGGTTGTGACAACCAATCAGCTCTCCACATCACCGCCAATCCAGTCTTTCACGAACGGACCAAGCATTTAGAGATATTGCCATGTTGTCCGTAATCCATACTATGTCAAGTCCTCTGTCCAACCCGTAGATCTTTTCACTAAATATATGCCCGCTCCTCGCTTTCATGAGTTATTGTGCAAGCTTGGACTCTCTGATGTTCATCGGTCGCAGCTTGAGAGGGGGGTGAAGAGGAACCAATACACTTCAGAGGTTGAAGATGATGAGATGAGGCTTTAGATATAATTCTGCTACTTTGTCTAAAGTTCTTAAATTGAGTTGTACATATGTCGTGTAGCATTTATGTACAACGTGTGATTAGTAGTAAGGGCAATTTTGTATTTTCGCCCTAATACATATAAATAGCATTTGTACAGAGAACCATTTCATTAATTCTAATAACAAACACTTTTTCGCTTAAAATTTGTTTCTCGTTTCGATTAATTCTCTCTGACGATCTTCCGATTAAAGGCCAAGCTTCCTTCGATCGTCGACCTCAACAGTCAGACCCTTCTTTCCAAAGGGCCTGGCGAACAGATCCCGATTCCTCGAACGAAGCCCGTGTTCGACCAGTATCTTTTTATTGCAGTGTGTGACGAAATGAGGAATAAATTAAACCATTTCCAACAGAACACTAAAACCTAAAAAATGTAGTAAAACCACCAAACGCAAAGTCAATAAACCTAAAAAATGCAATAAAAAGGGTCAAATGCACATTTTTTTTCCATGCCATGTTTCAAACCCCAAATTCGTATTTGAACCCGAAAACGGATTTGAAGTTTGAGAATTGCGATACATGCCCTTTTATTTGATTAATTATTATAACACCCCTATAATTTTTTACATCTTACTGTTTCACTTTTTTTATATACCACACCATTTTTAAATATTTAACGAAATCTCTTTCCTTTGTGTAGTGTATTCCATATTTTTAATAAATATTTTTTTTCGATGTGTTTTAAGTGTACAAATAATAAACTTTTTTTATTAAATATTTTTCAATCTAAAAAATAGTGTGGTATAATTAATAAAGTTATAAAATGTGTAGGTAAAAGTTAATATATTCTAAATATATATTTTTTTTATTTCGAAATTGAATTTAATGGTTAGAGATACGACGTGATAGTAATGTCTTAACAATGAAAATGAATTGTTGTCGGGTTTGTACGTCACAGATCCTAATTAGGGCATCATGGTCTTGGGCCCATTAGTGGGCTTTACGTTTGGGCTTTCTTATGAACGCAGCCCATTAAAGCAGTCAACGTACTTTATTTCTACTGCAAAAGCCGAGTAATCCGTACAGCACGAGCACACAGTACAAAGCTTTTTCATAATGACATCACACATCATTTCAATCCACTACGTCCATCTTCTTACAGAACTTGCGAGTACAATAAAAGAAATAGAAAACCCTAAACATGTCGGAAACCAAGCAAAACCTCCTCACACTCTCCGCTATTCTATTTCTTCTCATCGCCAACGACGTCGTTGCAACCGGCAACAGCCAAGAACGAGAAGAACACTACTCATCATTCTCAAAACGCATCTCCAAATCCTCAAAGGGCCTCCGCAAAAGCCGCGAAAACCTCAGCCACCTCCACTTCTACCTCCACGACGTCCCCGGCGGCCGCCACCCCACCGCCGTCAGGGTCGCCGCCGCCCCGACCACCAACTCTTCCGCCGCGTTCTTCGGCGCAGTCTACGTCATCGACGACCCGCTGACTCTGACCCCGAACGCGTCCTCGAAAGTCGTGGGAGGGCTCAGGGGATCTACGCGACGGCGGATATGAGCCAATTGGGGCTCATGATGGCGTTTAGCTTCGCCTTTACGGAGGGGAAGTTCAACGGGAGCACGCTGAGCGTCCTGGGGAGGAACCAGGTGGCCGACGAGGTGAGGGAGCTGCCGGTGCTCGGCGGCTCCGGCGTGTTCAGGTTCGCTCGGGGTTACGCTCAGGCGAGGACCCACTCGTTTGCTCCGACGGTGGCTGTGGTTGAGTATAATGTTTATGTCTTCCATTATTAACGAAAGCGTAAAATGTTTGTGTTTCTGTGTGTGTTTTCATCGATTTTCAGGATATTGTCGTTTGTTCTTTGTGTTCTACGAAGTCATTCCGCGAGATTAATCTAATCATTGATATCTTGCTAAAACTACATTTGATCGCAATCGCATTATTCGTGCAATAAAATGTTGGAGGATGTAATAAAACATTCCACTAATAATAAATACTGGTATTTAAGCACTGCATTGAAATAATGTATACTACCTTTCAATTTGCTTATAAAAGATTGTGGGCTACTCTACTCTTGCCAATTAGCTTTCAACCGGAACCACGCGCATAGGCTTGTAAGGAAGATATTATGATAAAGAGCCCATTATTTGTTTTAACCCTCACCTCCAATAAAAAACGCAAAGTCATTTTTAAATTTAAAATCCAATAATTATTTTTGAGTCGAAAAAATCATTTTCAAACTCAAAATTCACGTCAGCTATTAAAAATTTTCAAACCCATATATTTTACAAATTTTTGAAAAATATTCTAATATTATATTAAATTCATAAAAATATTATATTATATATAAGTAAAATTAATTATATGTTAATAACATTCTTATGTTTAAATTAATTATAACATAAAATTAAGTTAAAACTATCAGATTTATCAATGATCTTATTTTAAAATAAAAAATTATATCTTTACTATTATTTTTACAAAAAGGTAGCTCGAGTATCATCACCACTACTCTCTCTCATCGTTCAGCGTCTTCATAGTGTCAATTGCATAAACCCTTGAACTTTCCTTGAACTAAAAAAAAACACTGTTCCGAAAGGACTTCAATTATTACAATAAATTAAATGGCTAGTATGCAAATTTTATAAATGAACGCATTTTTTGCGTACAAACTTAAATATGTGTTTTGCTAATGATAGAGAACGACAAAGCTCATTGGTATGAGTTTGGGTACCTATTTTTACTTCAAATTTTTTTTTTTTGAAATTTTCAACTTATTGAAGATTGTCTAAGGTCAATGGAAAATTAGATGGTTTTTATCTTTAATTTATGGACCCACCTAACCAATTTTTTTTTCTGATCAAGTAGGTATTCCCAGGTCAATGTAGTTCCCACGCTATGATTAGGTCTGGTGTGATTCAATTTGAATGAGATATCGAAATATAGTTAGCCCAGTTTTTGGGTTTTTAAGCCCAACAGTAAAGCCCAATTCGTTGATCTTTATCGGTGAAGAAAGCCCATAATTTGAATAGTGCATTTCCATTATTAACCTTTCTCCTCCATTAATTCCTTGCGAATTCACACACACACACACACACACAGCGCACAAGAGTCGAATGCTGAAGTCTAAGGCGAACCTCCTCACTTCGCAATTGACGAGCGCATCGCTTCACAACCTCTTCTTCAGCCGCACGATCACCAAAGTCCGATTGAAATGGGTGAAGAACCGATCCATAGACCACATAATCGACGTGCATACGGACATCAAAGCCGCCTCCCTAATCAAAGACGCAATCGTCCGCTCCTCGACGGGTTATCTAACCTCGAGATCGCTCGCCGAGGCTCAGAAGCTTCTGGGCCTCACCGTGCCGACGCTACGCTTCGTGAGGAGGTACCCCACGCTGTTCGAGGAGTACCCCCACCCGAAGTACCCTTCCCTTGCGTGCGTTAGGCTGAGCGAGGTGGGGAAGGCGATGCACGAGATGGAGATGAGAGTGTTCGAGGAGTGCGAGGGCGATATAGTTGAGAGGCTCTGTAAAGTTCTCATGATGACGAGGAGCAGAATGGTAAAAATAAAATCGAATTCTCTTCGTTTTAGCTTCTTCTGTGTAGCTGCCATTTTATTGGTCAAGTTTGCTTATGTTGGAGATTTATTGATTGCTGCCTCGGTTTTCAGTTCCGTTAGATGATTCTGTTTCTGCTGTTGTGGAGTTCTCAACTTTGCTCTGAAATCGCTGTCTTTCTTGCCACAGTTTCCATTACTTCGATTAAAATGGGACTTGGGATTGCCCGATTATTTCGACGGAAAATTAGTAAAAAAGTATTCGAAAGATTCGGGATTGCCACTGTGTTCGCTTGTTTTGCTTTCGAGAACCTCGATTTTTTCAGTTTTTGTGTTCTTTAAGCTAGAGATTTGTTGATTGCCGCCTCAGTTTTCAGTTCCATTTGAGGGATAAAACCTAAAATTGTCCCCGATGTTTACCCTATGGACCAATTTAGTCCCCGGGGTTGCCGAAAAATGAACCAAATTGGTCCGTCCGTCAATTTAGACGGAAAATGACACGTGTCAGCACCCGTCATTAGGGAGAAAAGTCATCGACTCATCCTGTGCTGACACGTGTCCTTTTCCGTCGACGGAGGGACCAATTTGGTTCATTTTTCGGCAACATCGGGGACTAATTGGGTCCATAGGGTAAAACATCGGGGGACCAGCTAAGGCGTTCTCCCTCCATTTGATGACTCTGTTTCTTCTTGTGATGGGGAGTTCTTAACTTTGCCCCGAAATCTCTGTCTTTGTTGCCACAGTTGCCTCTACAATCACTGCATCCACTGAAATGGGACCTGGGAATTCCCGACGATTTCGACCGAAACCTAATCAAAAAGTACCCATCCCACTTTCGAATCGTGAAGTCCCCCAACGGATTAGACTGCTTGAAGCTCCTCCAATGGAACCAAGAATACACAGTCTCCACACTGCAGAAAATCAACAACAAGAACGTAGAAGAACAAACACCCGATGGCATCAGCAACAACAACTTCTTCCCTACCTATCAAGATTTCAGACGGGGAAAGCCCCTGTTAGAATTCCCCATGAGCTTCCCCCGAGGCTACGGAGCACAGAAGAAGGTCAAAGCGTGGATGGACGAGTTTCACAAGCTTCCATACATTTCTCCCTACGAGGACTCGAGCAGAATCGAGCCCACCAGCGAGCTCATGGAGAAGAGGGTCGTTGGGGTTCTGCACGAGCTTCTGAGCCTGACGGTCCACAAGAAGACGAAGAGGAACTACCTGAGGAGCCTCAGGGAAGAGACGAATTTGCCCCACAAGTTCACGCGAATATTCACGAGGTATCCCGGGATATTTTATCTTTCCTTGAAGTGCAAGACTACGACTGTTGCGTTGAGGGAGGGGTATCGTAGGGGTAGATTGGTAAATCCGCACCGAATGGCTGTTTATAGGGATAAGCTTTACTACGTGATGAGGACGGGGTTGATTTATCGAAATAAAGCTGGGGAGATGCTGGGGAATCTTGAGAGGATGTTTGTTGATGGTAAGAAGGGGGAAGAGGATGGTGCTGGTGAGGAGGAGGAAGAGTTTGAAGAGTTTTCTGGTTCTGAGGAAGGTGGATTTGATTCTGATGAAGATTAGCATTCTTGTGGTGTTTGTTGTTGAGTCGTTTTTTTTATTGTTATTGGTTTTTTAACATGAAATCTTAACGCAGAGGCCTTCATCATGCGTGTAGAAAAGAAGAAATAAATAGCATACCCAAGTATTAGGGATGTTTTAAGTAAAAATGCTTTTGATAAAAAAGAATGTTACTCAACATAATTTCTAGTCAAATGACCTCAAACGAGAAATCCTGGAAAATTCGAGGAAATCCCAACTATGGAGTCCCCCTCAACGGAGAAATAAGAGCATAATAATCAAACTGAAAAACATAAATTAAGATGTATAGAGTTTAAATCAAAACTCTATTACCCCGATTATTGATTACACAACCACATGCTCCTTCCACTTAGCTATTAGTTAAAAGATGAAATAATACAACCGATTACTAAGAATATAATAATCGTTACATGACTATCAATCTTCATATAACCATCGTATAAATATAATCACATATTTGAGTTAATAATAATAAAAATAAAATCATGAAAAATAAAAGGGGTATTGAACTGAAAGTATAATCAATCAACGTAAAAATCTGGTTTAGACAACAAAAAATAGAAACATGAGTCGAAAAAAAAAAAAAAAGAAAGAAAAACAGATTCAACAGTAGCATATTGACTAAGCACTACATGGCGCCTCTCCCACAACCCCATACAAGCTAAGGAAGCAGTTCATCGTCAAAAAAGAGTCAAAATATATCATCAAACACGTCTTTCAATTCCATAAGAGGCATAATTTAACACCATCATATGTGTACTCAGTCAAAAACATAAGCATTCAACTAATCCCAAGCACTGCTCACCCCTGAGCTATTACCACCACCATATCCTCCACCACCATATCCTCCACCACCACCACCGTAATAATAACTATTATTATACCCACCACCACCACCGCCGCCGCCGCCGCCCCTACCGAACGAGTTGTCCCTCCGATAATCCCTACCACCGAAACGCCCGCCACCGCCGCCGCCGCCGCCGCCGCGCCGGTTTCTTCCGCCGTACGAAGCCCGGCTGGCAAATCGAGTCAGCCAATCGGGCACTTCCTGGTTCGCCTCCTGCATCACCTCCGCGAGCGATTTCGCGATCGACACGTTGTTCTCGTTGAAGAACGCCGTGGCCAATCCCGTCTTTCCCGCGCGGCCGGTTCGCCCTATCCGGTGGACGTAGTCGTCGATGTCGTTGGGTAGGTCGAAGTTTATCACGTGGGAGACGTGGGGTTATTAAATACGAAAGTTTTTTTTTGGGTAGCCAGGAGAGAAGGTAAACCCCGGAGGTCGGCAAAATAGCCTGCAAACAACGCCAGTCGGGTGCAACCAACCACACTGGTCCAGGTCCATGTGTGACAGGCTCAGTCAAGGAAATGCTGACGGGGAGAATTGATCATGTGACCTCCTCCCCCATAATCCTCGAGACCTCAGCTTTGACCACTAGGGCCACGACCTCATTATTGGAAATAATACGCAAAATTTACGGAGACAAATTTTATGAAATAATACGCAACATTGGTGTTGCATTATGGGATGTGACACTACAAGGTAGATCGATGTCAAAGTCAAAGATGAGGCACGTGGATGTTCATACACAGATTGACAAAGGTTAGGTGATTATCTTATAGAAATGCCACTCAAACTGAAACTTAATGAAGCTCAGAGGACATGAATTTTCATTCTTTATTATTTCAAGTGTAGAGTAGTCGAAATGTGACTGAACAAAGGGAAGAATATACTGTAGGTAGTTCTTTACCTGCTGATTTCTGTCCCCATGAATAGTAGTAGCAGGAAAGCCATTCATACATAGCCAGTGTTCCAATGAATCAGCTCCCTTTTTCGTTTCCACGAATACAAGGCAAAGAGCCTGCAACACAAATAAGCAAATAACTAACAAATGAAAATGCTCACAAGTTCGAATAGGTTACAGACAAAGAGGCATAGAAGTTATAAACAAAAATCTGTATACAAAATTATAACTTCAAAAGCTAAGTAATGAAGTTATAAACAAAAATCTGCATAAACTCAAGCAAGCTTTTGCACACCAAAAACGAGCTACGGAAACATCTGAACTGTAATATTTACGATCCATGCCTTAAGTACCCATCAGCCTTTGTCTATGCATTAACTAAGGTCATGACCGGGTGGGCAGGCACTCGAGGAGAAATAAGAACGATAATCATGCTTATACTTGAATGTAATTTACCTTCCCTTGAGCTCCATTTTCCCTCTCTGCATGAAGAAGATCCATCAGATAGCTTCTCTTATCGTTATCCTGAACGTATTCTAGTCTCTGAACGATCAAGTCTGTGCTTGAGCCAACCCGCCCAACTGACAAAAATATGTAATTTGAAAGAAAATCCGATGCCATCCTCTGCATGTCAAAAATATAAAATTTTACGATTCAACAAATATTATACTTTCTATACGAGAATGTTTTTTTTTTTTACCAAAGTTTGACCATAACCACATGAAAATCGCACTTGAGCATGACCGAAAAAACATCCTTGAAAAACTTATAAAGTTGCATTCCCTCACCTTCAGTTGAAGGATTTCCTCAATCGCTTCATTTTTAAGAGGACGTGTGATCACTTTACACACTTTTCTGGCATTATATGGCATAAATGATGATAATGGACCTCATAGGTTATTTTTTTAACATTAAGAGAAATGAGAAAGTTAATCGATAGATCGACACATTAAACCTAATCAATCATCCACCAACAAGAGTTCTATTCACTCACAAGTACGGGTGAAGTCACAAATGAAACTTGAATTCAGAAAACCAATACGTGAGAGAAAAATAAAAAACAAACGGACTACAGTTGACTGAAACAATTACCTGTATCTCTTTGGGAAAGGTAGCACTAAACAGCATTGTCTGTCTTTCACCACGAGGTGGCATATTCATCTGCTCTACTATCTTTCTGATTTGAGGCTCAAAACCCATATCCAACATTCTATCAGCTTCATCCAGCGCCAAGTATCTTATCATCTCTAGTGACACTTTGGCTCTCTCGAGCAAATCAACTAATCTGCCAGGAGTCGCTACCAGAATATCAACTCCTCTTTCAAGTTCACGCAGCTGAAATGATAGACATTGATACTTAGTAACAAGCAAAAGAATATCACAAAATAGATTCTAAGGCAGCCCATGTAGCACGGTCAAAGCCAAAAGACCACATATAGAGCATAAAGATAGCAAACCTATAATCTTTTCAGATGAATCCAAAAGTCATGAAATTAATCACTCAAACTAGCATTGCAATAAATTGGTCTAGAGCCCAAAGTTTACACAAGTATAGCCTCTCGACTATCACGAGAAGAATGAACTTAGGCGATTATATACTTTTGGGAAGGAAAAACGAGAGGAGGGGGTTGAATAGTTCATAACCCATACGGAACATTTGAGAAGATTGTCTAGTTATGCATTCATAATCAGACAAAAGAATAATTTTATAACTGCAGATTTGCAACCATTACGATGTGCTTGGTTAAATGTTCAAAACAGGTAGCAACTTACAAGGACCGGTGCAATATAAAGAGAATCAATAAAACCCTAAAAGTGCATACTCTTCAGTGTATGTCTTATGCAAAATCTTAATACATGGGTGCGAGGAGAGAGACATTCAGTGCATATGCTTGTTATCAGTTATAAATGACTAGCTACTCCATCATCAAAATTCAAATGCTAAGTTACCTTACTAAACATTTTCTCACACTCCATGTACCTTAAAGGTCAGATTAACTCTTTTCTCAATGCAGGGTGAGAAATGATGCATCAAACTCAACATGCAACAACTAATAAGAGGAGAGGAACATGTATCAAGCAAACAAATTTACCCAGCCTTATTATGTCTTCAACATAAACCTAATGCATCCACAAATCACCTAACCTCCTATAATGAACTTAAAGCAAGAAATTAAAAATTAACCTGCTGATTTATTGGAGCTCCTCCATAAACTACAACTACTCTGACGCCAGTTTGATAGGAGAACTTTTTGGCCTCTTCGTGTATCTGTAGGATAAAAAGAAAAAACTGTCACTAATGCCATCTTAAAAAACAAAGTAAGTCAAATGCAACGTCCAATGGAAGTAAGGGATTTCATTTCCACGAAACAGCAGGCTAACCTGAATAGAAAGTTCTCTCGTTGGTGAAAGAATGAGAGCAAGAGGAAAGAGCGTGCGGACTCCACGTGGTCTCTGTGGCATATTTCCCCTCATTATTCCACTAATAATCGGGAAGCAAAACGCAGCTGTCTTGCCCGACCCCGTCTGTGCACAAGCCATCAAGTCGCGTCCTGCCAGCGAAATAGGTATCGCATGCCGCTGCACAGGAGTTGGCTTCACATACTTACATCTCTTGATGTTCAAATTCACAGCATCGCCCAAATCTATCTCAGCAAAAGTGTTCACAGGAGGAGGAACATTGTCTCCACTTGTTTCAACTGGAATGTCCTCATAAGCATCGAAGTTGATGCCACTGTTCTCCTGCTCATTAAACGCTGCCTCTGCCTCGGGCTCTACATCATCGCTACCGAATGGGTTCACCTCGCGCTCTCTACCGCCCCAACCACCTCTGCTGCTCCAACCACCGCCTCCACGGCCACCGCCGCCATATCCCTGGCGACCATAGTCCGCCCTAGGAATCGTGGGCCCACCATAGCCGGGCCTATCATTACCAGATCGTGCTCCTCCGCCAGGTGGCCTCCAACCACCGCCTCCACGGCCACCGCCGCCATATCCCTGGCGACCATAGTCCGCCCTAGGAATTTCTAAGGTGCGGGGAACGTAAGATGAATTTTTTGGAGCCAACGAGCGGCGGCTGCCATCGCTAGAACCCGCATTGTCAGCTGAGCCACTCCCTACATTCTCAACAGCATCTGCCCAAGAGCTCATTGTTCCAGAAAAAAGTCTTCAGATCCTATTCTCAGCCTAAACCACCAAAAAAAAAAACCTTTACCCAAAACAACAATTACAGACAAAATCAGGTAACCAACACGCATGCCAGAGAACAAAATTTTCAAAAACGCCGAACGAGAAGTAACATAAAGGACCTAAAAATATGCATCATCAATAACCAAAACGAAGCAAAAACAGATAGTTCCATCCAATTTTCTCGCCCAACAAGAACGATTAGCAACATAAGTACGCCTCGAGCTAAAAACGAATGTAAAATCTCAAACAAATCGAAGCAAACACGCAAGGGCATTGACAGTACAAGCAAATCGATCGAGCGGAATCGTGCGCCTCTATATACGTACGACTCGTGTAGAGAGAGGGATAGAGGGAGGGAGAAAGAGAGAAATCAAACCTGAGAGAGGGACAGAGGATGTAGAAATCAAACCTGAGAGAGATCAGCAAAAAGATTTGAGACCAAATGAGAAAATTTTGAAAACCCTAACCACAGGTGAGAGAAAGGAGAAAATATAGGAGCTGAGAGATTCAATAAATATCGGAGAATAAAGTGAAATCGTAGGATTTCGGCGTATTTTCCTTATATTGTCTTAGTTTTTATTACCAATATTATTTTTTAAATAAATTACAATAGCAATTCTTCTGGTCTCTCGGTCTCCGAAGTCGCCTTCGCCAGCGACGAAGTGTGAATGGACTCTGACGTTTGTATTGTATTGCATCAAATGAGCTGACGTCATATATAACCCTCCAATTCAAGTCCTGAATATTATTTAGAACATTTAAATGGAAATTCTTGTGGTCAAAAGGAAGTCAGGTGTATAGTGCCGCCGCCGTGCCAGCGGGTCTTTTAAAAAAATGGCCTTTGACTGGGTCAATTTTAAAAAAATGGCCTCGTTGACGATTTTTTTTTGTCAATAGCCCTCACTTTGTTTAAACGTTAACCATATTAACTAATTCTCATACTTAACTCATTAAAATAAAAAAATAAAAACGAAAAAATGGCCGTCGTACAGATTCAATAACTGACTGAACATGGGTCCATATCCCTCTTTAACCATAACCTTACAATCGATATGAATGCATTATTTTCTCCATTTTAAAGAACAAAGGGTAACCACACACACCTCTCTCACAACCTAAAGCGACGCGAGCTGTTCTCTTCGTTTAGTGCCGGAAACAACTTCTCAAACCAAGAAAACAGTAAGCATTTCAGCATATTTACCAATAAGCATTCGTTACATGAAAACTGCAATTTTAACGTCGAAAATGGTGAATTTTCAGTCTATTACCCCCTAAAATGTATGTGTTATTTATTAGATCACGTGTACTAGCCAGAGTAGCGATATTTCAGTGGTTATTACGAGAATTCGGACCTGAAAATGGGACCCCTGCGTGCGGGTACCATGCGATATAGGTGCGGGTACCATGAGATATAGGTGCGGGTGCCATGCGCAATACGTGTCGGTCCCATGCGCATGGACCCCTGCTTTTATGCGCGGGTCCCCTGCGTTTATGCGCGGGTCCCATACGTTGTGTGCGGGTACAGTGATCCCATGTTCGGGATCCATGCGCTGAAGATCATACATTTATGTTTGTGAGATTAGCTGCTCATTGCATGCATTTATGTCAAGAAACAGTTACTTAACGAATGTCTTGATAATTGTGTTGTTCTCTCGTCTGTGTTGTGGTTGTATCTTGGATCCTACGTGACATTGATCTTTTAACATATTATGGGAGGACAAATTTTCCTTACCATTATTGTGATAATAATAGTAATAATATAAGTGTAGCGGTGTTAGCGTATCCTAATCGATCAAGAGGGCTAAAGGGTCAAGTAAGAGAAAAGACATGGAAGGAACAAAAGAAGGTAAATGTTAGATGATTAAAGATCATGCGTTAAATGTGTTTATGCTTCACACTAATCTTACGAGCAAGGGAATAAGTTTTATAAAAAAAAAAATCCAATTAAGTATAACAAAGATAATAATAGCGTATCATTTTTAAATTACAGCAAAGGCTATATAGATCAAGTTGTTTTAGGAATCATATATTATTATTCTATGACAATATTAAGACTTGCATATGTTATTTAAGAAAATAAAGCCCAACAGCCGATGCCAAACTTTACTTCTCTTGTGCTTTAGCGTGGCTTTACTAATAAAGAGCTCAAGATGACTATTAATAGTGGCTTCTTAAGTTTTGTATGTCACATGCAATAAAATAAAGCCCAACAGCCGATGCCAAACTTTACTTCTCTTGTGCTTTAGGCGGTGGCTTTACTAATAAAGAGCTCAAGATGACTATTAATAGTGGCTTCTTAAGGTTTTGTATGTCACATGCAATTTTAATGTGGTTATGAGTCACATAATTGCAATCACGATGCTCTATGTCACGACAAATATACGATAAATATTGTGTTCTTTGAGCAAAGCAATCACGCTACCCTCAATTTATGTGTTTATATGTTACGATATATATATATCTTGAAAATTTCATGTGGTTATGTGTATTGATATGAATTCGGTATGTGTATGTTGCATTGGTACGTATAATGTATAGACATGGAAATTTATTGGTTCATGGAAATTAGTGTGCGGGTACCATGCCTTGTGTGCGGGTACCATTCCCTTGTGTGCGGGTACCATGCCCATTGTGTGCGGGTACCATGCCTTTGTGTGCGGGTACCATGCCCCTTGTACCATGCCGCTTGTGTGCGGTACCATGCCCCTTGTGTGCGGGTACCCTGCCCCTTGTACCATGCCCTTGTGTGCGGGTACCATGCCCCTTGTGTGCGGGTACCATGCCCCTTGTGTGCGGGTACCATGCCCCTTGTGTGCGGGTATCATGCCCCTTGTGTGCGGGTACCATGCCCCTTGTACCATGCCCCTTGTACCATGCCCCTTGTGTGCGGGTACCATGTCCTTGTGTGCGGGTACCATGCCCCTAATTAATTTTACTTTGGGTAGTTGAATGGGTTAAATAAAGGTAAAGACGTCTTTTTCCCTGATTTAGTAAGGGTAGAATAGACTTCAAACATTATGGAGGTCATTTTTTTAAAATTGACCCAGTCAAACGTCATTTGCGCCAGCTTGCAATTCCTACTCGCAATACTCTCATAAATGTCTCAACGATTCAAAAGTAATTAGCTGATTAACATGAAATAATAGGAAAAAAAAAAACGATGCTATTTTATGTCCCGGTTCTCGAGGCACGAAGGAATCTTGATTCGGGGCCCGAGTCCACTCCACCGGGTGGAAATTTCAACCGTTGGCCTTCGTGGGTCTCGATTGTAAGGGAAGAGAAGCTCAGAAAACGTTAAAGAGTAGGGAGTTTTAATGGAAACTGTAGATGGGTGGCAACTGATTCCACTTTGTGGGTTAGCATTGTGGATCGCGGTTTCTTCGGCTTTGAATGTGATCCTGAAAGGTCAGATCTTTAACGCAGCCATGGGTTTCTCAACGTGTGATTTCTGGCATTCCCATTTCTCTCAGGATCCAGGTCTGTTGAAGAAGAGCTTCGAATATAATATATATATATATATATATATATATATATATCTGTGTGTGTGTGTGTGTATGATTTGATTTTGAGGATGATGGGCCCCTTTTATATTTGCAGAAGTACCACCATAAGTATCTCGATGCCTTCTTCTCCGTGCTGCTGTCTTGTGTTGTTTCTGTACCTTTTTACACTGCTTTTCCTTCCCTTGCTATTCTGGGTATGATCTTTAAAACCTTCTCTTGTTCATATTTCGTGTGTGTTGTGTGATTTGTTTAATCCATGTATTATCTGGTAAAATCTTTGAAATATTAAAGATTTTGTTGTTCTTGTTGGCTTTCTGTTGTTTTAGACCGGGCATTGCAAATTGGCCAGGCAAATGACTCTCTTAATGGCCTTTTGTGACTGATTACACCGGAAAATTGTATAAAGGTACCATCGTTGCTTCGTGTCTCTTGTGGTTGTTTCTTTAAATTGCTGCTTTTTTTTTTTTTTTTTTGTAATTTCTCGATGGCTGAATAATACATAGGACGTGGTGCTGTTAGAAGAATAACAGCGACGAAAGACGAGCAAGAGAACGCCATGGAATACGGTCTACCTTCTCCTCTTTGCTTGTCGGGGTACACAATTTTATTTTTTTTCCATTTGTTTTCTCGAAAACGGAAAATGATTTGTGCAAGTTTATTTTCGGTTTTATTTAAAAACTCAGATATTTGCTACACTACGTTTTGGACTACAAGGAAAGTAAAATGGTGGGTTGCTCGCTGTTGTAGGGATCCTCGCGGTCTGCGTGTTCGATGGTCTGATCGGGCTCGGTAAGTTTAATTCTAAGGTTAACTACTTTTTTCGTCCCTTAAGTCAGGAGATTAACATGGATTGCAATTTAAGGACACAGCTGAGATTAACATGGATTGCAATTTAAGGACACTAACTTTCAAAACTAGAGCAATTTGATGGCATCATGCGTCATAAACCTAATATTTGGCCGAAACTTAAAACACGTGATCCACATACACCAAATAATTTATAAATCCTTCGTCGGAGTTTCAAGACACGTAGCTTATGTGTTTGCAATTTAAGGACACCAACTTTCAGAAATGAAGCAGTTTAAGGACAAAAGTAGGTCAGTGTCCGTAAATTGCTTCAAATTCGAAATATAGGGTCTTTAAATTGCAAACTCGTAAATTGGGATCCTGAAATTGCATGTCCCCCTAACTTACTAGATGAAAAAAAAGGTAACTAACCCCTTGCATAATTGGAATCCTTTCTAAATTCCCTTTACTAAATTTTATTAATATTATCAGGAAGGATATAGCATGATAGATTAGATACCGCCGGTGGCCTAGTTTTGGGATCGGCCATCCTCGCAATGTGGCTCTGCGTATATGAAAGCATTGACCACTTGGTAGTTTCCGGTCAAAACGGTAACGATGTGCCCGCGAAAGCATTTCGAAATCGTTATTGTGTGCAGTGCATTCATTGAGTTGTGTTTTCTTGTCTGTCGGGTCAATTTCTATCTTTTAACTTGCCCTAAATATACCATATTTGCAGTTTTTACATTCTGGGCTTTCCTTAGCTTCTTGTTACTCTTTCACAAGGCCTTCGACGGTTGTTGCCTTCGGAATTAAGCATGGATACGACATGTCGCCCCAAGTGAGAGGACGACGACGAGGATGGATGAGTTCTCCGATTATATTGGCATGAAATGAAAATTTCATATAGACATCCGACACATCGGTGCATGAATCGGATAACAGACAAGACAGACATAATATCAAGCATTTGGACGATAGCGAAATAGGAAAGATGAAAGCAGGGTTTTAAAAATCGGACCGGACCGAACCGGGTCAAAATCTCCGGGACCAGATGAAAATACCACATTGCCCACTCGACATCGAAAGCCAAGACTCACAGTGGACTTCAAGTGTCTCGGGCCTAAACATCATCTAGAGTTGGCCTTCGACGCTATTTAAAACTAGTGGAGACAAGGAGTCTTTTACATAGCAAGCAAAGAAGAGATCCACGGCAATTCGTAAACACCAACAGGGAAGAGACACAGAATTTTCTAAGTTATTACATGAAGGCATCAGTTAACAGGAATCGTCGTCTGCGGAAGCCTAAAGAAGGCTCAATAGGCATCAGGGCTTCTACTCCAGCTTCTGCGGCTCCTAACAGGGCTCGGGCTATACCTCCTCGAATCATAAGGAGACCATAATTGTGACCTCTCTCGATACCTTCTCCCTCGAGGAGATATCGATCTGCAACAAGACAATACAACTTGAATATTCTGTTGAAAATAAAATATATAAAATTTAAAATATGATACACTCCTATCAAGCTCATGCTTTTAGGTGAAGTGGTCATCTAACATGGTATCAGAGCTCAGGCCCAAGAGACCGTCGCTACGAATCCTCACGACCACCAGTTCACGAAAATACGTCTCAGGCTAGATAAGAAAAAAAAAAAAAGCAGCCTAGACGTGAGAGAGCCTGTTGGAAATAAAATATGTAGATTTAAAATATGGTAAACTCCCTTTAAGTTTAAGCTTTCGGGTGAAGTGGTCAATCAACGTATTCACGTACCATTTGCTCTTCCAATCAGCCGATATTAATGTTATGCTGTAAGCTGTAATGAGATATACCTTGAGGAACGGCTTCGTCTTGGAGATGGAGAGTAATAATCAGGGCTCGGTGAGTAACTCCTCCCGTGTCTCGGTGACGGGGAATACGAACGTCGAGGGGTTCTTCTCCGGCTATGGCTGATGTTTCAAATGCAATGTGAGAATTAAAGAGTACATAAAAAAGAAGGTGACATGAGGACTAAGGGATCTGATTCATTTCATATACCTTCTGCGTTCCCGTTCCCTCATCTCCGAAGGTTTCTTCCTATTTTCCTCTGCAAACACGACGGTCAACTCTCGCCCGAGAAGGACTTGGCCATCCATATGATACTTGGCTTCGGCAGCGTCATCGGGGTCAACAAATTGCACGAAACCAAAGCCACGAGGTTCCCTGCACCACATTAAAACTTGTTTCTAGCAGAACATTGGATAACTCTATGTTTCATAGAGCACAATACCGAAGCCATAGAAAATTTTGAATAGCTTCATAGATCAGAAAAACATCGATAACTCTAAGTTCACCAAAGAGACTCGGTAGATACGTTGTACACCAGCTAACCTTGGAAGCAAGGTTAAAACTTCATTCTCTGAAACTTGAACTTCACCCATCATTCTTTTTCTCCGGCACTTTAAAAATAGAAAAGGAGAAATCCAATAATACAACAGAAGTAAAATGCTGATGCAAATTGCAAGTTGACATTTTTGGAACTTAAAAAGGAAAAACTCGTAGCAGCCAGTATATTTAGAAGTGTAAAGTTTGAAGCAAGACCAACAAATTCCTATTACGACTTGAAAGAGGTCACTAACCCTCTGTAGTAGTCGCGTGGCAGGTAAATGTCCTTGAGGGGATCAAATTCTCCAAATGTACCACGAAGATCTTCAGGCCTTAAAACACAGGACAGTCCAACGAGATTTAAAAATTCGTCAGAAAATGCAGAATTTCGCAGGACAAGAATGTTTCCTCTACAGTCTACACAGAAGCATGACGGTCATTGTAACAATCATTTACCAGCATAAAACATACGTAAATACGGCGAGGTTCAAGAATGTAGCTTCTCAGTAATATTTGTGATAGTCCACAAATAAACTACACAAAATACGTAATTTGCATCATCAGTAGTGAGTAGACCGAGACCTGCAGTCACGGGGAAGGTTGCGAACCAACAGGCTAGTTGGGAGATCTCTGTCATGGCTTCTATAGCTGCTGCATCTTGGACTCGGGCTTCGGCCTCTCCTGCTATAGTAACCCCTTGGAGATGGACTCCTACTGTATCTTCTGGCCATTTTTCCTATTACCTATTCAGAACACAAAATCAAGACAATTAAAATTATTACATTCCTTGAGCACACTATATTTGTCTTATATTCCACCACAAAAACACAGGAATTGGATGACAACACAAGAGGTGATCAAACTCTCACCATAGAGGACTACGAATAGAAATTACAAAGATTAAAGAGGATTCAGCTGTCGAAGACAATGATACTCAACCAAGAACCAACGGATAAAGCATTATTCATCAAGCAATTGTTCTGAATTTTACCGTAAACATGCAAATTCGACACATACAAACTTCTCAACATGCCTCATAATGTCAAAAAACGCCCAAATTAGGACAACACGTAAGCGATTTCCATGACGTAAAACCAAAACCTACCAACAATGATGTATCTTCTCTTAAGAAGATGAAGATGAAAACAAGTTTTACCTGTATGAAGATCGCAGTTCGCTCGCCCTAGCATGCTCCAATTTCGGTTTCTGTTGCATTTATATGTGGCTCGAATTTTCGAATGCTCTCGAGAACCTTCTCTTCTTGAGTAGTTGACCTTTGTTCCTTTGGGCTTTTATAAAATAATAAAGCCCATGTAAATTGTCCAAATTATGAAGCTCGTCTCGTATACATTAGTTCTCAATCAGACATTCATAAGTATCTACTAGTAACCGGCGTACACTCTACGCACGTGCAACACAATGCATCAATCATTTAATTTTCAGGTCAAAACCCAATCTTCGATGCAAATAAATATTTAGATTTTTATAAAATTAGACATCGAGGGCTCTAACATCCTTCGTTGTACACAAATCTCAAGTTGGCGCCTGACCACAATTGTATACTCCTAACATTTAACATCAAAAGATAACTATAATTGCATGAAGATGAAAAAAATCCATAATGGTCACTTGGCTACCATCGAGGCCGGTTGCCTAACAATACCCATCCCACAATCCTTCCCAAGATTCTATGTGTTTACCTAAGGTCACCATAAAATGAATACAGAAACAGAAAGCATGATATTTACGATTCATACATGTTGCAATACTTATTTATTTATATTTTTCTTTTTTGAAAAAATAGATATTGAAAATACCTTTGATGATTCTCTAGGGAAATATTCGGATCATCATCCTCATTTTTGTCTACATAGTACTCACGATTAGAACAACAGAACATAGGGTGTAGCAACCATATATATATATATAAATTTAATAGTCGGGAATGCATCCTTTTACCTGAAACAACGATTTTATAGCAACTCCAATATCCTCGTCTTATTTCCTTTCTGCTATGAAAAAGAAACAAAAAAAGTCTACATCAAGTCATCAAACTAATATAACAATAACAGATATATGTCGAATGAAAATCAATTATCCAAATAGATCCCATCTATTAACTTTGGTCTAAATAGTGAATTCAGAGAGAAATTAACAATTGAGATAAGTTACGCTAATCCCACTTGTCGTAATTCAAAGGTAATTTAATCAGCATACTCATTCCTTCAAAATTCATTTCATTTTACATGCATCAACAAAAAATTAAAATAAATTACTCACGCATTGGAATAGATATTTGCTTTATTGAGATGTTAAAGTTTCCTTGAGATCCACAGTGGCAATATGTTCGGATAGACACATATGTTCCGGATACTGTTCGGCGGTTGTAATAGCGTGGTAGAGGAGTTTGACACGAATTGAGGGATAAGCATTTTTAATATTTACTGCTATTGAACGTGGATTCAGTTATTCCCGTGATAGAACATTAATCCTTTCCTGACAGTTACATGGACGTGTAATTATTAAACTATTTTTATCAATAAATAATTGTAACTATAATCTAATTGGTTGACTGACAGACCAAATTGAGTTGAAATAGTACAATATTTATAATACTCAAGGTTATGAAAGAAACTTTGACCTTCTATTGATTGTTCTTATCGTTTCTCCAGCATTTATTATTCTGCTGTTTTCCAGAAATAGAGTTGAAAAAAAAAAGATGAAATAATTAATTATGAAATAAGTTGTAAATATTAATTATTAAGCTCAATTCGATAGTTGCAAATATTAACGCGAAGTGGTCCTCGTCGCGGATTCTCAGGGGAGAGCGCAATTTTGTCCACTCTTTAATTTATTTATTTAAGATAGAGTTACCATCTACGGCGATTTTATTTTTAAGTTAAAATTATTAAGATAAACAAAAAACAAGATCCGTGTTCACCCGTTGCGCCAAATACATATATATATATATATATATATGGAGAAATTTTATGGTGCTCCTCACAAATGGCATTGATTGATGCCACATCAACATGTCGTATTCACGTTGATGATGCATGTTGACGTGACATTAATATCTATATTTAAACTTCGCATAAAGATTATTAATAACACGTCAACATGCCACATTAATGCCAGTTATGCACGAGGAATTTTATGGTGCTCCTCACATGTGGCATTGGTTTGTCAGTTATAAGTCGTGGGATCAAACCCCACCTCCCACAATTCTTTGAGTAGTCTCCATGAACTTTAATAGCCCATAATTATCGTTGTTAGGTGTGTTTCGGACGTATTCATCTGGGCGAAGATTAGTCCCACCACTAGAGTGTGTTGCGCAATTAAGCCTCCGTCAGGTCTGTGCGGCGCAAGTTCACACTGGTATTTAGGAGTTAGCACATAGCCAGGTCGAATGGAATACCTCGAGACAGGGGAAAAAAAGATTTATATATGTTATAAAACTATTATAAGTGGACAAGAACGGAAATATAAAACACTGGAATTATAGAGAGATAATATTATTGATGTTTTCGATATGATTCAATACAAATACATCGGTTTATTTATAGTAGAAAAATTTCTACTATTTCATCTAACATTTACAACATTAAATACATCTTATCTTATCTCATCTCATCAACAATCAACTAACTTTTACATCATTAAAAACATCCACATATTATTATTTCATAATAATTTCATAATACTCCCCCTTGGATGTTTTTCAAAGAATTTGTCTCGTTAAAACCTTACTAGGAAACCCAGTGGGATAAAAACCTAGTGAAGGAAAAAAATAACATAATTCCTTTTGATACGCTTTCATTTGTTGCCTCATTAAAACCTTACTGGAAAAACCACAGTGAAGGGAAAAGGAGTGCAACACGTATTTTCTCCCCCTGATAATAACATCATTATAAATCTCATCTGCAAGATTGTCACTTGATCGCACTTGTTGTACATCAATATCACCATTTTTCTCCAAATCATGGGTGAAGAAAAATTTCGGTGAAATATGCTTTGTTCTATCCCCTTAAATATATATCCTTCCTTTAATTGGGCAATACATGCCGCATTATCTTCATATAAGATCGTTGGAAATAATTTCTCAGAAAGCAACCCACAAGTTTGTTGGATATGCTCAATTATCGATCGCATTCAAACACATTCTCGGCTAGCTTCATGAATAGCGAGAATTTCCGCATGGTTAGATGAAGTAGCTGTAAAGTTTATTTCATTAACAGCCATGAAATAGCGATTCCACCATATGTAAATAAATAACTTGTTTGCGATCGAGCATTATGTGGGTCAGACAAATAGCCAACATCTGCATACCCAACTAAATTTACTTTCGACTCATTAGAATAGAACAATCACATATCAGATGTTCCTTTAAGGTATTGAAAAATCCGTTTAACTCCATTCCAGTGTCTACGAGTCGGCGAAGAACTATATCTTGCCAATAAGTTTACAGCGAACGCTATATCAGGTCGCCTATGACTCGTAAGATACATTAGTGCTCCAATAGCACTAATATATGGTACTTCAAGACCAAGTAGCTCTTCATCATTTTCGCGTGGTCTGAATGGATCTTTATTCACGTCTAAAGATCTAACAATCATTGGAGTATCCAGTGGATGAGATTCATCTATGTAAAATCTTTTCAATACATTTTTCATATAAGTCTCTTGATGTACAAATATTCCACTTTTCAATTATTCAATTTGCAGTCCAAGACAAAATTTTGTTTTTCCGAGATATTTCATTTCAAACTCCCTTTTTAAACAATCAACAACTTTGGTCAACTCTTCAATAGTTCCAATTATATTGATATCAACATTGACTGATATAATGACAAACTCATTTTTACATCTTCCCAGTAATATGCAAGGACAAATTTGATCATTCCGATACCCTTCTTTTACTAAAAATTCACTTAGGCGATTATACCACATTCGCCCAGATTGCTTTACTCCAAAAAGCGATTTATTCAACTTAACTGAGTACTCGTTTCTGGGCCTTGCAGTTTTAGGCAACTGAAATCCCTCGGGAAGCTTCATATATATGTCACTGTCAAGTGTTCCATATAAATAAGCAGTGACAACATCCATAAGACGCACATCGAGACCTTCTCGTACTGCCAGACTTACTAAATAACGAAAAGTAGTTGCATACACCACAGGAGAATACGTCTCCTCATAATCAATACATGGTCGTTGCGAAAAACCTTGCGCAACAAGTCGTGCTTTGTATCTTACAATTTCGCCGTTTTCATTCCTCTTTCTAATGAAAACACATTTATATCCAACCGACTTTACATTTTCTGGTATACGAACTACAGGTCCGAAAACTTTTCGTTTCTCAAGTGATTTCAATTCGGCCTCGATTGCATCTTTCCATTTTGGCCAATCATTTCTTTGTCTGCATTCTTGTACAGACTTTGGTTCATGATCCTCATTCTCATTAATCTCATTCATTTCATGTAGCGCTACGTTAAATGAGAATTTATCGTCAACGTTGACTTCGTCTCGGTTCCATCTAATTCCATTTCGGGCATAGTTTATCGAGATCTCTTCATTATTTTCTGAATGTTCAGGTACATGAGTTTCATCCTCATTATCTTTTATGCCCATCGACTCTTCTCTAGTTGATAAATCCTCGGTTGGATCATTCTTATTATTATTTGCTCCCTTTCTTTTCCGAGGATTTTTATCTTTGGAACCTGAGGGCCTACCATGTTTAGCTGTGGCTTAGGCTCGATAATATGTTCTGCAGGAACATCTATTTTTGCAGGAGCTTTAACAGCTGGAATATGTGACTTTGTCACTCTTTTAAGGTCAGTAGGCAGTTGATTTGCTAAACTCTGTAAATGAATTATCTTTTAAACTTCTAGTTCTCATTCTTTAGTTCGAGGATCATAATGATTTAGCGATGATTCATTCCAACTAACATTTCTCTCAAGATGTTTCTTTTATCCCCCTAATGTCGGAAAATTGAATTCATCAAAATGACAGTCGGCAAATCTTGTCGTAAATAAATCTCCAGATAGAGGTTCCAAATACTTTATTATCGATGGAGGTTCATATCCGACATATATTCTCAACCTCCTTTGAGGTCCCATCTTTGTTCGTTGTGGTGGAGCAACTGGAACATATACTGCACATCCAAAATTTCTTAGATGAGAAATATGTGGTTCCTGACTGTGAACCATTTGTAATGGAGAGACATCATTATAACTTGTTGGCCTGATGCGAATTAGTGTTGCTGCATGTAATATAGCATGCCCCAACAAGACGATAGAAGATTCGACTTCATCAATAATGGTCTTGCAATTAATTGCAAGCGCTTAATCAACGATTCTACAAGACCGTTTTGCGTATGTACATGTGGCACGGGAGCTCAACATATATGATGTGAATAACATTAATATTTCCAACATAAATATCAATACAAGTTTATCGTAAAAAAAATACTTTAAAGAAAAATTACAATTAATCTTCTTCTGTAAAAAATCTTTACGAAAAATAAAGTCCACATCCCGGGAGTGGCATCGTAAATATAATAGTAGTCAAAAGATCAATCATCAGGTAGAGCGATATCTTTCTATCACAAAATATATTTCATAATTAACACATATTATAACATAAAAAAATATCGTAATTAATCACCCTCGTAAAATCTTGGTAAAAACATAATCCACATATAAATAATTATCGCCGTGAGTAGAGTAAGAATCAGGAGATCAATCATCGTATATAGCAATATCCTTCAAAATATAAAATATATTTCGGTAATCATAATAATAAAAATATTACAATTAATATATTTTAGAAACAAATGTAAAAATATTATCCACCACCCGATAAACATCACGATAAATAAAGTAAGAAGCGCAAGATTCATCTTATAAAACGACATGATTCTATAATAAGAAAATCATAATAGTGAGAGATGGATAAAATTTTTTATTTCTTCTTAATAAAATAAATTTAATTTCTCCTAGTGGTAATAAAATTTGTCCATCCGTATAGTCCAAAATTAATTCAAAATATATATGATATATACTTGAGATATCAATAAAATAAATAATATTATTTAAATCGCTCTTTTCAAAATCTCGCCAAAAACAAAATTCCATTCGTCACCACTGAGATTCGAAATGTGGACCTCACATCACTTGTAGTGACGATATTTCGCGAAACCACTCGTGCTAAGGCGTTTTAGTGGTATATATGTTACATTTATATAATTTTAAACTATTTGTAACATAAGTGTACGAGTGTTATAAATAAACTTAATGTATAAAATAAAATTATCATACCTCTATTATAGTTGTATAAGATCTTGTCCGGAGGTTCATCGTTGCCGGAGAGCGCTCGTGTTGATAACGTATTATAAAATTATTATAAGTGGACAAGAACATAAATATAAAACACTGGAATTGTAGAGAGATAATATTATTGATATTTTCGATATGATTCAATACAAATACATCGGTCTATTTATATTAGAAAAATTTCTACTATTTCATCTAGCATTTACAACATTAAATACATCTTATCTTATCTTATATTATCTCATCAACAATCGACTGACTTTTACAACATTAAAAACATCCACATATTATTATTTCATAATAATTTCATAATAATATACATAGATTAAATAAAGCACAATGCGCTGAAGAAGCATAGCAGGAAAAGAAACCTCATAATCAGACAGAGGTCAGCGTCGTCGTCATCAACACGACACAACAGTGGTAAACCACTTTTTCCTTTCCCTTTTTTCCAGCAGCATCCACCGCGACGGTCGTCGATCGATCTCCATCCTTCATTTTCTATCATCAAACTTCAACAGCTTCGTCATCCACCTAATTTTTTGTACCGCTGTTCAAAAATCAGAAATAATCTCAGCCGTCGCCTACGCTTACCCCTCCGATGCGCGCCACGACGTAGAGACCAGAGATCGCCGTTGAAATCCGCGCCGACGGTTACGGCGGCGCTCGAGGCGCACTCGCGCTTCTCTTGGAAGTGAGAGTATATATTGCGCAGAAAATGGAAACGCGCAAAAAAAAGAATATATATTTTTAGTAAAGAAAAATGCCATATAAATATAGATATAATGCATTCCTTTTAGCTGTATTTCGCTTGCGTTTCTCGTGCGAGGGAGAATCGATCTACGTCGCCTTCCGCGACGCATGCGGATTCGGTGCAAGATAAATCCCGCGTCTCTCTTATATTCCTCCAATCCAAGCAATTTTTATTTAAGCGAATTATTGATAAAAAAAAAATATATATGTTATATAGTCATAATTCCTTTATTAGCGCAGTGAGGATTCTGTGAACAAAAAAAGGGGAGGGGGGGGGGGGATTAGCGCTAGAAACGAATGCATATAAACTATCAAATAAAAGATAATGCTAAAAAAAAAAAGCTAATGCAGAGATTCTATCAAAATCTAACTTAAAAGTTTGACAAAAGACTCCATCAAAAGGATTAGTAATATAAAGGAAGGAAATACATACAAGGATTGCCACACCACAATATCAAAAACTTTTTAATCTTTAAGATCATCCATATTATTGACAAACAACTCAATAATTGTTGACTATTCATTCAGTAACCAAATGGAACAAATAAAGATTGAAATTTCTACCAAAAACTGCGTTGTCAGAATTCGAAGGAACATAATCATTATCAAATAAGTATAATCATTATTAGCGTCAAGGCGGAGCAATATCTTCTTAAAAAGATAATATTATTGATATTATCATCGACATATATCATTTGCATTCTAATTTAATTTTTCAACATTGAAAAAGTAAACAATTATATTCAAGGCAACACTCATTGAATACGTCGAAATTTCTCCCCTAAATATTCTGATTTTTGCCCAGGAACGAAATATTTTTGGCGATGAGCATTTCAATTTATGGCAGTCTTGGACCACTTATATGTTTTTCTTGGTTGTCTTTCTGTTTTATGGCTTAAGCTGCGCCAAAATTCATATTGATAAAATCTCCTTACATTGATTATAAGATAAGGCTGTAGCTACAACAGACATGTCCATCATATGTGGCTCAATGTTAGATCTGCGTCATTGTATATAGACAACACATCTGAAAATCTTAGGCTGCGTTTGGTATAAAAATTTCACCTTGGACCAAAAAAAAAGGTGTAATGACGCGACACTAAGCACAATGCACCACTGTTTGACACACTATCATTATTTTCTTTCATCTTTCGACGCATAAATTCAACGCAACCAAACTGAGCCTTAGGAAATTGTACATGCAACGATATCTCACCAACATACATTCTTTCGACAAACGATACTTGTAAGATACAGAAAATCGTACAACTTATGATTTCAATGACTTTTTATGAACACATTTGATCCGAAAAAATCTCCAAAAAGGATGTTGAACTTTGGACATTTTCGTTTCAATCGACGAGTGGCTCCGACCGATCTAAAAAGTGTGACCTTTTGTGTCCTCACAAAGAACAAACGCCAAACCGTGAAGACGATCGGGCTCTTGCACCTTCTCCGCAATGAAATTTAAATTCATCTGACATAAAGAACTTATTTTTCGCTAGATGAACGGGAACAAGACGTACTCCGCATAAAAAAGATTCCATATAAACCTATAGAAGTCGGATATTGCTTCCTGCGTGAAAAAAAAAGGGCGTTTCCGAAGATTAAATGAAAATATGTGCCATATATTCACAAATATCTAAGGGAAGACTTGCATATTTTTTTGGTCACTTACTTACGAATTGCAATTTTAGGACACTAATTTTCCGAATCGAAGCAATTTAAGGAAATCAAGTGACAACCAGACTCCACGTCGCCTCTTGTGATGACGTGGACGGGACGGTGCACCACTACTTTTGTATGATGTGGCAGCCAAACTGGAAGCCACATTACCTCTTCTGTACGACGTGGCGTACAACCAAGTTAGACTCCAAATGGACTGCCACGTCATTAGAAGAGGCAGCGTGGAGCCCGGTTGTCACTTGTCTGTATCATGTAAAAGTTAGTGTCCTAAAATTGCAACCACCTGAAAGTGCCACCCCTCTTTAACTCACAGGACGAGAAAGTAATTAAGCCTTAAGGAGAACCCGACAATCACCTTAGTATATTTTGCTCTTTCTAGTACCCAAGCCTGTAAAAAACAACAAAGAATGCAACACAGTCACTTCGAATACTGATCAAGGTCGTTATGAACGTGTTGCAATAAGTTCATGAATGACGTGTGAAGTGGAAAGCTAATGCGAACGATCTCTCTCGTTAGTTAACAAATCATATATGAGAAGATTACTTCAAATAATAAATCTTTATTATATGGAACCACAATGTACCTGGTAAGTTAAACAAAGTGCCAAGAAAACGTGCGAGGGTATCATCAAGCTTCTCTTGAATGCCTGAGGTGCATCGGCAATCGCTTAAGGGCACATATTATTACAGTTGAAAGACGATAACAAGAGCTTGGGCTGAAGATTAAGTATAACCTGAGGCAAGTAAATTGCTCCTAAAACAGCACCGACGTAATTTGTCAGTAGAAGCCCCGATCCGAGCAACGCTATGTTTCTAACACCGAGCTTCGTTGCAAGAGTAGATATCTGAAACCTAAATTTGTTTGTACCAAGACACCAGATTCACCAATCAAAGACCGGAATTCATCCTAAAATAGTGATTGGTGGAGTTGTCTCTTTTTATATTAATTGAGTTTGCAACTTTAATTTTTCGATGTGGGACAACACCCACTTCAAAATGTCAACACGCCCCTTCACGTGTGGCATGACTAAAGTAAAAGCCCAACATGTGGACATATGAATCGGGTGACAGTGAGCTAAATATCTGCTCTGATACCCTATCAAAAACGGAGGAATTCATCCTAAAACCAATTGGTGATTTGAAACCGTCTGTTGGTATACTAATTCTGACAACTTTAATTTTTCGATGTGGGACAACACTCACTTTATAATCTAAACAGACAACAAGTTATTCGGGGAAGGAATTGGAATTTCAAAACATTATGCTTTCATAAGAGAGCTTACTTGCGATCGCCTTCTACGTCCGGAAGATCTTTAGTAATGGCGATTACCAGAGCAAATAATGTTACAAACGTGGTAATGAATGCAACGGGAGCGCTGCAATTAAATAATCAGTGTCAATTTTGGAAAAGAATTAACATGCAAATTTGTAGTTGTGGATCAGATGAAATGGTTATTTCGCTGTTTATCAACCTCCATTCGAAGCTCAGACCGAGAGCAGCCCTCGTAGCGTAGTACACACCATAATTGAGAAGAAATCCCCGAACCTGCAAAAAAACCGTAAACACGAATCTTTATATTGCCATTATATGCAAAAAAGTCAAACTAGAAAAAGAAAACACATACCGTGGCTATTATAAGAAAGGCCAATACAGGATATTTCTTCAGACGAAATGGCGGAACAGAATATATGGTGCCAAGAAAAAGACCGAGGCAGTAAAGCGATGTAATGAAGGGTCCGAAATTCGATCCAACTATTACAACACCGGCAACTGCAAGCAACAACACCAAGATCCATGCGGATCTTTCTGAGAGATCTCCGGCAGCAATAGGCAAGTAAGGTTTATTCACCCTAAAATAGTAAAAAAAAAAATGACATTTACACGAAAAGCTTAAATAAGCTAAAAATCAAAAAATGAAATGTGTTAGCTTACTTGTCAATACCAACATCGTATATCTGATTGATGCCAACGATATAACCGTTCCCGCACAAGAGAGCTAACAGCCCAGAGATGGCCTTCAGTAACAAGGACCACTTTATGAGATGTGGATTCTCCGTTAGTGCCCTTGTTACTAAAGAACTGACCCAAAAAAAAATCACTCGGTAAGTTTGTTAAGGTGTTAAAGAGTGCAATTGGTAAGTGTAAAGTCAATGCAATATGCTCACAAAGATCCTAATGTTGTTCCGCGTATGGTGTGGGGCCTCAGGAATCTCCAAAAGGCATTCCCGAGTGAAACTTTATTCGATGTGGGATCAATTCCAGCAGAATCGACTCTCGAACAAGCCTGAAAAATAACTCTTTCGGTGTAAACTCTGTCAAAAAGAACTAAGGCTACGTTCGGTAAAACGATTTCGGTGTAGAAGAAAAGGAAAGGTGTAATGGTGACACTCGAAGCATAAAGTATCATTGTTTGATACACTCTGTCAATGTATGTTTTGACGGAACCAGAAATACATGTAGAAATCATATCGTAACAAATAATGTGATAAAGAGACTGGTGCACAGTATCTATAAGAAACGAGACTTCTCAAACAAACTAACTACACGGGCACAAAGCCTTATGACCAATCATGAAGATAGAAATGTCGTAACACAATTCACTTCTCAGGCTGATGAATCAAATTTAAGTTTAAGATTGGAAATTTGGTCCAATGAGGAGTGTTAAATTACAATTCCACATCGGATAATTCAATCAACTCATATGACTCAATTAATTCATCAAAGAGGAAACTTCACCTACCACCAGTTGGTTTTAGATGAAGCCCTCGATTTCTAACATGGAGCATTGTACCAAGGACAGCTTAAACGTGTGAAATTGGAGAAATTCACACACAAAAAAGGCTCAAGAAACACATATCGGAGCATCGAAAATAAATCAAAGTTCAGTAAATGAAAGCGGGTACCGTGATGGCGCGGCGGCGCTTGAAACTTGCCCCAGATAAGCTCAGGGAGAAAGATTTCTGAGCGCAAAACCCAGTTTTAGAACTAAGTAATCGATTATTACGAGATTTGAGAATCAATAACTCAGTTCCGAGATTGTCGCTAAACAGGACGCTTCTGCGAGAACCAGTTAAGGATGCAGACGCTTGCAGGTGTATACATGAGACTGATGCCTCCATTTCCGCCTTTGTTCACAACTTCGCCTTCTCTTTGTTTCCTGGTTTTCCTTCTAATTAGTGTTACGGAGTACGGCTTAAAGAGTGGAAAATAACAGCCGACTCATCATCGTCGTCGGAGATTCAGAGTTGTGTGGCCAACAGTTAAGCAACGGGAGAAATTATATAATATTTGGTTTCAACGTACATCACACCCCTTCTCCTCTTCACGTGAATCAGAGATAACAACAGAAAATGTATAAAAGAAAGTTAAGGGGTCGATGTGCAAATTAGTTGTGTGTACTCGATTGAAATTGGATATATTTAGAGCAGGTTTAATTACCAACAATTTGGACCTGAGCCATTATTGGGCCTGCGGTGATTTAAGTGGAAGCCCAATAATCATCTTGAGCTGTAGCCGAATCATGACCCAAGCCCTTCATAGCTCGGACTAGGGTTTTATAGTTGTATCGTTTCTCCATTTCCGTGTTGAGCAGCTTGTTCGTCTAAGCGGAGCAGGATATCGCAGCTCAAAGGTATGCCTCATTTCTTCTTTCCTCTAATTTTCCTGATCTTTACCCTATACGTATCCTGAAATGCTGGCTTATTGATCGTAATTTTTTTTTGTTATTTGAAGGCAGAGATATGGAAGGAGAAGGAATCATAGCTGACGGAGAAAAGGTGAACAGCGGCGTTTTGCTGTTCAATCGATGGTCCTACGACGAAGTTCAGGTATCACTTTTTGGATCTCTTTATCGTTTTTCAGTTGATTCAATTTTGAGCACCGAAGGACGATTTATAAATGCCGTACGTTGTGTGCATTCTGTGGCATTTTTTTGGGACTAAAACATACAGTGTCTTCTTCTGGATTTTAGTTCCTGTGATTCATGATCTATGTGCGAGCCATGGTCTGCTTTAACCTATGAGATTTAACCAATTCGATGAGATTGTAGTTCATGTGACTCATGATCTTTGTGCGAGCCATGGTCTGCTTTAATCTATGAGATTTAACCAATTCGATGAGATTGTAGTTCCTGTGATTCATCATCTTTGTGCGAGCCATGGTCTGCTTTTTTTTTTTTTTAAGCCTTGGTCTGCTTTAATCTATGAGATTCAGCCAATTCGGTGATCAGATTAAATATTAATCGTGGTTCCTGTGATTCATCATCTTTGTGCGAGCCATGGTCTGCTTTTTTTTTTTTAAGCCTTGGTCTGCTTTAATCTATGAGATTCAGCCAATTCGGTGATCAGATTAAATATTAATCAACAAATTAGGCATGCTTATGCATTTGATTCTCAATTTCCTCCAATTTTTACAACAGGTTAATGACCTCTCCGTCGAAGACTACATCACTGCTACTGCATCTAAGCACCCCGTGTACATGCCTCACACTGCTGGGAGATACCAAGCAAAACGCTTCAGAAAGGCTCAGTGCCCAATCGTCGAGAGGTTGACCAACTCTCTCATGATGCACGGGAGAAACAACGGGAAGAAGCTAATGGCTGTTCGAATCATCAAGCACGCTATGGAGATCATCCACTTGCTGACTGACCAAAACCCGATCCAAGTCATTGTTGATGCTGTCATCAACAGGTTCAATACCTTGAGAATTCACCAAGTAAATCAACATTTTTGCTATGTTGGTCTGAAAATTTTACGGGCTTGTGTTGTTTTTTCCTCTCCTGTTTTCGATTTCATGAAGTGGGCCAAGAGAAGATGCCACTCGTATTGGATCGGCTGGTGTCGTGAGGAGGCAGGCGGTTGATATATCTCCTCTCCGTCGTGTCAATCAGGCTATTTATCTCCTCACGACTGGTGCCCGCGAAAGTGCCTTCAGGAACATCAAGACTATTGCAGAGTGCCTTGCTGATGAGCTTATAAATGCTGCCAAAGGATCTTCAAACAGGTAAAAAAAGTTACAATCTTTTTTTCCCTAAATCTGCGTGTCAAAATAACGCATTATGTGTAAGCTCATTACCGATAATTGCTTCCTTCGTGTAGCTACGCTATCAAAAAGAAAGATGAGATCGAGAGGGTTGCCAAAGCCAACCGTTGAGGTCAGAGAATTTTCAGAATGGGTAAAACAAATCAAGTTTCAGTTCTCGATCGCCAGCCTTTGTTTTCGCATTTGTTTGATGAAACTTCTTGGTTTTTACTTTCTATGTTCTCGTTTTAATTGTATTGTGTAAGCTTGAGAACCTTGCTATCGTGATTCGAATTATTTGCGGTTTCTAGCGGACATGGCAAACTGTTGTTCATGGTTCTTGTTTTAGATCCCATGAATAGTGTTCCTGTTCATAACTTGTGGTTCATTTGTTTCAAAATTTATGAACAACCTATATTGTGGATTAACAGGTGGTTCAACGGTGTCAAATTCTATAGGGTTAACTACCTTTTCTTCAATGGCACTTTAAGTGTGTGTTTTGTTCGTGGAAATTAGTAGGGAAAAGAAAATGAAATGAAAAAGGAAAACTAGTTTTATGTTTGGTTGATTGCAAGAAGATCTAGTTTAAGTTTACACTTAAAATTAAAGAAGATTAATTTCTCCACCAAATGTTGAGGAAAATAAAAGAAATAATTATGAAAATCATTTTCTTTCGAATTTTTTTTTTCATACTAATTTTCTTTAACTAAACACTGTCTAACGGTGCGTTTGGTTTGTGGAATTCGATAAGGAAAAGAAAAGGAAAGGTGTAGGGTTACAATGGTCGAAGCATGAAGTACAATTGTTTCGTGTGCTGAATTAGTTTTCTGTCGTTCTTTCCACGCACGAATTTTGCATACCAAACGCACCCTAAGGCTTCAAACTTACGAAGACATCAATTTTTCGAAATTGAAGCAATCTAATTTGAAAGTTAGTGTCTCTAGACCAAATTTTAGTTCTTTTTTTCGGAAAGAGAGATCAACTTAATTTTAAAACTTACGGGTGAATCGATGATTATGATCCGTTTGAAACATGGATAAATCACAAGGGCAGAAAAGTCTTTATCAGCAAACGTGAGAAGAGATCAATAAAGAATATTTCATACATACACTCATGAAGTAGCAAATCAAAACGTCACATAAAAAGCAAAGACAAACTCATAAATCAAATGAATAGCTAAAAAGTAAAAGAAGTAAGTGGGACAAAAGCTTCAGAAAAGCATTCCAAAAGCGATTGCAGCCACGGAGGCTAAGATCGCCGGCACGAACGACGAGGCGCCGGATTCTGGAACTGGGCTTGGCGCCGGTGCTCCGCCTATGGCCACCGCGCTGTGTACTGAAATCAGAGCTACCAACATTGTCGTGAAAATAACCTTCGTCTTCATCAATGACTCCATTAATTAGGGTTTCTTTTTGTTTTAGCTCTGAGAGAGAGATTGTTTGAACGTTGAGAAGGAAATGTTGGGGGATTTCTCATCGATTTATAACGATTTAAACTGTATACGGGCAGCCAAATGCTGACCAAGAAGACCGTTGCTACAGCTAATAATTAATTGCAGGGCAACGTGGGTTGCATCTCTCTTTTAATATGAATTTCATATAAAATAAAGCTGCCCGAATTGTCTGCCCCATGTTCTTCTCTTTCCACTACATTACAGTACAGCTTGGCTTTTATGTTGCTTGTTACAGAAACAAGATAGTTGCATACAGCTGTCGCCAGCCAACGGTTAAGTGGGGCCTTAGCTACTCATAATCGTGTCGTCTCCTCTAAATTAATTAATTAATCGATATTATTAATTAGCTTGGTATATTACCTGCTACTTACAATACTTGGTTAAGCATGCCAGTGTGATGATTCATGATTCATATAATGGTGGACCGAGCAACCATAATTATGAATCATTATAGCCAGCCAGCCTCCAAAGATTTGAATGTCTTGTAAGACTATCTAGTCGAAAAATTCTTTTTCAAAAGCAATGCAGTAACTTATAGTAATTTTTTTAATCATTGAACTCATTCTTCCAAAAGAATATATTCTTATGAATATTCTCTTACACACCAACTTTAATATCTTTTTAACAATACCTACATATTTTACAAAACTTTGTAATTTAGACCATAATATTATTTTATGACAGTACTATTTTTTTTCCGTATGCGAATTATTCATGATTTTTTATGTATTCTTCTTTTGAATACATGTGATGTACGCTATATCTTTATATCTTCTTTTGATGGCGTGAATTTTTAAATTTTATATTGGTATTATTGTTGCAAATAATTAAATATACTATAAGAAATAAAAGTTAATTATTAATTTCATTGGGGTCATTCTGTAAGAACTAAACAATTACGAGAGTCAGTGAACAGTGAAATCGCAAATATAGATTTTTAGACCATCTCCAACCGAAAAACTCATTCTCAAACTCAAACTCAAAATTAGACTTGTCAATGGGGTAAGGATTCCTCATCCCCGCGGAGATCCGCCCCGAATAGCATGGAGAATTCCCAATATGTTATCTCTGTGGGGCGGGGACATGGAGAGATTTTTCCCCTCAGGGATCCCCATCCCGTTCCCTGCTCCATTTCCCGATATATTATAATATTTAATTAATTTTTTTTTATATCCAACTTATATTATTACAATACAAATAATTATTAAAAATATAGTCGAAATAATATTAATATAATATAAAAAATATTAAAATATAGCTTAAATAAGACATAAATAATATAAATATATTAAAATATAGTTTAAATAATATTAAAATATAGTTTATATTATAGAAAGTATATATGTTTAAAAATATTGCCGGGGCGAGGAATCCGAGTGGGACGTGGATCCCCGTGGGGACGGGGACGGGGACGGGGATTAGATCCCCTCCCCGTTGACATCCCTACTCAAAATGCAGTAATTCTTCTCCAACCATTAAGCTCATTCTCATACTCAAAAGAATATTCTAAAAATATTTTCATCCCACCAACTTTTTGATACTACCCACATATTTACAATTTCACAAATTCGACCACATTATTATTTAAACTCGATTGAGGAAATAATTCATACATATAAAAAGCATTAAAAAAATATTTATTAAAAACCCGAATTTTAAACTACACGAGCCAAAAAAATACATTGAAACAATACTCAGAACAAATGAAATATAATTTTTTGTAGTCTCAGAATTAATATATTCCTCTCACAAACATTAAAGAAAAGTAAATAAAGATAAAAGAATGTAAGTTTACAATTATACTAATATATAAAGATAAAAGAATAAGTTAACTAACACAAAAATAAATTAACATATTTTATAACTCCACTACATTGACAAACGTGGTATATGTTAAAATATAGGCCAAATAACTCCACATAAACATTTATTGTATTAAATTTTCGGTCAAAATCTAATTAAATAAAACATTAAATAATTAGAATGAAAACAGGATTTGTTCAGCAATTTCACGATCAAACACATATTTTGAGAATAAGACGCAAATTTGCGTTAAAATGAGGTGAGAGAAACTCTTAAACTCATTATCAGTGTGGGTTTTCAGGCCGGTTGGGAAATTTTTAGCCCATTTTTTGAGTTTTGGGGTTCCACTAGATAGAGATGGTATTATGGGAGAGAAAATGATTTCTAACCCATTTTGCGCATTGGATGATATTTCCTTGTTTGGGACGGAGAATGCCTAAGTACATATTACGCTAATCAATAAACAGCATGACGACGGCTTGAAGAAGACACAGCCGGACAAGAAAAAAGCTGTCTACGACTCAACATGTATGCTGCTGAAAAAACAAAAAAAGAAAAAATTAAACGAGGAGCTGAAGCCTGAGCACTGAAAACAGATGCTTTTTCTATTGAGGCGGATAAGAAAAAATGGGACTGCATACACATAAAATTCAAAAGCAGAGAAAATCATGGAGTAGGAAGAGCCTTTGACTTTGAGAACTTGCAGATAAGATTCACTTTTGCAGCTGTAAACTCATTCTTTGCTGAAAATTTCTGGTAATAATTTGACAAATCGACAAAAAAAAAAAAAAAAAAGGCAAGAAGAGCAAGGAGAAAACAATGTTGGGATCACACAGAGGTAAAGGAATCCCGATTCAAGAAGATTATCTTTATACGTACAAAATTCAAGCAATTTACAATAAAATCCCCAATATACATAATGATGGGGCACAAGTTTTAGGAGAAACATAACTTCTGATCATACAACCATAGATGAAAAGCTCTCGAATCATGAGAAGATTTTCGCACGCAATCGCAATCCCATCTCCCGCCCAAACAAATCACAGCTCGATAATCGCGAATTTCTAACAAAACGTGCCAAAAATCGCAAAAAAAAAAAAAAACAACAAATTAAACCTTTTTTTTTTTTCAATCCGAGTGCCAATCTTGTTCGTCGAGATCAGAAGGATCCGAATCTGAAGGTGACGATAAGAGGTAATTACTGTTGGGAGGTGGGAAGCAGAAGAACGTCCACAGGCACATTGCGAGCCTTCTTAATTGCTGGAAGGGAAAGCAGCAGACGAGGTAGAGCACCTGATCGGCGCTGAGATGCTCCGGGTTGCACGCGATGTACTGGCACGCGCTGGCCGACACGTGCGCCACACGCACCACCGCCGGGCTGTTGAATACCATTTTTCCCCCTTCCTCTTTCCTTTTTCTATTTTTCTTTTTATGGTATTATTATTCCTTCCTTTGGTTATTTATCAAATGAAAGTAAAGGCTTAACTATTTTTTAATCTAGGAATGAGAGTGGCATGTTACGTATTCCTGCATGCAGATGCTGCGACGAGAATAAATTTCGAAATTAAATTAATTTGTGGACACTTACGATTGAAAATTAATTTTTTAGTCCGAAATTGGTGACCGTACATTCAAACCAGCATATCCAACGAATTGAGGTAATTTGATGACCAATAATGCTGAAAACCTAATTTCAGTTCGAAATCAAAACAAATGACATGCAAAAGACAATTATTTTGAGGAAAAATTCTACTAGGCATTGATTCTAAATCATCATGCCTAATGCCAAGTATAATTTTTCCATAATTTAATTGTTAGGTGCAGTCCCCTTGATAATTCCGAGGTGAAATTATTTTTTCAATGTTAGTTGTCCTAAAATTATCACCCAGTTTAGCGTAGATATCTTGTGACTCTTTGACTAAAAATAATCAAGCCAATCTTCTAAGATGGGGCACATTTTGATTCTATCATCTGTTCATTGAATTATAAAAGGGCAAGCATGAACATCGAGATTCTTATTAGATAAAGACACCAAAGATGACAAGGGACACGTATTCAACTTATGACGACATAATCTCCGCTGTAATAATCTGAATCGATATAAATAAATGCCATTTGAATATTTCGATGCATAAATTGACGGAGTTACAGCAAGGCCTTCGATATAATTTAGGATCAAGAAAGGCGAAGGCAAACAATAGCTCTATCCAGTACAAGAGAATGTATTACGATGATGAAACTTCATCACCATAAAACTGGTAGGGGTGGGCATCGGGTATCGGGTATCGGGTACCCGACCCGACCCGATCGGGTTTTTACCCGAACGGGTCGGGTACCCGAAAAATTATCGAGTATCGGGTAGTACCCGATACCCGACATTAAAAAATAGGGTCGGGTATCGGGTAGCAAAATGCTACCCGAATTACCCGATCGGGTACCCGACAATGAATTAAAAATTAAAAAAATTATGAAAAAAATAGTATAATTAATTTCTAATAGTCATAAAATAATTAAGAATGATATAAAATTAATAATTTCTCCTCATATTACAAAATTTAAAAGAGAAAAAACATATAAAAATATCATAAATATTATAAATCGTATTAAAATATTAATAAAAAAATAATTAAATTTTAAATCGGGTACCCGATACCCGACCCGACTTGTACCCGACAAAATCGGGTACCCGATTGTCGGGTACCCGACATACATCGGGTCGGGATCGGGTAGGAAAATCACTACCCGCCCTAGTCGGGTACCCGACCCGAATTACCCGAACCCGTCAAATACCCGACCCGCGCCCACCCCTAAAAACTGGCACCTCTCGTAAGGACCCTGCAAAAGACAAGCAAATCTAACCTCAATTAAAGAAAGAATATCTTCGTTGGTCTGATTTTTATTTGTGAAAATTAGTACGGAAATGAAAATAAAATGAAAAATGAAAAATAGATTTTTATGTTTGGTTGATTGAAGAAACAGATAAGGAAAATAAAAGAAAAAAAATCTAGTTTAAGTTTAAACTTAAAACTAAAAAAACCCAATTTTCTTACCCAACGGTGAGGAAAATGAAAGAAAGACTTATGAAGAACATTTTCTCTCTGATTTTTTTTTAGTTCCACAGTACTTTCTTCGTTCCAAACACAGTCAATAATCAATCAAGAAAGCTCCCACCACAGCATAAAGTCAAATAAACCGAAGAACATGTTAAAAATTGAGGGTTTCTTCCTAAAACCAATTGAGTAGTGTTAGGAGAAGATGCCTCTTTGATTTATATATTGAATCGGATGAGAGATCAATTTCCCAATGTGGGACAAATAATCTCAAGAGCATATAATTTTTTTGGGAACAGAAGAGAAGCTGACTTGTGTTAGTGGAGGCAATTTTAATCCAAGGAAGAATCACCAACTATCTCATCCGTGTCCGAATCGCTAGCATTGTAACCTGCGCACAAAATTCCCCCAAAATTCAATTTTCCTAAAAGGGCCCAAAACAGCACAAACACACACACATAGACACCAAATGTAAGATCTCCTCACCGGGACGTTTATTGCAAACTTTCCAAACAGAAGACCTCGCCCTCGAAGCCCTAGTAATCCAAATTCTCCCCTAAATAAAAAAAACCCTCATCAAAATTAACCAAATTAAAAACAAATTTAGAAAAGCAGACCTTGTTAGGGTCTTTTGTGATCCCGTAGCCAGAATAGTACATCTGAGCTACTAGAACCTGCATGCTGATGTCGCCACTCTTGGCCTCCTTTAGCGTGTCGAGAAACCAACGCCTCACGCAATCCGAAACCACCGAAGACAACGGCGTCGCTTGCTGCCTCTGCTGCTCCGTCGCTGCTGCTTCCTCCGCATCCCCCATATACTTACCTCCCTCTTATGCCGTCTTCGAGATTACTATCTTTCCTTTACCCTATCGTTCACGTCACTGTGCTACTACTCCCTCTTTTCCCTTGTTATAAAAAAAAAAAAAAAAATCAACTTTGAACATTAATTAATTCCTTTTTGGAGGGCTTAATTTGATTGAAGAAAATAATAACAATAAAAAATAAACAATCTATTGGCTTCCAGTTCAAGTGGGTCCCACTCACTGGACCGCGTAGGCGTACCATTCATGTGATGATAGAATTGGGCCCATAGTGAGCTGGATTGGATTATCAAGTTATCTTATTAGGCCGAAGCCCATTATTTAACCGCACAACGAAATGAATTATATTCGTTTATATATAAAATATACAAATAAATAAAAACAAGCAATAAACGGAGCAGTATAGCGCACGCCAAGATTAATCAATCACGTTCACTAACCAGCTTCTCGCAGAATCTTTCAAGAAAAAAAATTAATATTTAGTCTTAAGTCTACATCTTGATGTATACAATATATATTAAATAATCTGAATATTTCATCATTTTTAAAGAAAAAACAATGCTAAAGGTGAAGTCGTCGCCTATTTCTCTTGGATCGATTCACTATATACTTGTTAGCACGTGACCCTAACACACATCTTACTACTATTTGAAGCTACCGGTCAAGAAAGTATAACAAAAGACCATAACATTTAATTAGGAATGTAAACTAGCTGTCGAATTCGACTAGAAATTCTAGGTTTGAGCTCCAAAATTATATAGTAGGCTTGAACTCGAAACCTATATATTTTCGAGTTTTGGACACGATCTAAAAAAAATAATTCGGGTGAAACTCAGCTCATGAGCTCGTTTATTGTTCCAGATGACCTCGATCTGGTGCTTAAAGCTCAAATTTTTTTGAAATTTTTTTAAAAATTACTACAAAACTCACCGGTTCAAAATAGACACCGAGTTCGAGCTATGGAGTGGAAGTGTGGAATGGGCTCATGATTTCGGAGCTGGATCAGCTCATCTTTCAAGTCAAATTTAATTATACTCATTAGGAGCGGTTGACTAATTAATTAAACTATATACATGCGAACCATGCATCATTTATATTAATTTTTCGTGTTTCATCAAAACACCCTCTATTAAATGGGCAAATCGATCTAATTAACTCAATAGTTCATCATAATTAGCGGTTAATCACCATGCCTTCTCAATTAATTCCTGGTATCACCTTTTCCTCTTCAACCTCCATCAAAAGGTACATCTCTCTCTCTCTCTCTCTCTCTCATATGTTGACATTGGAGTTTATATTGTAAATTGTAATAATGACTGTATCGAGAGAAAACGAAATGCAATATAGTTTTTGAACTATAAGGGAAGTACCTTTCAGATTGGAGGGCAAAGTGGTAATTATCACCGGAGGAGCAAGAGGAATCGGAGAGGCGACGGTGAGGCTCTTCGCCGGTCACGGAGCTAAAGTAGTCATCGCCGACATCGAGGATGCCCTGGGAACTTCACTGGCGGACTCCCTCTCATCCGAGGGCCACCACGACGTCACCTACGTCCACTGCGACGTCACCTCCGAAGCTGACGTCGAAGCCCTAATCGCCGCCACACTGTCCAGCCACGGGAGGATCGACGTGCTCTTCAACAACGCCGGCGTCCTCGGAAACCAGTCGAAGCGGAAGAGCATCCTCGATTTCGACCCGGAGGAGTTCGACCGGGTCATGCGGGTCAACGTCCGCGGTGCGATGCTGGGGATCAAGCACGCGGCCAGGGCCATGATCGAAGGCGGAGGCGGGAGCATCGTGTCCACGGCCAGCGTCGCCGGCGTGATGGGCGGTCTCGGGCCCCACGCGTACACGGCGTCGAAGCACGCCGTGGTGGGGCTGACCAAAAACGCCGCCTGCGAGCTGGGGAGGTAAACGCAATTGAATCCAAAATCGATCTCAGATCTATTAATTAGGGAAATGGCCTAAAATCATCGGAATTTTTGGGGAAATCAACCTCAGATCCGGGAATATTTCGATGTTCGCCACACAGGCCAACGATTCTCCTCTATTATCAACAGGTATGGGATCAGGGTGAACTGCATATCGCCGTTCGGAGTGGCGACGGAGATGCTTATCAACGCGCTGAGGGTGGAAGGAGGCGGCGGCGACGGCGGCGGCAGGAGCGAAGAGGAAGAGGTGGAGAAGACGGAGGAGCACGTGAGGGGTCTGGCGAATCTGAAAGGGGAGACGCTGAGGGCTAAGCACATAGCGGAGGCCGCTCTGTTTCTCGCGAGCGGCGAGTCGAGCTACGTCAGCGGCCATAACCTGGTTGTCGACGGCGGCGTTACCACTTCCAAGAATTGCATTGGATTGTAGTGTTTTCTCTTTTTTTCTCAATAGCATCTTGGCGTGTTCTTGAATTATTCTTTTTAATTTAATTTTCTCCCAAATAAACAAGAATTCATTCGATCAATAGTTTAGCTTGTTAGTTACACCCATGTTTATAAGTGGAATAATGTAATTTATGATGTCCCACATATTAGCTGTGATATTTCCACTATTAGTTAAGGTTTAATAATATTATTATTAATTGCTTAATTTCTATTAGTCCAAGAGATAACTTGTGATGATGGAATTTACCTATAAATTGATAAAGTTGATCCTCTCCTTAAACATACGTTCATCATACTTCATCCGTCATAAAGTAAATAAAAATGAAGGTGTTTAAAGGAGAGAAACACAACTTTACGTCTTCTTCGACTAACACGATGAATCCAAGTAAGTATATTTGTGTTTTAATGATTATGTAAACTACGAGAATTGTGTTATTTGAAGATCATGAGAACTATCGTAAAGCATGTTAGAACCGTAATTCCGCTTATATAACTTTCGTTGATTGTGCATTTGAGATTTATATTGTTTTTCTTTGTAACCATGAAATTAGTTTCACTGAGTTGTGACAATGCGAGGTATTCATCCCAAAAAAATATATAATTTGATGTGGTTTTGCGCCCACTATATGGCCTAATTAGGAAATGCCCAATTTGAATTTGTGGTTCGGGTCGTAAGTCAAGCTCACATTTTATCCAAAATAATGCATATATCTTAGTCCAAATAACGAACCATAACTCTGTAATTTGTTTTAATATGGACGATTATTACATCCCATGATTGAAAGATTATCGCGGATTTGACATTTAATCATAACCATGTGACCTAAACTAAGTCCATCATAACATTTCGTTCATGGCGTGTGTTTTTAAAGATTCCATCGACCAGAAAAATCACACCCACTAGTCTTTGCCTCTCTTATTTTATACACCTTTCGTGTTCGTGGTGATTAACAGCAGTAATCCCACTATTAATATTCCAACTTGTATTTAATTAAATATTTTAAGCTGTAATGCTTGTCTGCTGCCCTTCCATAATGATCATGTTCTTAATATTACTAATTGCTAGTATTTATTCTGCATTGTTGTGTTAAGTGGTCTTGGGAAATTAACATATCTTAGTCATACGTATAATATTGGATTTATATATCATTCTTTCATTTAATATGTTGTATAATTTAACGTGTAACCAAAATCATATTATTTATTTTCACTTAATTTCTATTTTCTACGCTGAGGTCCCCACGCTTCCGGTGAGTTTGAAGTGAATTCGAAACTCATTGTCGCGATGAGAAAATTATTATTTCGAGTGGATCTAATTCACTGGTTATATGTGATGACTTACCTCGTAACTAGACAAGATATAGTGCTATTTAATTTTGAAAACGTTAAGGTGTTTGCATCCCTAATCATTCCCATAGTCATCCATTTTTTTAAATTTTATTTTAGGGCATGTATATGTTTGTGATGGAAAGTCTATTCATGTCTAACCTCTCTTGGATGTAGCTTTTCAAGGTATATAAAATAAAAAGAAAAAAATATTATTGGGGTAGATTCCTTTATACTTCCATGTGGTTAGACTGAAATGTACGCCATAGTTTCTAAATTGCACCATCGTATCCGCGATCAGCAGCTTCTACGCACTAGTAATGCAACTGAGATAAAGTCTGACCACGTTTTTCACATGCAATGATCAAAGTAGACCCGAACATCTATTTTCTCTTCAACAACATATCGCAAAACACATTAAATGCTACTCCATCTTCATATAAGAGCGACATAATTTTTTTTCGTCCATTTAAGGTTAAAATAGTGGACATTGGACCTTGAGTTTGAGACATTGAGTTCGAGACAATTACCCAACGTGTCTTTATTTTAGTCAATGGCATTATGAGTGCGTTTAATGTTTCGGGGGCAGAATATGCTGATTGAGGAGTATTGTGCCGCGTTTAGAAACCATAAAGGAGTTTCGCGTAATAACCAAATCATAAGTGGTTACATGCATTTAAGTGTAACCACATGACGATGTAGCAGAATTTACCCATATTATTATGGAAATAATAACTTTGTCGATGTTTAAATAATATTAATTGGATGATGGATAAACTAATGTATTAAATTTGGATAAGAGACGTTGAATGATATTATTGATAAGATATGTTTAGATGTAATTAATGATATTGGTTATAATAGTGAATTTTGAGTAGTATAAATATGTGATTAGAATTGCATTGTAAATCTCGTCGAAGTATTGAAATGTATTATCACTCAAATTTCTCTCTTTAATATTGCAAGCTATAGTATCATAATAATTAAATTATAATAGAATAATCTTAATATTATATTTAATCAGAATAATAATTTTATAGAATATTGCCATGTTATAATTACTAGAAAGTTTAATCATGGGCAACGTTAGAAAAATAACATACCTAACTGCAATTCAAATTTATTTTATTATATAATATATTAGTTTGTGAATATGATCATATATGTGGCTTCAACTGAATCTATGGTGAGCCCTACTAAGGATATGCCTTTTTAATTATAGTTTCATTAAGTAATTCGACTTTAAAGTACAAGGGATGATTAATAATTTAGAAAAAGCTTCGTGGACGTGAAACGAGTGGTGCAGCAATAAAGATTGTGATGTAAAAACATCTGTTGTAGACCATCGTCTCCCAAGATTTCTTTTTAAAAAAAATAAAAAAATAGGACGACCTAAAGCAAAGTATAATATAACATATATTCAAAAAGCAAATAATAAAATAACCATTATCACCCCCATTAATCTGAATAAATACATCGTGCAATCGGACACCGCAGGTGTTATTTAACTAAAGTCACGACCACTTTGAAGTGTCACCATCTTAAACGTATGCTCTCTCCTTTTTTTTTCTTTCTAAACTTTCGTGGGAATATAAAGAGAACCCCAATAATTATCATAGATTCATAATAATGAGAGCTCTTGAGAAGGTGAGTGTTGAGCGAGATGGAGAAGCAGGGCACGTGCATCACTAACTTTATTATAACTCATGCAATGCGGATATATTAAATTCAAAAGGTAGGTAAGTTAGTTATTCATGTGCCCGTCTTCTCCGTCACGACCACTCAATCTTGTTTCCGGGACCAGAATGATAATCATGAAGCTTTTTCAGGTAAATTTATGTTCGTTGGTGTATATTATATATTTTTGTTGCGGTGAATTTGGAAATATATATTGTCCCTTCATTAATCCGCATAAGGTATTTGCGATTTTCTTTCGCCTGTTATGAACTGTGTTGGCAAAATCATAAATGGGAATTTAAGAAGTTGGACATGATGAATGAGAAAATTAGATGGCTGAAAAATGTGTGGAATATCCACATTCATAAAAATGAAGTGGTTGAACCTCTATGGAGGTGCTTTTTATTAATTTAGACAAATATTATATCGCGAGTGCAACGTTCGCGTAAGCCCCGCGGTGGTCAGTGAGCCCCGCAGCGGAAATCGGTCTTGGTAGAATGGTCGGAAAAAGTGAAACACTCGATGTAACTTTGGTGGGACCAGCACAATAACTACAACGGTAAAAATACAAATTACCGCAAAGTAAGAAAGACAACAGAATTTTTACGTGGAAATTCCTCTGTTAACGAAGAGGAAAAAACCACGGGCGAGTCGGCAATATCTTCACTATAGTAAAAATCACAACACTCAATTTTTACTACATCACGATTTTTACCACTCGTATTTTACTTCACACCTCTCTGTGAATGTGGAACCCTTATCAGTTTCTACCTGAACTGATAACATCATTATTCACCCGGACTACTTCACTCCCAAATGTAATTCTCGAATGAATTTGTGATGATAATAACTGAAGAACTGCAGCTTATTTATAGATATCTTTAGCTAATCTGGATCGTCCAATTCCAACACTCAGGATCTCGCCGCGTCGCCAATTAATACGGACCGCTCATTCATTATCTTTATTTTTTTCATTTATATATATATAATAATATATAATATTATATTAATAATAGTATTTTATTATATATTAAATACTATTGTCGTTAGTTGGATATATAAGCTGGATCTTATCATCTATATATCTCGACTGACACGTGGCACGGTATATACACAAAGTAGGAGGAGCAGTTCCCGTCGAAAGTTTGGATTAGTTCAAATTTGCTTAAAATTGAATTTAGTTAGACCGCGGGGACTACGAGACCGCTTTTGTGTCAATATTAAAAAAACTGTTTCTACGCCATGTCCTCTCCCGCTCTGTCCTATTGTATTAGAGCATCTCCAATAAGTACTCTATTTTATTGTAAAACACTAAAATAGAGTACACAACTTCTCCAACGAGTACTTTATTTTGACACTATTATAGAGTTAGCAGACAGAGATATTCTACATTTAGAGTAACTAAATTTTGCAACTCCAAAATAGAGTTATAATTTAATTTTTAATTTTATTTTCTTTTAAATATAAATTTATTTAGTTATGTTTAAACTCATTAAAATATTATGTTTCGTTTTTATTTTATGAAATAAAAATATTTTCACATAGAAAATATGAGTATTGCTTTTAAATTAACATCTCAATTATATATTATATGTAAAAGTTATTATTTACGTTTTGAAAATATAAATAAAAAATAATTTTTCAGGCATAATTTAATTTAATTTATATAATGTTTTCATTTTTATAACTAAATTATAATAACAATAAATAAGAATATGAATGGAATATTATTTTTAGTGTAAAAAATAGAGTTAATGAGTTGGAGTAAAAACATTGTAGCAACTGTATTTTTGTGTAAAACTAACTATATTTTTGTGTTGTTGATTGGAGATGACCTTATAGTAATCATGGACATTTTTCTAGCATAATGTTATCCGAAAGATTACATTACTGTTATTCTTATATATACTCGAACATTGTAATGTTTTTTACACGAGGCATGGCTTAGGTATTGGAGTCAGGTCGACCTCGTGAATCAGCGCAACAGAATGCAAACTACGTTAATCGGTTCAACCACACAAGTTAAGAAATTTAACATGGTTGTGCTGCTTCCGGAAAGAGTAGAACTATTAAGATTGAATTGCATTGGGTGGGATAACGCCACTATTGGTCCCTGTTGTTGGCATGTTGTGCAATTTCGGTCCCCGATGTTTCTACTTGTCACATTTAGTTCCCCAATGTTGTTTGATTTGGGACAATTTGGTCCCTGATTAATTTTCCGTTAATTTAGATGGAATTGATCAGACGCGCCAAGTGTCGCCAAGTGAGTGGCCTTTTTTTATATATATTATGAATAAAATCACTTTTGGTCCCCAATGTTTGCCCGTTGGACAATTTTAGTCTCCAAAATTGGTATATTCCTGGAATTTTCCGTCTAAATTGACTTAACCGATGAACCAAAATTGTACCGAATCAGACAACATGGAGGACTAAATGTGGCAAGCGAAAACATTGAGAATCAAAATTACCCAACGGACAAATATTATGGACAAAAGTGGTTAATGACAAACATTGGGCCTTCATCTAGGGCAATCACATTATGATAAATCATATAGTTATGTTCGTCGGTTAAAAGCTTTTTAATTTGTTCTCTAATGAAGCAACAACCCTAAAATAAGACGAGCAAAACAAATAAATCAATGTAAATAAATAAATGAAGCCTTGCACTTGGAACTCTGCATCACCATCAACAGTTTGCAGCTCGCAATCTACGCCTTGCTGTTGTCTCGAGGAGGTAGGGACAAACGTGGCATTTCCTTCGGGGACGAAGGGTTTCTCGACAGAGAAATGTCCGTTCGCGGCGACCTCGGCGAGGACAGGGAAGAGGCGGAGAGCGTCCGAGAGACCGCCGGTATAGGAGAGACTTCGGTTACCTCCTCGATGTCCTCGTCCAAGTACACCACGTCCTGCATTGTAAGCTGATGGTACTCGACGATTTCTCTCAACAAGAGATTCTCCCGCGCGTAGACCGAGTTCTCGTGGGCCAACCGCGATTTCTCCGCCACGAGCGTCTCCAATTGGAGACGTATCTTTAGAAAAAAAAAACGAAAGAAGAAAAGAAACCGTCTTTTAGGGTTGTATTTTGATTTTTGATTCTTTGTTAAAAACACATCTGGGTCGAAATATTAATTCCGACTATAAATTATCTCAACAGGAAGTCGAGGCACATATCGTATACGATGTCCGTAAGACAAAATTGCCCCGGATTTTAATGGTCTCGGATTTACGCAATCGTCCCCAAAATAGAACGACAATGAAAAAAAGATTCTGACGAACTTACTCGACACTCACCCTTTCTTGCTGTTATTATAGGAAAAGGTGATGTGTTTGCACTTAATGCTATGAACATAGTGTTGGAATGGAATAATTTCCATGTTGGGAGGTATCCATTTATTGGAACCTTATCGTCTTTTCGGCTAGGAAAACACCTCTTCGGAGGTTCTTTTAAGATGAACATTCATGACCTTTCTTAAGAATCTTTCGTCTCATAAATATGGATGGCAATCAGACCCATCAAAAGACCTATTGGGTTTTCAAATGGGTCTGAATCTAGACCCACTAAGACTATCCATGGCCAAAAGAGTGTGTGGGTCTAGATTCAGACATATTTAAAGATCTAATGCATCTTTGGGTCCAATTGTCATTCCTAAATGTCATGTCTTCTCCTCAAGATTATCATCCAGGTTGGATTCGAAATTCGAATTCAATTGGAATTCGATTAGAAATCTTTTAAAATTCACTGGAAAATTCCAAATGAAAAATTATAACCCACAGCAAAATCGTGAGTTGATCAGACCCATTGTTTTCGATCCGGCATTCGTGTGCGGGATATCATGCCCACACGCGGGTCAACTGGATTTGCACCCCTACGCCCACACATGCGAACGACGAATGTGGTATAATATTGTCCAACAAATTTTGGCTAATAAAATCCACATTCATAAGTAGCCTCCAAAGACTTCACTTTTCCAATTTGAGATTCCGCTCATTTACCTAAGCCCGATTCAAAGCACATAAGTTTCCAACAATTACCAGGTCGTCTTCGGCTTGGTGGACGCCCTTCTCGCGGGAGTCTCCGAGGACCTTGTTCTCCTCCTCGAGCTGCGAGCACCGCTGCTTCGCAAAGGCGAGGTCCGCTTTCACCGTCTTCAGTTCCCGCAGCAGCAGCTTAGCTTTAGCCGCAGTCGCCATCGCCACCTGCCACGCATTTGTCCGAAAGAAAAAAGTTAATGTAATGATTGGCCCTACAAAAAAGATCAGACGACGAATGAAGAAAGCTTTCATGGAGTAGGCACCTTACGTCTCGTGAAGCCTTGAGCATATCTTCTTGGCTCGTCTGGCTTTCCTCGACGGCTCCTCCTTTCCTCCTCAGCTGCAATTTACGGGTCTTATGCTCCACGATCGATCGTCCTTCCTACATAACCGCAAGAAAAACCACTCGATATCTCACGCCTGTCTGAATTTGGGCCAACATTTATGTTTCTGCGTGAATTATTACCTCAATGGCATTTCCGATGGAGTCGCCGATGCGGTTCATGGAAGACGCGAGTGCGTCGAGTTTCTTGCGCAATGTCGGATTATCCTCCTTCTGTTCGAAGTTTCGATCGGAAATCAAAGTGAGGCAGGAATTTTTATTGCAACGTCTAATAGTAAAAAAGAGAAAGGGTAAATTCCTCTGCTTCCCGTGCGGTTATACTGAAATGCACGTTATTATCTCGTAGTTTGGTTATCACGGGGAACCCACTTATACTTTCTAAGGCGTAGCACCGTATGCGGTCAACATATTCTACCCGCGAATGCACTCGTCTAACGCGACTGGGATAGACTCTGACCACACATTGAATGTTACTCCCTCTTTAGGCAAGAGTGAAAAAAAAATAATTTTTCCATTTAAGGTGAAGACACCATATATATATTGGAGACTGAGTTTGAGTCATTGAGTTCAAGACAATTAGCCGACACGAGTTTTGAGTTTGTCAGGTCGCATAACGAGCGCATTTAATGTATTCGTGGGTAGAACTGCGCACCGTGTGTAGGGTGCCTACGTTTTAGAAACTATAAAGGAGATCCGCGTAATAACCAAACCACAAGACATGAATATGCATTTTGGGATAAAACACATTTTTGTCCCCAATGTTTGCCTTATGAACCAATTTAGTCCCCGATGTTTCAATTGGACCAATTTTGTCCCTCATGTTTCGGAAATGAACCAATTTGGTCCTAACTTGACGGAAACCGTCAATTTTAACAGAAAATAGACACGTGGCATCATCACAACATGCCACGTGTCTTACAGATAATGATTTTCCGTCTAAATTGACGGTTTCTGTCAAGTTGGGACCAAGTTGGTTCATTTTCAAAACGTGGGGGACTAAATTGGTCTAATTGAAACATCGGGACTAAATTGGTCAACCAGTCAAACATTGGGGACCAAAATGGGTATCATCCCCATTTTAAAATATAACCCCGTGGGTTATAACGGAATTTACCCAAAAACAAAAGATGAGTACACATACCCCGTGATCATCTGGCGTAAAGGGGCTTGTGATCTCGTTGTGATCATCGTCTTCTTCGAGTATCGATTTGGCTTTTCTCGCAAGAACGCCCCAAAATCCGCTCGATTCGTTTGTGCTTCCCATCGATGTGTAGTCATATGTTGGGCCTCCCTGCGTTTACCACACGCGCTTGTCAATGTAATAGCAGAACCAAATCCCAGGTTTATGATGTCGGAATCGGGTATTCATATTCATGATTATCATTTTCCCGAGGAAATCAGATTATCAGAGAAACAAATGCGAAAATGCGCGCGCATAAACACGCGCGTTATTCTGACGTGGAGCTGTGGATGATAGAGAGAGAAGAAAATGATTACGTGGTGTTGTTTATCAGAGGAATGAGAGGAAGCTCTGATTGCCTGAGCAGCGAGAGATTCGGAATACGACGCCGTATTAGCACCAAAATTATTTCCCTCTGATCGTTCGGCTCCTTGTCTTCTTCTGTACGCCATTGATGATCCGATTCCTTGCTATAGATTCAGGGAAAAATGACGATGAATGTTGTAATAATGGAATAGGCTGATTTTGAAAAAAGGAAAAAAAAAAGACGAAGAAAATCAATTGATGCCCGAATTTGACGTCAGCGCATGGTGGGCCGGGCGCTGTTTTATTATTTTTATAATACTTTTTTTTGGTGGGGGGGATATTTTTATAATACTTATCATATTATGAAATAATAATAATAATAATAATATGTAGATGTTTTTAATGTTGCAAAAGTTAGTTGATTGTTGATGAGATGAGATAAGATAAGATGTATTTAATGTTGTAAATGTTAGATGAAATAGTAGAAATTTTTCAAATATAAATAGACCGGTGTATTTGTATTGAATCAGATCGAAAACATCAATAATACTCTCTCTACAATTCTCGTGTTTATATTTTCTGTTCTTGTCCAATTATAATAGTTTATAACACGTTATCAGCACGAGCGCTCTCCGGCAACGATCAACATCCGGACAAGATCTTATACAACTATAATCGATGTATGATAATTTTATTTTGTGTACGGTGAGTTTATTTATAACATTCGTACACTTATATTACGAACAGTTTAAATTATATAAATATAACATATATACCACTAAAACGCCTTAGCCAAGTGGTTTCGCGGAATATCGTACTACAAGTGATGTGAGGTCCAGATTTCGAATCCCAGTGGTGCGAGTGGAATTTTACTTTTGACGAGATTTTAAAAAAGAGCGATTTAAATAATATTATTTATTTTATTAATATCTCAAGTATATATCATATATTTTGAATTAATTTTGGACTATACGGATGAAAAATTTTTATTACCACTGGGAGAAATTAAATTTATTTTATTAAGAAGAAATATATATATTTTATCCATCTCTGACTTATGATTTTCTTATTATAGAATCATGTTCGTTTTATTTACCGTGATGTCTATCGGGTGGTGGATAATATTTTTACAGTTGTTTCTAAAATATAGTTATTGATTATAATATTTTTCATTATTATGATTACCGAAATATATTTTATATTTTGAAGGATGTTGCTATATACGATGATTGATTTCATGATTCTTACTCTACTCACGGCGATAATTATCTATATGTGGATTATGTTTTTACCAAGATTTTACGAGGGTGATTAATTACGATATTTTTTTATGTTATAATATATGTTTATTATGAAATATATTTTGTGATAGAAAGATGTCGTTCTACCTGATGATTGATCTTTTGACTACTATTATTTTTACGATGCCACTCAACGGGATGTGGACTTTATTTTTCGTAAGGATTTTTTACAAAAGAAGATTAATTGTAATTTTTCTTTAAAGTATTTTTTTACGATAAACTTGTATTGATATTTATATTGGAAATATTAATGTTATTCACATCATATATTTGTTTTTTATACTTTATGATTTGAATATTAAAACGTATTTTGTATTTTATGATAGTATGACGAATTTGCAAAGCCTCGAGTTTGTTGCCCTTAACATCTCAGGGAAAAATATTTATCTTGGCAACTAGACGCAGAAATTTATCTAAAAGCAAAAGGTTTGGGTGACACTATTGTCGACCCAAAAACCACAACGGGTGCAAGTGACGCCACTGATACGGTAAAAACCACAAGCGCTCAGGATAAGGCAAGAGCTTTGATAGTTCTTCGCCACCACATTCATGCGGATCTGAGGGATGAATACTTGAATGAATAAGATCCCGCTGAATTGTAGAAAAATCTGAAAGATCGATTTGACCACTTGACAACTTTTATCCTCCCAAAGGCAAGGTATGAATGGATGCATTTAAGATTACAGGATTTTAAATCCGTAACTGAATATAACTCGGCTATTCATAAGGTGACTGTCACACTGCAATTGTGTGGAGAAACAGTCACCGAAGACAGTATGTTGGAGAAAACATTCAGCACTTTTCATCCATCAAATATGATATTGCAACAGCAATATAGGGAGATGAGATTTAAAAAGCATTCAGAGTTAATCTCTTGTTTGTTATTGGTTGAACAAAACAATGAATTGTTGATGAAAAACCATGAATCCCGACCGACTGGTTCTACTGCAATTCCTGAAACGAATGCAGTCAAAGGTAATAATGATAATAGTCGAAGCAATGATCGTGGACGTGGTCGTGGTGGACATCGCGGTCGTGGACGTGGCCGTGGTCAAGGCCGTGGACGTGGCCTAGGAAATTACGGTGGTGGTTATTATAGCAATTGTGGCGGTCATCGGAATATTCCCCAGAAGATGAAAAATTACGAAAATAATGATGAGAAGAGGCACACTGAACAAAAGAACAACGATGAGCAATGCTATCGTTGCGGTGGTTCGGGCCATTGGTCACGTAACTGTCGCACCCCCAAACATTTGGTTGAATTATATCAACAAAGTAAGGGCAAAGAAAAGAGAATTGAAACGAATTTTGTTCAAAGTGATTTGGCCTCTGCTTCTGGGACAAAGATGAAAATACACATTTCAAACTGCGGATTTCTAGTTTTTTCCTGAAGAAAACTAATATTATCGTGTGCTTTATTATTATGTGTATTGTATGCTTTATTATTGTGTGATTTGTTATGTATCGTTTGGAGTGTTTTATTAAGTTATATGTTTTCTTGTGATATATCTGTTATTTTAATAATGATTATTATGTGTTTGTTTATAAAGGAATTTCTCTAATGGAAACGAACATGTGCAATGGAGAATTATGTTTTGCAGACTGTGCAACTACTCATACGATTTTGAAGAATAAGAAATATTTCGATCATCTTGAAATTAAAGAAACAATTGTTATTACAATATCAGGTAGCACAAATATAATTGAAGGCTCCGGAAGAGCCAACATTTTACTACCCAGAGGAACAAGGCTGATAATTGAAAACGCCTTATATTCTCCTAAGTCTCAAATAAATTTATTGAGCTTTAAAGCTATTCGACATAATGGATATCATGTTGAGACTGCAGAAAAAGCAGATGTTGAATATTTGTACATTACAAAGTGGGTTTCTAATGATAAATGAATTATGGAAACATTACCTTCCTTTGACTCTGGGTTGTATTACACATATCTTAGAACGATCGAATCGTATGCTACCGTAAACCAGAAGTTTACTAATGACAGTACATTTAATGTTTGGCATGATCGGTTGGGCCATCCCGGTGCAATTATGATGCGGAAAATAATTGAGAATTCACGTGAGCCATTTAATGAAGAACCAGAGGATTCTTCAAAATAATGAATTATCATGTGTCGCTTGCTCTAAAGGGAAGTTAACTATTCGGCCATCACCAGTGAAAATAAAGAATGAATCCATAACTTTTTTTGGAGTGTATACATGGTGATATTTGCGGACCGATACATCCATCATGTGAACCATTTAGGTATTTCATGGTATTAATTGATGCATCGACTAGATTGTCTCATGTATGTTTGTTATCAACACGCAACATGGCGTTTGCGAGATTGCTTGCACAAATGATCCGACTAAGAGCACATTTTTCAGATTATTCGATAAAGAAAATACGCTTTGATAATGGTGCTGAATTTACTTCCAAGGCATTTAATGATTATTGTATGTCTATCGGAATTGATGTTGAGCATCCCGTCGGTCTTGCTGAATCGTTGATTAAGCGTTTGCAATTAATTGCAAGACGATTATTGGTGAAGTCGAATCTTTCCTCGTCTTGCTAGGGACATGCTATATTGCATGCAGCAACACTAATCCGCATCATGCCAACAAGTTATAATGATGTCTCCCCATTACAAATGATTCATGGTCAGGAACCAGATATTTCCCATCTAAGAATTTTTGGATGTGCAGTATATGTTCCAGTTGCTCCACCACAACGAACAAAGATGGGACCTCAAAGGAGGTTGTGAATATATGTCGGATATGAATCTCCATCGATAATAAAGTATTTGGAACCTCTAACTGGAGATTTATTTACGGCCAGATTTGCCGACTGTCATTTTGATGGATTGAATTTTCCGACATTAGGGGGAGAAAAGAAACAGCTGGAGAGAAATGTTAGTTGGAATGAATTATTGCTAAATCATTATGATCCTCGAACTAAAGAATGTGAACTAGAAGTTCAAAAGATAATTCATTTACAGAGTTTAGCTAATCAACTGCCAGAAAGCTTTACTGACCTTAGAAGAGTGACAAAGTCACATATACCAGCTGTTAATGCTCATGCAAAAATAAATGTTCCTGCAGAACATATTATCGAGCCTAAGCCACAGCTAAAGCTTGTTAAGCCCTCGGGTTCCAAAGATAAATATCATCGGAAAAGAAAAGGAGCAAATAATAATAAGAATGGTCCAACCGAGGATTTATCGACTAGAGAAGAGTCGATGGGCAATGAGAATGAAACTCATGTACCTGAACGTTCAGAAAATAATGATACTGAAGAGATCTCGATAAACTATGCCCAAAATGGAATTAGATGGAACCGAGATGAAGTCAACGTTGACGATAAATTCTCATTTAACGTAGCGCTACATGAAATGAATGAGATTAATGAGAATGAGGATCATGAACCAAAGTCTGTACAAGAATGCAGACAAAGAAATGATTGGCCAAAATGGAAAGATGCAATCGAGGCCGAATTGAAATCACTTGAGAAACGAAAAGTTTTCGGACCTGTAGTCCATATACCAGAAAATGTAAAGCCGGTTGGATATAACTGAGTTTTCATTAGAAAGATGAATGAAACGGTGAAATTATAAGATACAAAGCACGGCTTGTTGCGCAAGGTTTTTCGCAACGACCTGGTATTGATTATGAGGAGACATATTTTCCTGTGGTGGATGCAACTACTTTTCGTTATATAGTAAGTCTGACAATATGAGAAGGTCTCGATATGCATCTTATGGATGTTGTCACTGCTTATCTATATGGAACACTTGACAGTGACATATATATGAAGCTTCCCGAGGGATTTCAGTTGCCTAAAAATTCAGGGCCCAGAAACGAGTACTCAGTTAAGTTGAATAAATCGCTTTATGGATTAAGACAATCTTGGCGAATGTGGTATAATCGCCTAAGTGAATTTTTAGTGAAAGAAGTGTATCAGAATGATCAAACTTTTCCCTGCATATTTATGAAAAGATGTAAAAATGAGTTTGTCATTATAGCAGTCTATGTTGATGATATCAATATAATTGGAACTCCTGAAGAGTTGACCAAAGCTGTTGATTGTTTGAAAAGGGAGTTTGAAATGAAAGATCTCGGAAAAATAAAATTTTGTCTTGGACTGCAAATTGAATATTTGAAAAGTGGAATATTTGTTCATCAAGAGACTTATACGAAAAAGGTATTGAAAAGATTTTACATGGATGAATCTCATCCACTGGATACACTAATGATTGTTAGATCTTTAGACGTAAATAAAGATCCTCCAGACCACGCGAAAATGATGAAGAGCTACTTGGTCCTGAAGTACCATATCTTAGTGTTATTGGAGCATTAATGTATCTTACGAGTCATACACGACCTGATATAGCGTTCGTTGTAAACTTATTGGCAAGATATAGTTCTTCGCCGACTCGTAGACACTGGAATGGAGTTAAACGGATTTTTCGATACCTTAAAGGAACATCTGATATGGGATTGTTCTATTCTAATGAGTCGAAAGCAAATTTAGTTGGGTATGCAGATGCTGGCTATTTGTCTGACCCACATAATGCTCGATCGCAAACAGGTTATTTATTTACATACGGTGGAACCGCTATTTCATGGCGTTCAGTGAAACAAACTTTAACAGCTACTTCATCTAATCATGCGGAAATTCTCGCTATTCATGAAGCTAGCCGAGAATGTGTTTGATTGCGATTGATAATTGAGCATATCCAACAAACTTGTGGGTTGCTTTCTGTGAAATTACTTCAAACGATCTTATATGAAGATAATGCGGCATGTATTGCCCAGTTAAAGGAAGGATATATTAAAGGGGATAGAACAAAACATATTTCACCGAAATTTTTCTTCACCCATGATTTGGAGAAAAATGGTGATATTGATGTACAACAAGTGCGATCAAGTGAAAATCTTACAGATTTATTTACGAAAGCACTTCCCCCAATTATTTCAGGAAATTGGTATATTCAATTGGAGTTCGAAGACTCCGAGATTTATAATGATGTTATCATCAGGGGAGAAAATACGCGTTGCACTCTTTTTCCATTCACTGTGGTTTTCCCATATGGTTTTCCTAGTAAGGCTTTTAATGAGGCAACAAATGAAAGCGTATCAAAAGGAATTATGTACTCTTTTTCCTTCACTGGATTTTTGTCCCACTGGATTTTTCCTAATAAGATTTTAACGAGGCAAATTATTTGAAAAACATCCAATGGGGGTATTAGGAAATAATAATAATAATAATATGTGGATGTTTTTAATGTTATAAAAGTTAGTTGATTGTTGATGAGATGAGATGAGATGAGATAAGATAAGATAAGATGTATTTAATGTTGTAAATGTTAGATGAAATAGTAGAAATTTTTATTCTATAAATAGACCGATGTATTTGTATTGAATCCGATCGAAAACATCAATAATACTCTCTCTACAATTCTCGTATTTATATTTTCTGTTCTTGTCCAATTATAATAGTTTTATAACATATCAAACTTTATAATATTGTAGCAAAAAATTAACATTATGTTATAAAAAATATTATTACTAATTGTTATTATATAAATAGTAGAAAGAATACTACAGAGATAAATAATTCTGTGTATTCAATACTTATTTTACAAACCTATTTATCTGCAACCAAAAAATTAAAAATTATATCAACCATTTTTAATTACTTTAATATTTAAATATATCATTCTAATCGCATAATCACGTTTAACTTTCTAAACCTCCCTTCTTATCTTAACTATCAATAATTTATTTAACTATCATTCTAGATAATATAGATCTATATTTATTTTTGATATTTTATAACACGTTAAATACTATTATTTAAACATGTAGGCCGAGAGGTAACGCTTATCGGACCAATTTCGCTATGAAGGGCGATGATGTTCCGTCTCTAAATGACATTCATTTTCACACATCAGCTACAAATAATGTTGTTTAGATTTTTCTCTAATAAACAATCTGCTTGAAATAAAGTTTTATGTTCTCGTCAAGCTTAACCTTTTTAAAAAAGTGGCTTTTTAACATAGATTTAAAGTCAAACTAAGAAATTCCCGATCGTCCATTTAATAAAGTCTGAAGTTTAGATAAAAAAAAATCAGGTTAAACGGAGGATGTGTTGTACAGCATGCAAAAAATGACCTAAAATCAGGGCTGAATTGAGATTCGAAAGTCAGATATTATTTCATTTGAGTATATGGGCCAAGCCAACCAATGCTATGCTGAATAATAAGCACGTGTGGGCAAATGGGGTCGGACAACCAATTAATTATATCGGGTCGGGTTGCGGGTAGTATTATGCTATCCACTAAACCAGATCAAGTACCAGTGGATTTCTATTAAAAAAAATTAATTGAAATTCAAGAATTAAGTCCCCTGCACGCTAATAGCTATGGGAAAGAAATAGTCAGACCTCATACGCACGCCCCTGAGCCGTGGCCTTCACACGACATATACAAACCACCCCACAAATCAGAAAAAAAAGTCTAGCACCTCCCACCGCCGCCGTCCTCACAGCCACCGCCGCCGTCGCACCTCACTCCCGCAGTACCACTCACCGTCGGCGTCCTCCTCGTCGTCAGCCACACCCAAAAGGTATGAATTGTTGAAGAACTCTAATTTTTTTAGTTTAGAGATTTATTGATTTATTTCAATTTTCGGATCCAAAAGGTGATTCAAAGGGTGTATTAATATTCTAGACGTTGTGGTATCCATGGGCGATCGATTTTGATGATTTTGATTTTGAACATAATTTAAGCTTATTTAATTGTTAAAATATATATATATATTATATACCCGAACGCCGGCCGGGTACCTCCGGGTTTCGGGTATCCGATTGTGTTCGAGTCGGGGTCGGGTATAAAGAAATACTCAGTTTTAGATTCATTTCTGAATTCTCAAAAATCGCGAAATTATTCAATAAACTTCGAAACCTTAAATTCATCAACAGCCTCGAACAATGATGCAGCGCTCAGAGGACGGGATCGCAACCAACGATGAACTTTCGGAGAGTGATAAACACGTCTTGAATCTATTAGACTCCATGGATAGTTATTTGACGCTTTTGGATTCCTTATCCTCAGCTCTCCGAAAGGTAGATGAAAAAGATAAGTCAATTCACGATCCGACTCTTCGATTCTTTATTTGCAGTCGGAAAAAAAAGATCGAATCTTTGGTTAATTGGGTCTGTATTTTTCTAGTATATCTTCCTGTGAAATAACGGCTAAAATTTGAGTAATCAGAAGTTGAATCTGGCGTTTTGCAGTTTCTTTAATTAGTGATTGTAATTATATTTTTTTTATATACAGGGATGGCTTGAATTAGCCAGTGCTCGACATTCAATGGGAAATTCTCGAATTAACAGCACATTATTTGACCTCAAACCTCACCATGCTTCAACGACATTTGCAATAGACAATGGTATAATTTTCTGCCGTCGAACTTTCGAAAAAAAAAAGTGTTATATTGCACCAATGTTTCTTTGTGTTTCTTATGATTATCTTTTTTTCCAGCTGGTTCTGATCAAGAATCATCTGGCTTTGTATTAAGCAAGTGGGCATCCACTGATAATAATGATGATGAAAAGTTTGATGAGGAAGCCAAATTCGAGGATGATAATTCGATGAAGAAAAAGTCTAACAGCCCAGAAATTTCAGATAAGGGTAGGTTTCTTCCCTTTTGGTGCCTATTCGAGACCCTCGATTCGTTATAAGCTGATAATACTTTATGGATGGTGCTATTTTTTTGCTTCGAATACCGTAGATTTATTGTCCTAGTTTTCTCACTATTTCACGGTTCTCGTCTGAATTCGATGTTTTTTACGTTTCTTTCTGTTTTCTTCTTTTGTAGAACTTCCGGAGGGGAAAGGGGAAGAAGTTGCTGAATCTCCGGTTACGCCTGATAATCATGTAAGTGATCACACCATCTCCAATGTGTATAGTCCCATGAAGTAACTACACACGAAACAACCGAATAACTTTGGCATCCATAAAAAAATATGGTTTATGCTTTTGCGGTGTATAGTGTGGCTTAGTACGTCGAGAGTTGAATTGATTAAGCCAAGGAATTAAAATCTTTCAGGCTCATAAGGAAAGAGTTAAATCACTATCCATGTTTGGAATGTTGGTATCGCCAAAGCTTCGTGCTACCCAACAATCTTTTGAGACGGGTAATGGCCCTTTTTTTTCTTCCTCCGATCCCTTTATTTTCGATGGCTATTGTTGGGACAACTTGGTGCAAGTGCACACTCATGTGGGTTTTGAGTAGATTGATCAACATTGAACAGTGTGGCTTGTTTGTTGCCTATGCTCTGTTTGGTATAAAGATTCTGATGCGGAAAAGAAAGGAAATGTGCAATGGTACGACACCCGAAGCGTAACGTATCATTGCTTGATTCACTAACATTGTCCTCTTTCGTCTTTCCGCGCACAAATTCCTTGTACCAAACTGAGAATGGTGATTTCCAGATAAGATCTTATCTTCCTCAAGACATGGTTGGCGCGTGAATGAAGTCGTGTTCTAAGTTTTTCTTTAGATGTCTTGTTGGTTAGATGAAACTGCTGTGGCTTACGTATAAGCTACAACCAATTAATTTTAGAGTGGAACTCCACATGGACTTATATGTAGGAAATCCGTATATCCCAACAATTGGTGCTGTGTGTTAGAGCATGAATCGATTTATGTCGAGTTGTAATTGAGAAATATCAATTTATTAATTAAACTAGTCATGCATGCGGCCCTTCTTTGTTCACACCTAACACGGTGGCCGTGGATCGAAAGCACATCATTGATATTTTTGAAGTAAATGGGGGGTTTCTAAGTTTTTCTTTCGGATCAGATCATCTGTTTCACTTTTATGCCACTTTGTTTTTGTGCTACTTTACAAAAGTATCATTAAATTCCGCCCCGACCAGTGTTAAAACACCAACAAATAGTATTTATTGTGTAATTCTATTTACGGGTGTTTTAACAGTAGTCAGTGCAATGTGTAATGATATTTTTGTAAAGTAACGCAAAAAATGGCACACAAAATTGGGACCGAGGATCTGAACCCTTTTTCTTTATATATCTTTTATCTCCGAATCTTTACTACTTTGACATGTGATTTGACAATTTTTCGCAGCACTTGAAACACTAGTGGAGATAGCCAACGTTAGAGCTTCTTTGCTTCAAGCTTACGATCAAGTGAAGAATGACTCGAAGTCATCAGAAAATGTTATGTAGCTCAAACTTATTGTAGCAATTTTGTTGGTGCTTGCTTCTCTATGAATTTATGTTATTCCTCAAAATTAACACTCATGCGAAACTATTTTCTCTTACAAAGTGCAGTCGAACACCTCTTTCTCTAAGCAATTCCCTGCCCCTTTCTCTCCTAAGCCAATAAGAAACACACATACAAGCTTCTTCTTTCTTCATTGAGCTCATTTTCCTCCTCTTATATCTATATTTTTTTATTATTTTCCTATTTTTCGATTTCATCGTTGTCTCTGAATCTTCCGGCGTGGGAGTTGTCTCCTTTTTTGTGGGAGTGTCATTCTCGAAAAGATAAAGTTCAGAAGATGAAGACATAAGACAGTGAAGAGTAGCGTAGATTTGACTCAATAGCTATTACTTGGGAGTGTTTGGTTGATTTTTGGTACAATCTTTAGTTCTTTCGTCCAAACTCTGAATTTCTTTCGGACTCGTTTGTTTTTTTTTTTTTTTGATTGATTTGTGTTCGTTTATCTCTTTAGGAGAATTTCCTCCTCTCGGATGAAATCACATGTCCCATTTTATATGTCTCATTCCGAGTCCCAATTTATAAAAAAAAATATTCTAACTAGAGACGCCCAACTATTAAATATACTCAAGTGAATCATAACTTAGTCTTGTATCGACACGTGGCATCGGAAACAGAGCGGTTCCCCGTAAATACATCCACGTCACAACTCGTATAGCTAACGACGTGAATCTTAACAAACAAAATCTTCACCCTTCCCCTAATCCTAACATACGTCTGAAACGGCAGAGAACCGCCGACGACGGCGTCGGAATACAACCCGCTGAAATTCGACAGCAGGCGATCGGCCATCACCGTGAGCGTGAGGTTGAAATCGCGCGTGTCGCGCGCGCCGATCTCTCCTCCGGCTACAGGAACCTCGCCGACGTCGGCTCCTCTGTACCTGAGGTAAGCGGTACTGTTGTTGTATTTAAACCCTACCCGGTTCGGATTCCTCACGGAGACGGCCACGTCGAGGGAGACGTTGAGCGCGACCTTGAGGCGGAGCACGTCGGCGCTGAAATCGAGGTCGCGGAGGGAGACGGAGTTGACGTCTAATTGGGGTTTCTTGGCCTTGAAGACCGTGAGCGCGAGGATTAGGATTAGGAGGCCGAGGACGACGGTGGCGGCGGCGGCGGTGGTTAGGCATATGCAGGCTTTGCTTCTCTTCATGGCTCGTCGTCGTCGGTCTCCTTCGCGGTATCGGGTCGGGTTTTGGATGAGTCCGTATCCATTAATTGGTTGCTGTTTTGTTTTTCGGAAAGAAGTTAAAGTGCCATAGGAAGAATCGGGAAATGAAGGGACTCGTTGTGTCCACGTAATAATGTGATCAATCAAGAAGATTGCGGGTTTGGCAGGAAGCTTTGAATGAGCATTGACTCGTTCTACTTTGTAGCTTGGAATGTTAATTTCGACAATTAATTAATCTTTTAGGAGTAGCATTTAAGAGCATATAAATTAACAGGAGAATAAATGTCTAATTGGATCAATTTGAAAACATATACAAAATCTAATTTCAGTTCAAAATTAACATACGTGTTTCTTATTTAATAAATAAATTGGGAGAAGGTGCTACGTGGGGTTAGATCTGCTGATTTTGACCAATTTTTTTCGACATGTAGAATTATTCCTCAAAAATTAATTGTCAAGTCCATGCTCATGTGCTATAATTTCGCAACGAAATTAAGTTTTCAGCATTAATTGTCTCGCATTATTGTTTCAATGCACTGATGATTCTGATTTGGACAAAACCTTCCCAACGTCTCACGTAAGATTTTTCCCTCAACATGTGGTTCATGTAATTTTAAACTGAATTTAAGTTGTGAGCATTAATTATTTTCGAATTGATTTACTCTCAAAACTTTATTCTCCTAAAAATATCACCCCTTATTTATTTTCTCTCGAAAAACTATCACCCCTAAATTTTTAGTTTTCTAAACTTAAAACAATAATTAAGCACTTAATTTCCGACAGTCTCAAATATTTGAATATTATGTAGGCTGTATGCATTGCACCGTCGTTACTTTTCAAGTAGAGGGGTAAACGGTCGAACTTAGTTCATTTTTCAGGCTCCAACTCCAAGATAACGCCAATTTTTTATTCACATCCACGTAGTAAAATATGTATAATATAATGAAAAATAAACCGTCGTTTATTTAATTAGCTAAATCATACTCTGCCGTTGCCGGCGAGCTCAATAACAACGTCTATGTCAGTAATTCTTATCACTAAACAAGTAACAAGGAAAGAGATGAGATAAGTTAAAATAGCAGCCATCTCTTTAATATAATGGCATTTTCTACTACTCCTAATATTACTACTACTGCAACTACTCAACCCCTCAAAGTAATCCTATAACTAAGAAGTACACAAAACATCTAAAGATGTTTCATTGACTGCAGAAAAGCATGTAAAAATAGAAAACCTGCAATTCGAAAAAAAAAAGGTAAAAAAAAAAAACAAAACGTAAGCGCCGGTGAGCCATAAAAGCAGGGCATTTACCTCTTAATAGCCTTCATCTTTGCTCAATCCCCGGCAACGTAAGTTCTGTCCTCGTAATACCTTTTCTCACTTTCAGCTTTTTTCGCATTTCGCTTCTGCATGCAAAGTTTAATAAGCTTCCTTCGGATAATGATAACTGTTGGATTTAGTCCTACCATTAAAGTAGTAATTCTAAAGGTCACTGTAGTAACATTTGAAGTTCTACGCAACTTTTGATATTCCAAAGGTGCTGGAATTTGTCCGTTCCCATTTAAAAGATTATTTGGTATTGGGTCTAAAACGAGCTGGTTGATCCAGTGGCGGAGCCAGAATCTATGTGGAGTGGGGTTCCAAATATATTTAATAACATTTTTCTAGGGGTCCAAAGCTTAAGAAAAAACAGTGGGATCATTTAACTAGTTTTACAAAATTCAGGGTGCGATTTGCAAATTAGTATGAACAGATAATAAAGAAAAAAAATTTCAAGTGGGGTCCAATGACCCCACTGGCTCAAAGGTGGCTCCGCCCCCGTTGATCACCCTTTTACTTATTTCAATCCAAAATTCCATTCACTCCACTTAAATATTCCAACAGAAACATGGAATACCAACGTTGATATGATGTTAGAAAAGTCCAAACCTGATAGGTTTCGTGATTCGATACGATCCTCTTGATTATCGTGCTCGTAACGATGTCTATCGGGCTCTCCACAAGCTCGAAAATATCCATGTTGATGGGCACGGCGTATCTCTTCTCCTGCAATATTATATAGCACATGTAAATATTATCATCAGTTGAAGTGATGGGATCGAAAAAAACAAACATAATTATTCACTTCATGACTAAAACAAAGATATACCTTATGATAGTCATTATCCTCAGCTACAGTCCCGTGAACCACCAAAGAGATATTAAAGGTCGTAATCTGCAGTAGTGAGTACTTATTCATGAGATTTAAGGGGATGTTCGTCGTAATCACAAAAAGGGAATTGTTGAAATAACATATAAAATTTAAAATATGATGCACTCCCTTCAAGCTTAAAGCTTAATGAAGCTAGAGCTGAAAATTTGGGCGGGCCGGCCCTAATTTCGACGGGTCGGTAGAATCTTGGCCCTAGCCCAATTATATATGGATCGGGCCAGCCCGACCCGAGCACATTCGGCTCGATTTTTTATTTATTTATTAATTTTAATTTTTAAAAACTATTTTAATTATTCATTATAAAATATATTCTTACCTAATATTATATAACATAATATATATACATAATTTTGAAAAGATTGTATCCATTAATATGTAAAAATATTTTTTTTCCTCTATAAAATCCAATTTCACAAATATTAAACATTAAATAAATGAATATAAAAAATAAAAAGTCGGGCAATCGTGGGTCGGGCCAAACGGCCCGGTCACTTTTCGGGCTCCTAAATTTACGGCCCAAACCCAATTTTTTTTCGGGCCGGCCCTTGGGCTCATGCCCAAACTTTCAGCTCTAGGTGAAGCGGTCATTAAACATGATACTGGAGCCCAGTCATAGAGGCCATGAGTACAAATCATCACCACCACTACTCATTAAATGAAAATTCCACGTTTAGGGCTAGATAAGAATTAAATCAGTCTAGACGTGAGATATCATGTTGGAATAAAAATATATAAAATTAAAATATGATACACTTTCAAGCTTAAGCTTTTAGTTAAGTGGTCATTCAACAGGGAGCAGCCATAGAAAAGTTTATTTATGCTTGTAAGTAAACTCAGAACAAAAATCTTACTCACCATATCTTTCGACACCTCCCACGGAGCACCGATTATTACCTCATCGACGTATCTGCATGCCAAGACGCTCAGGCTTCTTTCATGGAGATTCATGATTGGACGATGCGTTCCTCTGTGTGCACTGCAGTGGACGTCGTAAGGAATTGTCAATTTCATTTTTCAACAAATTGATTACTGATAAATTCTTCAACAGGCAGATAAAGAGACTTCTAATGGCACTATAGACATCCATTTTTTTTTTAAAACAAAAGTAGTCAAGGTGATATTGTTTACTACATGAAAAATGAGAAAGAAGCACCTAGGCAAAAAGTATCAGATATAAGCAAAGCATTTTTAAAAGGATTGATATTCATATGATTGTACTATGGACAATAAAAAAGGCTCTTTTTTTCAACTTTCGAAGTTTTAAAATTTTTAACTTTTGCCCACCATTTTTGTTGAAGACAACATCATAACAATGAGAACTGTAATCCCAACATTGATGAGATCGCATTACCGCATAAAAAGAGGTCCTCTCGTCCCATTTAGTTACTTAATATGATAATCTGTTACAGCAATAACATAGTAGCAATTTATACTATCAATTTGGCCACCGAAGAAAGACATTGCGTATTGCATATTGCATATTGATATTGGGTGACCAGAAAAGGGTCTCTCTTCACCCAAATATTCGAAGCATAAGCTACAATTACTATGAAAAGGAAAAAAAAGCACACGTATACGTATATGGTATTAATAAAGTAAAGAAAAAAAAATACCATGAAAATAAAAAAAGTTCCCTACCTCACAATTTGATCAGGATGGATGCCAACAAGAAGAAAATCTCCAAGTCCTCTGGCAAGCCTGAGTATCTGCAAGAGGAGACTTATCCATTAAAAGTGAATATTAAAAAAATAATTACGAAGGATGCAAACAGCACCGGGACAAGAAGCTTTCACCTCTACGTGGCCAGCGTGGAAAAGATCAAATGCTCCATCTATGTAAACTATTCGAGCATCGGGTCCGGGTCCCTACAGAAAAGAAAATGTTAGAAAAACACGGGCAAAAGGAGATTTAGTTTCCTTTTTTTTTTAAATATTTGAATGTACAGTTAGTTCCTATAGGTAAAGGGAATCATTCTAGTTAGCTCCTATAGGTAAAGGGAATCATTTCTAGTTAGTTCCTATAGTTGAGGAAGAATCATATCTTCTCCAATATGATACACGTGTATATATATACCGGGTTAACCCGTTCATGAATGATATAGAGAGTAATATAGAAAGTGAAGAAAAAAATAAAATAAATGGGGGATTCAAATATGAGCTTACGCACCTTCCCGTTAGAGAACTGTACGATCCTACGGGACGTGGGTAAGAAATGAGAGATCCGCGTTCCACTACCGGAGCTACCGTCCTCAGATTTGTGGCTATGCCCGTGGCTGAATTGTCTCTGCAGAGATGAGTGGTTCTGGCTTTCTGAAGGTCTCTCCCTTACACAGAGAAGCATACGCCCTGTATAAAGAGATTAATCAAATACTTTGATTACTAATTATCCCCCATTAAGGCTGTGTTTGGAACAAAGAAAGTAGCGTGGAGAAGAAAATCGGAGAGAAAATAATTTTCATAAGTTTTTCTTTCATTTTACTCACCATTTGGTGAAGAACTGAGTTTTCCATAGTTATAAGTATAAATTTAACTAGATTTTCTTTTGTTTTCTTCTCATTATCTATTTCTTCAACCAACCAAGCATAAAAACTACTTTTCCTTTTCCATTTTATTTTCTTTTCTTACTAATTTCCACAAACCAAACACAGCCTAGAAGTCATAGATACACTTTCAAGAGAGCTGCTTCATAGAAATGATCTATAACATCGTATAAATAAGCAGAAAATAAAAGAACAAATAGCAAATGACAAATGAATAAAGGGAACAAGATGTTGAAAGCACAAACCAACGATGTCAGTGCTAGATACCCCTTCGGTGCGCTTTATCTGTTTATAACGCTCAACTTTCTTGGCAAGGGCATACGCATCGGTACCATCCGGGAGTATGCATGGGTCGTCCCCATGTATGATGTAATCGATATTGTACTCGTCGAATAGCTTCCTCATAAAATCTTCTGTTATAGCGTAGGGAGCATCGGGGATTATTTCGTCCACCCATTTTACTGCACTGACCATGATCATCCTACAACACACGAAACAACGCACACGGACAAGTTTTAGAGAACAGTTGACCTCGTTTTCTTTTCTTAGAGGAAGAGTATGATACTTGATTAAGGGTGTAAGACCAGATGCAAATACAATAATTCAATGCCAACGACGACCCAAATCGGCAATATAAATAGGCAAAATGAAGAGGGAAACTATACAGGTTGTTGAGATTATTTGTCCCAACTCAATATATAAATCAAAGAGATTTCTTCTTCTATCACCAATCAGTTTTAGGATGGAGCCCTCAATTTAACAAGGTATCGGAGCGGGTTCGATGCGTGTTATCACTCTTGTTTGACTCATGCCACCCGATCTGATATGTCCACGCGTTAGGCTTTGAATCGTATCGCACGTGAGGGGGCTTGTTAAGATTATTTGTCCCACATCGGGAAACTAACTTCACATGATCCAATATATAAATCAAAGAGGCTTGCCTTCCTACTATCACCAGTTAGTTTTACGATGAAGCCCTCAATTCACCTACTGAGCTGCACAACTAACACATCATGTAATTCATACATACATACAACCCCTTAATAATCACATAAGTCACCAAGCACGACAAAACCCCCCACTAAAAAAAGAATCAGTGGCAGCAAAAAGAAAAAAGAAAAAATAAATAATCAAACCTCTCATTAAGAGGTGTTACGGGAGGCCCTTTATTATCCGTTATCTCCGCATCGCTCACGACACCGACAACCAATTGGTCCCCTAAAGCTCGAGCTTGACGCAGAGCATTACAATGACCGTAGTGCATCATATCGAAGCATCCATCCATGTACACCCTAATCGGCCTCTTCTTCTTGCGGTTCATTGGCATAGCAAATCGATAGCCCAGCAAGGAAAATCCAATCACGAGCCCGCACACAATCCATGACGTCAGATGCCGATAGCTTTGTTGGGCGATTTCACCATCCACACCCATTTTTCTTTTTCAGCTTTTCAACAACAATTGCTAATTTTCTTGAGAGGAGAAATTCATATCTAGCTCGTAATTATGCCGACGTGATGTCGTTTGGCTGATTAAGTCGACATTTTCTTGATTGCTCTTGCCTGGTTGGCCCCTCTTTCGGTTCCCAGCTAACTTCGTCGAGAGGACGCTGTCCTATTCCGCCTCAATTCAAGCAACAACACTTCGTATTTAATGTACCATTAACTGTATCTCTGAAATATATTAAATAAATTATGTAGATTTTACTTGATCATATTTTGTGGAAATGATATATATATTTTTTAAATTCGAATATTTGCAAATACATTCCAACATCGTGAATAATTATCAAACATAAAAATATCATGAATTGTTTAATTTTGTGGACGTTTTGAATGTTAGATAAAATTAGTTAGAATTAAATATTTTTAATACAATTGGATAGTGATGGTTATCATAATATTCTAAATTCATAAATATACTATTATAGAAAGATAATGATAGAAACGTGATATTAGGGTGTGTTTGGTATGCGAAATTTGGGTAGGAAAAGAAAAGGAGAGGAGAAAAGGTACAACGATCGAAGCGCAAAGTATCATCGTTCGATGCGCTAGCTAACTTAGTCTTCCTTCGTGCTTTCCACACACTAATTCCGCCATACCAAACGCACTCTTAGAGGAAAGAGAAACAGAGCAAATGGATGAAACAAAAGATTGATCTAAAACCTTACGAACTTTTCTCATTAAAGTATCTCCAATGAGTACTTTATTTTAGTGTATTTCACTAAAATAGACTACACATTTTCTCCAACGGGTATTATATTTTAACACTATTATAGTGTTTGCAGACATTGATACTCTATATATATTTAGAGTAATTCTATTTCTCAATTCTAAATAGAGTTATAATTTAATTTTTATTTTCTTTTAAATATAAATTTATTTAGTTATGTAAAATATTTCATATCATTAAAATAATAACTATAAACGTCTTTTCTCGTTTTTTATTTTATGAATAAAAATAAATATTTTATTTTTACATAGAAAATATGACTATATTTGCTTTGAAATTAACATGTCAATTATACAATTAAATATGTTTTATATAAAAAAAATTATTATTTTTAAATATAAATAAAATAATAAATTTTCAAGCATAATTTAAATTAATTTATATAATGTTTTCAATAATAATAAGTAATAATATGTATGAAATATTACTTTTAATGTAAAATAGAATCAATGGGAAAAATTAGTGCAGAAAATAGAAAATAGAATTACTAAGTAAAAGCACACTATATTTTATGTAAAGTTTTTGTGTGATGGCTATGGGTTGAAGACAGGCCTTAGTGAACAAATCGGAGAAGTCCCCGAAACAAAACTTAAGCGTTGAAATGCCAATTTTGAACTTCTCGGCAATTTAGCTTCATTGCCATCGGACGACAGCGTTGAAAATGGTATCAACGGAGGGTTTAGTTCCCATCACGAGGGAGTTTTTGGCTTCATACTACGATAAATATCCATTTGGTTCTCTCTTCGGGTGATGTCTCGCGTCTCTCGGATCAGATTCACGGGATGGCCACCGATCTTCTTACCGAATCTCCACCGTCCGAAGGTTTTGATTTTAACCCTGGGGGAAACTTTGCTCTGTTTTCGTTTTTGAATACTTATGGGGGATTGTGATCATGATAGAAGTTCTTTTTTGTTATCTTTTTTTTGTTCTTCTGAGACCCGTAGTTCGGTGAAGGATTTGAGTGAGGATATATTGTATTTGTTCCTGTTCCTTCCTTACATTGAAGAGTGTGATTTTGTGCCCGGTTCCTTTTTCATTTGTCTTGTTCGAGAAACTGACCAAAAACTGCTTCAATTGTCTTCTACATATTCCACAGATGGGTTGTGAAGTGGATTTTGTATTGTCTTTTGGTGGCTTATCTCTGAATGACTTTGCCTTTTTTTTTTTGTGAAAATTCGTTCTTTTCGTTTGTCAGTTTCCGTTGTAGCATGGAATTTATTTTTGCTTATTAATGCTGCGACGTTAATGTTGTATCAGGAGAAATCTTATTGGTAGAGGAAGTAGGGCGTGAGCCACCTTATAAAGTAGATGAAAACATGTGGAGGAATCGGGAACAGATTGAGGAGATTCTTTATCTGCTAGATGTTTCTCGTTGGCCCGAAGCAGTAAGTTATATTATAAACCGGTCCCCTCAGATTAATTTGTTAATGCACTATGTACCATGAATCTATGAGAGATTGATAATATGCGTGAACTAATGATTGCATTCACTGTTGTCTTATGGATATATTTTCATGAGCAGCTTAAGCAACAGACCACTGTTGAAGACACTGACTTTAAAGAAGCTTTGGGGAATATCCAAGAGAAGTTTAAATCAACGCTGAAGACTCTGGAATCATATCAAGCTAAAAATTCTGAATTTGTATTTAATACAGGTTTCCTTCCTTCTTCATCCACTCTGGATTTCTTTACTTACTATGAGTGCATGCATTTTCAATTTTCATCATCTAGATAGTTCCATCAATCCAAATAAAGATTAGGGAAGAGAAAAAGAACAAATTGAACCATTGTGTGTTTAGGCTTGAAGATCTTTGGGTAGATGCGATTATAGGAGTTCTTGAAGACTAGCTGATTGGCAGCTCATTCAAGAGCAACTCCACATGCAGATGCTTTGTTTTTTTATTTGTCATTTGAAACTTTAATTTGTTTGCATCCTAGATTTTTAATTTTATACAAATACATTATGCAAGAATATCACAGATTGTGAATCAATAAGTTGATGTTGTTGATGAAGGAGATTATGTTCTGTAGTTATGACCTATATGCCACGTGACTTTCGGGGCACCGTAATCAGGCTTCAGAAAGAGCGATCAGAGAGGCACAAGCAGGCAGCGGTTGATGCCTTAGTTAGTTCTGGTGGAAGCATATATGATAAATATAAATTGTTATGGAAACAACAGATGGATAGGTAAATTGTGCAAAAACCTTTACTTTCTTTAACAATTTAGTCACAAATAGACATATTAATGAGAACGATATATAAGTGTACAGGAGAAGACAATTGGCAGAGCTTGGTTCTGCGACAGGTGTTTATAAAGCTCTGGTGAAATACTTCGTTGGAGTCCCAGAGGTATGTCAATGTAGGCCCATCTGATATTCTCTCTAGCTTCTTCATTGCATGTGGTCCTTTTGTGTCCTATGACCAATACTGTCTGATTTTGTAGCCTTTACTCTTGGTTCTTCCTGTGATTTAGTTTTCTTGCCTTTTTATCTTGTTGACAGTTTATCTTAAATTAGGGGAATTTTGCAGGTGTTGCTGGAGTTTGTTCGCAAGTTAAATGATGACCACGCGTATGGATATCCATTTTAATTTAATGTTTATATGGGAAAATGGTATCATATTCTATTTTTGTTCTTGAATCAATTCCGTCACCAGACCCATGGATGAACAACGGCAAAGATGGACCACCTCTGTATAGCCTTACGAGAATGGCCAATTATATCCGGCTATTTCTATCACTTCTGTGGAGTCATCTCGAAACATATAAATTGTGAGCATAGTTGAGAATGTTTTGTACTCCATTTTTTTTTAATGCTTACCGTAAATTGATTGTGCTTAGATATAACTCTCGCCGTTGAGATTTTCTTGACATTGACATGCTAAATCTCAGGCAAAAAACATCATTTACTCTTATTGGAAGAAGCAACTGCTGTATATACATCTGAATTTGAAAGATTTATCAACTTTATTGGGTAATGAGTCTATAGCGTTTTGTCCCTTTCAGTTGATATTAACTCATATTCATATTCAATGGGCCCTTTGTGATGTTTGAGATGCTAATTTGCATGTCTACAATGAAAGGGAAGTCATCAAAAACTCGCCTTTCTTTATTACAGCAGAAGATGCAGGTGCCTTAACCGCCAGGTGTGTGCCCACAATTTCATTTTACATGTACATTTTTTAAAGTATCCTCTGTTAACCTAGATATGGGCAATAGTTTTTTCGTTTTAATATGAGATCAACTAATTCATATTTGACTTCTTTATATGCAATGTAACAGGAATGGTGATGAGTTCAAAGAAATTAGTGTTTTGAGGTTTGTTTTTGAACTGATCTACGTAATTCACAACTTTTATACCAAACTGGGCGCAAATATAATTTGTGATTCCAACGTGAGTCTCCAACATATTTTTCTAGCGAGCGTCTTGTTATCGGGTGATGTTGTGTAAACCGTTAGTAGGGGTGGAAACTGAAATTTAAATTAGATTGTTAAGGTGTGGGGCAGTTTTGTTATCTGCATTTTCGATTTTTGAATGTTCAAAATATTGTAATGTATTTTCTTGTAGGTTTCTTTAGACGTGGAATCAGCAAATTCGTACATTGCTTGGGATTTCTCACTGGTGCAGGGCAAAATGACTTTGGTATTTTGCTAAACCTTTAGTTTATCTTACCATGCACACTATTTTTGCCTGCGTTTTTATTGTAAACGTTTGACGCGTTGCATAAGCCTTTCAACTCTTGGCACTTTTAATGTTTAGTAATACGTATATGTTGATCAAATAAACATGTAGTCCAAGAGTTTATTGACTATTGAGTCCTCGGCTCGATTATACTTTTTTTTTTCTTCTTATCAATGACATTCATTGATCTTAATATTCTTCTAATAGGATATCGGGTTCAAAGTGGAGTGCACCGACCTTTCTGGGGTGAAAACTGTGAGTCCTTATCTTGTTTTTTTTTACTCATTTTGACTTAATCTGTTTTGGTATTGGGTTAACATTGGACTTAAATGTTTCTCAACTACCCTACCGGCGCTGCGAATCTGATCAAGTCAGTTATTATTATTATTATTATTTTCGTTGTAATATATCTTGGATTGTACACTATTCTGTAGCATTTTATTTCATTTTCATTGCAGGGAAACTTGTGCACTTGTGTACCTGGAAGATACACGCTGATCTGGGATAATTCATATTCATCATTTTTCAAGAAGGTAACCAAAGTACCAAACATAATCTTTCTTAGAACTTGCATTGTGTTATAATTTATAAACACGGTGCCGATAATATCCGTTGAAAAAGTGATGCTTAACTTGGACATACAGATACATTGGAAAAAAGGACTGTTAATAACTGATATACGGATGGATATATTGGGCATCGATGTCAATGCCGGAGAGCTAAAAACTGGAAATACCGGCACATCGATGAAATATTTGTCCTCGGTTATGAACAATTCGCAATCTTGTTCCACAAAATCTAAGGCAATTGACATAATCTGGGGGTGGAATTTAGAATATTTCACTAATCTTGCCGTTCTTATAACAGGTTTTTGACATAATGATTTATTTAATCATGTGCTTTTTTTTTTTTGTCATTTTCACCCCCAAATTGGGTACAATGCTAAGCTTTAGACATCACCGGATTTACTGTATTAAGTTTTATATAGCACAAGGGAATTTCACACAATAAAAAGCATATGGTAGTTACGTCCATTTCAGTACAGCCACATGGGGTATAGCATAATTTACCCTTAAAAATCACGTCCTGGATTAACACATTGAAACCCATATCAATCGAAGATACATAAGAGAAAACAACGCAAGGTAATGAAAATGATCACTTCCTTGTTATGTGTGCTACGAACATATCCAACTCCGCCTTAGATTCGCCTCCTTCCTCCGTCGCTCTCCTCAGATTCACACCGATCTCCCGAGCCCTTTCTCGAACCGAATCTCCTCCTTCAGAAGCCATCATTAGCCTCCTCACGGCCTCCGCAATAACCGAAGCTTTCACCACATCTCCTCCCTTATGTGGCCATTCTCTTACAGAAACCCCGGCCCCGAGAATCTCCGTCACGAAGTAAGCATTCCTCGGCTGCTCCGAGTGCATGGGCCAAGCCGCCAAGGGCACCCCCATCGTCAAGCTCTCTAAGACCGAATTCCACCCGCAGTGGGACACGAACCCGCCCGTCGAAGGATGGGCCAATATATCGACCTGTGGGGCCCAGTCTCGAACCACCAACCCTACCCCTTCGGTCCTCTCCTCGAACCCTCGGGGGAGCTCGATCCTCCTCGGGTCCCCTCCGTCGAACGTATTTCCTCTGTCTGCATCCCTCAGTACCCAGAGAAACTTCGCTCCGCTCTCTTCCAGTCCCAGTGCTAGCTCCCTTATCTGATCGTTTGATAGCGACGTGGTGGTCCCGAAGGACACGTAGATTACCGAACCGGGCTCGTGGCCGTCGAGCCACTTCAAGCACCCGTGGCCCAATGAAGGTGGGTTCGTCGGGAGCATGGGCCCGATGGCCCATACCTTTCGGTCCCCGGAGGAGCCGCCTTTTCTCGATAGGGTATCCAAGAAAGTGGCTTCTAGAGATCGAACGGTGTTGTAGAGGTCACCCGATCTTTGCTCGCTTGGCTCCCTCTGAGAAGCCGAAAGCTCCCACACCTCCCCCGGCACACAGTCTTCGATCGACGGCAAATCTTTTAAGATCCGGTCGCCGGATTCCGGCGACAGAAAGGAAGCCATGGAAAACGCGGAGAGGGGATTGAACGCATAGGTCTCTACGTTCTCGATGGGGGCCGCGTCTTGAACGAGAGACGAGGTCATGAAATCGTGGATTATTACAACTCTCTTGAACTCACGGGACATCTCCCGCATGTAAAGGGCGAAGGGGTGCCTTAGGCTCGCGGCGGCGGTCCACAGGGGTAGGAGGTGCGTGGGGAATTTGACCGGCGAGTCGGGGTTCGGGGGAGGGGACTCGAAGTGGGCCATGGGGAGCTCGCGGAAGTGAACCTTGGCTAGGTTTGACGGGTCGAACCCGTGGGCTCGGGTTTTGGCTTGGTTGATGTGGATCGAAGAGCTCGCGTAGTGGACGGATATGGCGGGATAAGAAGATATGATGGAGCAGGAGAGTTGGAGGAGCTGGTTGAGGTGGCTGTGCTCGAGAAATGGAACCATGATCACAGCCACTTGATTAGGAGAAGAACCTTCTAATTCCATGTTTCTTAAGTGAGGAGGCAATGAAAGGAGAGGGTTCTTTATATATAAGTGCAAATAGTACGAGGGACTTGGGAGGAATGAGCCTTTCCTTGCCACTCAAATTCCTTGTGGGGTGGGGTCTTTATCTACTACTTGCTTGACAAGAATTTTTGGTCAAGAATGGTGGAATAAAATAATAACAACAATAATAAAATAAGGGAGAATACCCAAAATGGTCCCCGATGTTTACCCTATGGGCCAATTTAGTCCCCGATGTTTCGCGTGAACTAATTTAGTCCCTCATGTTGTCGATTTTGAACCAAATTGGTCCCTCCGTCAGTAATTTTGTCAATTTGGATGGAAAATGCCACGTGTTGACGACCGATTGGCCTGACTTTTCTCCCCTCTTAAAATATTAAAAATAATAATAGAATTAAGATTTACAAAAGAAAAAAAAATGTTTAAAAAGAGAAAAACAAATAAAATAAAAAATAAAAATAAAATATAATAATTTATTTCCCTTTTTTTATTAAAAATGCGAAAAAATATTAAAAAATAGGAAAATAATAAAAATAAAAAATAAAAAAAATACTTTATGTTTTACTTATATATTAAAAAACTAAAAAATTATTAAATTAAAAATAAAATGGAAAAATAAATTTTAAAAAAATATATATATTTACGGGAATCTCATTCTGTTCTCGCCTAGTTAACGAGAAAGAAAGTGTCCCTCCCTGGAAATTCTTTACAATATTTTTATATTATAATATATAAGTTGGATATTTTTTACGAGAATATCGACAAAAAATAAATTGGATATATTAAAATAAATAATAAAATAAAATATTATATTTACGGGAATCTCGTCTCGTTAGTGGGGAAGAAATTGTCCCCGTCTCCAATTTCGTGGGGACCTGGAAATATTTTTACATATTTTTTATATAATAATAAATATAAAACAAAAAAATCCAATGTATATATTATAATATAAAAATATTGTAAAAATTCCCATGTAGGGACACTTTCTTCCTCGTTAACTAGGCGAGAACGGAATGAGATTCTCGTAAATATTTTTTTTTAAATAATTTTGTAGTTTTTTAACAATTTTTTTTTTAATTTTTAATTTTTTATTTTCATATTTTTAAATATTTTTTCGCATTTTAATAATAAAAGAAAACTTAAATATCATTTTTTATTTTAATTTTTAATTTTATTTTTTTTTTCTTTTTTAGAGAGATAAACATTTTTTTTTCTTTTTTAAATTTTAATTTTATTATTTTTTTAAGATTTTAAGAGGGGAGAAATTCAAGCCAATCGGGCGTCGACACGTAGCATTTTCCATCCAAATTGACGGAATTACTGGCGGAGGGACCTGGTTCAAAATCGACAACATGAGGGACTAAATTGGTTTACGCGAAACACCGGGGACTAAATTAGTCCATAGGGTAAATATCGGGGACCATTTTGAGTATTCATGCACATCCAATGTGCTTAACAAAACATTGTAATTAATAATTTTAAATAAATTCTTAAATAATTATTTTTAAAGAGCATATAAATTTTGAACTTTAAGTTTTTGAATGAATTCTTAAGTAATTAATATTATATAGTATATAAATTTTATTTTATATTTATGTTAAATAGTAAATATTATATTTATTATTTTTTATTATTAACAGCATAAATGCAAAAAAAAAAAAAAAACAATAACTATTGGCTGTTACGGATTATATGTAGTATAGATAATAATAACAATAGCTACTATTAAAACTCGAACAAGCATGACACACGAATCGCGAGCCGTCGTTTCCTGCTATACAAATATTTAGAAGAGTACAGGGAACACAAGTCTCTTGCATTTAGACTTTGGCCATTATTTGATAGTGCATAGAAATTAGCGTGTCTCATTCCAATTATTAATTATGATTAATGGGTCTCAGTACTAAAGAATTCTAAGTGAGTTTAATTCCAGGTCAACCTTTTTTGAGGCGATTAATAAGGCAAACGGCTTTGCTTCAAAATATATGCAATTAGCAGCTATGGTATAGTGCAATCGAACTAAAGCTTTTTAAAAAGAGTGAGAAAGGCATAACGTTTGAAACGGTAAGAATGTTAGAAACTGCATATACGCAACACGCAAGACAAAAGATGACCCATCGATCATAGTACTAATTCATCTTCAAGAAAGCTATACTCAAAGATGAAGTCGTTCTTGATTTTCTGCCTCCTGCAAAGAAAAAAAAAAAGGAAAAAATCACAGATAGCCCAACTCTCATGCTCGAAAAATAATACGTATCCATCTAATGGTGGTGGCTTCAACTAACCCAGAAAACAATACCCAAGAACGAAAAGGAAAATCACAAAAATCGAGGTTTGTTAACATACCATCCATGTTCTTCATTGGCGATATTGTAATCGAAATACACGTAATTCCCCTGCTCAAAATCATCCGTAACCAGATTTGGCTCAACATGCCTCTGAAACCACGTATTGTACTTTCTATGGAATCTCCATGCATGCTTTTTCAATGACCTTGAAGCCAGGTATTGCTGGTACGTATTCTGCACAAGCATAGAGGCCAGAGCAAAATCAATACCACCAAGAAACCTGTTAAATTGAGGGTTTCATCCTAAAACCAATTGGTGATACGTGGGGAGGCCTTTTTGGTTTATTAATTTGAGTCGGTTGAAGTTAGTTTCCCGATGTGGGACATCCAATCTCAACACGCCCCCTCACGTGTAACATGAGTCAAAGCCAGCATATCAAATCAGGTGGCGATGAGTCAAAGGAGCATAATAACGCACAGATCGAACCAGCTCTTATACCATGAAAACGTGCGAGGATATTGCAGAACTATCTTTCTGCAAATCCTCACGCGTTTTCAAAACCCAAGGACAACAACATCCATGGTGGTGAGGAATACTTCATTAAAGAGACGGTACTAGTTCACGAAAACATGAACAGACAAAAGTTTGAAACAAAACAAAACAAAAAAGGTAACCTGTTGATAGTAAAATGTGAAGAATGACGTATCAGGATCTCCACCAAGCCTATCCCAAAATGCAGGATTGTTTATTATAGGCGCCTGTACTTGAGGATAGCTCGCAGGGGTCACAGCCGGGTGTTTCTGTATAAATATAAATATTATGCAAAAAAAATTACTTGACATAAGAAATGTGTTCTTTTAAGGAGTTGATTTTTCTAACCGGAGTGTAAGTTGCACGTTCAGAATCTCTCGGTTGGGGAAGTCTATGGAAAGCAGCGTCGAGCATCTGCAGATTATATAAATGGTCGTGCGTTGCTCCGCTTGCATTAGGGCTGATACCGTCTCCAATAGTGCCAAAGTCGGGTACACTTTTTCTACCGATAACACCGAGATTTCCCGAAGACGAAGCAGCTTGTAGTGGTTTTCCTGGAGAGAGATCAGTTTCTGAAGTGACCTGTGGAGGTTCGGAGAGTGAAGAAGGTGCAGCAACACCAGCCTGCTAGGTAAAACAAGGATATAGCAGATGTAATGATAGTTAAGAATCGATTTTGTGGATATCGACGATTTTGTTTGATAAAGAAACAGGGTTTACACACTTGGGATATTTCTGATCAAATGTTTATTCAATTATATGCATCAGTAGTGTATTATTTAGACGTGGGGAGACAAAATCTGGGGATCCAGAAAAAGCTCTGACTTGATTAACCTACATACCTTAAGGCCGTGTTTGGTTCGTGGGAAATTGGTAGGGAAAGGAAAAGGAAATGGAAAAGGAAAACTAGTTTTCATGTTTGGTTGTTTAACGAACAAGGAAAAGAAAACAAAAGAAAATCTAGTTAAGTTTATATTAAAAACTAAGGAAAATTCATTTCTTCACCAAATTGTGAGGAAAACGAAAGAAAAACTTATGAAAATCATTTTCTCTCCGATTTTCTTTTCCACACTACTTTCTTCGTTCAAAACACAGCCTAAGGTAGTGAGAATGAGAAACCGACAAATACAAAATAAAAGACCTCGTGCATACCGTGGAATCCGTAGCATAAGAAGATTTTGTCTCCTCCTCCAAAAGGAGATTCTTGCTGAGCCCTGAATTAGACACAGGATCCGCTGGTGATTCTTCTGGAGCGGACTGTTGCTGTTGCAAATCATCATTTTTGGTTTCTGAAAATCAGGAAATATATCATCATGTAGTGCTTACAACAAGTCTGCAAACAGAATTGTCAACAACCTCACTAGCTTGTAAAGTGGGTCAAAAGACAAATGACATCCAGCAGAAGATTCCTAGAAGCTATAATTATTCGAAGTGACACATCTCTTAAGAATCACAAAGGAAGAGCAGATCATAATTGATAAGAATGCTCTATAACATCTAACTTTCAGATTATACAGAAAAGACAAGTTTTCTTGTGGTAGGAATTGTACCATCAAAATGGCCAGGCTTTTGATCAGGCAACGTGTGTGCTTCAAAATAAGACGACGAATTCATATGATTTCAGCTTTTACAATGTCATTGGATCCTCGCATACACAAAAAAGAGCACACAAAAAATGAAAACAGATGGACTACATTACCGGCATCTTTAGATATTGCTGAAAACATTGGACTTGATGATTGGAGAACGGGACTCAGTAGCTGCTGCTGTGGTGGAGCAGATGCCGTAACACTATTGGCACCTGAAGTTTGCACTCCAATGCCCAAACATCCAAGCTGAGGTGAGACAGATGGGCCTTGGGCATTGAACTGTGATAATAATATATATATCAAATAAGCATGTGTTGCACTTAATTGAGGAAATCTACACCAGTGAAATGTTTCAAAATTCATTTCAAAGCAAAACAAAATGAACACTTCATTGTCACTTGCTTAATTGACTAGACCCATTTTTTTCAACTGAGGAGTTTGTTTCGATATACATATTGCTCACAAATTAGGAGCTTCAAACGAAGTAAATAGCAGGATGGTATGCAGAGGCAATAAATAATAAGGTGAGTAAGTGTTTTTTACATTGTTATCGCTCAGTTGGCCATGGTAATAATATTAAAAAGATACCTGCTGCAATAAGAGGCCCGGCTGCTGAGTTGAGAAGGGCTTTCCTCCAGCAAGCGGAGGCATACTAAGAATGTTACTCTGACCTTGCTGCTGCACTTGCTGAAGTCTTTGAAGGAATTTCTCCCTTTGATCTGGAGCAATCTCAGCCCTTCCACGAATTTGACCCTGACGGCACAAACAATTGGACAGTTTTCATGACAACAAAACCTTAACAGTCGAAAGAGTGCACATGTGATGTAAACATGCAAAAGGCGATCATTTAATTCAATGTAGGGAAAAGTCAATCAAATAAAAAAGGAACAGTATCAAGCTGAAAGGACCATAATGCATTGGCTCCAATTTTGCAAGTATAATTATTTTAAAAATTAAGTGCTCTTCTTATGGACTGATTGAACTTGAGAAATATGAATCATGTCACACTCCTACCGACCTCATTAGGGGGTGAGTTACACTGCCTTTGCTTTTCCCAAAAAAAATAAATGCTCCCACATCTCATGTGCATATGACCAGCAGCAATACAAACATCAATTTGGTATTGAATGTCGAACCTACATAGTTCTGAAACATGCTAATAATGTATATAATACAAACATACCGTCTCAGTCTGACTTTGGAAGGGAGCACCCGGCCTCCACTGCATGCCTGGTCCCACAGGAGAAGTGAACACTCTGCTGCCCAAAGCCACAACATCATTAACAATTCCAGTATCTACTGATCCCGGCCCATCATTAACCTTAGCTTGCGATAACAATACTCTATTACTTAAAGGGGACTGCACAATTCCAGGGCTCCCAGCTCGATCATCAGATCCGAAAAGATTTCTTTTTCCAACATCAGAAGCCAAAGAAATAGCCCCATTGGTCAAAGTTGAGTCGCCAGTAGTTGGTACGATGCTGGGAGTTGACGGACCAGACACTGCACCTCTACTGACAGCCTGTACTCCACTTTCACCGACAGCAGGCGAAGGTTTGCGTAGAGGAAACTTTGTTGTATCCTCATCCTTGGTAGCAATTGGAAGAGTCACAGCCGGAGAAGCATTGGCAGAAACACCTAATTTTCAATTCAAGCTTTATGCCCAATACAGATAGGGAATCGATACACAGACAAGTGACAGATGAGCATAGCAATACCAGAGGTAACTGGGCCAGCTGCTGGTGTTTGTGTTGCAGATATACTGAGGGCCCCAATTTTCGTTGGTGGGGTTCTTGGAGTAATATCTTCTTGGGGAGCTGTGTCACCTGATTGGTCAGAGGCAGCAGCACCAGCAGCCTGAGGTACGGAGGTCAATGTTGTTGCCTGGAGTAAATAGAGATGTCAGTAATAAGCATGAAAGAAGTAATGAGACATAAGGTAAAGAAAATGTTAGAAAACAAGATTACTGCATGTTGAGTTGGTGCTGTCGACAAAGTAGGCTTCACAGCTGCTGTAGAGGAACTGACAACCTGCAAATATAAATAAACACATGATCAGGTTTCTGGCCCATTATTACTTGTGATGATATAAGAAACAAAACAAAACAATTCTGGTGAAAAGGAAAAAAAGAATAAAGATAAGAGTAAAAACAAAAGGTGTAAATTAGCCAGTTATCAGTTCACCTTGGACGGAGGACCAACAGTAACAAGATCTTCAAGAGCTTCCACCTTATCTAGGGGTAGCGAGCTATATAGCTCATCGACATCACTGAATTCGTCGAAATCATCCTGCAAGTTGCATAAACATAAGAAAACTTGAAATGAGTCCCGTCAGCAATAACCATAGTGTTTCCTCTATAACTCACAACATTTTAAAAAAATTAAACGTATTGATTTTTTCTTCTAAAAAGAGATAATAAACATGCCCAATTTGTCAAAGTCTTCCTACAAGTTGCATGGGAAAAAGAAACTTAAATCAAGCCAAGCATAGCAATCCCTCAATATCTGATAATAAAATAAGATAAATCACGGATGAAGTTTTAATGTTGCACTGTAGAATAAGCAAATTCAACGATGAGCCAAATAACCCAATCACAAAAAACAGTCAACTGTGATACAAAACAAAAACAGTTACAGATTTAGCCCCAAAGGTGCAATAAAAACAGGAAAGTAGCGTTCTATGATAAAAACCTGATTTCTCTCCACATAATCATCCAAAAAGTCTTTCACATCGTTGACTTGCTCTGGACTCAATTCGTCATTGTCCAGCAGCCTGAGAATTAGTTCTAACTTCATAATATGAGCCTTATGCCGAGCAATGGATGTCTCAAGATGCATCTACAAAGGAGACATTTTTAATTATGTAAATACAAGTCGAGATCAGAGAATTAATATCTAGTCTTCTCTATCTCACCAGTCGCGGAGGCCTCGACTTCCCTTTCTTCCCTTGAAGACCCTCCATTTCCGCTTCAAAGCTATCAATTTGATTTTCCAGCTCGCTCACCTAAACCGAGGGGCAACAACTGAGAACTATAAAAGAGACGAAATGGAAACTAACATTCTTTCGCAACATGTTAACTAACTAAAACTCAGCAATGCCCCAAAACCATGTTGAACCCACTCCAGTTTTTCCTTAGCGAAAGCTGCTTCAACAATTTTTAATCTGATTCTAGGAGAATAGATGGTTCCGATAACATATAAAAGAAAATTGCGATACTTGATAACCCTATTTTGGCATAAGATCTCAACTTCAGTATAAGAAAGGAAATATATAAATCGTCAAGATGATATTTACCCTCTGGTGTATTAATATTTACAATTACCTAATTCTCATACCAACTTTGCCAAAAAGTATTCTCAATTCAATGTATGATAAATAGATAGCAACTCTGGAAATGTAGGTCATGTAAAGATATGAGGCATCAAATCTTCAAATATACTAAGGGTATTAGTGCCAATCAAGTCATAAATACGTACTCTAAAAGAAGCGAGCAGTCGCAAAGAAGTTTCATGTCTGATTCACACAACCATATACACAAGAAAGTCAGTTGGAGACAAATGAAGCAACAAAAATAAGCGTGACTTTGAAAGGCAAAGAGCACGCTCTGCTATGCATCACGGTTAATGAAATGCATTAGTGCTAAGAACATACCACATTATTTAACCAATCTCTTGTCTCTGATTTAGCTTTCTCCCTTGGATCCTACAACGTTTACCAAACACATGCATGCTAAGATACGTAATCTTTCAATTCTCAACATTTTAAAGAGTAAGACAAGTCGGTAAGCTTGTAACAATATATGTTGGATTGGAGGAAACACCTCCTACTGACTTATTTGTTTTGCAGACACAAATTTCCCCAATGGAGTCACAAACGAATCGTAAATAACAAGAACAAGCACTTAAGTGCACCGTATTAAATACCAAGAATAACGAATTAACAACCAGATCGGTAATGGACAAAAAGCACTTACTGTTTTAGGCTGTTGGCCCAGGCCTTCTTTTGAGAATGCTTTTGTCTTGGTCTCTTTCTCACATATTTTAAACCGTTCCATCTCTCGCTCAATAAGTTTTCGAGCATCCATCAGAGCCTGCTCATAAGAGGCAGTAGCCTATGTCAAACAGTATCGAACGAGACTTCTACTCATTTTTTGTAGAAGAAAACATGGCCTAAGCGAGATGTGGGTGATAACATTATCAGCATTGAAAACGAACAGAGTCGAAAAAATGGAACAGTGCTAGCTCAACAAAACCTAAAGTCATTGAAGAATGTGACTAGTATGACGCTGTCCCATTTTATCAGAAAATTGCGACTATAGTTGTTTTTTTTACATTTAGCTTTCTTGTTTATATATCACCAAAACACAGTATATAATCTAGCTAGCTGACAACAAATGCAGAATCTAATTAGAAACATAGACGATTAGACCAACCCTTTAATTGTACAGATACATGAACCCATTAAGAGGAATACATCTCCACATTCATCAATTTGAGTAAAGCACCGCAAATAATTAAAATTAAGTAGCCACCTTCTTATCCTTGATCTCGCTGGACTGTATCCATGTCTTAATTTGATCCCTATATCTTTGCAACTTCTTTATCTCCTTCTTCAAATCCGCCTCAAATTTTTCCTTCTGGTTAATGTTGTCAGTATCATATACCTAAAAAACAAGAAATACAGCGAAATCAAGTCCAATAGCAAGCAATCGATCAAATAAATCATCGAAGAAAGAAGACCTTGTTCCAAATGCTGTCGAACACATCAACTCCCTCCTGAACCTTCTTCAGAACTCGATCTATCTCGCCCTGGAGTTTCCTACTTGCCCCCATTGTCGATTTCTTTAACCAATAACAATTCGATTTGCCTACCTGATGTCCTGCAGTGATGTTTGTAGGGTTTCGCGAGAAAAAGGGGTAACGACGAGTGTTAGAGCTCGTTTGGCTGTTGCTTTTAATATGCGTTGATGCACCTTGACAGAATTCTGCTTTGGGCCAACATAAAGCTGATGAGGATATATTAGTCTATTAACATTTTTTTCAGAGCATTTCTCCCTTATATAAGACATTCATTTCCAAAAGTTTGGCTCGGATCGTGATATTTTTAGTAGGTCGAAGATTTGATTCAATTGACCGTTATGACTATCAGTGCTTGTCGTTGCTTGGGTCAGTACACGAATAGGCTCACTGGGTCGTCCCACAACGAATAATGGGGTTGAATTTGATACAGATTCACTTAGTCAGAGTGCGGAGATTAGGGTTTGATTCGACGTGGCCGCCTTGACTATCAATGTTGGTTCTTGAATTGTGACAGTACTCACAAGCCCTACTAGGCGTCGCGATCGTCCCGCAACCGATAAAATTCTTGATTAAGACTGAACTTACTCATAGTGTGAGGACCCGAGTTCGATGCCACTTGATCGCCTTTATTGTCATTGTTTATTGTTGCTTGTCGTACACGCAGGGATTTAGCCCGCAGATCACCCCACAACCGACTAATGAAGTTTGAATTCGATCCAGGGGACAGTTCAATTCGTATTTGGCCGCCTCGACTATTAGTGTTTGTTGTTGATTGAGACAGTACACACAAAGATTAGTTTCGCCGAAAACCAACGTCTCCCCCATATCCAAGCAATGAAATTCACAATTCAAGGGACTATAACATATTACGTGAGAATGTCTCCTAACAGCCACTTTTTTTTTTTAATCTCATTAAAAAGCATAAGCAGGTGTATCAAAATCATTCCCAAATGCAAGAGCTTGAAGGAGTAACATGGCATGACAACATGTTTGAAGAACACAACACACTGCTGGCACTAATAGTCTTCATCTCTTCTCAAAATGTTATAAAAACCCTGACGAGGAAATAAAAGCCCACATGAAAAATATAGATAAAAACGCAAAAATCAATCCTCATCCATGCCGGCGGCGGCGGTAGCAGCTGCATCCCTCCTCGGGCCACCAGCAGGTTTTGCCATTATAATCTGCAGAAGAAAGTTATGCATCAAATTAGTTAGTGATGCCAACTTTCAAGAGTTGGGAAGTTAAAAAAAACATGGTGGCTTGTTGAAACAGCATAAGCATGTATATATATATATATAATATATATATATATATACAGGATTCCATGAGTTGAAGACGAGTCATAGAGTAAAATACTTGAGTATATCGAATTGATACCGAAATTATTGGGAAATGCAAATAATCAATGGCATGTAAAATGATATTTTTCATTACCTGGTCCACACGCAGGACAGTACAAGCAGCATCAGCAGCATATTTTAGCGCAAAGAATCTGAATAAAATTAATACAAGGTAAGGTCAGCCAGCAACAATAGTAGTTAAGAATTAATCCCAGCTTCTCGTACTAATGTGACATTTAATAAATTAGCTTGAATTGTTAGTAAAGGAACACCGAAATGGAACGAAACCGTACTGAAATTAAGGACTACTCTTTTAGTCCAACAACACAAAGTCATGAAAGGTTTGATTAAACACATGCAAGCACTTGAAAATAATGATTAACAGCAGACAAAAAAGATTTTGATATAAACTAACTAATTTACAGCAACTCATACTTGGTGATGTGGAGATCCCATATGTTCATTGCAGAGGCATCTTTGCAAACACCTTCCTCTAGATCGATCCCAACTTTAGTATTCCCAGATGCATGCTCAGCGTATAGGGATGAGATAATTTCAATTGCATTCAGCCCGGCATTTTCTGCCAATGTTTTTGGGATCATCTCAAAACTCTCCGCGAATTTTGCAATGGCATACTGATCAAGTCTGGAAGATGAGAGGACTTCACATCAGATAAATGAACAAAGCAACAGAAAATAAATAAAATTTCAGTACAATCATTTGAATTTGACAGACGTAAGCATTAAGTCTTCTCTAATAAAGATATGACAAGCTGCAAAAAGGGTATTTATGAAAGCTGCATTTACGTGATAAAAGTAAAAAAGCAAATATGAGAAGGGAAGAGCTTTTTTTCTTCTAAATCCTAAAAAAATGATACCCTGTTTCTTTGAAAGAGAATTCCTTCAATTTTCTAGCAAGTTCAATTTCAGTAGCAGCTGCTCCAGGTACAGTCCGACTATCCCTGCACATTGCCTGCTTGACACGAAAAAGGAGGAGACAATAATATACCATTTTCTTTCTATAATGTACCAAAACTAAATGAAAAATATAAGCCCAACATATCTCCAGTAATAATAGAATAGCGTGGAGTGTTGCACAAAAGATGATTACAACCTTGTATCAGAAATCAAAGGCTACCTTGTATGTGTTTACACCATCATCAACGGCTCTTTCAAGGTCATCAAGTATGCTGTCAGTGCTTCCTCGCAGCACAACAGTTGACACCGAATTTCCACCTTGTTCATTTTTTACAACGGTAACCTGTAAAAAATTAGACAAAGGTCATTAGAGCAATAATTAAGAGGATTAATAACAGTAGTGAAGCACACTTGCTGTCATACCCTAGACCCTCCGATTTCCTCCACCGAAACAGAATCAACGTATCCAAGATCATCTTGATTTGGTTGGCTTAGCTTTAACTGTTCTAACACAGAAATAATTTGTTACAGAAAAGCGATACCTTTAATGACGTTAATTTCATTTAATCTAACAGTTCTTACCAGCGCAACCGCCCCAGTGGTTCGGCAAAACCGTCTTAGTTCAAATTTGGAACTAATTTTCAGGACCATTAGCCTACAAAGCATTTTTAGGCCGTTCAATCATATGATGCAATGCATCTGAATAATAAATATCAGCGAAAAGTGTTTATCTTTCCATAACAAACAAACCATTCACTTGGTGGAAAGAAGAACTAGGGATAGAAAATATTTTATAGAGCGACCGTAAATTCAGAATATATCTATTTAGATGGAAAACATGAACAAGCAGAGTGATAAGCATCTGTGATCATAGTTGTTCCCCTTGGAGATATACTATTTGAACTTAGTCATCTAAAACTGAACGGCAATCTAGTTCAGTTGTAACGAAAAGTGTCGAGTATCACATATTTTATAAGAACTATTAACTTTTTAGGTACACAACGGGAAAATCATAGAAAGTAAAGTTTTAGCGGGCACAACGCAGTGAAACACAAATTAATACTCCAAACAAGAATTAATTAGTGAAAAGAAGTAAAGAACTAAGGAGAAAAGTTCAATGGAAAAAGGTATGTACTTGTAGCGCTCGCAAAAATGCAATGCCATTTCTCCCACAGCTGCTCCACTGACAATCACCTTCGCACCTGAATCTGCAACTGCTTTTATAAGCTCATGAACCTTGTTTTCTTCTGTCTTCGAATAATTCTCAAGCTGTATTGGATATCACCACAAGATAAAGGTCAATTATCTCTGCTGTCGGGGAGAAATGGGGAGATCCACAAGAACAAAACTCCAAGAGGTACCTCTTCCGCACTATGAATAAGCACAGTTCCTTTTGTTTCAGTTGCAGTGGTATCAACGCCCCCAGCAAAAACAGCAACCTGACCGATATGTGGATATGAAATCAGTTCACAACATTATCAAACATTCAAAGAAACATATCCAGGGGAACAGGATTTGATAAAGCAGTAGCTCTCTTATACTGAAATCAGCCAAAAAAGTAAATTATCGAAAGAATTTTCAACAGTGATAAGACACAAAGTTAATTTGGGCCAGGTGGAGACCGGTGATAAGACACAAAGTAATAATGAAAACAGTTGAAAGAATGTTTATGATTTTAAATCTCACCTTGGCCTTCTCCATTCTCTTTATAGTTCCAACGGCATCATTCTTTAACACCATACCACGAACTACAGTTGAGTCATGCAGACCTCCACCCACTAGCTTGGCAACTCGGACATTATCAACATTGAAGTTCGCTGAGTTTTTGGGGCAAACTTGAATGCATGCCTTTATATAGAAAAAAAGAGGTTCATTAGCACTAACAAAAACATTTTTTAACATAACAAAAGAAATCGTAAATCGGGTCGTACTTACCTCAGCAATGAGAGGACATAATTTATCCTCTAGCCCAAATTGTTTGCTTGCCACTGCTGATCTCAAACGTGAAGTGACTTCATCTTTGTCTCTGACATTCATATTTTCAGAACCTGGTTCCACTAATTCCTCGAGTATCTCAATAGCCTTACTTATTGCCTTTGTGTATCCAATAATAATCTCGCTAGGATGAAGACCCATCCTAATAAGTTCTTCTGCATTTTGAAGGAGTTCTCCAGCAAAGGAAACGGTCAAATTCGCTCCATCACCAATTTCCTCTTGCTGAGCTTTCCCAGCCAATACCAACAATTTGGCTGCAGGATGCTGAACCTCCAACTCGTTCACAATCGTTGCAGCATCATTTGTAACAAATAGCTTGTCCAGATGATTAATAACCATCTTATTCATACCTAAAAGATAAAAAGAAAACACAAGGAGATAATACATGAGAAATAAGGTTATGGACCCATGAAATACAAGTAGGAAAAAAGGAAAAATAAAGTCAGTACTAGTTATTAAGAGCAGTGGCTTATACCATCACTGTAAAAATCTAGAGTATCGCAGTAGTTTCATCAATGATTTCTTCACGAACTCACTTCGAAATCCAACTAAGTAAGATCACCCACTGGAAACTATTTAATATTCTAGCACCCCAAGGTTAAGCTGAAAATACTTGTTCGGCATCTTCTCCACCAGCATTTATCAAGCAACTTGTTCAATCATTAACCTAGTACGTAATTAGCAAAACCAAATAATCCGAGACAGTAGAGTTGGGCCCCACAAAAAAGGGGCACGAAGCAAAAAACCTCGACTTTACCGTTAGGTCCGAGGGACGTGCGTGTGATTGTAGAGAGCTGCTTGCAGGCATCTATGTTCTTCAGCACAGCCTCGTCGAGCCCCGACAAATGCCGGTGACCTTCTTTAAGCATTGCCTGTATTCCGTACGGTTGCATCGAAAACCCTACCATCTTTCTCGCGATCGGAGTAATGAGATCGAATCGAGTTTGGAGCGCAGAGATGAACTTCGCAAGTGAGTACGCTGCTTGTGACTGCCTTCAGCAAGCGGGGTGCAAATGTTAGGGCTTTACTGATTCGCGATTACGGATCCTTAATTACCCAACCCGAAACTCGACCCATAAGGCCTGTAAAACACGAAATTACACATCGCAAATTGTTTTCGCCATTTTCTCGGGTACCGGATTTTAAATTTAATTATTTTTATTAATATTTTAGTAAGATTTATAATATTTATGATATTTTTATATATTTTTTCTCTTTGAAATTTTTTAATATGAGGAGAAATTTATCATTCTTAATTATTTTATGACTATTAGAAATTAATTATACTATTTTTTTCATAATTTTTTTTAATTTTTAATGCATTGCCGGGTACCCGATCGGGTAATTCAGGTAGCATTTTGCTACCCGATACCGGACCCTATTTTAATGTTAGGTATCGGGTACCGATATTTTTTCTAGAACCTGGCCCGATCGGGTCGGGTACCCGATACTCGATACCCGTTGCCCACCCCTACAATTAAATAAAAACTAGTAAAACTTGAACACTCAAATGCGTGTGCAATAAAATTTTTGAATGTCTAATTACTCTTAAAATCAATTAATTTTCTTTACCAATTATTAAATGATTTCATTTAGGGACACAATAGACCCACGGCTGCATATTATTGAATGAAAGAAAAAATAACCTTTTTATTATTTATTTAAGAAAATAAAAGTGAAAGATCGAAAGGCCGATTCCATCGGACAGTTATTTTTCTAACATATGTAACTAATTATTCCGAATTTTTCTCAGTTTAATCATAAATAAATTTTGATCCATTGATACACCAAATTTGATTATTTTTAACGGGGACTCACCTTTAATAAAATAGTAGATATATAATACTGAAGAGTAATTTTACTCTTTCAAGAAAAAAAGAGTAATTTTTAATTGAAAATATTTAACAAATGAAATCATAGTTTTGGTTGTAATTGTGTTGTATAGTTAAGTATGTAAAAGAAATAATTAATTGTGTGGATATAATACGAATAAAAAATAAAGGATAAAATTGTAATTATGCATGACATATTATATTAATTTGAGGTAGTCAGTGTGTATATAATATAAATCTAGATTGATTTTCTCAATCAATTGACAAAAACGTTTATTTTAAACGATACTTAATTAGAAATAATAAATTTACAATATTTTATTAAGTGGATAAAAACCAATGTGAATATTGTGGTTGAATAATTAAATTATTTTCTTAAAAAATTGAATAGGGCGTGACAAATATCAATTTTTGTATGTATCATAACACAAAGTTGCCACTGTATTCCCCTATAAGCATTGGGTCCTATCCGTGGGTCTAACCAGTTGGTTGAGATGGTTGATATAAATCTATCTTGTTTACGAGTTCAGATATCGCGACTGATGTTGTTTATGGGACTTGGGGGCAGATCACATGAAATAAGAAAGACCTTTGAGCTATGTTATTACATCATTCAATTATAATTTATTTGTTTATCATTTTATATTTCTTGTCAAGATGCCACATAATGTCGTCGTAGTGCTTTTATATTTTATATTGTAGTATTACCCACACACGATACTATCGTAGTTTCATACATCAATTAATTCGATTTGAAGCGAGTCATTTTCATCTATACGACAACTCTATCAATGAAACTAATCCCTGTGACATGTCAATACCCTTTCAAGTCCACAACAATCAAAAGTCTAAGTACATATCCCTTTTGTGGACTATTTTGTTCACATATTAGTTCCTTCTTTTATTCCTTTATTCTATGGGTAAATTTCTTTCACTACCTGTTAAGGTTTCAACTTACTCTTAAATACCCCTCGAGTTATTTTTTTCTGTTAGGTACCCATCTGTAAAAAATTGTGTGTTTGATACCCCAAAAGCGTTAAAGAGACAAAAATAACCTTGCTTCATACATAAATTTTATTCCAACTCTCTCCAGTTTTATACCAAGTCAAATTTAAAAATATTATACCAAATGTTATCACTATTATACCAATTGTTCTCATTATTATACCAATATACTCAATTATTATACTAACTGTTATCACTGTTATACCAAAAATAATGTTATTATAATTTTATTATACGAAGTGATTTTTGCATATTATACCACAAAATGCGATTATTATACCAGTAAAACCGCTTATTATACTAATAAAAATGATTATTCTACCAATAAATTCGAATATTATACCAACAATTTGAATATTCTGATAACATTATTTTTGGTATAATAATGAGAACAATTGGTATAACTGAATCTGTAAAGAAAGATTATTTTTGTCTTTTCAATGTTTGGTGGTATTAATCACACAATTTTTCGCAAATGACAACTGAACATGAAAAAAATACTTAGAGGGGTACTGATTAGGAAATTGAAAGCTTAAAGGGTAGTGAAAGAGAATTCACCCATATTTTTATTCAAGTCCCCAAGTAAATAAATTCAAAGACACAATTTGGGTGAAATTTAAAAAACGTTGATAAAACAGCGACTTTAATTAAAAATTCAAATGCACGAAGTGCCCCATGGATCCAATCAAACGCAAAGCAACGGCACTCTCTCTTTATTGAATTTAGGAAAAAGAGAAACTAAGCTTCCCATCCCCTGAGAAGAGTAGCCCTGGCGACCCGATTCACCCCGAGGCTGAAAGCGCCCATCCGAAGATCGCAGCCATGGGTCTTGCACATGTTCTTCACGTCTTCGAACCCGTTCTTCATGTAAGTCTTGAGCTCCGCGTTCACCTTCTCCTCGTCCCACATGAAACCTTGTATGTTCTGAATAATAATTCGAACGTTTTTGTCATAAACGCGAATGAGGAGCTCGCTAATCATTAGAGCCTTCGGTCGAAAAAAACTCAAATGATATGTGTCGTGTGTACCTGGACCCACTCGAAGTAACTAACTGTGACCCCGCCCGAGTTTGCGAATATGTCCGGGAGGACGAGGACTCCCTTCTTGGCCAGTATCTGTTGGAAATAAAATATATAAATTTAAATATTCCTTCAAGTGCTTAAAGTGGTCATTCAACATGTTATCATAGCTGACGCCAAAGTGTCATGGGTATGGATTCTCACGACTACCAATTTAAGAAAGACTAGACAAAAATTTACACGTCTAAGGCTAGACAAAAAAAAAACGTTAGCCTAAACGTGAGAGGCGTGTTAGAAATAAAATAAATAAATTTGAAAAATGATATACATCCTTCAAATTTAAACTTTTAGGTGAAATTGCCATTCAACAATATCTGTAAAGGTAGAATAGAATTTGAAAAAAAAAAGACAATTTTTCCACCAAAAGGAGATATCAGAGCGAGGCCAATTTTGGTCTTCTGATGGCCGAACCAGGTAAATCTCGTGTTCTCTCGGGTTATTTAGGCTTTACACAATCTAAATTGCAGCAGTGTCCAAAGAACGGGGAATTTATTTGATTAGTGACTTATGACAGTTTTCGATCAGTTGTCTGAAAAAAAAAGGGTTCTTTGGACATGAGATAAATAGTTCAAAGAAATAACCTCATCAGCCTCCGGATCGGTCGGGTGGTTAGCAGCTTCGATGATGAACTTAGCCTTGATATCCTTCGCGTTATCCCTTCGAACAGCAAAAACGCATACCGATTAAACACCGATTTCCAGAGGAAAAAGGAACAAAAAAAGAAAGAAAATAAAATGCGGGGTTTCAGCAAGAACGCGAAACCTGTTGATGACGCCTCCGAGAGCCGCCGGGATGAGAATGTCGCAATCCTCCACGAGAATCGAGCTCGAGTCTATCGAGTCCGCGCCGGCGAATCCCTTCACTCCGCGGTGTTCCTTCACATGCTTTAGGAGCTGAGGTACGTCGATGCCTTTAGCGTTCTTTATAGCTCCTGATATGTCGCTCACGGCGACTATTATGCCCCCCTGCTCGTGTATGAGCTGCGCGGCCCAAGATCCCACGTTTCCAAAACCCTTAAGAAAAAACACGGGATCAGCGAATGAAAGAATCATCGTAGGAGAAAAACATCGAATTCCTTTTTTTTTTCTCATTTTTTGAATTATATAAAGACCTGAATAACGAATCTTTGCCCAGAAATGCTCTTCCCGTGTTCGTTAAGAAGGGCTTCCGTTGCAAATAGCACACCTCTCCCCGTAGCTGCATCCCTTCCTAGCGATCCTCCGAGATCCTGATCATTAAGCAAGTGTTAATCCTTTTTGTATTTGGTCAGTTGGAAATAAAATATATACATTTAAAATATGGCACGCTTCTTTCAAACTTAAGCTTTTAGGTGAAGTGGTGATCAATTAACATGGCATCAGAATTCAGGCCTATAGGTCATGGTTACTAATCCTCACGACCACCTATTAAATGAAAATTCTACGTTTAAGGCCAGATAAGAAGAAATCAGCCTACACGTGAGGGGGCGTGTTATAAAATATACAAATCTAAAATATGCAGCTTAAGTTTTCAGGTGAAGTGGTCATTTAACATGGTCCAAGTACTGAGAAAGTTAAGATTATTAGACATAGTTTCTTTTGATCCTTACAATGGGCTTCCCGGTGACAATTGCTGGCGAATACCCGTGGAACTTTGAGTACTCGTCTAGTATCCAAGCCATCGTCTGTCAAAATCCAAACACAGCGAAGATTGAGCTATAAAACCACTCGGGTTCAGTTAATAAAGTTCGATTCTTGGACTATATATATGCAATACCTGTGGGCCCGTGCCCATATCCGGTGCGGGAACATCCGTGTGAATGCCGATGAGATCGTGTATCTTCTGCGTGAAGACTCTCGTGAGCCGTTCGAGCTCGGACTTTGATAAATCCGATGGATTGCAGCCGATTCCTCCCTTAGCACCGCCGTAGGGAATGTTGGCCACCGCGGTTTTCCAAGTCATGAGCTGAGCCAAGGCGTTTACCTCGTCGGGGTCGACCTGTAAGTAAATTTCCAACAAGATTCATTCCTCTCGGGAAAAAGAAAAGGAAAAAACTGGGCTTTTCATATCAGTTGAAAATCAAGAACATGAATTTTTTTTTTGCCAACAAGAACTCAGCTTTTTAATTTCACAACACAAAAAATACAAGCCAGCGGGTCTCTATTGAACCAGCGAATTCCGCTAGAGACAAAAGCTCTCATTGAGAGAGAAATGAACCCAGATATATAAATAACAAGGAAAACAAGCCGAAAAGAAATTAAAAATTCGAAGTGTTAACCAAAAGAACTAAAGAACTTATTAAAAATCAGCATAAAACTCCACAGGAACAAATCAACAAGAACATGAATTGAATTTGATTAAAAACAAACCTCGGGGTGGTATCTGATGCCTCCTTTCATGGGCCCTCGAGCGTTGTCGTGTTGAACTCTGAATCCAACATAGGAGGCCAAGGTTCCATCGTCCTTAGGTATGGTGCACTCAACCTAATTTATTTTTTTTTTGCAGAAAAAAATCTCTTACATCCTCAAAACAACAAAGGATCGCTTCCATTGACAGTGATTTCAAGAACCAAAAGAAAAAATTCAATTTTTTCAACTACCCACCTTGATTTCTCTAAAGGGGATGAGCAAGCTCTTCTCCAGCTTCGAATCCAATCCCAAAAGCCTCGCAGCTAGCTTGAAGTTCCTGTTTGTTGCCGCTAACGCATTCATGGTTGCTCGAAATTATCAAAATCCTAATAAAAGAGATGGAGCTTATTAAACTCAGTAACAGAATGGTTCTCAAGGCTGCTAAGCGAAGCGCCTTCCCTTCTTTATAGAGATCCGAGGCTTGCTTTATTAAATTAATTTACAGGGCATCTGAAATGGGATATACATGATATCTGAGTCAGCTGCTTAATATTTTAATCAATACGCGGCCTCACGCATGTGTTAATTGCTTGGGAAGTCATGGACACAAATGTTGACGATTCAAAGTCCTACTGCCCTATCCAATTTCATTGTCATCAACTGTTCAAATATGTCTTCAATTTGATCGCAAAGATCGTCTTTGTTTTTTACCAGAAACATTACTGGGTGAAGCTGAATATAATCATAGGATGCAAGAAAAGTTTTTTCTCGTACCCGAGGATTCCAATAATCAATTGCAAACACACCCAAGTTACGCTGTCGAATCAGAGCCACGTAAGATTCAACTGTTCTCTGTAATCTTGTTTTAGCTGAGACAGGTAATTTATAGGAAGAACCCACGAACGAGCTCAGAGAATATGACGAAGTGGCCGATGATTCTTTGCTAGTGGGGGCAAGATGTGCCTAAAAAAACATGGTAAGCAGAAATCTTGTACAGGAAACAATACGAGAAAAAAAAGGTTGAATATGATTCGTTTATTCCTTGTTTTTATTCGGTGTCTGATGCGCCGGTGACGATCTATATACCAAATAAGATTCTGGGATGAAAGCTTACTTGTCGGTGGAGATGGAAAAACACGGAGTTTGGTGAGCTAAGCGAATTGCTTCTGAGCTTGTTGCTGAGTGTTGTTCTCGGTTAGACAAATCAACAAACAGTTGATTGGCATAAAGGGAAATACCAAAGGCCTTGCCTTTCGGTAAGTTCTTGCATTACTCGAAGGTTTTCACGTGTATATATATCTCTATCATATACGTATGTGGTGATGTATGCAAGTCAGATACTTTCGTTAATCAACCCTTGCACTTTCTTCTTGTAGTAAAAAGCAATTACTTTTCCGGTAGAAGCGTTAATTGTTTATGATTTTTTTTCTTTTTTCTTTTGTCTTCACAACCTATCCTCGCGACTCCTAAAGTCATGATTTCATGGATTCTGATTAAGTTAAATTTAAAACGAATTTAAACCTTATAGTCATTATACTCGAACTCAACTTTCAACGGCACAAATACTATGTCTGTCTAAATCTAAGCAAAGTCATAACGAAAAAAATTAAATAACTTTTCCTTTTGTTTTCACTACTATGTAATTTTTTATAGTATGATTAAATTCAATTTGAAACGAATTTCATTATTGTCAATTAAGGTGAATTATTGTCGGATGAGGAAACTTGATTTTCAGCGGGAATAATGCTAATAACATGGATGTACTTTTTAAATCCGCACGAAGTATCATTTTAATAAAAAAAATTGATTTTCTTTTTTTCGTCGGAAGCTATCTCTCGACTCTGTTATAATTATGTTCAATTTTAAATGATTTTGAACTTTATTGTTGGGCATGTCCACCACGTATGAACATATACCACTTAGAATTAAAGTGTGTGTTTGGATGCACTTATGAAATGGACTTCTAACCTAAAAGTCCATTTTGAAAAGTAAAATACCTTTGGTGAAAATTTTGAGATGGACTTTTAAAATAAGTTACTTTTCAAGAAGTCCATTTGAGAAAAGCAACTTTTAATGACTTTTCGGAATTACTTCCTGCAACTTTTGCAAAAGTCCATTTCCACCAAACACTTTAAAAAAATAAATTTACATTTATAAAAGCTACATTTCGAAAAAGTCCATTTACCAGACGTGCTTCTGAATCAAAAGTGGAACAAAACTAGCCCAAACATTCATCATATTGTTTATGATCATTGGCGGTACGATTTGAAATGACATTCAATATTATGTTTACTTCATCTATTATTTTATTTTTATATATAAACCAAATAGTAGTTAGGCTGCAGAGCTTTTGTTCTTTTCCTTGTTTTTTCTTCCTTGCAAATCGTTCAATTTAGAACTGGAAACGGAATAAACATTTCTCAACATTAGACTATAGATGGCCATTATTTTTTTGCCTTTTCTTACCAAATCATTCAATTTAGTACTGGAAATGTGATAAATGTTACTGCCGAATCATTCAATTTTCTGTCAGGGGTATAATACAGGAAAAGGAATTAAAACAAGAAAGAGAGAGAATATGGTGTCCGAATCACCCACAACTAGCACTGCGATGAATAAAAAGAAAAAAGGAAAAAGATCGAATGTGTTATTTGTGCGAAAATGAAATTCTCTCAACAATGAATCTTGAGATGGAATCCGCCTCACTAGGGGAATCTTTTGTAGGAAATCCACTAATGTATGTTACTTGCACGGATCAAAATAAATTCCTCTCGTTCTTATCCCCCTTTCCCTAAAGTTTTCTTTATTAAAATTTAATTATCCCTTCATAAAAATAAAGTAAGAAAATGGAGGAATCAGAGGCGTGACACAAGATATAAACTTACACATAATAGTGACTCCGACGACTAGTCTTGGTGATGGATGGGTAGTGATTTCCCATTTGCGGCAATTGCCCAACCCTAACGATAATAATATAATAATAAATAAATAAAAACACAGCATTCCAAATTTTCATTATATTTTTCTCTTAAAACTGCCATTTGCGGTGATTTGGTGATCTACGATTCCGCCGGATACGGGTCTTAATAGTGGGCTTCGTTTACGGCCCTTATAGCTTCTCCAATTGAACTGGAAAATCTTAAAAAATGAAGTAAAAATACTTCAATCGTACTCAAAAATCATACATAAAATGAGTTTTATCATTTCCCTCTCGTCCGAAATACTCATATTTCTTAAAAATTAGATAATAGCCCTTTCACTTATTTTATTAATTAAAGCACTCACGTTCCACGATTGCTTACTTGCGTAGTTGTGCAGGTACATATTTGAAATTTATATAATATAGCCCTTTCACTTATTTTATTAAGTAAAGCACCCACGTTTAGTTATGCAGATATACATGTAACGCTCGATACATCGTATTATCTTGTTAATGAAAAATTAAAATCCCCCGCCCCAAATAAAAAAAAAATTCCTACTTTGTTAATATCTTATTATTTATATTTTATTATATGTGATATAACGTTAAAATATTATTTTGAAAATTTATAAAATATATGGGTTGTTTTGAAAAGTTGAAAAAGTTGGTGTGAATTTTGAGTTTGAGAATGAGTTTTTCGATCGGAGAAGAATTACTGCATTTTGAGTTTGAGAATGAGTTTAGGTTTGAGAATGAGTTTCTCGATTGGAGATGGTCTTAGATCCCAAACAACACCTAAAAAGTGTAATCTATTAATTATTATTAGGGAAATTCTATTGACACCCCCTCAATTACTATTTACACCCCCTATTAATGATCATACTTTATTCATTACTCTCTTTTAAGTTAATTTATTACTTATATATAATCTCAACTCTTTATTATATATAAATTGAAACTAACGATATTATTATATTATCTAAGCTCTTTTTTATATTATTATTTCAGCTCTTTATTACATATAAATTGAAACTCAATTGATATATATACTTATTATATATATAAATTATCGAACTTTTTCTAGGTTAGCTTTGTAATAATGATACTTTTTCTTTTTTGGTGATTTAGATATGTGTGTATAGATATGTTATTATTTTTGGCAAAAATGCATAAGAAAAACATTAAGTTACAGCAATAAATAATAACATATGTGTATATATATGTTATTATTATAGGAACTTTAAATGAGATTTTCTTATTTGTATAAATGAACATCAATATTATATGAATTTTATAGGAAGTAAGTTAAATTTTAATATAGTTAATAAAAAATATTAAATCTAATTACTTATAAAAATGTAAATTAATATATAAAAATAAATTAAAAATTAAATAGATGATTTGAAATGAATGTGTTAATCTGCAAGAAATAGGCATTTAATGCTCGTTAATAATTTCATGAAATTTATAAATATCACCTGAAATTTATAGAAATTAATTAATTTTTAGAAATTTTAGGTATTTTCACGGACGGAACTAGAGGGGGTCAAGGGGGTCACCAGACCCCCCTATGATATTGATAATAAAGAGTATGAATATGTGAGATGTTGAGCTTTAGTGTAGTGGTTGAAGCTTAAATTATAAAGATCCTCACCACCAAAAGACCCAAGTTCAACTCCCTAACCTCTATTTTTCTTTTTTTTTTACCTTTTATTAAATTTTGACCCTCCCTATTTTATTAAACTAAGTTTTGACCCTCCAAGTTTTATTCTTTGCTTCCGCCACGGGGTACTTTTCACCCCTAGAGAGAATGTAAATATTAGCACCCTTATTATTATTATCATCAAAGAGTTTTGCCTTCTTTGTTATAGGCTCTCAAAGCTGCAATTTCTGCATTTGAGGTAGTCTTCTTTATGCCCTTTAAAATAAGTATATATGCCTCTGCTCTTGTGGTTTGTATGGTTTCTGACATATCATTACAAAGAACATGAATTCATATTTGTTTCAAGAAATCCGTTTTCGGACAGTTGTATGTCTCACTAGGTTGAGAAAAAGGGTCTCCAATTTGAGAGAGTTTAACGTGTGATTACCACTTAATTGTGTATCCGGCGGCTTTGATTTCAACATCATGCAATTCTGTAATTTCTTAAAAGCCTTTGGTGGTGTTTTTCTTTGGGGCACAAAATATAATGTCTACAAATAGTCGCACCTTGTTTATGAAGATCTTTTATTTAGCAAAAAGTATACTCTATTCAATTATTGGATGAAATATTAATTTAGTGACGGCAATGGCTCTTACATGGATAATAAGTTAACTTTATGTTTAGTTGATTAGAGTGTTGTTACGTAGATAAAGAGTTATATTCTTACACAAAAATCGATTCATACACCGAAAACTCCATACAAGGAAGAATTTCATTGAATAATAAATTTAATAACAAACTTCTATAAAAGAAAAGATGTTTGATTTCATTTGGATATTGCTAATCATACATATAGTCTTTGATGTAACGAAACTAAAACTTGAATTTGTATCTAAAGTTTGATTTCATTTGAATATTGTTAATTGCAATGATAACCTTTGATGTAATGGAGCGAAGGCTTGAATTGGAATGTTCGTCCGGATTCTCGCTCAAACAGCAAGGCATTCATAGTCGCTCCAAAAGCGGAGTGATCCGATTCTAATATAACAAATAAATAAAAGATGGTGAACATTAGATTTGCTATTAAATCGTGATGGATAATGAAGAAAATGAAAATCATAATTTTTTTGTGTGGTGGTTACACATGTTGAAAAAAAATAATAACCTGACGCCAAAAGAAAATCTGACGTAGAATATCCTCATATTTGTTGGATTTTCTTCCAACAACTGCATTTTAATAGATAGAGTAATCAATACAAACTCATAAACAAGACAAAAAAAAGTGGAACTTACGGCTATGTTCATCTTGTACATGAATTTTCCTATTTAGAACCAATATAAGCTGCTTGGTCCTTTCCTTCATCGAATTTTTCATTTTCAGGTCCTTATTTGTCATGTGTTTGGTTGCAATGACATCTCTCTTAAATCTTTCAAACTCCTTTTCTAATTGATTACCATTCAATTCAACTTCACTCAATGATCTCACAAACTGCTCGAAAAAAACGGACTCAAGGTTCATCTGATTGAGAACGAGGTTATTTTCCTCGTGATGTTGCTAAAGGTTATGTTCGTGATTATTATTTTAACATAGGATGAGTAACATCTTTTATTCCCCAAGTTATATAGATGTTTAAGTGGTCGGTTAATAGGACGAGCATGCTATTTTCTTGCAAATTTGTTGCAACAAACCCTATTTATTCTCACTTCCTTAGTAAAGTATCGTTGATATTTGGATGAACAATTTTATCGGATGACAATAATAATGACATAACCGTACGTTATTTTATATCCTTCTATGGCTTCGTTACTATTTAACGGTTATCATGCGTACTACAATATATTGAAACCCCTCACTACTAACATGGATCAATGCATTTGTGAAGAATGAAGATCACCAGCAAGTGACTAAATGGGCGGGTTAATATTAGTTGGCTGCAATTATTTTTCAAATATTCGGATAGGAAATTAACTATCCGACCCACAACTCGGGTTTCCCGTTAATCCAAAACCAGCTGAAAAAAAAAACGGTTTTGATATTCCTTTTTAATAACCTTAACAAGTCACTGGCACTGCTACTACCTAATTTTGATGTTTTATTATTATTTTTTAATTAAAAGTTTCAATGGCGCGTCAATATATTCTTAACATTAGCTTTTAATGATCATTGATTGATTGATTTTTTAATTTTTTTTTATGAATAAGCATGTTATACATCTCCGATCTGAAAAACATTGCACTCACGAAAATTACGTGTATGGAGACAGTTAAATATGATACAATGCACTTGATAATAGAAAAGGCCCAGTTACAATAGCAGAAGTAAAATAATGTCTCATAACATCATAGCTAAAACCTGAAAAATTGAGGACAATAAGGAAAAATAAGAAAAATAAAAAGCTTTGCTACCATTCATGTTGGTAAATTATTGTGTAATATGTATACACTTGAAAAGGATTATATCTCCATTGTGATTCCACAAAAATGAAGTGTTGTCAATTATTGTTGCTCAAATGTATTCAATTTCTTCTTCCAAGTTTAAAGTACATAGCAGAGAGAGGAGCTTCAGAGATATTCTTCTATCATTCATAGTATCTTTATAATAAATACTATTCATATATATAACCTAGACAATTGCTATTGTCGCACCTTTTTAAAAAATATCATATTGGACATTCAATAAGGGTTTGGTTGTCATCTCTTTCATAGACAAAATCTAGATAGTTAACAACCGACATATCTAAGAATGCAGTTTTTTATTATTTTTTATTTGCTGACCTGGGAACCTTAAGGTTGGAGCAGATAAAACCCTGCAACCCTCAAATACACTCAAAGGACTCACTCACCCAAGAGATCGATTCCTGAGGCATCAGCCATGACAAGCAGGCTATTATGTAATTTATTGGCCAGCAATGAAATCAATATGCAATTTATTGGCCAGCCATGAAATCAATATGTCACTTATTGGCCAGCTAGCGATGAAATCAATAATATAAAAAATATTATATTTTATATAAGCTTAGATTGCACAATATAACAAGACACTTCTAAGAGATGAAAACACACTTGCAAGTGCAAACTAAGTTGTTTCACACACACACACAGAGATAGTAACATTATATTTATAGGCAGCTTAAGATAAAAATTACATAATCATATGTAGCTTCTATAATTTGGAGTGTACATGCAGCTTCCAAGTCTGCAGGCCGAGGGAGCCGTGTTGCCAATCCTGACATTATTATATTCTTGTTAGAAAAATAAGAAATATACACACACGAACATATATATATTTATATATCTATATATAACACAAAATGGATACTTCAATAGCTCACCAAGATCGTATGCTTTAGCAGCAACACTTGCAGCAATCTGAGCAGAGATCTTTCGAATATTTGCAGAAAGCGGAGGATAAATCATCCCTTTCTCATGATGTTCTTTTGTTACATGGTTAGCCAAAGCTTCAGCTGCATTTACATATATCTATATATATTACGTATATATTATCCTGTTTATCTATATCTATTTTTGCATACAACAAACCCACAAGCTGCGAGAAGCATATCGTCGTGCACGCGAATGACACCAGATGTTTAAATTTTGGGTTACTATGCTTACAAAGTTATTTACCTAATGAACGATCCAAAATTAAAAAACTGTATACTTAGTGACCCAAAATCGGAAAATATATACTTAGTGACCTAAAATTGTAACAATGACTCAAAACTATTTTAAAATAGAAAGTTAGTGATCTACTTTTGCAATTATCAAACATAGTGATCCAAAAACGAAAACATGTATACTTAATGACCTAATTTTATAATTTTCCCTCCAACTATATATTCCATTTCATCATATGAACATTCAATTTTAGATCGTATGTTTATAAATATTTTTTGTTTATTGTATGCTACCTCATATGTATAAAAATAAGTTACATCTACGCTTATACATTTTCCTATCTTTATATGATTTGTATGATTTGTACTCCGGGTCACTCTCTACCCTTAGGCGCACCACCCTCTTGGCTAGTATATGTCTATGAAGGTCTTTTATTTAGAAAAAAGTATACTCAATTCGATTATTGGCTGAAATATTAATTCAATGACGGCAATGTCTCTTATCTGGATAATAAGTTAATTTTCCGTTAAGTTGATTAGTATGTTGTAACATAAATAAAAAGTTATATTCTTACACAAAAATTGATTCGTACAGTGAAAACTCCATACATGTAAAATTTTCATTTAAGGATGAATTTAACAAACTTTATTAAAAGAAAAGAAGTTTGATTTCATTTGGATATTGCTAATCATACATATGGTCTTTGATGTAACGAAACTAAAACTTGAATTAGAATATAAGTTTGATTTCATTTGGGTATTGCTTACTCCTAATCATAATGGTCGCCTATGATGTGATGAAATGAAGACTTGAATTGGAATGTTCGTGCGGATTCGCGCTCAAACAGCAATGCATCACAGTCGTTCACAAAGCGGAGTGATCCGATTCTTATAAAACAAATAAATAAAAGATGGAGAACATTAGATTTGCATATTAAATCGTTATGGATAATGAAGAAAATGAAAATCATAATTTTTTGTGCTTTTTGTTAAACAAGCTGAAAAGAAGATAATAACCTGACGCCAAAAGAGAATCTGACGTAGAATATCCTCCTATCTGTTGAATTTTCTTCCAACAGCTGCATTTTAATAGATAGAGTAATCAATACAAACTCATAAACAAGACAAAAAAAAAGTGGAACTTACGGCTTTGTTCATCTTGTACATGAATCTTCCTATTAAGAACCAACATTAGTTGCTTGGTCCTTTCCTTCATCGAATTTTTCATTTCCACGCCTTTATTCGTAATGCGTTTGGTTGCAACGACATCTCTCTTAAATCTTTCAAACTCTTTTTCGAATTTATTTCCATTCAATTTAACTTCACGCAATGATCTCACAAACTGCTCGAAAAAAACGGACTGAAGGTTCATCTGATTGAAAACGAGGTTATTTTCCTCGCGATGTTGTTGAAAGGCTATGTTCGTGATTATTATTCTAACATAGGATGATGGGAAACATCTTCGATTCTCGAAGTTATATAGATGTTTAAGTGCTCGGTTAATAGGACGAGAATAGGACAATCATGCTATTTTCTTGCAAATTTGTTGCAACAAACCCTATTTATTCTCACTTCCCTAGTAATGTATCGTTGATATTTGGATGCACAATTTTATCGGATGACAAGAATAATGACAGAACCATACGTTATTTTATATCCTTACATGGATTCGTTACTATTTTAAGGTTATTATGCATACTACAATATATTGAAACCCCTCACTACTAACATGGATCAATGCATTTGTGAAGATCATCAAGAAGTGACTAAATGGTCGGGCTAATATTAGTTGGCTGCCTTCCCAATATACAACTCGGGTTAATCCAAAACCAGCTGAAATTAAAAAAAAAAAAAACCATTTTGATTTTCATTTTAGTAACCTTAACAACCCACTGGCCACTGCTACTTAATTTTGATGGCTCGGCATATGTTAAAAAATATTTTATTAGAAGCGTCAATATATTATTAACATTAGCTTGTAATGGACATTGATGTATTTATTTATTTATTTCATGAAGTTGTTACACGGCGGCGAATTTAATATCTGAAAAGCCAAATTAGAAAAATTTTACGAGACATCTCTTAAATGTTTGATAAGCCAAATTTAATATTTGAATGCCATTTCAAATCCTATTGACAGTGCTCTTAAAACAGTGACGGCATCTATAATCTAAGTTATATCTGCATACGAATATTTAATTTATTAGACAGCCACGAAATCAACAAAATAGAAAGTTTATTTATTTATAATCTAAGATTGCACAATAAGACCAAAAACTTGTAAGAGATAAAACACACACTTGCACGTGCAAACTCCGGTGTTTCGCGCGCACACACACAACAGAGATAGTAACATGATATTTATAGGCAGCTTAAAAATAAATTACATAATCATCTGTAGCATCTATAATTTGGACTGTACATGCAGCTTTATGCATGTTTAACCAAGTTTGTAGGCCGAAGGAGGTGTGTTGCCAATCCTGAGATAATTATAATTTTGTTATAAAATGAGAAATATATATTTTCCTTTTTAACACAACAAAATGGATAATAAAAATAACTGACCAAGATCGTATGCTTTAGCAGCAACACTTGCAGCAATCTGAGCAGAGATCTTTCGAATATTTGCAGAAAGCGGAGGATATATCATCCCTTTGTCATGATGTTCTTTTGTGACTTGGTTAGCCAAAGCTTCAGCTGCATTTATAAATATATATATATATATATATAATTTACGTATATATCATCCTATTATTATCAATATTTGTTTTTGCATACAACAAACACACAAACTGCGAGAAGCATATCGTCGTGCACGCGGATGGCACCGAAAATGACCAGCCCGAACCCGAAGCCCAGAAATACGTATTCATTGTTAGCCTGGATTCATATATTGTTAAGACATAATCTTGACATGATGGTGTGTGTGGGATTATATACATATGTATATTTAATCAACCAGAATCTTTGGAAATTAATTAATTTGGAATACCTTGCTCGAGATGAAAGTTTTTCAATCGATCCTGAGAGGATCGAATGGACTTCCGCTTACGAAAATAGCACTAGCCTTTCGAGGAAAATCATACATAATAATTACCACATTCATACTATCGTAAACGACAGCAAACCGCTGCAAAAGTGTAATATATTACGTATCTATCGTAAAAGAGGGACTTTCCATGTTTGTTACTAGCCAATTTAATAAAAATTATTTTAATGCAAATGAATATTGAGAGATGCAATGAAACAACTTGAAATTGCTCGTCTCACAATTGATGTCCAACTATAGGCAAAATTATAAGATTCGGCCACTAAGTATACATACATGTTTTCGTTTTGGGATCCCTATGTTTGATAATTTCAAAAGTAAGTCACTAAAGTTTGTATGTCAAAATAAATTTGAGTAATGTTTTGAATTTTATGTCAATAAGTTTTATAAATGTTTCAATTTTGGGTCACTATGCTTAAAAAGTTATTAACTAAATGAGTGATCTAAGATTGAAAAATGTATACTTACTGACCCAAAATTGGAAAACATACACTTAATGACCTAAAATTGAAACAATGACCCAAAAATTATTTTGACGTACAAAATTAGTGACATACTTTTGCAATTATCAAATATAGTGACTCAAAAACCAAAACATGTATACTTAATGACCTAATCTTATAATTTTTCCTCCAACTATATATTCCATTTAATCATATGAACATTCAATTTTAGATCGTATGTTTATAATTATTTTTTTTATTTTGTATGCTACCTCATAAATCGTTCACCCCTTCTTTCCCCAAATAATCCAAGTAATATTCATTTTCTCAGTTAGGGGACTGTTGCTCCTTATATGTTAATGATCTTTCTTTTGTGGCTTTTGTCTTGTTTAGTCATGAATTAGGTGGGCATAAACGGTGGTACTCGCAAGTAGACAACACATTACCACACTTAAACTTTCATTCACTTTGCATTTTGTTGGGCAAAGTGGCCATGAATAGAATCTGAGTCCAAAGAGTTTTGCCTTTCCCGTTAAAGGCTCTCAAAGCTGCAATTTTTGCAATTTTTTTGCTGTTTAGAAGTATCTCCATTCGATCTGGCTATGTGGTAGCCCCTAAATACCGGCGTGGGCTTGCGTCACATAGACCTGGCGGAAGCTTATTTGCGTCACGCACTCAACATGTGAGACTAATCCCCGAGGCCAGATGAATACGCACAAACCCATCTGACAACGATAGTCATGGGCCATAAAGCCCATGAGAGCGCAATTTATGCAATTGAGGTGGGCTTCTTTATGCTCCTTAAAACAAGTATGTATGCCTTTGCTCTTGTGCTTTGTATGATTTATGACATATCATTACAAAGAAGATGAATTCATATTTGTTTCAAGAAATCCGTTTTCAGACATCTAATGTCTCTCTTACCTAACGTTATGCAGTCGGTTCTGCCCGAAGATGCGTTGTTGGGCTGGAAAAAAGACATCTCATAGCTTATGGGTCAATGGGTTGAGAAAAATGGTCTTCAATTTGATAGTTTTCATAGTTGAAATACCACTCCATTGTGTAGCCAACGGCTTTGATTTTCCTCATAAAAAATCTGTAATTTCTTAAAATCCTTTGGTGGTGTTTTTCTATATAATGTATAAAAATCAGTTTCATCTACGCTTATAGATTTTCCTATCTTTGTATGATTTGTACTCCGGGTCACTGTCTCCCCATAGGTGCACCCTCTTGGCTAGTTTATGTCTATGGAGGTCTTTTTATTTAGAAAAAAGTATACTCTATTCGATTATTGGCTGAAATATTAATTCAATGACGACAATGTCTCTTATCTGGATAATAAGTTAATTTTCCGTTAAGTTGATTAGTATGTTGTAACATAAATAAAAAGTTATATTCTTACACAAAAATTGATTCATACAGCGAAAACTCCATACATGTAAGATTTTCATTTAAGGATGAATTTAACAATCTTTATTAAAAGAAAAGAAGTTTGATTTCATTTCGATATTGCTAATCATACATATGGTCTTTGATGTAACGAAACTAAAACTTGAATTAGAATATAAAGTTTGATTTCATTTGGGTATTGCTAACTCCTAATCATAATGGTCGCCTCTGATGTGATGAAACGAAGACTTGAATTGGAATGTTCGTGCGGATTCGCGCTCAAACAACAATGCATCACGGTCGTTCCAAAAGCGGAGTGATCCGATTCTAATATAACAAATAAATAAAAGATGGTGAACATTAGATTTGCATATTAAATCGTAATGGATAATGAAGAAAATGAAAATCATAATTTTTTGTGCTTTTTGTTAAACAAGATGAAAAGAAGATAATAACCCGACGCCAAAAGAGAATCTGACGTAGAATATCCTCCTATCTGTTGAATTTTCTTCCAATAGCTGCATTTTAATAGATAGAGTAATCAATACAAACTCATAAACAAGACAAAAAAAAAAGTGGAACTTACGGCTATGTTCATCTTGTACATGAATCTTCCTATTAAGAACCAACATTAGTTGCTTGGTCCTTTCCTTCATCGAATTTTTCATTTCCACGCCTTTATTCGTAATGCGTTTGGTTGCAACGACATCTCTCTTAAATCTTTCAAACTCTTTTTCGAATTTTTTTCCATTCAATTTAACTTCACGCAATGATCTCCCAAACTGCTCGAAAAAAACGGACTGAAGGTTCATCTGATTGAGAACGAGGTTATTTTCCTCGCGATGTTGTTGAAAGGCTATGTTCGTGATTATTATTCTCACATAGGATGATGGGAATCATCTTCGATTCTCGAAGTTATATAGATGTTTAAGTGCTCGGTTAATAGGACGAGAATAGGACAATCATGCTATTTTCTTGCAAATTTGTTGCAACAAACCCTATTTATTCTCACTTCCCTAGTAATGTATCGTTGATATTTGGATGCACAATTTTATCGGATGACAAGAATAATGACAGAACCATACGTTATTTTATATCCGTACATGGATTCGTTACTATTTTAAGGTTATTATGCATACTACAATATATTGAAACCCCTCACTACTAACATGGATCAATGCATTTGTGAAGATCATCAACAAGTGACTAAATGGTCGGGCTAAAATTAGTTGGGCTGCCTTCCCAATATACAACTCGGGTTAATCCAAAACTAGCTGAAATAAAAAAAAAAAAAAACCATTTTGATTTTCATTTTAGTAACCTTAACAACCCACTGGCCACTGCTACTTAATTTTGATGGCTCGGCATATGTTAAAAAATATTTTATTAGAAGCGTCAATATATTATTAACATTAGCTTGTAATGGACATTGATGTATTTATTTATTTATTTCATGAAGTTGTTACACGGCGGCGAATTTAATATCTGAAAAGCCAAATTAGAAAAATTTTACGAGACATCTCTTAAATGTTTGATAAGCCAAATTTAATATTTGAATGCCATTTCAAATCCTATTGACAGTGCTCTTAAAACAGTGACGGCATCTATAATCTAAGTTATATCTGCATACGAATATTTAATTTATTAGACAGCCACGAAATCAACAAAATAGAAAGTTTATTTATTTATAATCTTAGATTGCACAATAAGACCAAAAACTTGTAAGAGATAAAACACACACACTTGCACGTGCAAACTCCGGTGTTTCGCGCGCACACACACAACAGAGATAGTAACATGATATTTATAGGCAGCTTAAAAATAAATTACATAATCATCTGTAGCTTCTATAATTTGGACTGTACATGCAACTTTATGCATGTTTAACCAAGTTTGTAGGCCGAAGGAGGTGTGTTGCCAATCCTGAGATAATTATAATTTTGTTATAAAATGAGAAATATATATTTTCCTTTTTAACACAACAAAATGGATAATAAAAATAACTGACCAAGATCGTATGCTTTAGCAGCAACACTTGCAGCAATCTGAGCAGAGATCTTTCGAATATTTGCAGAAAGCGGAGGATATATCATCCCTTTGTCATGATGTTCTTTTGTGACTTGGTTAGCCAAAGCTTCAGCTGCATTTATAAATATATATATATATATATATAATTTACGTATATATCATCCTATTATTATCAATATTTGTTTTTGCATACAACAAACACACAAACTGCGAGAAGCATATCGTCGTGCACGCGGATGGCACCGAAAATGACCAGCCCGAACCCGAAGCCCGGAAATACGTATGCATTGTTAGCCTGGATTCATATATTGTTAAGACATAATCTTGACATTATGGTGTGTGTATATATATATGTTATTTAATTAACCAGAATATTGGAAATTAATTAATTTGGAATACCTTGCTCGAGATGAAAGTTTTTCCATCGATCCTGAGAGGATCGAATGGACTTCGGCTTACGAAAATAGCACTACTCTTTCGAGGAAAATCATACATAATAATTACCACATTCATACTATCGTAAAAGACAGCAAACCGCTGCAAAAGTGTAATATATATTACGTATCTATCGTAAAAGAGGGACTTTCCATGTTTGTTACTAGCCAATTTACATAAAAATTATTTTAATGCAAATGAATATTGAGAGATGCAATGAAACAACTTGAAATTGCTCGTCTCACAATTGATGTCCAACTATAGGCAAAATTATTAGATTCGGCACTAAGTATAAATGTTTTCAAAAGTAAGTCACTAAGTTTGTATGTCAAAATAAATTTGAGTAATGTTTTGAATTTTAGGTCAATAAGTTTTATAAATGTTTCAATTTTGGGTCACTATGCTTAAAAAGTTATTAACTAAATGAGTGATCCAAGATTGAAATATGTATACTTAGTGACCCAAAATTGGAAAACATACACTTAATGACCTAAAATTGAAACAATGACCCAAAATTGTTTTGACGTACAAAGTTAGTGACATAATTTTGCAATTATCAAATATAGTGACTCAAAATCCAAAACATGTATACTTAGTGACCTTAAATCATATGAACATTCAATCATCTTATAATTTTTCCTCCAACTATATATTCCATTTAATCATATGAACATTCAATTTTAGATCGTATGTTTATATATATTTTTGTTATTTTGTATGCTACCTCAGAACTCGTTCACCCCTTCTTTCCCCAGATAATCCAAGTAATATTCATTTTCTCAGTTAGAGGACTGTTGCTCCTTATATGTTAGTGATCTTTCTTTTGTGGCTTTTGTCTTGTTTAGTCATGTATTAGGTGGGCATAAACGGTGGTACTCGCAAGTAGACAACACATTACCACACTTAAACTTTCATTCACTTTGCATTTTGTTGGGCAAAGTGGCCATGAATAGAATCTGAGTCCAAAGAGTTTTGCCTTTCCCGTTACAGGCTCTCAAAGCTGTAATTTATGCAATTTTTTTGCTGTTCAGAAGTATCTCCATTCGATCTGGCTATGTGGTAGCTCCTAAATACTGGCGTGGGCTTGCATCACACAGACCTGGCGGAAGCTTATTTGCGTCACGCACTCAAGAGGTGAGACTAATACCCGATGCCAAATGAATACATCACAAACCCATCTGACAACGATAGTCATGGGACATAAAGCCCATGAGAACCCAATTTATGCAATTGAGGATGGCTTCTTTATGCTACTTAAAACAAGTATGTACGCATTTGCTCTTGTGGTTTGTATGATTTATGACATATCATTACAAAGAAGATGAATTCATATTAGTTTCAAGAAATCCATTTTCGACATCTAATGTCTCTCTTACCTAACGTTATGCAGTCGGTTCTGCCCGAAGATGCGTTTTTGGGCTGGAAAAAAGACATCTCATAGCTTATGGGTCAATGGGTTGAAATGGTCTCCAATTTGACAGTTTTCATAGCTGAAATACCACTCCATTGTGTAGCCGACGGCTTTGATTTTCCTCATAAAAAATCTTTAATTTCTTATTTGAATGTTAACACCGTTGACATTGACAATATGGACTCAACATTCCAGTCAACATCGATTGACTCGGACTTGGTCCAACCTTAATTTTGTCTTTCAAACCCAAAAACCGTTTTCCCTATTATTGCGGAATTATTTAAATGTGTGCAAAAGTTACTTACGAGATGAACTTTTTCAAACAAGAGTGGAGTGGGGTGGATACTAAAAATAGGATGCTTATTGAACCGCTTCAATATGCTTACTAAAAATAGGAGAAGTGGAGCTCGTGGCTGAATAAGTCGAAGCATTATTTCAGACGTGAAGTCATGGAGATCATGGAGAACGTGGGGAGGACTAGAGTTGAAGCTATGAAGAGTATAAATAGAAGACTCCGATGTCGGCCAACGCGAACGATAACGAACGACGAGTGACGAAAGAAAAGAAAACGAAAACGAGAGAGTTGTCACCATATACTCGTCTATCAGTTTTTACCTAGTGTTTTACCTTTGCATAGATCGTAGGTATCTGTGTTAAGATTAGAAGAGTCGTTAGACATCTAAAATGGCACAACTATTGTATGCGTTGTGAAAAATCTTCCCATTAACTGGGGATTATATGCTTAACCAAATTGCATACCAAGCTGAAAGAGCAGGGAAAAGAATACTTCCTTTCCCTCAATCATTTGGTTGTTGCTGGTTCGAGGAGGTTTTAAACCTACTCATGCTGATACTGTGGTGCACAAGAAGATCACATACACCATTGTGGCCAATCACTTAGTGGGGCTAAACAAAGTTGTCGATCTGCCCTGGGCTAGAGCTACAATTGCTGAACCAGATGTTGGTTCAACATCTGTCCTGGCGAAGCATATAAATTATATGGATGATACTATTGCATCGCTTGTTGCAGAAAGGGAGATTCTTCGGAGTCTTCTTTCTTCCCAAAAAGGGGAAGAAAATGGTGCAGATGAAGATGCCGAGACTGCTGCTGGTGAGGGAAACGAAGATGGGATATCAGTTGTAGGGGGAGATGATCATGTTATTGTTGCTGCTGAAGAAGAAGAAGAAGAAGAAGAAGAAGAAGAAGAAGAAGAAGAAGAAGAAGAAGAAGAAGATGTTGCATCCGCTGTTGGAGCTGGAACATGAACAGGAAAAGCTGCTGAAGCCGCTGCTGGAGCTGAGGCTGAAGCAGAAGGAGTTGCATCAGAAGACTCCATTATGAGTCTTCAATTTTAGACTTCTTATTTTCTTTCTTGTTTTGCATGCAGACTTTTATTTTGTTTTGTGTTTTGTGTGTGATTTTGTGTTGCTGATGTGACGAATACATCTAAAATGGCTATGTATTAATTTTTCTATGTTAATCCATTTTTATTTGCTTTAAGTTACTTGATGCTTTCAGGGGGAGTTATATGGATTTGAAGTTCTCTAGTTTGGAACTTCTTTGGATTTAGCTCTGCACTAGTTTTGGGAAGAAAGACAAAAAAAGGGGGAGATTGTTAATGTTGACACCGTTGACATTGACAATATGGACTCAACATTCCAGTCAACATCGATTGACTCGGACATGGTCCAACCTTAATTTTGTCTTTCAAACCCAAAAATCGTTTTCCCTATTATTGCGGAATTATTTAAATGTGTGCATGGGTTACTTACAAGATGGACTTGTTCAAACAAGAGTGGAGTGGATACTAAAAATAGGATGCTTATTCAACCGCTTCAATTTGCTTACTAAAAATAGGAGAAGTGGAGCTCGTGGCTGAATAAGTCGAAGCATTATCTCAGACGTGAAGTCATGGAGATCATGGAGAACGTGGGGAGATGGAGCCGAAGCTATGAAGAGTATATATAGAAGACTCCGATGCCGACCAGCGCGAACGATAACGAACGACGAGCGACGAAAGAAAAGAAAACGAAAATGAGAGAGCTCTCACCATATACGCGTCTATCAGTTCTTTACCTAGTGTTTTACCTTTGCATAGATCGTAGGTATCTGTGTTAAGAGTAGAAGAGTCGTTAGATTCTTTACTAGGTTGTTTTTACTATCTTTCGATAGTTCTACTTTTTGTAATCCCCTATTTGTAGTGGAATTTTGCCCTGAAGGAGTGTAGTAAGTTATTTAACTTGCTGCATATTTTAAATGTGTCTCCATCGTGCTTTTAACTGCTAAGTTTTGAAACTTTCCGTTGTGCTAAAACTTTCTGTTCCTAAATGTTGATTCAACATTAGGGACAACATTTGTGATATATTTTTAACTTAGCTATTTTCATATCTTTACAGGACCGCTCCTTTTCAGATTGGTATCAGAGGTATTCTCAATCTTGAGGATTGTGGAAAGATTATTTGTGAGCAATGTCTGAAAGGCAAGCAAAAGCATGCCAGTCATAATGTTGGTCAACATTTTAGAACTGCTTTCAGCTACTTCTCATGGATCTAATGGGTCATATGGAAGTAGACAGCATAGGTGGTAGAAAATATGCGTATGTCTTAGTTGATGACTTTTCTATGTTTTCATGGATATTTTTTCTTAGAGAAAAATCTGAAACTTTTGATTTTTTTCAAAACCTTTTGTGTCATGATCAAAAATAAATTTTTTGCTCCCATTTTTCGAATTAGGTCCGATCATGGTAGAGAGTTTGAAAATCAATTTTTTAAAGATTTTTGTGACAAAAAGGGTATTATCCATGAGTTTTCTTCTCCTAAGACACCTCAACAAAATGTGGTAGTCGAAAGGAAGAATAGAACTCTTCAGGAAATGACACGTGTAATGCTAGAATCCAAGAGTCTTTCTAAAAGATTTTGGGCGGAAGCATTGAACGCGGCTTGTCATATCTCCAATAGAGTTTTCTTTCGTCTTGGGACAAAGAAAACCTCTTACGAGATATTGAAGGGTACGAAGCCTACGGTCAAATATTTTCACGTGTTTGGATGTACTTGCTATATGTTGAATGATCGTGAGTATGTGACGGAGTTTGATTCGAAAAGTGACAAATGCATATTCTTGAGATTTTCTACTAATAGTCGTGCTTATCGTGTTTACAATCTTAGATTGAAAACTATTCAAGAATCTGTTAATATTGTGTTTGATGATTCAGCTGACATTAGCAGAAATACTCCTCAAGTTGACATTGCAGATGTTATTCCGACGGGTGGTCCAACAGAGGATCTGGAAGCTAACAATGTTGAGTCAACATCCGACTCAACATTAGCTCCTGAACAGGATACTGAAGATGAAACCTTAAATGTTCCGAGAGATCCCTCTGCTAGGATTCAGAAGTCTCACCCCTCTTATCAGATCATTGGCAGACTGGATGAAGGAAGGAAGACCAGAGATAAACCACGAAGAGATTATAGATCTATGGTAAAAATGTATGCATGACTTCCGTATACAACGAGGTAAGGTTTAATTGTTTTGTATCTGAAATTGAACCGAAAAACGTTCTTGAAGCCCTCAACACAGTTTTTGGATCAATGCTATGCAAGAAGAGCTTGTTCAATTTGATAAAAATCATGTTTGGAATTTGGTTCCACGACCAAGCAACGGTAATGTCATTGGTACAAAGTGGATTTTCAAAAACAAATCTGATGAGTACGGAAATGTTATTAGAAATAAAGCTCGGTTAGTTGCCCAAGGCTATACCCAAGTTGATGGTATAGACTTTGATGAAACCTTCGCCCCCGTAGCAAGGTTAGAATCTATAAGACTCTTACTTGCTATTTCATGTTGGCTCAACATTACCCTCCACCAGATGGATGTTAAGGGTGCGTTCTTAAATGGCTTTATTGATAAAGAAATTTATGTTGAGCAACCGAAAGGTTTCGAAGATCCTTACCATACTGATCATGTGTATTACCATACTGATCACGTGTATAAGTTACAAAAAACTCTTTATGGTTTAAAGCAAGCTCCTCGAGCTTGGTATGGTAGGCTAACTTCGTTTCTCTTAGATTTTGGATTTGTTAGAGGCGAAGCCGGTAGAACTCTTTTCATAAAAAGAGTTGGTAATGAAGTGTTAATCTCTCAAATCTACGTGGATGATATAGTCTTCGGATCAACATCTCAATTTATGTCGGGTGAGTTTATCCAAGCTATGAATTCCACATTTGAGATGAGTAAGATCGGTGAACTAACATTTTTCCTAGGTCTACAGGTGAAACAAAGCAAGGATGGCATATTTATGTCTCAGGAAAAATACGCGAAGAATTACTGTGAAGAAGTTCGGCTTAGATAATGCCAAGGTAATGAAAACTCCTATGGGATCTACGCAGAAGGTAAGTAAAGATAATGTTGGGGAGAATATTGACCCAACATTATATCGTTCTATGATATGTAGCTTATTATATCTTTCTGCGAGTAGACCAGACATTATGTATAGTATTTGTGTGTGTGCGAGATATCAGGCTGGACAAAGAATTTTGAAGTACGTTAGTGGTACATGTAACCTTGGTTTTTGGTTTTCAAAAGATTTACTAACACTAATTTGGTTGGTTTCAGTGACGCCGATTGGGCATTTGATGAAGATGATCGTAAGAGCACAAGTGGAGGTTGCTTCTTCATAGGTAATAATCTAGTGTCTTGGTTTAGTAAGAAGCAAAATTGTGTTACTCTCTCTACGGCCGAATCTGAGTATGTGGCAGCAGGTAGCTGTTGTACACAACTCATATGGCTTAAGAGTATGTTGAGTGATTATGGGTTAGAGAGCGAAACTGTGCTGATGTATAGTGATAATCTTAGTGCCATAAACATTTTGAAAAATCCGATACAACATTCTAGGACTAAGCATATAGACATTAGACATCATTTTCTGAGAGATATAATTGAGAAAGAGTTAGTAAAAATAGAGCATATAGATACTAAGAATCAACTAGCTGATATTGTCACTAAAGCGTTAGACTTCGAAGTATTCTCAAGCCTAAAGAAGTCTATAGGTCTCTGTTAGAGTCAATAAATGTTGGTCCAATATTTGGATCAACATTGGCATATGTCATATATGACTGTTACTGTTTTGATATTTGATCTAACGTTCTCTTTGTTAAATTCCTGAAATGATTTGACTCACCTAGACCATTTTCTAAAATGACTCACTCCCTAGCACTAGTATGCTAATGATCCTTTTTCAAGATACAAGTTCAGAATATTAAGATCCTTAGATGCACTGCATTCGCGGTGACGATGTATTCTATGCGTGCAAGAATGTTTGAACCTTGATGAACGGGAAATCATTATATAGCAGTGCACAATATTCTCTATCAATAATAAAGGTGAGATAAGGGCAGAAAATGAAAGAAAATTGTGATATAGGGTGTACAGAAAATGAAGGAAATCGTTTTGAGAATGTTGGGTTAAATGTTGAGCAACATTTGTGACTAGTCATTTTGATCATGCTATATTTCTGATTATGTTCTTTGTTTTATAGCTTTTAGGTATACATATAAATAATATGTCGTGTCTAGTATCTATATCTCTCATTTTGCATTAGAAGAAGAACATCTATCCCACTTGGTTCATGCGTTCATCGGAACACCAAAACGGTTAGTGCACTGTATCTCGACTTAATTTTTGTTATGATCATATTTTGCACGATATTTTTAAATGTCACACGTTATCCACTCTCCACATTTTACTCAACCATAACGGTTAATAATCGTATTTGTGAAATTTAAAATAAAAAAAATATTTTTAATTCATCATCTCTAACGGTTACTTTTTTTCACGCTTCTATTTTTTTTACCGTTACAGATACCCCTATTTACTCGCCTGAAAATCTCGATCATATCACACAAATCCTTTTACATTCTCTTTGCATAATCTCTGCAAATTTAAGCTTTCTTATCTCGCAATCAAGTTCGAAAATTCTCCCAAATTCAATTTATGCTCTTATAATTTCTTCTATGGCGAACTCATACAACTCTGAGACACAGAATGTTGGAGCAACATTGAACGGCGGTTTTATTGAGACGAACCCACTGGCGATGGTGGTGTACAGAGCGCCCATGCCGGAAAGAGTCGCGTCTCCTCTCAGGGAAGACGTTGCAACCTCTGAAGCACATCCGGAGGAAACTACTCAGAATCCAAGCCCGACCCCGCCATCAAGCTCTTCCTCAGAGTCGAGTGATGATTCTGAAAGCTCTGATGAGGATTTCGTTCCTATAATGGTCAATTCCTTAACGAGTTCAGAGTCTGAAACTCAGGAGGCTTCAAGCGAAGAAGAAGCTGTTGAAGAAACCGTCCCCGCGGACGAATCCTTTCCTGATGACGCCCCTCTTGGGGTCATCAAGAAGATGTTGTAGAAGAAGCAAGGGAAGAGAAAAGCTGAATCAACTCCTCGCCCATCCAAAAGGGCAAAAGTAACTGAAGAGAAGCAGACCACTTAGACCGATGTTGGGTTAAATACTGACCCAACATTCCTCTCTGATGACGAGACGACTGGAGGATCTGACTGGGAGATACCTTCACACCCACATAAATTCTACGCCCAGAAGAACAAGGATCTCTGGAAGTCTTTCTACTCCAGAACCTTTCGCGTAGAAAGAACGGTGGACAAGGAAAACTTCAGCATGGGGTCCTGCAATTCATGGAGTCCAGACATCTTGGGAAGGCTGTGCTCATCCTTGGAGAATACTGCGACCATGTGGTCCGTGAGGTATATTCTAACCTCTCTCCCAAGTTAAATGAGCCTCATTCAAAGAAATTCGGTAAGATATACTTACGGAATAATCTTTATGAGTTGTCTTCTCATTCTATTAATGAATTGCTTGGAACTCCTGAGGTTGATCACTTCACTGAAGTGACATGAATGAGGTTGTGTCTTTCATCATCGGGGGTACGGTGATGAAATGGACTCACAACTTCTCTGTCACTCACCTCACATCACTTTACACCATGCTTTTTAAGATAGCTATCTATAATTGGCTACCCACGGCCAATGATAGTAGAGTGATCGAACCAATGGCACAACTATTGTATGCGTTGGGGAAAAATCTTCCAATTAACTAGGGATTATATGCTTAACCAAATTGCATACCAAGCTGAAAGAGCAGGGAAAAGAATACTTCCTTTCCCTCAATCATTTGGTTGTTGCTGGTTCGAGGAGTTTTAAAACCTACTCATGCTGATACAGTGGTGTACAAGAAGATCCCATACACCATTGTGGCCAATCACTTAGTGGGGCTAAACAAAGTTGTCGATCTGCCCTGGGCTAGAGCTACAATTGTTGAACCATATGTTGGTTCAACATCTGCTCCAACATCTGTCCTGGCGAAGCATATAAAGTATATGGATGATACTATTGCATCGCTTGTTGCAGAAAGGGAGATTCTTCGGAGTCTTCTTTCTTCCCAAAAAGGGGAAGAAAATGGTGCAGATGAAGATGCCGGGACTGCTGCTGGTGAGGGAAACGAAGATGGGATATCAGTTGTAGGGGAGATGATCATGTTGAAGAAGAAGAAGAAGAAGAAGAAGAAGAAGAAGAAGAAGAAGAAGTTGTTGCATCCGCTGCTGGAGCTGGAACAGGTGTCACAACCCTGAATGCCACGTCAGTGCGGCTCAATCACTGCTGAGCCATAGCCTGGTAGTGAGGTCCGGACCAAGGGGCGAAAGTTGGTATGTCTCGACACTTGGCGTTTTTCGGGCCCAAACCTTAGACGCGGGAAGGCACTCACCCGAGGCAGCACAAGGCCGCCCCGAGTAGTGCGCGGTTGTTGGGAAAGGCCGCATGCCTTTGTGGCACGCGGGCAGGCTGGCCTACCCTGCCAGGCGTGCGGCCAGGCACAAGGCCTTGTACGCATCCTTGGCAGGCCGCGGCCCGCCAAGCGCCCGTGCGGCAGGCACATGGCCAGCCGCGCGGCAGCAGCGGGCCCGCAAGGGCGCGCGCGCGTGCCAGCGGCCGCTGGCCCGTCCCGACAGGATGTGGCGCGCGCGGTCAGGGCAGGCGGCCCTGGCCAATTTCTCAACGAGGTTAACTTAGGCCTGTGTGGCCCGACGAAGGCCACGGACGGTGCATGCCAGGCAGGGCGCGCGGCCTGGCCACGAGGAAGCCCAGTGCCAGGCGAGCGCTGGGCCTGAGGGAAGGCAGCGCGCGCGCCCGCGGCTGCTGCGGGCGTTCCTCGGGACGCCGGGCTGCGGGGCTTTGGCTTGGGCGCCAAGTCCCAAAATTTTGGGACTAGGTTGTTGAGATATTTTAGGGCCAAATCAAATATTGGAGACCATATCTTGACTACCTAGTTTTAGATAATAGTTGAGATATTCTCTCCAAGATATGGCCCGATATGGCCCAAGCCTCTCCTATATAAGGAGGCGGCCGCCCCTCTCCTCATTCCTCATTCACTTCATTCGACATCCACCTTCCGAGAGAGTGAACTTGGCGAGAAGGAGTAGCCTCCATCGAGCCAAAGCCACAAAGTCCGAGCGAGTTTAGTTCGGGCTTAGGGATCCCGAGTAGGGTTTAGTGAGCAGTGTGAGCGAGCTATTAAGATCCCGGCAGGGACGTAGGATTTAGGGCCGTGAGTTAGAGTGTAGGTTGAGGCCGAAACTTGTTCGAGCCCACGGGTTGCGCTATTTCCTATATTGTACTCTTTGTGCTTAATAAAGATTACGACAATCTGGGTAGGCAAACCCAGTTGTCCCTGTTTTACCCAACTTGCTTTGTTTCACTTCCGCTTTGTCAAAGCAGGTTACTTAGCGTGCGTTTGCGTTAAGTTAGGGCGTTGAGGCATATCTCGAGCGGGACGCGAATCAAGGAGCGAGGAGCGACCCGAGCGAGAGCCGGTTGTAAAGGCGCGCGGGTTTAGGATTTTTCAAAAAAAAAATATTCTAAGTCCCGGATTTGCAACACAGGAACAAGAACAGGAAAAGCTGTTGAAGCCACTGCTGGAGCTGAGGCTGAAGAAGGAGTTGCATCAGAAGACTCCATTATGAGTCTTCAATTTTAGACTTCTTATTTTCTTTCTTGTTTTGCATGCAGACTTTTATTTTGTTTTGTGTTTTGTGTATGATGATGTGACGAATACATCTAAAATGGCTATGTATTAATTTTTCTATGTTAATCCATTTTTATTTGCTCTAAGTTACTTGATGCTTTCAGGGGGAGTTATATGGATTTGAAGTTCTCTAGTTTGGAACTTCTTTGGATTTAGCTCTGCACTAGTTTTGGGAAGAAAGACAAAAAGGGGGAGATTGTTAATGTTGACACCGTTGACATTGACAATATGGACTAACATTCCAGTCAACATCGATTGACTCGGACTTGGTCCAACCTTAATTTTGTATTTCAAACCCAAAAACCGTTTTCCCTATTATAGCGGAATTATTTAAATGTGTGCAGGGGTTACTTACCAGATGGACTTGTTCAAACAAGAGTGGAGTGAAGTGGAGTGGATACTAAAAATAGGATGCTTATTCAACCGCTTCAATATGCTTACTAAAAGTAGGAGAAGTGGAGCTCGTGGCTGAATAAGTCGAAGCATTATCTCATACGTGAAGTCATGGAGATCATGGAGAACGTGGGGAGGACTGGAGCCGAAGCTATGAAGAGTATAAATAGAAGACTCCGATGCCGACCAATGCGAACGATAACGAACGAAAGAAAAGAAAACGAAAACGAGAGAGCTCTCACCATATATTCGTCTATCAGTTCTTTACCTAGTGTTTTACCGTTGCATAGATCGTAGGTATCTGTGTTAAGATTAGAAGAGTCGTTAGATTCTTTACTAGGTTGTTTTTACTATCTTTCGAGAGTTCTACTTTTTGTAATCCATTCTTTATAGTGGAATTTTGTCCTGAAGGCGTGTAGCAAGTTATTTAACTTGCTGCATATTTTAAACTGTCTCCATCGTGCATGTAACTGCTAAGTTTTGAAACTTTCCGTTGTGCTAAAACTTTATGTTCCTAAATGTTGGTTCAACATTAGGGACAACATTTCTGTTATATTTTTAACTTAGCTATTTCATATCTTTACGGGACGCTCCTTTTCATCTTAAAATCCTTTGGTGGTGTTTTTCTATATAATATATAAAAATCAGTTACATCTACGCTTATAGATTTTTCTATCTTTGTATGATTTGTACTCCGGGTCACTGTCTCCCCATAGATGCACCTCTTGGCTAGTATATGTCTATGAAGGTCTTTTATTTAGAAAAGAGTATACTCTATTCGATTATTGGCTGAAATATTAATTCAATGACGACAATGTCTCTTATCTGGATAATAAGTTAATTTTCTGTTAAGTTGATTAGTATGTTGTTTCATAAATAAAAAGTTATATTCTTACACAAAAATTGATTCATACAGCGAAAACTCCATACATGGAAGATTTTCATTTAAGGATGAATTTAACAATCTTTATTAAAAGAAAAGAAGTTTGATTTCATTTGGATATTGCTAATCATACATATGGTCTTTGATGCAAGGAAACTAAAACTTTGAATTAGAATATAAAGTTTGATTTCATTTGGGTATTGCTAACTCCTAATCTTCATGGTCGCCTCTGATGTGATGAAACGAAGACTTGAATTGGAATGTTCGTGCGGATTCTCGCTCAAACAGCAATGCCTCACAGTCGTTCCAAAAGCGGAGTGATCTGATTCTAATATAACAAATAAATAAAAGATGGTGAACATTAGATTTGCATATTAAATCGTAATGGATAATGAAGAAAATGAAAATCATAATTTTTTGTGCTTTTTGTTAAACAAGCTGAAAAGAAGATAATAACCTGACGCCAAAAGAGAATCTGACGTAGAATATCCTCCTATATGTTGAATTTTCTTCCAACAACTGCATTTTAATAGATAGAGTAATCAATACAAACTCATAAACAAGACAAAAAAAAAAGTGGAACTTACGGCTATGTTCATCTTGTACATGAATCTTCCTATTAAGAACAAACATAAGTTGCTTGGTCCTTTCCTTCATTGAATTTTTCATTCCACGCCTTTATTCGTCATGCGTTTGGTTGCAACGACATCTCTCTTAAATCTTTCAAACTCTTTTTCAAATTTATTTCCATTCAATTTAACTTCACGCAATGATCTCACAAACTGCTCGAAAAAAACGGACTGAAGGTTCATCTGATTGAGAACGAGATTATTTTCCTCGCGATGTTGTTGAAAGGCTATGTTCGTGATTATTATTCTAAGATAGGATGATTGGAAACATCTTCGATTCTCGAATTTGTATAGATGTTTAAGTGCTCGGTTAATAGGACGAGAATAGGACAAGGCTGTTATTTTTTGCAAATTTGTTGCAACAAACCCTATTTATTCTCACTTCCTTAGTAATGTATCATTGATATTTGGATGTACTTTTTTATCGGATGACAATAATAATGACAGAACCGTACGTTATTTTTATATCCTTCCATGGCTTCGTTACTATTTTAAGGTTATTACGCGTACTACAATACATTGAAACCCATCACTATACTAACATGGATAAATGCATTTGTGAAGATCACCAGCAAGTGATTAAATGGGCGGGCTAATATTAGGTTGTTGCATTTATTTTTGAAATATTCAGATATCCGAATGATCGGATAGGAAATCAACTATCCGACCTACAACTCGGGTTTCTGGTTAATCCAAAACCAGCTGAAAATTAAAAAAACGGTTTGATTTTCCTTTTTATAACCTCAACTCACTGCTATCTAATTTTGATGTTTTATTAATTTTTTTAATTAAAAGTTTCAATGGCGCGTCAATATATTCTTAACATTAGCTTGTAATCGACATTGATTTATTTATTTATTTTATGAAAAAGCATGTTATACATCTCCGATATCAAAACCACTGCACAAGTATGGGTCATTAAAATTACGTGTATGCAGACAGTTAAATATGATACAATGCACTTGATAATAGAGAAGGCCCAGTTACAATAGCCGCAGTAAAATAAGGGCCTCATATACATCGTCAAAACCTGAAAAAAATGAGGACAATAAGGAAAAATAAGAAGAATAAAAGCTTTGCTCCCATTCATGTTGGTAAATTATTGTGTAATATGTATACACTTGAAAAGGATTATATCTCCATTGTGATTCCACAAAAATGAAGTGCTGTCAATTATTGTTGCTCAAATGTATTCAATTTATTCGTCCAAGTTTAAAGTACATAGCAGAGAGAGGAGCTTCAGAGATATTATTCTATCATTCGCAGTATCTTTATAATGAACACTATTCGTATATAACCTAAACAATTGCTATTGTCGCACCCTTTTGAAAAGTATCATATTGGATTTTCAATAAGGCTTTGGTTGTCATCTCTTTCATAGACAATATCTAGTTAACTAATAACCGACATATCTAAGAATGCAATTTATCATTATTTTTTATTTGCTGACCTGGAAAACCACGGCCTTAATGTTGGAGCAGATAAAACCCTGCAAACCCTCAAATACACTCAATGGACTCACTCACCCAAGAGATCGGTTCATGAGGCATCAGCCATGACAAGCAGGCTATTATGTAATTTATTGGCCAGCAATGAAATCAATATGCAATTTATTGGCCAGCCATGAAATTAATATGAACTTATTGACCAGCTAGCCATGAAATCGATAATATGAAAAATATTATTTATTGTAAGCTTAGACTGCACAATATAACCAGAAAATTCTAAGAGATGAAACACACTTGCAAGTGCAAACTAAGTTGTTTCACACACACACACAGATAGTAACATGATATTTATAGGCAGCTTAAGATAAAAATTACGTAATCATCTGTGGCTTCTATAATTTGGAGAGTACATGCAGCTTCCAAGTCTGCAAGCCGAGGGAGCCGGGTTGCCAATCCTGACATAATTATATTCTTGTTAGAAAATAAGAAATATACACACACGAACATATATATATTTATATATCTATATATAACACAAAATGGATACTTCAATAGCTCACCAAGATCGTATGCTTTAGCAGCAATCTGAGCATAGATCTTTTGAATATTTGCAGAAAGCGGAGGATAAATCATACATTTCTCATGATGTTCTTTTGTTGCTTGGTTAGCCAAAGCTTCAGCTGCATTTAGATATATATATATATATATATACACACGTATATATTATCTTGTTTATCAATATCTATTTTTGCATACAACAAACCCACAAGCTGCGGTAAGCATATCGTCGGGCACGCAGATGGCACCGGATGTTTCAATTTTGTGTCACTATACTTAAAAAGTTATTTACCAAATGAGTGACCCAAAATTAAAAAATGTATACTTAGTGATCCAATATCGGAAAATATATACTTTGTGACCTAAAATTGAAACAATGACCCAAAATTATTTTGAAATACAAAGCTAATGACATACTTTTGCAATTATCAAACATAGTGACCCAAAAACAAAAAGATATATACTTAGTGACCTAATCTTATAATTTTCTCTCCAACTATATATTCCATTTCATCATATTAAATATTTTTTGTTATTTGTATGCTACCTCATAACTCGTTCACCCTTCTTCCTCAAAATTATTTATTTTCTCGGTCAGGGGACTGTTGTTCCTTCTATATTCCATTTCATCATATGAACATGCAATTTTCTTTTTTTGGTGTCCCGATGTATCCTCATTCGTCTGGCTATGGGCTACCCCCTAAATACCGGCGTGGGATTGCGCCACACAGACCTGACGGAGGCTTAATTGCGCCACACACACAAGAGGTGAGACTAATCCTCGGAGTCAGATGAATACGTCACAAACTCATTTCACAACGATAGTAATGAGCCATGGTAACACAATTTATGCAATTGAGGTGGGCTTCTTTATGCTCTTTAAAACAATCTTGTGGTTTGTATGGTTTCTGATATATCATTACAGAGAATATGAATTCATATTTGTGTCAAGAAATTCGTTTTCAAACATCTAATGTCTCTCTCACCTAATGTTATGCAGTCGGTTCTGCCCGAAGATCCGTTGTTGGACTGCAAAAAGACATCTCATAACTTATGGGTTGAGAAAAAGGGTCTCCAATTTCAGAGAGTTTTCAAAGGTAAAATACCACTCCATTGTGTAGCCGACGGCGTTGATTTTCCTCATAAAGCAATCTGTAATTTCTGAAAACCCTTGGATGCTGCTTTTCTATATAATATATAAAAATCAGTTACATCTACGCTTATACATTTTCCTATCTTTGTATGATTTGTATGATTTGTACTCCGGGTCACTGTCTCCCCATACGCGCACCACCCCTCTTGGCTAGTATATGTCTATGAAGTCTTTTATTTAGAAAAACCTATACGCTATTTAATTATTGGCTGAAATATTAATTCAATGACGACAATATGTCTTATCTGAATAATAAGTTAATTTTCCGTTAAGTTGATTAGCATGTTACATAAATAAAAAGTTATATTCTTACACGAAAATTAATTCATACAGCGAAAACTCCATATAAGGAAGATTTTCATTTAAGGATGAATTTAATAATATTCTTCTGTAAAAGCAAAGAAGTTATATTTCATTTGGATATTGATAATCATACATATGGTCTTTGATGTAACGAAACTAAACTTGAATTAGAATATAAAGTTTGATTTCATTTGGGTATTGCTAAATACTTATCATAATGGTCGCCTCTGATGTCCTGAAACGAAGATTTGAATTGGAATGTTCGTGCGGATTTTCGCTCAAACAGCAAGGCATTCACAGTCGTTCCAAAAGCGGAGTGACTTGATTCTAATATAATAGATAAATAAAAGATTGTGAACATTAGATTTGCATATTAAATCGTAATGGATAATGAAGAAAATGAAAATCATAAATTTTTGTGCTTTTTGTTAAACAAGCTGAGAAGAAAATAATAACCTGACGCCAAAAAAGAATCTGACGTAGAATATCCTCCGATCTGTTGGGTTTCCTTCCAACAGCTGCATTTTAAAAGATAGAGTAATCAATACTAACTCATGAAAAAGAAGAAAAAAAGTGGAACTTACGGCTATGTTCATCTTGTACATGAATTTTCCTATTTAAAACCAACATAAGCTGCTTGGCCCTTTCCTTCATCGAATTTTTCATTTGCACGACTTTATTCGTCATGCGTTTCGTTGCAACGACATCTCTCATAAATCTTTCAAACTCTTTTTCTAATTTATTTCCATTCAATTTAACTTCACTCATTGATCTCACAAACTGCTCGAAAAAAACGGACTCAAGGTTCATCTTATTGAGAACGAGGTTATTTTCCTCGCGATGTTGCTGAAAGGCTATGTTCGTGATTATTATTCTAACATAGGATGAGTAACATCTTTGATTCTCGAAGTTATATAGATGTTTTAGTGCTCAGTTAATAGGATGAGCGTGCTATTTTCTTGCAAATTTGTTGCAACAAACCCTATTTATTCTCACTTCCTTAGTAATGTATCATTGATTTTGGATGTACAATTTTATCGGATGACAATAATAATGACAGAATTTTATATTCTTCCGTGGCTCGTTACTATTTTAAGGTTATTATGCATACTCCAATATATTGAAACCCCTGACTACGAACATGGATCAATGCATTTGTGAAGATCACCAGCATGTGACTAAATGGTCGGGGGCTAAGACTAGTTGGGCTGTATTCCCGATATACAACTCGGGTTTTGGGTTAATCAAAACCAGCTGCAATTTAAAAAAAAAAAACGATTTTGATTTTCATTTTAGTAACCTTAACAACCCACTGGCCATTGCTACTTAATTTTGATGGCTCGGCATATGTTAAAAAAGGTTTTATTAGAAGCGTCAATATATTATTAACATTAGCTTGTAATGGACATTGATGTATTTATTAATTTCATGAAGTTGTTACACGGCTCCTAAAACAGTGAGGGCATCTTTAAATGTCTATAAAGCCAAATTTAATATCTGAATGCCATTTCAAATCCTACTGCCATGTGCTCCTAAAACAGTGACGGCATCTTTAATCTAAGTAGTATATCTGCATACGAATATGTAATTTATTAGCCATCCATGAAATTAACAATATCGCCGTGCACGCGGATGGCACCGGAGATGACCAGCCCGAACCTGAAGCCCGGAAATATGTATGCATTGTTTGCCTGGATTCATATATATTAAGAAAAATAATTTTGAAACCTGGAGATATATATATATATATATATAATATTTAGGGTGCGTGTGGATTGAAGAAAGTAGTGTAGAAAAGAAAATTGGAGCTAAAATGATTTTAGTAAGTTTTTCTCTCGTTTTCCTCGCCATTTGGTGAAGAAATTAGTTTTCCATGGATTAAGTACAAACTTAAGTTAGATTTTCATTTCTTCCCACAAATCATGTTTCTTTTTCTTTTCCCTACTAATTTTAATGAAATCATGAATCTCGGAAAATAATATATTTGGACTACCTGGCTCGAGATGAAAGTTTTCCCATCGATCCTGACGGGGTCGAATGGACTTCCGCTTGCAAAAATAGCATGGCCCTATCGAGGGAAATCATACATAATAATTATCATATTCATACAATTAGAGTAAATAAAACAAGAAATCATATTATAGATGTGATGACGTGTTGGAAATAAAATATATAAAATTCAAATGATATACTCCCATAAAATCCAAGTGGCTTTAAGATGAAGAATCTTTTTACTTACATCAGACCAAGTGTAAGCTTCTCGGCAGTGCACTCGAATTGTGAGGTTGGATTCGAAAGCGCCATGATAAGCGGTTTCTGTCGAATTATTACGTCTTTGGATCTTCTAAACTTAGCGCGTCATAAAATTTTAAAAAAATCATCTAATTATTATTACCTCGTTGAAGGAGGACATCGCCGCGATCACCTCTTTGGTGATTTTCCGACGTCGGATGTTCCTATTAGAGCCGTCGGCTTAATCGCCTGTAATTAAAAATGGATACAATTTAATACGACCTAGTGAGAAGTGAAAAAAGATGGATTTTAGGCGCAATAGATGAACGGAGAGATTAAACCTTCACTGCATCTAAGATATTCCTGACGAGTGACGTGTTCGTGCTCGTGGGCCCAAGGCTTCTTGAAGAGCGGCAAAGATTCCTTCCGAGAACTAACTGCATCAAGCAATGATATGTTACGCTTCCAGTGTTGCACCATTACACCTTTCCTTTTCTTTCCATATCTGAATTTTTATACCAATCACACCCTAAAGAGAGTTGCACGGATGAAATACAATAAAATAAAACGAACCTTTGAGTCGACGAGCCAAATCCGTTTACGGGTTTCTTCCACATAAGCTTCAGTGTAAAAACAACCCGTAAAAATAATCTTCGCGAGAGGACTGAAATTGCCATAATGGGCACTTAAGTAATAGTAGGATAATTATTACTTGTCTTGACATTTCGAGGGCTATGAGCTCTGCTATACCCGTCCCGGCCTACAAAAGCACGAACAACCTCGTCGAAATGTGTCACAATAAAGTTAAGAGAGGCATATAAATAATCAGTTTTCGTAGGAGATAACTGAATTACTTCTCCGGCCCCAAAGAACAAGAAGGTATGATCAGCCAAGGTTCGACCGCCGAGAAGCTTAACCGACGAAACGAGCCCCGCAAGCACCACAGCCGCCGTGCCCTGCGAACCCGGTAATATACTAATTTCTAACGTACGTAATTACTAAAAAAAATACAGTTAGAATTATTTTTTTACCTGTATGTCGTCGTTGAATACCAAGTCAGTGGTGCCGTAACGAGCCAACAGCTCGAACGTATTGCGGTTTGCGAAATCTTCAAACTGCGGTTTTCTTATATATATTATTTCTCCAGCAATATTTTTCGCCGTAAAGCTACGAACTTTGACGATCGCGAATCAAGAACTGTTTTAATGATTACCTGTATAAGAACCTTTTCGCCGTTTTTTCTGCTTTACGGCGGCGTGTAAGAGATTGTAATATTCCTGAAATGGAAGAAGAAAAAGATGACCACATTGCGGGCGGGGGTAGTTCAAATACGGTAATACGATCGAGTCTCGGGATTTCTAAGGGCTCCGATCGGGCGCTTCTGCTTAAGCCCGACGTAGAACTCGTCCTTCGGCAGCTCTTAGTTGTTTGTTCCCACGTCGATTGTTATTGGCAAGCACTGTAAATTTCAATCACATCTACTTAATATAAGAGCCATAGACGAAAACTATTGAGTGACATAGTTGAAATTATTTTATCATTATTACTTCTTACCGAAGATGGCAGGTCACCTCCAAGACGGTTGGGATTCCCAGTTCCCGTTTCGGTGTGCCCATCCGTGTTTCACATAGAAAAACGCATTATACCTGCCCCGACAAGTGTTGAAACACCCAGGGATTCCCTGTTCCCCTTGCGGTGTGCCCGTCCATGTTCCCCGACAAGTGTTGAATTTTTTTGTGCTTAAACACTCTGTATATTAATATTAATGGGTGTTATGATATTTACGGGTGTTTCAACACTTGTCGGAGAATGTATAATGCATTTTTATATATGGAACACGGACGGGCACACCGAAACGGGAACAGGGAATCCCAACCGCCTCCAAGAGCACTGTACAAAGCCAGTTTCCCAAAAGGTATTCCCATCCCCTGTTACATTTCCTTGTCAAACAAGATTAATGCTGCAAGAATTAGGAGGAAAAAAAAGACAGTCTTCCATATGAAAGGCTTTATTTATATCGGGCCTACAGTTTAATTGCAGGTTGAATACTATTTGTGGGTCAGAGTGATAGAGGCCAAACATAATATTAGCGGTTGCTATCTATGTTATAAGGGCTAGGAAGGGACAACAAACGGAGCCAAGTGTAATCTGTTACGTACTATTGTAAAAGAGAGACTTTCCTTGATTGTTACTAGCAAGTTTACAACAAGTAACATGTAATCGTGAGTAAAAATTATTTTAATGCAAATGAATATTGAGAGATGCATTGAAACAACTTGAAATCGCTCGTCTCACAATTCATGTCCAACTATATATACTGTTTTATCATATGACCATTCAATTTTAGATCGTATGTTTATAAATTTTCTTTTTATTTTGTATGGTGCCTCATAACTCGTTCAACCCTTCTTCCCCAAAATCATCCAAGTGATATTATTTTTCTCAATCACGGGACAGTTGTTCTTTATATGCTAGTGATATTTCTTTTGTTGCTTTTGGGTTGTCTTGGTTCTTCGTGTGTTACGTGGGCAGAAACGGTCCTCGCAAGTAGACAACTCATTACCACACTTAAACTTTCGTTCACTCTGCATTTTGTTGGGAAAAAGTGGTCGTGAATAGAAATCTGACTCCAAAGAGTTTTGACTTTCCCGTTACAGGCTCTCAAAGGTGCAATTTATGCAAAAAAAAATTTTGATATTCCGAGGTATCCCCACTCGACCTGACTATGGGCTAGCCCCTAAATACTGATGTGGGTTTGCGTCACACAGACCTTGCGGAGTCTTAATTGCGTTAAACACTCCAGAGGTGGAACTAATCCCCGGGCCAGATGAATACGTCACAAACCCAACTGACAACGATAGTCATAGGCCATAAAGCCCATCAGATGCAATTTATGCAATTCAGGTAGGCTTCTTTATCCTCTTTAAAACATGTATATATGCCTTTGCTCTTGTGGTTTGTATGGTTTCTGACATATCATTACAAAGAAGATGAATTCATATTTGTTTCAAGAAATCCGTTTTTAGACTTCTAATGTCTCTCTCACCGAACAGTATGCAGCCGGTTCTGCCCAAAGATGCGTTGTTGGGCTGGAAAAAACATCTCATAACTTAAGCGTCAATAGGTTGAGAAAAAAGGTCTCCAATTTGAAAGAGCTTTCATAGGTGAAATACCACTCCGCTGTGTAGCCGGCTGCTTTGATTTTCCTCATAAAGCAATTCTGTAATTTCTAAACCCTTTGGTGGTATTTTTCTATATAATGTATAAAAATCAGTTACATCTACACTTAAATATTTTCCTATCTTTTATTATTTGTACTCCGCGTCACTGTCTCCCCATAGGCGCACCCTCTTGGCTAGTATATGTCTATGAATGTCTTTTATTTAGAAAAAAGTATACTCTATTCAATTATTGGTTGGAATATTAATTTAATGACGACAATGCCTCTTATCTAGATAATAAGTTAATTTTCCGAAGTTGATTAGTATGTTGTTTCATAAATAAAAAGTTATATTCTTACACAAAAATCGATTCATACAGCGAAAACTCCATACAAAGAAGATTTTCATTTAAGGATGAATTTAATAACAATCTTCTGTAAAAGAAAATAAGTTTGATTTCATTTGGATATTGCTAATCATACACATGGTCTTTGATGTAACGAAACTAAAACTTGAATTAGAATATAAAGTTTGATTTCATTTGAGTATTGCTAAATACTAATCATAATGGTCGCCTATCATGAAATGAAACGAAGACTTGAATTGGAATGTCCGTGTTGATTCTCGCTCAAACAGCAAGACATTCACAGTTGTTCCAAACGCGGAGTGATCCGATTCTAATATAACATATAAATAAAAGATGGTTAACATTAGATTTGCATATTAAATCGTAAATGGATAATGAAGAAAATGAAAATCATAATTTTTTGTGCTTTTTGTTAAACAAGCTAAAAAGAAAATAATAACCTGACGCCAAAAGAAAATCTGACGTAGAATATCCTCCGATATGTTGGGTTTTCGGTTAATTGGACGAGAATAGGACAAGTATTGCTATTTTCTTGCAAGTTTTGTCGCAACAAACCTATTTGTTCTCACTTCCTTATTAATGTATCGTGATCTTTGGATGTACAATTCTTTCGGATGACAACAGAACCGTACGTTATTTTATATCATTCCATGGCTTCGTTACTATTTTAAGGTTATTATGCGTACTACAATATATTGAAACCCATCACTGCTAACATGGATCAATGCAATTTGTGAAGATCATCGGCAAGTGACTAAATGGGCGGGTAAATATTAGCTGGGCTGCATATATTTCGATATACAACTCGGGTTTCTGGTTAATCCAAAACCAGCTGAAATAAAAAGAAAAAAGAAAAAAACGATTTTGATTTTCATTTTAGTAACCTTAACAACCCACTGGCCACTGCTACATAATTTTGCTGGCTCGGCATATGTCAAAAAAGGTTTTATTAGAAGCGTCAATATATTCTTAACATTAGCTTGTAATGCACGATGATTTATTTATTATTTTATGAAGTGTTACACGGCTCCGAATTTAATATCTGAAAATCCAAACAGAAACTTTTAGGAGGCATCTTTAAATATCAAAGCCGAATCTAATATCGGAAAACCATTTCAAATTCTACTGCCAGTGCTCCTAAAAAAAGCGGCATCTTTAATCTAAGTGGTATATATCTCCACTCCATACGAAAATGTAATTTATTAGCCAGCCATGAAATCAACAATATAGAAAGTTTATTTATATATAAGCTTAGATTGCACAATGACAATATAACCAGAAACTTGTAAGAGATTAAACACACACTTGCACGTGCAAACGGGGTTTCACACACACACAATGAGAGATAGTAACATGATATTTATAGGCAGCTTAAAATTAAATTACATAATCATTTATAGCTTCTATAATTTGGACTGTACATGCAGCTTTCTGCATGTTTAACCAAGTTTGCGGGACGAGGGAGGCGTGTTGCCAATCCTGAGAAATTAATTATATTCTTGTTAGAAAATAGGAAAGATATATGTTTTTCTTTTTAATATAACGAAACGGATACTTCAATAGCTCACCAAGATCGTATGCTTTAGCAGCAACACTTGCAGCAATTTGAGCAGAGATTTTTCGAATATTTGCAGAAAGCGGAGGATATATCATTCCTTTGTCATGATGTTCTTGCGTTACTTGGTTAGCCAAAGCTTCAGCTGCATTTGCATATATATATAAATATATATATATATATATAAATATATATATATTATATTATCGTATTTATGCATATTTATTTTTCCATACAACAGCTTACAAGCTGCGAGAAGCATATCGTCGTGCACACGGATGGCACCGGAGATGACCAGCCCGAACCCGAAGCCCGGAAATATGTAGGCATTGTTTGCCTAGATTCATACATATATATATATATATATATATATTAAGAAATATAATTTGAAACCTAGAGATATATATATATATATATATATATATATATAATATTTAGGGTGCGATTGGATGGAAGAAAGTAGTGTAGAAAAGAAAATTGGAGCTAAAATGATTTTAGTAAGTTTTTCTCTCGTTTTCTTCACCATTTGGTGAAAGAACTAGTTTTCCAAACTTAAGTTAGATTTTCATTTCTTCCCAAAAATCAAGTTTTCTTTTCTTTTCCCTACTAATTTCTACGAATCAAACTCAACCCTAATGAAATCAGAATCTCGGAAAATAATAAATCTGGAGTACCTGGCTCGGAATGAAAGTTTTCCCATCGATCCTGACGGGGTCGAATGGACTTCCGCTTGCGAAAATAGCAAGACCCTTTCGAGGGAAATCATACATAATAATTATCATATTCATACAATTAGAGTAAATAAAACAAGAAATAAAATATATAAAATTCAAAATAAAATATATAAAATTCAAATGATACGCTCCCATAAAAACCAAGTGGCTTAATCCAAATGGCTTTAGGATGAAGATTCTTTTTACTTACATTAGACCAAGTGTAAGCTTCTTCGGCAGTGCACTCGGATTGTGAGGTTGGATTCGAAAGCGCCATGATAAGCGGTTTCTGTTGAATTATTACGTCTTTGGATCTTCTAAACTTAGCGCATTATAAAATTTTTTAAAAAAAAAATCATCTAATTATTATTACCTCGTTGAAGGAGGACATCGCCTCGATCACCTCTTTGGTGAATGTTTTTCCGACGCCGGACGTTCCTATTAGAGCGGTCGGCTTAATCACCTATAGTTAAAAACGGATGCAATTTAATACGACCGAGAAGTGAGAAAAAATGGATTTTAGGCGCAATTAATGAACGGAAAGAGCTTAAACCTTCATTGCATCTAAGATATTCCCGACGGGTTCGTGCTCGTGGGCCCAAGGCTTCTTGAAGTGCTGCAGAGATTCCTTCCGAGAACTAACAATCAAACCCTGTAATAGTACCATGGTTAGCTAGAAAACACTTATGTGCGTGGAAAAGACGAAGGAAAACAATGTCGGTGTATCAAGCAATGATATGTTACGCTTCTTTATACCAGTCACACCCTAAAGAGAGTTGCGCGGATGAAATAAAATAAAATAAAACAAACCTTTGAGTCGACGAGCCAAATCCGTTTACGGGTTTCTTCCAAAGAAGCTTTAGTCTAAAAAAATCCCGTAAAAATAATCTTCGCGAGAGGACTGAAATCGCAATAATGGGCTCTAAGTAATAGTAGGATAATTATCACCTGTCTTGACATTTCGAGGGCTATGAGCTCTGCTATACCCGTCCCGGCCTACAAAGCACGAACAAAACCTCGTTGGAATATGTCAATAATAAAGTTAAGAGAGGCATATAAATTATCAGTTCTCGTAAGAGATAACTGAATTACTTCTCCGGCCCCAAAGAACAAGAAGGTATGATCAGCCAACGTTCGACTGCCGTGAAGCTTCAGCGACGAAACGAGCCCCGCGAGCACCACAGCCGCCGTGCCCTGCCAATGATAATCCCGGAAATATTATAATTTCTAATGTAATAATTAAAATAAAATAAAATAATACAATGTTAGAATTTTATTTTTACCTGTATGTCGTCGTTGAATGCCAAGTGAGTAGTGCCGTAACGAGCCAACAGCTCGAATGCATTGCGGTTTGCAAAATCTTCAAACTGCATTATTTTATATTATTCGCGCGCAAGATCTCGTAAAAGCTACGAACTTTAATCACGAGAAGAATTTTAATTACCTGTATAAGAACCTTTTCGCCGTAATTCTGCTTTACGGCCGCCATGAACTCGTGTAAGAGATCGTAATATTCCTGCAAGTGAAAAAAAAAAAAAAAGATACTTATGATTACATCATGTGCTTCTCTTAGGAAGTAGCTTGAATACGATAATTTGATCCAATTCTCGGGATTTCTAACTGTTCCCGTCGCGCGCTTCTGCTTAAGCCCGATGTAGAAGTCGTCCTTCAGCAGCTCTTCGTTGTTTGTTCCCACATCAATCGTTACCGGCAAGCACTGTAAATTTCAATCACATCTGCTTAATAAGAGCCATAGAGGGAAACTATTGAGTGACAGTTTAAATTATTCTATCATTATTAGTTCTTACCGAAGATGGCCGGACACCTCCGAGAGCAGTGTACAAAGCCAGTTTCCCAACAGGTATTCCCATCCCCTGTTAGATTTCATTGCCAAACAAGATTAATGCTGCAAGAATTAGGGGGGGAAAGACAGTCTTCGCACACTAAAATGGCTTTATTAAATTCTTTGTTGTATATGTTAGAGGTGGTTGCATTATATAAACATCTCGATTATGACAATAAGTTTCAAAATTGAAGCAATTTGAGTACACTTAGATTTAACGGTTGTAATTTTAGGCCACTAAGTTCCATTACTTGAGCAATATAAGTACAACTAACGTCATAATATTGTCATCGAATCGAATGGATTTTGAAACATAATGTCCTCAAATTAATGTCTTCAAATTGCTTCATTTTTAAAACTTTATATCTTCGTATTGCAACACCTAAATTATACGTCTTCAGATTGCTTCAATTTCGAAACTTATTGCCCTAACCTAAAGATTGCCACATATTTAAGTATCATCAAAATACAATTTCCCCAATATATATATAGACTAAAAAATAAGTAAGTCCATATTAAAAACACACAGTAACCGACCTGACAACCAAGGTCTCCTAGTCCTAAGATCCTCTCCCCATCTGTTACCACAATGACTTGAACAGATCTCTCCGGCCAATTCCTTAGAACCTCGAGAATGTTTCCTCTATATGTCAACATCAAGAAATGTGAGCATCGAATATTATTACATCACAATATTATTATTGCAGCCAACATAGGAAAAATGAAAAACCTGCTTACTTTTCTTTCAAGCTTATGTACAAACCCTGTGGACGGTAGAAGATGCTCCCGTATCTTTGGCACGCCTCCCCCACCGTCGGGGTGTACACGATCGGGAGAAGCTCCTCCACGTTTTCGATTAGGAGCTTGTAGAATAACTTCTGATTTCTTTCCTGTAAAAATCATATATATATATATATATATATATATAATATTACATATTTGTATATAGAGAATTACTATGGTGCATACCTACCGTGAGCACCGTGATCACCGTGACCAAGATGGTGCATACCTACCGTGAGCACCGTGACCAAATATTTGATATTTGTGCTTTTCATCCATCTACACCACCGCCATAACCTCCGCCAACCCTCTAGGCTCTCACCTCCGCCAATCCTCTAGGCTCTGCCATCACCTTCATCACCCTATCTGGCGCGCTGATTTCGAAGAATTTCATCATTTATCACCCATATGCGAACGTGATGCCAAGAAGATGAAATTTTTAGAAATCAGCGCGCCGGAGAGGGCGACGGAGGTGATGTCGGAGCCTAGAGAGACGACAGAAATGATGGCGGCGCCGAAGATGGATGAAAAGCACAAGTATCGAAAATTTACTTACGGTGCTCAAGACGGTTACTCACTAGTGATATGCACCATTGTAATTCTCTTTGGATATACATACGTTACTAAGTTAAAGAGTACCTCAAGTTCCATCATGGCCATGTATTTTTGTAGAGGGACGTCATACTGGTGAAGATTCTGCATAAATCTCTTCCCCTGAAGCTCCGGCGATACGACGGCCGGCGGCAGAAGGCCGCGCAAGTAGTGCGCGTCTCTCTCTTTCTCGGTAAACGCGAGCCCCTTGTTATGGTGAGGGTCTCTCAGCAGATTATACCCACTGCGCAAAAAAAAAAATCTCTGTTGTTTAGTTGTTATTGGTGAGAAAGAAAGAGAAAGTGAGGCATATATAAATATATACATACCTCGCGACGGAGACGGTCCATGGAGTAACAAGGTGATCCTCCCAGGCACGATCCTCGCCGTACACGTCGCCAACTCCTCCGCCAACGGTCGATCTCGGGCTCAGCTCGAGCACCGACTCGCCTCCTCTTTGCTCCCTTAGAAAACTCTCCATCTCCTAGTTGGGATCCTCTCTTTATCTTTGTTTACGGGCTTCAAGTGGAGTTTGCCACCGAGTTTTCTTGCAAATGTAATGTTTATGTAGAAAGAATCTAACTATTATGAGCAAGGATGTCAATTGTTACACGTGGCGGCCTTACACCACGTGTGCTTACACATACTGTGGAGTGACGCATCGTAATAAGCAAAATGTTTGAGTGTTTTTTTATTCAGGATAAAGTCAAGAAAATAATGTTTATCCTATATTAAAAAATAGATAATCATTTCAACTATAATCAAGACATTCTGACATTTTAAAAGAAATAGTTTTTTTGTGTGTAATTTGCACGAACCTCAATTATGTACGAGAAAACATAGGATGCGGAGAAAATGATGAAACTGTAAATATCAGTATTGTGTGGTAAGGCCATCCCGATACATAACACAAAAATACAGTTAACTTTACACAAAAATACAGCCGTTATAATGTTTAAGTAAATGGCCTTTGACTGGGTCAATTTTAAAAAAATGACATCCATGATATTTGAAGTCTATTCTACCCTTACTAACTCAGTGAAAAAGACGTTTTTACCCTTATTTAACACATTCAACTACCCAAAGTAAAATTAATTAGGTTTAATCGATTCCACTCATTGTAGCGTCACGGGTCTTATTCTTCTTCACCGAGTACAATATTTGACAGTTAAAATTGAATCTGAAAGCACATAACGAAGCAGAAAATTCTCCAGATCCACGAAACTAACTTCTTCACATTGCAAGCATGTCCAAACCGACTACAATGGCAATGAACGCGCATCCCGAAAGAGTGCCGGTAAAATTTTACTGTGCTTTCGTCTTCCTCAGGAACAGGTCTCGTGTGTTGAATTGGTTGGGAATCAAAACGTGGTTTTCCAATTGTGCAATTTGGACACTTGTTCGCAAGGGAACCGTGCGGCGAACCAAGTGGGACCCAAACCTACGCGCAAATCAGGGGACCCGTGATTGCATGCTTGGGACCCGAGCACAGTCGCACGGTACCCATATGCGCGCGTCCCTTGCGATTGTGTGCGGGTACCATGCGATTGAGTGCGGGTACCATGCTATTGCGTGCGGGTACCATGCTCTTGCGCGCGAGTACCATGTGCGTATGTGTTGGCGGGTACGACGATAGTGCATGCGGGTACCATGCTCTTATGTGTGGGTGTACCATGCGCGCATGCGCGGGTACCATACTCTTGTGTGCGGGTATCATGCTCTTGCGCGCGGGTACCATGCGCGTATGTGTTGGCGGATACGACGATAGTGCGCGCGGGTACCATGCTCTTGTGTGCGGGTACCGTGCGCGGATGCGCGGTACCATGCTCTTGTGTGCGGGTACCATGCTTTCCTGTGTGGTACCATGCGAGTCTGTATAGGTACCATGCGCGTTTGCGCAGGTACCATGAGCGTGTGTGAGTGCACCATCGATGAATTTTACTAATTGGTTATTTACTCTTATGATTCCCAGGTTGTGCTGAAGAAGCAATTGTCATCCCGAGACGATGACGTCGAGTTTCGCTTGACAATGATCGAGATGTACATGGAGGCGAGTGCAAAGATATGGAACAGTCTCAACGGCAATGAGCGGGAGAGTTACAGGGCGGAGAGTCCATTTGGTAGACTCGTCGACGATGCCGCCGATTTCAATCTATCTGCCCAGCTCATTTTATTTCTCACGAGGAGGCAGACTACGCTTCACGATCGTGAGGAATCAATTTTCTAAAGCGGAGTATTGCCTGATTACCGGCCTTAGGTTCTCGGACGAAATCCCGAAAGTAAACTCCAATGGTGATTTCGCGGAGAGAAACTTTCCGGGAAGATCCACAATCCGTCTGTCGTACGTTGAGGATCGCCTGCGAAAGTTGGGAGCCAACGATGACGGAAACGTCAACATCGATAAGCTGAAATTGGTTGATCTATACTTTGCCGCATCCGTATTGCTGCCTCGACCGTCGAAGAAGGACATAGTTGTTCGGTCGTGGCTGCTTTCATTAGTCGAAGACGAAGTCGTCTTCGCCAACTATCATTGGGGCAGCGTAGCTTTCAAAGAGGTGATACGTTCGCTGAAGATAAACCTAAGGGAGAAGAGGGATTTTCTTCAGAAACGAGCCCGAAACGGGGGCAGCAAACACTGCGGGCTACTGATTAGTGGCTTCGTACATCCGATTCAGGTCCGTCGTTATTTAAAATCGTTATAAATATATATTTAATTGTGATTATATATTTGCTAATTTGGTTTCTTTGCATTCTAGGTTCTGACGTACAAGTGCATATCGGGTATTCGGTATGCGCTTGTCTATCATAGAAACGAGGCGAATGTGGTGACCCCACGGATCTGCTGGTGGGTCACCAATGAGTGGTCAACGAAGGGTTCTCCGAAGATGGAGACGATCGTCAACGCCGCAAAGGGGTCACCCGTATTTGGGTTACTGAGCCCCACAATATCGGAGATGAACGAGCCTTACTTCCGATATAGCCGTTTCCAAGTGGAGGAGCGGCATGAAGTCCTCGACCATCTAACGACGCTCCTTGAGGATGGTGTGGAGGTAAAGTGCGTACGCCATTTGGCGGCCGCAGACGACCTCGCACGAACACATGTCGCACAGTCCATCCCGCAAATATCGCAGCGGTCGCATTACGAGGAAGAGGCGGACCAATTTCATATCCCCTCACCCCCACGGTACCCGTCCCCTCCTCCACGGCAGTACTCGGGCCCCACGTGGGATCAATTCGATGAGTTCACATGACGCGTGGACCACAATTTCGAGATGGTGAATAGTCGGTTCGACGACATTTGCACGAGTATCTCGCAGTTCCGAGACTCGTATGACGAATAATGGTCCACGGCTTAAAGTGGGGCGCGAGTATCTTCGGCTTGCAGCAGTCGATGCATGACTTGCAGCAAAACCTGCAGCAGGGGTGGTACGGGGGCAACCGAGAGTTTCCGACGCACACGTCACATGGTAAAAACCTTATAAATAATTTGTTGCATTAGGTTTTCTATAGTATAGTTTTTGATGTTGAAGTGTTATCTTGTTAGGTTTTGAGGCCGGTGGCTCCAACCAAGCTCTCTATCCTTCGGAACCCGAGGCAGCCCGAGAGCCCGAGGTCCCGGTGGCAGCCGAGGTCCTGGTGAAAGCCGAGGCCGCGGTGAAAGCCGAGGCTGCGGTGGAGTCGATGCCGCCTCGCGAAAGCAGGTCTTCCAAGTACCAGGTGACCCCATTCACCGATCCGAATTAGAATCGCGTGCAGAACAGCCGAAACCCACAGCTGGAGAGACACATGAAGAGAAAGCTAAAGCTATGTCCTCGGATAAAGCAGAGGATCGATACGATGGAAGATAATGAGCGCATGTTTTGCTTGTCCAATCGTACCGAACCAAGACGGGGTTCCAACAGTTGTACACGCCTTCGTGGTGGCTCGACGACGCGGTACGAAGGAGACTTAACCAATTCGTACTAATCCTTTAATACGTTTTTTTACTTAACTTGTTTCCTTTTATTTTATAGCACATTGACAAAAGCATTAGATGGTTCGTCGAAATGCAGAGGGTTCATACCTTTTGCTCTCGTGCTATTGCCTTCGTGGGATTCGGGTTGAAGGAGAGCATCGACCGAGACTGCGTAGTAAATGGAAAGTTTGTCAAGGACATGCTGGCGTATTTGGTCCACTATGCAGAGGGACGTGATCGGGACTGGCCGGCGGTATCATGGCAAGGTTCTGAATATATCGTGGTGCCGGTGCAGACCATCGCTCATTGGGTTCTTGCAGTCCTCGATTGGAAGAACAAGACCATACGGGTATTCGACTCGGATCCGTCCTGCGATGTCGACATGCGCAACATGAACGCGGCCTTGAGCAGGCTACAATTAGTGGTCCCGATCGTACTCAAGAAACTTGGTTTAATTTCAAGCGCGTTTAGGAAGTGGAAGGTGAAGAGGATAATTGAATTACTTGGTATCAATAAGTTGTATTCAGGTATTTTGTAAAGATGGAACATGTTTATGTAATGATAGATGTTGATATGTTAGATGTTGGAGTTGTATATGCACGGTACCGGCACACTAATGCACGGTACCCGCACATGTATGCACGGTACCCGCACATGTATGCACGGTACTTGCACACTAATGCACGGTACCAACACATATAGCGCATGGTACCCGCACATATATGCACGGTACTCGCACACTAATACACGCTTATTTTAAAAAGATAATTATTTTAATAATAAAATCAGAATAATTGTTTAATGATTACTGCGATTATTTTGAGAATTGTTTAATGATTGTTTAATAATTTCAGAATAATTGGTTAATGATTATCCCGATCATTTGATCTGAGTGATTATATTTTTTAATGATTTAACGTACTGACAACGACTTACATATCGTGCTGAGTTGATTGATGTAACTTACTGAAAGCATCTGACAACTGTACGCGCACGAGACCCCGACTGTGTGTGCATGGTACCCCCACATATAATGCACGGTACCCGCACATATGGCGCACGGTACCCGCACATGCTGCGCAAGGTACCTGCATACTAATGCACGGTACCCGCACATGTTGCGCAAGGTACCCGCCAACATACCACACAAGCCAACATACCAAACACGCCAAATCCATGTCTATTACATTATACGTACCAAACATTACAACATACCGAATTTCCATAGCAATCATACATATACACATGTACAAATCAAACTCATAGGATTTACCTCATCCTGCCGAATTCTCCGACGGAAGTCATTCTATTTTTTTGTGCTCTTCCGCGTTTTGGGTCAACGATAGGTGGTAGCATATTCACAATTCCTTCATGGCGCTCGGTGACAGGTCATATGGTATCCTCGTACGCTAATTTCCATGTCTCCAAGCTGTAATACGTATGGACTAGCGAATAAACACCTACATTAGCGACACCACAAGCCGCAATGGCCTGCGCACAGGGGATACGATCGATATCGAACATCTTACAACTACATGACTTCGTCTCGATATCGACCACCTCGTTGACTCCATGCCCGTATACATTATACCGTTGAATGCCAATTTCCGACATGTGTAGATTTTGTAAATTTATGTAGTGCGACCGTGGGATTGACTCGACCTTCGGCGTAAATGACGTGACATTGGCTGTCATCGAAGATTCGCAAGTTCTTCGATGCTTACTAAACCAACTTGTCATCAAACGTTGTATCGAATCCAACAATCCTATGAATGGAAGCTCTCTATCAACACGTAGAGCGGCATTTATCAATTCCGAGCCGTTGGTGGTCATGATGTTGTACCTTGTTCTCGGGCAATACGATCTTGTCCATTTTGCCTTCGTGTTGACATCAAGATACGTATGCACGTTTAAGTACCGTTCCTTTAGCGTTTCCAACAATCGATCGCAATCGCTCGTCTTGTAGGCGTATGATATATTAAGGAATAACGCATGCGCACCTTTCTCCTTCATACGGGTCTTTATATTTTGTTGAATATGCCACGCACAGAATCCGTGAAACGCATTTGGAAAAACTGTCGGGACGGCTGTCTTTATTCCACCATGTCTGTCAGAAATTATGACGAGATCATTTGTGTCGGCCACGATCCGTTTTAATCTCGTCACACATGCCCAAGATTCGGTAGATTCGGTGCTCGTAATACCCCATGCGATAGGATACTGATGGTAATCGTCATCTTACGACGTTGCAATGAGCATCAGCCCTTTATACTTCCCCTTTAAAAAGGTGACTCTATAGAAATTACCTTACGCATGAAAGCAAATCCCGCTATGCATGCACCGTATGTCAAAAATAGATATTTGAATCTGTTTTCCTCGTCCATCTCCCAATCCGTGACACTTCCCACGTTCATTTGCTTTACAGCTTCCAAGTACGCCGGGATCAACGCGTAACAATCGTCCCCGTTACCGACCAACTCATCCGTAACGAGATTTTTCCCTTTCCAAGCCTTGTAATAAGAAACATTCAACCACCTGCTTTGCATCATAGACATGATAGCATTTGGTGCGGGAATGTCTTTAGGCCCGCTAAAATTGTCAAGAAGCATCCGAGACACAACCGATGAACTTCATTGACGATGTCTTCGATGTCGATGAGACACGCGCATGTGTGTGTGCCGCAATATGTCCGTATCGAGAAGAAAGGGAAATCTCTATCTTTTGCAGCTCGAAAGCGCCACGAACATTACTCCATCGCACATCTCACTACGTACAAAGTCTTGTTCGACTTTACTAATTTGCACTCGAACGACGCCGCCAAGGCGATTTTGGAAATCTCCTCGATAATTTCCGCCTTGTCACGAAACTGCTGCCCAACGTGTAGGCTTGAACAGTTCGGAAATGCGAAAGTACCATCAACAGCCTCATCTACATTTCGATCTACATCGTCGTTGTGATCACGTGCTACAAATTCCTTCTTCGAGTCGTCAATGTGTTCGATTGGCTCATCTTCATTTTCGTTCGAATGCCAACCTGAGTCATCCCTACCCCCGAATGATCCAGCGAGATCTTCTTTAAGACCCTCATCTTCATTTTCATTCGAATGGCAATAGGGTGTGTTAGATGGGCTGCAACCGTACCCCTCAAACGGTTCGATTTGCGCATTTTCATCGCAATCGGCTATGAGTCCGATATTATAACTAGAAGAACCGGCAACTGCATCCGACGGAGCCACACACGCATATTCCACCACCTCGACATGAACCACGAGTCTCGATTGAGGGCCACCAAAACCCAAGTACGCACGTAGAGCATAGTCGTTATCGATGTATATGGGTCTGGGATAACTGTAAGCTACATTTGGCATATAGCTTAGCGTCAGCCTCGCATTGTCGTTGCGAAACGACAACATCGCTACAATTTGCTCCTTCACGTCTTGTAACGTGCATGCGTCCTCATCCACAAAAATTGAATGCCAGCTACAATTTGACGCAGGGGACCAAGTCGAGGTATTGTCCTCGCCGATTAACCACGGACCATCGAATTGAAATACAATGTTGGTAATTGTCATATTGAGCACCTGCAATATTATGCAAAGTTTTTGTTTAGAAAACGATTGTCGTCATATAACGTGCTTATGTATGATTTTCAGCGCATGGGACCCGAACATGGGATCACGGAACGTGTGCATACATGCAGGGGACCCGAGCGTAACTGCAGGGGACCCGCGCATAAAAGCAGGGTACCCGCGCATCAAGGCAGGGGACCCGCGCACAACATTAGCGATGACCCTGCACTTATAATTGGGTACCATGCTTTTACGTTTGGGTCCCCTACGTTTTTTAGCCTGGGTCCCGTGCACTTAAAAAACAGCAGCCCGTATGCGCAGGTACACTGTATATATGCTCGGGTACCCTGTATATACGTTTGGGTCCCCTGCATTTTTCGCATGGGACCACTGCACAAAAACTGGACCTCAGAGTCTGTATTTTCAGGTCCGAATTTTCGTAAGAACCACTGAAAAATCGCAACTCTGGCTAGTACACATGATCTACTAAATAACCCATACATTTTCGGGGGTAATGGACCGGAAATTCACCATTTTCGACGTTAAAATTGCAGTTTTCATGTAACGAATGCTTACTAGTAAAATATGCTGAAATGCTTGTTGTTTTCTTGGTTTGAGAAGTTATTTTCCGGCACTAAACGAAGAGAACAGCTCGCGTCACTTTAGGTTTGTGAGAGAGGTGTGCGTGGTTACCATTTGTTCTTTAAAATGGAGAATATAATTCATTCATATCGATTGTATGGTTATGGTAAAAGAGGGAGATGGACCCATGTTCAATTACTGCATCTGTACGGCATATTTTCGTTTTTCTTTTTTTTTATTATTTTAGTGAGTTAAGTATGAGAATTAGTTAATATAGTTAACGTTTAAACAAAGTGAGGGCTATTAACAAAAAAAATCGTCAACGAGACCATTTTTTTTAAATTGACCCAATCAAGGGCCATTTTTTTAAAAGACCATGTTGTTACTCCAACCCACTAACTCTATTTTCTACACTAATTTTTACTCCAACCTATTAATTCTTATACTAAAAATAATATTCCGTACATATTATCACTTATTGTTATTATTATAAATTTATAAAAACGAAAAAAATGATATAAATTAAGTTTAAATTTTGTCTAAAAAAAATATTTTTATTTATATTTTTAAACAGTAAATAATATTTTTTATATATTTGTGTAATTGACATGTTAATTTTAAAAGCAAGTATACTCATATTTTCTATGTAAAAATAAAATATTTATTTTTATTTCATAAAATAAAAAAGAAATTATAGAATATTAAATGATGTTTATAGAATTTAATTTTATTATTTTAATGATATAAAATATTTTAAATATAACTAAATAAATTTATATATTAAAAATTAAATTATAACTCTATTTTATTGTTGAGAAATAGAGTTACTTAAAATATAGAGTATCAATGTCTACAAACTCTATAATATTGTTAAAATATTGTACCCATTGGGAAAGATATGTACTCTATTTTAGTGTTTTACACTATAATGAGTACTCAACTGCTTTTATTACAAAATTAATCAATTAATTTCAACTAATCTACATTTTCAAAATAACTCAAATAGTTATCTTTTAATTAAATGGAAAAGTGGACCCCAATGGCAATTATATTATTAGCCCAAGCTCATAATATACAAGATATTTGGACCAATAAACCCAAACAGTTGCCTACGCTAAGAATGTATGTATATAGCATAGGAATAGAAACCTTTGCGGGTGTGTGTATATTTTATTAATTAGGACTAGGACTTAAATTATCATTTTTGGAGGTAAAGGAATCATTTTGTTCAATAATTGAATTAATCGGTATAGTTCACATAAATGCATGATAGGGGACACACACACACACAATAACACAAGCACATCATCCATCATAAACAGTTATACCTGTAGAAATAAAATCAATGGTCCTTCACTTCGCAATAAATAGGGAAAAAAAGACTAGTATTAATATAACACTTCGATACAATATAGTATGTGTAACATTTCGATTAAAAGAAAAATAACAACATCTTTAACGGATTTTGGCCCAATCTGATTAATTTGCGTGTTTGGGGAAATGTTGACTGATGTGAAATGCAGCCATCACTTAATGTGCAGATGTCACCCGGCAAATACCAAATCATCCCCATACTTCGATCTATAGCACATCAAGTTCTCTTGTCGCCCGTATATTATACATTGTTATATATAAGATCAAATGAACCAATAGACAATACCAAAAAAAAAAGGAATAATAATAATAACAATGCTTGCGAAATACAATATGTATTAATATTACGCAGCTAATATAGAATTATAATTGTTAATATCAATATATATATATATATATATATAAATTTAATAGGGATTGGTTGGACACATACAACACGTAACTTGTGGATAACGAAGGACAGAAGGGGGTTGCACATAAGGTTCTTCTATGCCAAACCAGCCTAACCTTGTTATTCATATTAGTATTTATTGCGCGGGTGCCCAAATATAAATATTTAATATCAATTTATATTTTAATTTATTTTTAATTTATAATAATTTAACGAAGGAAATAATATTTTTAAAAGAATGATTTGTGATGATGTGATTGTAATAAATAAAAGATTGAGGTCTAAATACATATCAATAAATTATAAAAAGAGAGGTCAAATTGGAATATATTTTATACACAAATTGTGCAGTTTTTAGTCACTCCTCACCATCTATACTCTTTTATTAAGCGTGGGCCTCCCTTAAAAACCGTCTATTTGGTGTAGCACAATTAACCAATCACATTTTAGCTGCAATTAATGATTAAAAAATAAAATTAATTAACTCGAAGACTAAGTGTGAGATTTAATTTGGTTTTTTATTTATTTTTATTTCAATAAATAAATAATAAAAAATTAATTACAATTATAACCACCACTAATATATGAAGAATATGTCAAATAAGTTATCTCATGCCTTTAATTGTCCATCGTTTTTTTTCAATTAAACATCATAAACTTTTGTAGACATTAATTTTGTTTGCGTACACGTTGGGCGTGCACACATACTAGTTAATATAATAGCTAAGGTATTTGAAAAATCAATATCGTTCAAAGTATTTAAAACTGGATTATTATTCAAATATATCGATTGTTAATTGTACGAGGATTACGTTACTTCCCACAGTAAATTAAATAGTATTGTTTATATTACGGATCAAGTATGGTCCGTGCAGGCGGGCCGGGCCCGGGGCCCACATGCTTTATGCTTATCCCGATTTTATAACCCAAAACGGCAGCTAACAAATTAAATTCCTTATTTAAAAAAAAAATCGAACTAAAACTAATTAATAAATAAATTATTAATGGTTGTTCGTGGGGACTCATCCAGCACTGGATAGTTGGGCAGTGGCCAGTAGCTTTTTCTCTCATTCACACACACACGCACGGACGCTAAAACTCTTTCACCACGTCTCCTCTCAATTTGTTCGATATATCTCGCAATCTCTATCCAGCGACCACCATATCCTGTTCGGTTTTCAGCGGACTTAGCTCTGAGGTGACACGATTTTTGTCTTTTTTTGTTGCTCTTCGTGGTTTCCGTGATTTTTTTGGGTGATAATTTGCAGCACTACAATTTCCATGCGTTTGAGTGCTTAAGGTTTGAATTGTGTGATGTTATAGCGCAACCGGGAGTATGAATGCTCTTTAGTTTCGTTACATATGATTTTAGTAGTATCTGGCTGGGATTTGCTGCTTGCTGCTTTAGAAATTGGATTTTCTCATCAATTCATTTGCGCTCTTTTTCTTTTAATTTTGTTTTTTTTTTGTTTGTATTTTTGGTGCTGGTTGACGAAATTAGGCTTTGTTGTGAAGACCTGATGCGCAATCCTCTGGGCACATTCGCATCATCTGAGTTAGGTTTGCTGTGTCGTTGTGATTTGTGATGGGTTGTGTCTATTCCAAGACATGCATCGGGCAATTATGTGCTCCAAAAGAAGGGGCTGTCGAACAAGATCAACGTGTAAAAGCAGCCAAGAATGAAATTGCAGTGTTCTCTCCTGCTGATTCGGATACTGATACAGAGGAGGAGGATGGAGACCAGTTGCATCAATTAAACGCAGCTACTGAAGTGGGCATTGCTAGACTTTCTAGGGTTTCGGCTCAATTTTTACCAGCAGATGGCTCTAGAACCGTGAAGATTCCATCGGGTAGTTACGAGTTACGTTACTCGTTCTTATCTCAGAGGGGTTACTATCCCGATGCTCTGGATAAGGCCAACCAAGACAGTTTTTGCATTCACACTCCCTTTGGAACGAGCCCGGATGATCATTTCTTTGGAGTTTTTGATGGGCACGGAGAAAATGGAGCCCAATGCTCGCAATTCACGAAGCAGAAGCTGTGCGAAAACTTGCTTAGGAACAATCGATTCAGTACAGATGCTGTTGAGGCATTGCACGGTGCTTTCTTGGCAACAAACTCACAGCTCCACGCTGATGTGTTGGATGATAGCATGAGTGGAACAACTGCAATTACAGTGTTGGTTAGAGGTAGGACGATATATGTAGCCAATGCGGGCGATTCGAGAGCTGTTATAGGTGAGAGAAGGGGGAAAGAGACTGTTGCTGTTGACTTATCTATTGACCAAACACCTTTTCGACCGGACGAGCTTGAAAGGGTTAAGATTTCTGGAGCTAGGGTTCTTACTCTGGATCAGATAGAAGGATTGAAAAACCCAGATGTTCAGTGTTGGGGAACCGAAGAAGCTGATGATGGTGATCCTCCTAGGCTGTGGGTGCAAAATGGTATGTATCCTGGTACGGCTTTCACTCGAAGCGTTGGAGATTCTATTGCTGAGACAATAGGTGTTGTGGCGGACCCTGAAATTGCTGTGTTGGAGTTAACACAGAATCATCCCTTCTTTGTTATTGCAAGCGATGGTGTCTTTGAGTTTCTTTCCAGCCAAGCTGTGGTGGACATGGTAAGTGTTGGAATGTGCTTGAATGAGATATGAAGATATAGCATTCAGTTTTATTTACAGAAGAATGTAACATAAGGTTGCGTGGCTTTATGCCAATTTTTGGGTGACAATATTTTGCGTTGCTAGCTTCTCGTTTTTGGCTATTAAGATGAATAAGCAACATAGACATGCATTATCGTTTCACTTATTTCTTTCATCTTTAGTGTCATTTTTGTTATATATAACAGCATATATTATGATAGTTGTAAGGCCCATCTGATCCAAAAAAGAACAGAAAAACAAAAATCTTACTCGGATTCTAACAGTAGTTATTTCTTGTTATTGTTAGTGGCCTCATATTTTTTTGACCTGTTCTGTTTCCATATTCTACATTTCATTTATTTTTTCGGCTATTTATCTAGGTTGTAAAACATAAAGACCCACGCGATGCATGTGCTGCAATTGTTGCAGAATCATATCGCTTATGGCTGCAGTATGAAACTCGTACAGATGATATCACCGTGATAGTTGTGCATATAAATGGACTTCATGATGTAAGAAGACAATTAATTTCTTGATCTCAACTATTTCATGGTTCTTTTGCTTCTATGTCGCTCTCTATTATTTCTCCAGTCAAACCATTAAGCTTGCAAACATCTGTGATCATAGGCAACGGTTGTTCAATCAGCAATGGTGGATGGAGTTCTAAGACCACCTTTACCCCAAGTTATTGAATTAACAGGATCTGAGTCTCCGTCTGTTACGAACTGGAGAACAAGAAATCAGCGTGCAAGGCAAGATATATCTCGTGCAAGACTTCGAGCTATTGAAAATTCTCTGGAGAATGGGCAAGTTTGGGTTCCGTCTTCCCCAGCCAATAGAAAGACATGGGAAGAAGAAGTAAACTTCACCATTCGTAGCTTTTTCTGCAGTTCCCATTTGCACTTTCCGAGTTTACTCGATAGACCTCCCCTGATTTTTTTTGTTATATCCATTTTGCAGTCTCACATTGAACTATCGCTGCGAGATCATTTTCTTTTCAAGAAACTTACCAACTCTCAGTGCCATGTTTTGTTGGACTGTATGCAAAGAGTGGATGTTCAAGCAGGAGATATAGTTGTAAAGCAGGTCAATTGCTAACTATCTCATATGTGCATTCGGATCTTTGCATTGCGCATGATTGCACATTTTCGTTTTATTTGTCGTGTAACCTTGCTTTGGTGTTTCGTAATCTAATGAATAATTATAACTTCACACATAGTGAATACTTTGAATAGAAAAGTACATTACTATTTTGATTCTTTATAATCTTTTTTCAGGGTGGAGAAGGTGAGTGTTTCTATGTAGTAGGTGCTGGGGAGTTTGAGGTATTGGCAACTCAGGTATTTTTACCCCTCCTGAAAAATTTCCATTATTTGTGATCATTTACTTGTCGGCCTGATTGGGATGGATACCAGTTCCCAACATGTTAACATTAACCTCCGATTTTATCTTATCATATGGATTGCTTGAGCTTCCTTGTTATCCCTTTTCAAAATCTTGCATAGAACCTCTGAAATTGCATTTTGTGTGTCAGGACGAAAAAAAAGGAGAAGCTCCTAGGGTGTTGCAGCGTTATACTGCTGACAAATTATCTTCTTTTGGGGAGCTGGCTCTGATGTAAGATGTCTTATGCTATCATGCTTGTGGCGTTGATTAGGTCACTGCTTATGTTCCATCTATTATGTCTTCTTCATTGTTATCCATTATGTAGAAGTTGATATGATATACGGCCCCTGTTCCAATTTTGCTTCCATGAAACTCGTGATGCTTTCGTTGCTGGTTGGTTGGCAACTTACCTCAGATTAAAATATTTGGAGCCAGGATTATGCGATTCCCTGGCTTCTAAAAAAATGTGCTGTAATAGAAATTATCATCTCAAAATAGTTCATTTATCTTTACAGTAGTTTGTTCGTTTATATTCTCATGGACCTCATTTTTACTATATTGCAAACCTTTAATGAGATAGATGAATGAATGGCTTGAGTTTATCTATATTTGGTGCAGGTCCAACAAGCCCCTCCAAGCTTCTGTTCGTGCTGTAACTGATGGAACACTTTGGGCGCTTCAAAGGGAAGATTTCAGAGGAATCCTTGTGTCTGAGTTTTCCAATTTATCCTCATTGAAGTTACTTCGATCAATAGATCTCCTATCGAAGTTGACAATCTTACAGCTTAGTCACATCGCAGATTCACTTTCAGAACTGTCTTTCCGGGATGGACAGAAAATAATTGATAAGGTATAATTTTTTTCGTTATCTTGTTATTTTTTTACTTGTTTTTTTTCTTTGACCCGTTATCCGTGTCAGCAGGATGAGGACCTTCTTGGCTTATATATTATACAAAAAGGGGCCGTGAAAATTACTGGTGAAATGGATTCTTTGGACGGTGTTTATGCATCTAGCCTCTTATCTGGTGTTGAGAATCAGGACGATGGCAAGTGCAATAGAAGCTTTTCAATAGAAAAGGCTGAGGGGAGTTACTTTGGAGAGTGGACTCTTCTTGGGGACCACATCTCTTCCTTGAGTATCATTGCTGTGGGCAATGTGGTGTGCTCTATCTTAACAAAGGAGAATTTCGACTCAGTTGTTGGCTCTCTGGCCACGATTGGACAGGATGATGATAAGTATGTTTCCGTATTTATGCATGTAAAAGGAGAATGTGTTCCATGTAGCTTCTAATCTTTTTCTTTCTGCGTTACTCTTTGCGTTTGTAACTTTTGGTTCTTTCGAATGCTGAACTTTTATAGGTCAAAGAATTATTCTTCTAGTGCATCCACCGAGCCAACGAACGCTTCTGGCACTACCAGTACTGAGAAGATTCAGCTTTCTGATTTGGTAAGGGATGAATACCATTTTCCTACAATTTATTCTCAATATCGATGTGGAGGGTGAAAATAATTCCCTTTCTCTTTTTATTTTCCTTTTTGTTGAAGGAGTGGACAAGTAGTTTGTACTCCACAGATTGCAGTGAGATTGGCATAGTCCGCGTTATGAACACAGGTTTGTTATTATTTTCCACTTTCGTGATTATTGGCTACCACTGCCCATCATTTTGTTCCTCTTTAAGTTAAACGATAGAGATGATATGCAGCTGAAAGAGAACTTAATAATATCCATTCATTTTTTGATGCAGAAAATTTACTCAGTTTGAAAAGATTCTCAAAGCATAAGGTTAAAAGACTTGGAAAAGAAGCCCAGATCCTGAAGGAGAAGAACCTTGTGAAATCCATAAGGGATAATGCCTTTGTCCCTCAAGTTATATGCACTACCGTTGATCGTTCGTATGCCGGTATTCTTCTGGACACGCGCATTGCTTGTTCGATGACCTCAATAATGTACAATCCACTCGAAGAATCATCAGCAAAGTTCTGTGCCGCGTGTGTTGTGATTGCTTTGGAATGCTTGCACAAGGTGGGCCATTTTCTCGATAATCTTCCAAAATTTTCTCATGCAGCCGTGAGTGTAAGTACTAAACAAACTGTATTCTCTTCTTTTCGTATTCGGTTTTAATAATTCAGAATGGCATGCTCTACCGAGGAGTATCTCCCGATGTTTTAGTTTTCAGCCAGACCGGTTATATCCAGGTTTGATTTTCAATTCTTCTGTAAAATTGGATATGCCATTGTTAGTCGTTTTGTCACTCAAAATCATGATTTAGTTTTCTTTTTAATTCAGCTGGTGGACTTTAGATTTGGGAAGAAAATGCAATCTATTGATCACTCCGAAAGAACGTACACCATATGTGGCATGGCAGACTCATTAGCCCCTGAAATAATTCAAGGGAAGGGACATGGCTTTTCTTCTGATTGGTATAGTATTTAAATCACGGGTTTTTAATGGCATATACAACAAAAAAATTTTGAAGTAATGAATAGAATAGAGATTAAAATGCCAAATAAATGAAGGAAAAAAACATAAATTACTGTATGTATTTATTCATATAGTTGACTCGTACTCCTCTTTTGTTTTAAAAAATACAATGAAGGTGGGCTTTGGGAACTTTGATCTACTTCATGCTACAAGGTGAGATGCCATTTGGATCGTGGAGAGAAAGCGAGCTCACATACGCAAGAATCGTAAAGGGACAGCTTACTCTTCCTCAACATTTCAGCAATGAAGCTGTGGATCTCATCACTAAGGTTTGGTCCTAATAACCATAAAACCTCGTATTTTTCCGGGAGGATGCCATTTTTCGGTCTCCAATGTTTCGGGTATGGGGCATTTGTGGTCCTCCATGTTCTGAGATGCCCATTTTAGTCTCCAATGTCATTGATTTTGGACTGTTTAGGTTCCCAGTTAATTTAATCTTTAGTTTGGATGGAATTTAACACGTGTGACGCACATGATTTCATTTTAGTCGACTTAAGAAGCTCATCTTGTTTCAACACGGGATGAAAGATTTTGGGAGAATTAGGGCATAAGTCTGATTTAGGATTTAGGGACACAGGCAGAGCCGAAATCGATTCCACCCTAAAAATGAGCTACTCATCTGGGTCTTGTGAGCGTCAAGTCGACTAAAACGAAATCTGGTGCGCCTCACGTGTTAAATTCCGTCCAAACTAACGATTAAATTAACCGAGGGACCAAAATGTCCCAAACACCCCAAACATTGTGGACCAAAAACGGCATTCTCCCTATATTCCCACTTGTGCTAGAAAAAATCTTGTGAATATAGAAATGTTCGATAAAGGATCTTACCACCCTTTGCATTATTTTAGTTACTTGAAGTTGACGAAAATGCAAGACTTGGAAAGAAAGGTGCTGAATCCATCAAAGCCCATCCATGGTTTGATGGAATCAACTGGAAAGGAGTAGAAGATCGCACGGTTGACGTTCCACGAGACATTATTACACGTATAAATCTTTTCTTGGAAAGCCACGCGAACGACGTGTCGAGTTCTATATTTTCGCCTGTTAGAGAAGTGGAAGAACTCAACACGCCCGAGTGGCTCGAAGATTGGTAGTGGTCGGTTGTTTTTATTTTTATTTCTTTATTTATCCGGGTCCCTATTTATATTTTGGATTTTCACACGTTGATTGTAAGTATATTCGTAATTTGCTTGTTTATTATTGCATTGCAATCCATGAATGGATGCTGATGAGATGAAGGAGCAGTCAGTCTATCAAGAGAGAATTCGATTTCCACTGGATTAATCATCCACAGAGGTTAGACATATTATTACATGTTTTTGTGTTATATATGAGATTCTGTACATAAGTTCATATATGTATGTACTAATGAGAACTCCCTTGTTTCGTGCTTGCCTTCATTATAAAAACTAATTAATATACTACATATTTATATAAAATTAATCATGTGTATAAAACAAAATTCATGTTTGTTTGGTGGGTTTACAAATCCACATGAGTGGTGTGTTTTTCTAAACTTGTAGACGTGAGTTTAGAGTTGAAATATATAAATCCATGATTTATATGTGCCTATGTACCAAACATTTTAACATCTACAAAACTCATATTTAAAATACTCAAGCTCATTAACCAAACAAGCATAAATAGTGTTAATTTTCAAGAACCAGTGCAGTTTTTTTTGGAGGAGGTCCCGTGTATATATATAAAAAAGCAGAATGTATAGAGCGAGTGAGAGCATTGCTCAACACAGAACGACCAATAACATGCTATTGGGGAAACAATAAAAGAATAAAAGAAGTATATATATACGAATGTTTATTCATATGAGGACAAAAGACAAGTTTCGGCGGTACTTATCCGCTAGTCTGAAATGTTTGAATCTTACCGTTGATTATTATACCATCGCAAGTTTCAACAGACTTATCCGCTAGTCCCTGTGTTCTGACCCAAGTCCACGCAGAATACGATGGAATCCAAGTGAATTCGAATCCATGATTCAATACAATCGAATCCAAGTGAATTAGACTCCATGACATAAAAAAAAAAAAAATAGGAACATTTAATCACAAGAGTAGTACGATTCCCATTTTCTATACAGAATTATAATATTTACTATTATTATTCTTTCAATTAAGTTGGTTCGAAATCTCGCTTACTTTTTATCCCGTGGAATTATCGCAAGTAGAACTGAACTAAGACGCTGATTGTTCTGAACGAACAGACTATCAAATGATATCACTACTCCACTCGTATTATCTGCCTTCTTCTTCTTCTTCTTCTTCTTCTTCCCTTTTCCTCAATAACCAAAACCCTAATTCCACCAATTCCCCAATCCACTTCGCACGGACCCATTTCAATTTCAAACCCCGAAACCGCCCCATTCTACGAACCCTTCACCGCAACGCCTCAAGCAGAGAAACCACCGGCACGACACCCTCCGACGACGGAGGCGACGACGGCGACGACGGCAACAACGGCGACGATTACAACGTCAAAAAGAGCAGCGGGCCGTCACCAGAATGGATCAATTTCGACTCAAACGACGCCGTCACCGTCCTCGCAGCTCTCGCAGTCTCCCTCGCGTTTAGGTCCTTCATAGCGGAGCCCAGATACATCCCTTCTCTCTCCATGTACCCAACATTCAACGTCGGAGACAGATTAATGGCCGAGAAGGTATCTTACTATTTCCGAAAACCCTGCCCAAACGACATCGTAATCTTCAAAAGCCCACCTGCGCTGCAAGAAGCTGGGTACACAAACGACGACGTTTTCATAAAGCGCGTGGTTGCCAAAGAAGGGGACTTCGTGGAAGTGCATAAAGGTAAGCTGATTGTGAACGGCATAGAGAGGAAAGAGGATTACATATACGAATCCCCAAAGTATGAAATGAAGAAGATTCGGGTACCGGAGAACTACGTGTTTGTGATGGGGGATAATAGGAATAACAGCTATGATTCTCATTTATGGGGTCCTTTGCCTCTGAAGAATGTGATTGGGAGATCTCTGTTTAGGTATTGGCCTCCGAATAGAATCGGTGGCACGGTTTTGCCGGAGGGTTGTTATTTGGATGATAGTAAGCGAATTGCTGATGAAATTGTGAATACTGATGCTCGGTGATAGTTTTACCGGTTTGTGTGATTTTTAGTTCGTGGATCGGTTTTTGTGTAATAATCAGTCTTCTGCTTGTGGGGTTGAGTTCGAAAATTGCTGATGAGAGTGGGAAGATGATGATGCACAATCTTGGAGGTGTAATGTTCTGCGAGATTATTGTTGAATGTATTGTATTGTATTCAATACGTTGTTAATGGTTTAAAAAATGATCAGATTTTGTTTACTGAATACCTTAATTGGAGTTTACATCCTTGGGATTTTCAAGTTCTAACGTTTTAAGCAAACATCCACGGTTAGCACAACGAATAGCAACTATCAGTAGTAAGAATGAAAAATTTATTTGCAAATTTAAAATGTAATAACTGTCACGTCAAACGGTAATAATTCTCGAATCATCGTATCCATTATCAAACTTTAAAGAATATTCCCATAATATTCTCTCTTCCGCACCAAAACTTTTTAATACTACTTACATATTTTATAACTTTATTAATTAGACTGTTATATTATTTTAAATTCGATTGAAATTTTATGCAGTAAAATTACGATTTGTGCGTATAAAAAAACATGTAAATAAACATTGAAAAAATCTTATTTTAAAAAGATGTTTATATATATATTTTTTATTTCTTATAGGGGTTCTTTAATAAATCAAAACAAACAAAAGGGTACGTTCGTATATTTCCAAATCTCAAAAGTCAAAACCCATTCTTCAAAGAAAAAAATAACTCAAAACCCATTTTTCGGAAAAACACATTTCCTAACGCAAATTGAGTTTAAAAGAGGAAAGAGAAAAAAAGAAATCATTTTGAGTTTGCGTTTCAGATAAAGTTGGAGTATTTTCACTCCATATTTTTTGGAGTTTTGGAGTTCGATTACACACCGCTCTGAATATTAAATTAAATGAGTAGTCACGTTTACCGGGCATTCCGAGCCCGATTCGACGCTAAAGAACAGAACGGAAGGAGACAAAATCGAAGCCCGACCCGGGTGGAAAATCAAAACTGAGAAAGAACTTTCACTTGCATTTAAGATTTGCTTGATTCAAATTCATAACAAAAAAAAAAAAAAACACGACCGCAGCAAACATGTTTGAACACGAGAGCAAAACGAATCTCAGCTTTTAGAAAACATCAGGGTTGTACCGTCCCGAGGGGAGAGAAGAACTGCTCTGCTGAGCCTGCTTGAGGTGCATGGCAAGGGCATAGTTGTTCACCTGCTCGAAGAAGAAGAACCAGAATATCAAACCGAATTCAACAACCACTGTTAGTGTTGATACCTCACTTCACTCACTCACCTCAAGAGTCCTGAGCTGCTCCTGGTACTGGGAAACGAGCTGCTTCAGTTGGCTCAGCTCGTGGCCTCTCTCCTCGTGCTCTTTCTGTCTTTCGTGTTGTATGGCAACCGCACGCTTGAGGATTGCGTTCTCTTGCAGGACGGAATCCACCTGCTGCTTCAGAAATATATTCTCCTGAAGAAAGCGAGCACGCGTAAAGGTTTATGACGTGTCAGAAGAAGAAGAAGAAATTTTGGTGCAAGGATAGGAATTTTTGAGTGACTCGGGATTGGAGACAAGGTAAACCCCGGGGGTCAGCACGATAGACTGCAGACAACGCCAACCGGGTTTAACCACACACTATTTGCAGGTCAATGTGTGGCAAGCTCACTCGAGGAAATGTTGGCAGGGAGAATATCGATCATGTTACCTCTCCGTCCCAAGGTTTTGAAACGGGGTTTTTGAAGAAGGCCGGAAAATTTAGTGGTTTAAGGTTTAGTGGTTTAACCGGAATAAAACTGCAGTACAACCGGTATGAAACCGGAATAAAACCGCAGTACAACCGGTATGAACCGGAATAAAACCGCAGTACAACCGGTGCCTCTACAAATAATAAAAATTTATTATATGAATGAATGAATCAATTAAATAAACGAGAAACATACATGTTTTACTTACAAAACGGGAGTCAAAATTAAATAAAAGTAAAATGCGTAGGTGGTTAAAAGTTAAAACGGGGTGATGACAAATTAAATTTATAAATTGGCCGGTCGAAATTAAATAAAGCATAATCTATTGAGGATCAAAAGTTAATTATTAAATTAAATTTAATATGTGATAGGAAGGAGTCGAACCCAGCCCAATTGAAAATTTTCTCTCTACAGAGTTACCACTAAGCCAACCTAAAGTTTTTGCAAATTTACATATATTTTTAAACTTCTTTATCATTTTATTTCGTTTTTTCCTTTTTTTTTAAAAGTTAAAACTTGAACCGGAACAAAATTGGATTTCCGACCGGTTCGCAGTTTCCGGTCGGAACCGGCCGCTCAGGTCCGGTTCCAAAAACCTGACCTCTCCCCTACAATCTTGAGGCCTCAGCCTTGACCAATAAGCCATTACCTCACCGGCAAGGGAAATGTTAGAAGTTTTCGCGCAAGAAAAGTAAAAAATGACCTGAAAAGTTTGAGCGGCTCCCGAAGCTGCGTTTTCGCAAATGGACTTCTGCAGTGCCTCGAGCGCTTGCGCCATGCGCATCTTGGCGTCGTCCACATTCGACGCATTTGCCACTTCACTGACGAGAAGCTCTACCCAATCGGCACCGTTTACGGGATTTCTTACACCGTTTGGTTCCTCTGTAGAACCTGTGCCTCCGCTATTAGCCGCTGGGTCTGCATTGTGGAGACAAAAATGCATATCTTTCTAAAATGACGCTTTCGATAATCTAATATTTTTTTATGTCGTATGAAACTGAAATGGTAACTGGTAATTAAATTTTAGGAATATCTGTTTAGTTCCGAAATAGACAAGCTCTTACACTCAGTTTGGTTTAAGGAAATCAGTACGAAAACGAAAATGAAATGGAAAAGGAAAACTAGTTTATTATGTTTGGTTGATTGAAGAAATAGGTAAGGAATAGAAAAGAAAAGAAAATATTAGCCTAATCTATACTTAAAACTAAGGAAAATTTAGCTTAGGAAAGGAAATTAGCTTAGATAGGGGAGTTCTCTAAATCAGCCATTAATGGAATATTATAGGGTCCCACACACAAAGGATATAAGGGCAAATTACACTAATTTGCATGTTGTTTCGATTTTAGATTCGAATATTTCCATAGCTAACCAAACAGCCATATGAAGATATCTGATAAAACAATACTTTACATAAATGAGGGAGACAGAACCTTTAGCTGACAAATGACGGTCGATGTCCTTGACCAAATCGGGTGCACTTGATTCGGCACTCAAACGAAGTTCATTCAATCTTTTGATTGCAGAATCCAAATCATCACCAGATTCTTCAAGGGCTTTCTCAAGAAACTACGAACCAAAAACATCAATAATCGGTTAATTCAAGTAAAAATACGAAATCAAGAACTTTGTTGAGTAAAATCACAGGATCCTTTGGGGATATAGATTCCTGAAAACAATAAGTTTAAGCAATTACCGGACTCCGACTGATGTAAGGGAACATGCTTACGTTTGAGCAAGAGAACAGTGATGCTATGAAAAGTTAACACAAAGCACAGAGAGGAAATAAATGTGGCCATCGGGTGAAGACAGTAGTCGCACACGTAATAAATGTTTTCGGTGACATGCAAAGGTAGAAAAGTAACAAAAAACCAAAAGAAAGGTCAAAAGGTAACTAACGTAGTTTTAAAATACTACCCATCGAATGTAATACATTAAGTTCAAGGAAGCACTGATTTCTAAAAGAGCTGTGTGGACACCTACAAGATGAAACGAGTGATGTATTCGATTTTTCAATGAGCACAGCAATTGAACCCTTTATCATACATTTTGTAGCTTTTCTAACAAATTCAAGGTCAATTGTTGTTCTTTACACTTGTAAGAAAAAACGTAACATGCAGGTCACATATTCTTCCATGCATTACTTCTCAAGTTCACCAAGCACAACATACCGAAAATGACCAAACTTATGCACTTGAAAAAACGAAATCACTGTCATAAATGTCTAAAGTGAGAGAGAACGGAAATTACAATGTGTCATTAAAACCACAAATGGAAAGAATGTTTCCAAATCTCAAGATTCAACATCAGGGTTTGAATTTGGTCTCTTTATGCATATTCTTAATCAAGCATCCCCTGCCCCAAAAAACCAAAAGAAAAATGCAAGTGTCCATAGACCAAGGAGAGTCCTCTCCGAAAGCAATTGCTTCAGAATGTTCTATCAGGTATTCATTCGTATGTTGTAATAACGCACAACGCACATTGATGCATTAGTGTCACTAGAGAGGTCGACAGGCTCATTTTAACGTAGAATGATCATAAGAAATCCACGTGTAAACTAAGACAATACTTTCCCCAACACTGAAGTTGAAAAAAATGATATTCTGTCAGAAAAAAGAAAAGGACATGAAAAACCTGTCTGTCCATGTCCGGAAAAAGAGAACCGAGATAATCGATGAACAGAGACGAAGCTGACGTCCGCGGTGGAGAGAAAGAAGAGCAGCGAATTCTCTTCGACGACGATGGCGATGATGCCGACGGCGATTCCTCAAAAAAATTCGATCTTTTACGGCACAGAACCGCAGACATAGTTTCGATTTTTTTCTAAAAAAATCTCTACTCAAGCTCGGATCCCTCTTCCACCACCAGTTTTCTCATGCAGCGGATTTTGATTCAAGAACCCTCTTAGGTGTGTGTATGCATCCGTACGAGATGATTCTTTACCTGAAACGGCGGTCGATCGGATTCAGCTGAAACAAAATCGATTCTACTGATTGATCATGATCAGACTAAAAAACCTAATCTAGAAAAAAAAGAAGGATGGGCATGGGCATGGTCCTGTTGACTTTCCTTACCTAACCCTTCACAAATAAAAATTGTCTGAATTTCCAGTTTTGGACCTTTATGGGCCGAATATATTGGCTAATTACTTGGTCTGGCCCATTATTTTCACTATGTGGGTCTACTATTACTCTACATTTTGAATAATTTATGATTTTAAATTTTTTTTTTCTGTCCCGATGTATCATCATTCGACCTGACTATAAGTTAGCTCTTAAATATCGTCTGTCCTGAGGTATCTCACTCGATATGTCTATGAGTTAGCCCTTAAATATCGTCGTGGGCTTGCGCCACACATACCTAGCAGATGCTTAATTGCGTCACACACTCCAATAGTGAGACTAACCCTCAGGTCAGATGAATATGTCTCAATTCTCAAATTACGCCGCACATTCCAATGTTAGGACTAATTCCTCAGGTCAGATGAATATGTTTCAATTCTCAAACACCTGAGAACAATAGTCAAGGTGAATCTCACCCAGGTGAAATTCAACCCCGTGACGTAGGAGTTGACATACTAACTCCCATGCCACTAGAGCCAAGCTTTGGAGACGATTTAAAATGTCTAGTATATGAAATTATAAGTGTATTAATTTTAAGTAGATATAAACAATTAATTTGTGAGTAATGGTACAAGTACGTAAGTACGACTCCTGTATGTTAATCTCGAATAGAAATTAGGTCTCTAACGTTAATTATTCTTAAATTATCCAAAAAATGGTTATTCGAGTGTGTCATTACAATGCGAGTTCCCAATAAATAATTAACTCATTAAAATGATCGCCTGTAGTTACGCAGGTAGGGTTACAATTTGATATTCATATCGGTATTTTTCCATAATCATAAAAATCTTTTTTTCTAAATTACGATACGTGGAATACATAGGAACATTGTTTTGGGAATAGAGACTTCCGTTTTACTTTCAACATGGGTGATAAATGCACGGCACATATCGTGTAAGTAAAAGGAGACACAAAGCAACGATTTCCAGTTCCTTAAACTCATCAATAAGGAACAGAGTGCTAGTGCAGCAAAGCAACGCATTAAGAAAACCGAACGCAAGCAACTCTCCTACACTACGACCAATCCCAACAAAGCAGACAACACGAAGACGATCATCATAGGATTCTCCGCAGCCACAGCTCGAGCCGAGCTCGTCTCCGTAGGCCTGTTAGTAGGAACGAACGAACCTACGTCGCTCGGCGGCGAGAGCGAGGACGACGACGCATCGGGACCCGCCGCCACCGCAGACGGCACCGTCGTCATGCTGCTCGGTGCGAGCTCCGGCGCCAGTGGCTCAGCCATCGAAGGAGCCGGAGACGACGATGGAGACGGCGGTGAGAGCGGTGTTGGGGCCGGGGAAGGTGCGTTGGCCGCCGGCGGGCTCGAAATCGACGGGCCCAAGGAAGGTGCGGGAGACGCCGCGGGGCTCGCGCCGGTCGAGGCGGGAGCGGCGACGTTCACCGCAAGCTTTTGTCCCAACGAGCAGTGGCGGCCCACGGCGCAGATGAAGTAGCTCGGGCCGGGCGAGGAGAGCGCAAAGCTCGCGGGGCCCGAGGTCGTGAGCGTGATCGGCGTGTTGGTGGAGGAGCACGAGTCGAACGCCTGCTTGTTCACCTTGGCCACGTCGTGGAATCCAGTCGTGAAGTTGAACACTGCACAACATCGTTCGAACGTTCAGAATAAACCAGTAATATGTTGAATGAGGGCTTCGTTTAAAAGGCTTAATTTTAATTTAATATATTTTTATATCCAATACAACCCTTATGTTTCGGCTGATTTCTTTCTTATCCACAGCGAAGCATGCAATTTTTTTTAAATAGGTGATCGTGAGGATTCGTGACACGTCCATCTTGGTATGGGTTGTGACTTCTGATACTATATTAAGTGATCATTCCGCCTAAAAACTTAAGCTGGAAGGGGCTGTATTATATTTTAATTTTATATATTTCTCTATCCAATGCAACGAATGAATCAATACGTACCTAAAACGTCCCCGACCCTGAATACGTTTTGAGAAGCCCAAGCGGTGTAATCCGACGCGCCGTTCGTAGGAATAGTCCAACCCGAGCTGTCTCCGACGACGTAAGTCGCCGCCTCCGAACATGGCACGAGGACGGCGAATGCAATCAAGAAAAGGATCTTCATGGTTTTAAATGCTCCAGGTGTTCTCAGGTAGCCACTATGCTTCTTCCCAATATTGAATTATTGCAGTGCTGTTAATGTGGCAAGAGATAGAGCAAAGTACACCTATTTATAGAGACTACTTCTTGGTCGAATATCTTCTCCGAATCTTAGAAGTTGATGGAGACGTTGGATAGATAGTTAGAGTTAGATAGTTGTTGAGGAGCAGTTGTCGATGTAATGAGTAGTAGGTGTATGTATGTATGTATTTTATTTACGTACGTATATTATTGTCATCACAGACATGCACGCAGAGAGAAACTGGGGCAAGTAAGTAGTCTTGGTTGATCTGCTCGAAGAAATAGTTGGTAAGAGATTAAACTGAGGCTTATTTATTTATGTAGTTGTGTAATTTAGGGGGGAAAGAGACCCTATATTTTTACGTTTTAAGCAATTTGATGACAGTTAACAATGGAGGCCTCATTTTCAGTTCAGAATTAACACATGTGAATCGTACTTAACAATTAAATTTAAAAAATCATATGTGGAGTCTGAATTGTTGATTTTGATCGATTTTTTCTCTATGGTACGTAAATTCTTTTTCCATAATTAATTGTCAAGTGCATTCCATATATCTTAATTTCGAGCTGAAATTAGACCGTACTTTTTTCATAGTCACGTAGAATTTTTTCCCAAATTAATTGTAGCTCACTTGTGTTAATTAATCTCAAGTTGGAGTTAGATTTTCAGTGTTTCTTCAATTTCGAGCTGAATTATCACCCATAATTTATATGTACGTAAATAGTCACCCCCGATATATACATGCCTATAAAAATAATTAGGCCTTAGAACAATCTAGGTGGATTTGATTCGAATCTGTTAGACTTACAACTGAAACTCATAATATTCTAAAGAAGAAAACTAAGACCGGTGCTGAGATTGCCAGCAAGTAACGAAGAAGAAGAAGACGATGATCAAAGCAGCTTCATTAGACTGAGTTCGTGAAAATTTTCTAAAAAATTGCGACTATCTCGATTAATGTGTAAGGTACTTCTCGTCCGCTATTTTGAAACACCGCGCCCACCAACGACGCAGTTTTCTACACGCGCCGTCGCACAATTATTTTCAGTGGTAACCGGCGAGAAAGGTTAGTCCCTTTTTTTTACATTAATTCGCGATAAACCATTATCGTCTTATTACATCCCATCAGTGGTGCTGCAGAGCTTAAGCTCTTTCACGGACATAAATAATATTCTTCAAAACAAATATTATTCACATAAATCTGCAAACAACAGCAAACATTATACATCCAATAATCACATCCAACCCTAACTACCATCAACGTACCGGACGAACTCGCCGGCAACGTTCGAAGCCCAATCCACGGTGGTGCCGAAGAAAATTTCCCAGAACCACAAATCCAAGGCCAACACTGAAGAAAAGATGAGCAAGGCTAGAGTCTGATACCTGTTCAATGGCCAACCCGAGGCTTCCGCGAGGGTTCTCAAGAAAGGGAACGAAGAGCTCTTCACGTTCTTGCTCTCGATGGACCACGCGGTTATCCACTGGACGCGGGACGGGACGAGATCGAACTCCTCCCTCAGGCGCCGGCCCAAGTCGGGCATGTGCCCTCCTCCGTAGAGCACCGCAATCTTCGCGTGCCCTTTGGAGATGGCTCGGTGGAGGGCCGCCGCGGCGGCCTTGTTCCGCTCGCCTATGATGACCGATTTTTCCTCCACGTCTGCTGTCACTTGTGTAAACCTGACGAGAATGGTGTAGGTTTAGACCAAAAAAAGGATTAACTAGTTTTTTCGTCAGGTAAGTTAGGGCTAGGGGAGTGGCACTTTCAGGACAATCAGCTTATGGGGTTGCAATATAAGGACAATAACTTTCAAAATTGAAGCAATTTAAAGACTAATGATCAAGACTTAGGCTTCAAGGATTATGGGGAAGAGGCCCCATGATCGATTCCCCGCTGCCTACATTTCCTTGAGTGAGCCTGTCACACATGAACCTGGAATAGAGTGGTTGAACCGATTGGCGTGCTTTGCAGGATACGCTGGCCCCCAGGGTTCCCCGGGTCACCCGAAAGTTTTAAAGACACGATGCGTTGGAAACCCAATCGTGTACTAAAAACTTGCTTCAAGTTTGAAATTTGGTGCCCTTAAATTGCAAATACATAAGTCGGGTGTCCCGAAACTGCCACGCACGATTTATTCTCAACAGACGCCAGATAGGATTTTTTCCCCGAATTATTTGGCATATGTGGGTCACGTGTCGAACTTCTGACACCAGAAATTTGGTTTCTGACTCATTATGCCCTTAAATTGCTTCAATTTTGAAAGTTGGTGTCCTTAAATTGCAACCCCGCAAGTTGGGTGTCATGAAAGTGCCACACTCACTAACTTATAGGACGAAAAATTAATTAGCCCAGGAAACACCACTAAAAGCTGCTCTTGCAAACAACTGAAAGGCTTACTCAGATGTTAGGCGCTTGGCTAGGAAAACTTTTAGTGCACCACCAATGTCGAGCCTCGACAAGGCTTCGAGCTCGGGGTACTCCGATTGGCTCCCCACATCCGTGCACACGCTTCCAATCACGAAAAGCCCAACAAGAGGCATAGGGACGACCCGCGAGGCCCATAAAAGCTTGGACCTCCAAGGCCCGAGGTCTTCTCTGACGGACGTTGCTTGCACCATGGCTTTGGTCGACTTAAGCGTCATGTCCCGTGCGAACGTGAAGAAGCTCTCCCCTTTTTCGATCTGACAAAGGTCCACATAGACAAGAAAATCATCACTACATCATTTTGTAGGAAAATCAGATACAATATTATCATTTGTTGTTTATTTGTCAAGAAATTCGGGCACCTGAAGCAATCTGAAGGTTTCAAAGTCGAGATCCGCGTGGTACCAATTATCAGCCTCGTAGTTGAGGCAATCTAATTGGAAATCGAGGGTGAGGAGTTTAGCCATCTGCCTCTGAATGAATCCGATAACGTTGAATCCTCGTACATTCAAAGGGCTCTTCTTCATCTTGGCCTCGGGGTTCCTTCTCCGTTCTAAGCTTTCTCTGCTGGCGACCATCTCGTAAAGAACGCAATCGTATGACTCGAGTACTTGTTGCAATGTAGAGAAATACCTGATGATGAATGATAATGGAGATTCATTCACGAGGAACACGCGTGAAATTTTACTTGGCCATGAACAGAAATTGGTAAGAATTACAACGAAAGTATATAATTCCTTTGAAATTCAAGAGTGAATCTTCAAAAGCTGAGGCACTAGAATGAAAATTCATGACAACACAAGGAAGGAAATTGTAAAATCATTACATAAAATCCAAAACCAGTTTATCATAAAGGTTAATGAAACAAATGAAGGTAAAATTGAAAGAGAAACTTACTCCTTATCAGCAATGTGAATTGTAGAGACCAAATCCACCTACGAAAGTAATTATGCAATCAAATTCAGGCAAAAACGACCCACTCTTCGAACGATGAGCTAAGATGTGAATAAACAAGAGAAATCGATCCTTTACTTACCTGAAGAAAGGGCTGAAGAATGGACCAGGGAAACTTCTTACGGTAGCTAACGACAGCCGTCTGTAACTGGGAATGGTTGTCTCTTTTAAACCTCATGAAATCCCCAATTGAATTGTTCCCTAGAAATTGCTCCGCCGACCCATAATCGTCACCTTCGTAAGTGTTGCTAAAACATTTGAATCTCGAAAGCTTTAGGTTTCGCGTCCGTGGAAAACATGAGGAGCTGGAATCCGATGTGGAGGTTGTTGGTGAAATTGGACACGCGAGTTTTGGGTGCGGCGTGGGAAGGAAACAGAGCACCATAACTCTCTCTGTTGGATTTGGAGATAAAGATTGTGTGTTCTTGTACACGAAAGGACTACTGAATAACATGATTTTTATGAAGCAATGAAATCGAAATTGACACGTGTACACGTGACATAACTATGGACATAATTATTTTTTAGTAATGTATCTTTAGAGAACTATTATTTAGTCTTCATATTTATAGGATTGACATTTTAAGGAGCCGAATTAAGAAATGCCAATTTTAGAAAGTCTAAATTATAACAATTAGAGGCAAATTGAAAACTTAATTTTAGCTCGAAGTTAATAAACGTGAGCCACACTTATAATTTTTAGAAACATAATTTTCAATGTTATTAATTGTCACGTGCACCTAATACGTGGTTTTTTGCATTAATTATTTTTTAATTATTTCAAATTCGTTAGGGTGATGATTTCGTCCGATTTTTTTTCCTAATATCATACAATTTTTCTCAAATACATATTATTTATATTAATTTCACGCTGAAATTAAGTTTATTGTTAGTTGTCATCAAATTACTTTCTAAATTTATTATTCAAATATTCACACCTTTAATTGAAATGTTCTTAAAAGACAAAAAAAAAAAAAAAAAAAAAAACTAAGCTCATGTTCATGCAATAAAACGTCGAAAGGGACAACGGATTTGCTGCACCATCAAGATTACAAAGGATGATGTTTATTGTTTAACCATATGCGCGCGGGATGAGAACGTGAGGCCCCAAATCTCTCTCTTCTCGTCGAGGCCATCGAACATTTTCCTTTCTCTTCCACACACGCACTCCGCGAGCGCAGTCGGAGCGGAGAGAAGCAATGCAGCAGATTGTTCACCGCGTTCCATATCCTGTTGCGCAGCTGTTTAAGCCACTAGCAAAAGCAAATAAATGTCCGATGGGATTTATCTCCTTCTCTCGTCTTGTTTTCTGCTGTTTTATCTGCTATACTATTACCTTCTGGTGGCTGAGAACTGACTCGATTTCTTCTCACAGTACCTGTACACGTGGAAGCCCGCCCATCACTTCAAAGGCGTCGGAGGGCTTCGTGGGCTTTTGATGATTCGTTACGGTGCTCTGCCTCCCCTAGAGCTTCCGCTTCATCCCAAGGTATGTTCTCTATTTGTCCTCGTTCTGTTACTTTTTCGACTCTTGTTGATAACATTTGTCGATGGTGCAGTTCTTAATCTCTAATCCCTTGTTTGTCGTTCATGGATTTTTGAAAACAGTTTGATGTGTAGTTGAAAAATATTTTGTGGGGTTAATATCTCCCGCAAGATGTTCGATGATATGACAGACAGTTAAATAGGATATTGCTGTTACATATTGCAGCTGCTGTGTCTGAAAAAGCAAGTGAATCGGCTGAGAAAGATGTCCTAAAAGCTTTGTCCCAGATAATCGATCCCGATTTCGGTACAGACATAGTCTCGTGCGGTTTCGTGAAGGATCTTAACGTCAGCAAGGAGTCGGGAGAGGTTTTGTTCTTAAATTTTGTTAATATATGTTTTCCATCCTCTATATCCAAAATTCTCACTTGGAATCTCAGGTTTCATTTCGATTGGAGCTCACCACACCAGCTTGCCCAGTAAAGGACATGGTGACTGTGAAATAATTTCAATCAAGAATTTGTGTACAACTCTTTGCATCTCTTGGGAAACGTATAAACGTGTAACTGCAGTTCGAGCAGAAGGCAAACGAGGTGGTTAAGGCGATTCCTTGGGTCGAAAGAGTTGCAGTGACTATGTCTGCACAACCAGCTCGACCCGTTTATGCTGGGGAACTTCCTCAAGGCCTACGGACGATATCGAATGTGGTGGCCGTTTCGAGCTGCAAGGTACTTTTGTTCTTTTCAATCTTGATATATCAAAGGCTTAATTAGTTTTTGTTAAGAGGAGTGCCACTTTCAGGACATCCAACTTAAGGGGTTGCAATTTTAAGACACAAACTTTGAAAATTGAAGCAATTTAAAAGGACGACACGCGCCAACTGGACGCCAATTACGCCTCTTTGATGACGTGGCAGTCCAACTGAAACCACGCCTATTCTTTCGTATGACGTGGCGCCCAGTTGGCTTCCAGATGGACTGACACGTCATAAGATGAGGCGACATGACGTCCAGTTGGCGCTTGTTGTCCTTAAATTGCTTCGATTTTGAAAGTTAGTATTCTGAAATTGTAACCCCTTAAGTTGGATGTCTTGAAGGCTGAAAGTGCCACAAATATTTAAAAGCCTAAATCAAATTTTATATCATGCTCGAGCACAACCAAGATCGTTAATAATCCTTTATAGTACAAACACTAACAACCTCAGGGAGGAGTAGGTAAATCAACGGTGGCCGTGAATCTAGCGTACACGTTGGCGGGAATGGGGGCGAGAGTTGGCATCTTCGATGCAGATGTTTATGGCCCAAGTTTGCCCACAATGGTGTCTCCAGAAAATCGCCTGCTCGAAATGGTGCATGATTCATCTTACAAAAGCAAACTATTGTTTATCTTGGATTTGATTCGGAAAGTTAAAACGAGCCAATTTCGATTTCCCGTAGAACCCGGAGAAGAGAACTATTATACCGACCGAATACATGGGAGTAAAGCTCATATCTTTCGGATTTGCTGGGCAAGGCCGTGCGATCATGCGTGGCCCTATGGTCTCAGGAGTCATCGATCAACTCCTTACTACCACTGAATGGTGTGTAATAAATAACACTTACTGTTAGGAATTAGACAGTGTCTTATAAATGTTGAGTCCTTTGCATTCTGATTTGTCTTTCTATTCAGGGGCGAACTCGACTACCTCGTTATAGATATGCCGCCGGGGACGGGCGATATTCATCTTACACTATGCCAGGTATTGATTTTCTTTCTACGAACTTCGTGGTGTTTAGCATTGTAAGTAATTTGAAGCCGTGCTCTCGTTTTCTGTGTGATTTTTTTTTTTCTTTTTTTTTTCCCAGGTTGTCCCCTTAACTGCTGCGGTTATAGTTACCACGCCGCAGAAGCTATCTTTTATCGACGTTGCTAAAGGGGTCCGAATGTTTTCGAAGCTGAAGGCCGGTTTCTTTGTCTTTTTTTGGCAATTTGAGTATTTATTTTTCGAACTTGGAAAAGATCGTCTGACGTGTTAAAGTGTTTGTAATGAAACCCGCTGTCCAGGTACCGTGTGTTGCAGTGGTTGAGAACATGTGCCACTTTGACGCCGATGGAAAACGCTATTACCCGTTTGGCAGAGGCTCAGGTTCTCAGGTTTTTCTAGAGCTTCAGTTGATCTTCTTACACTTCTACTTAACAGCTCTGTTCTGTTACGAGCTAATGTCTTTACGGGTGTTAAATGCTGTGTTTGAATTGAATAAAGTAGCGTGGAAAAGAAATTAAAGAGAAAATGGTTTTAATTAGCTTTTCTTTCGTTTCCGCCTTAAGAAATTGGTTTTTACTTAGTTTCAAGTATAAACTAAGGTTGTCTTATCTATTTTTCCAATGAAACGAACATAAAAACTAGTTTTCTTTTTTCATTTCATTTCCCCCCCTACTAATTTCCTTAAACCAAACTGCGTGTAAGACTCCGCTGTTTATTTTTACTATGTATATAAAACCGCAGGTCGTTCAGGAGTTCGGGATTCCTCATCTATTTGAGCTTCCAATAAGACCAACTGTGAGCTCCACATCTGAACTGCTTTATTTCCTAACATTGCACTCTTTTGTAATAAAATTCAAACGAATCTCTCGATAGTTATCAGCTTCTGGAGATAGCGGAATACCCGAAGCTGTATCCGACCCGCAAGGCGAAGTTGCGAGGGCGTTTCAGGAACTGGGCGTGTGCGTCGTTCAGCAGTGCGCCAAAATCCGCCAGCAAGGTATTTGCAATATTATCGATCCCGGGATATATATTTCAGATCATAATCATATGATAAATATCATGTTTTAAAATTAAATGCTCCCCTTTTATTACAGTTTCAACTGCAGTTACTTATGATAAGTCGATGAAGGCAATCAGAGTCAAAGTACCCGAATCGGACGAGGAGTTCTACTTGCACCCGGCGACGGTGAGGCGAAACGACCGTTCCGCTCAAAGCGTGGTATGTAAGAAAAGGGTTTAACTACTTTGCAGTTCATGACACCTAATTAGAGGGTTGCAATTTAAGTACACTAACTTTTATAATTGAAGCAATTTTAGGACACTAGCTTTTATAATTGAAGCAATTTAAGGATACAATGCGTCGAAAACCTAATATTTTGCCGCTGCATATGCCAAATAATTTGGGGATATATCCTCCTACGTGACAGTTTTAGGACACCCAGCTTACCTGATTGCAAATTAAGGAGATTAGTTACAACACGTAAGATGAGTGTCATGAAACTGCCATCCTCTTAAAATACACGAAAAAAAAAGTAGTTAAGCATGTAAGAAAAAAAAAAAAAAACTTTGACATGTGGAATCTCCATAGGATAGTTTGAATTCTTGCAAATATGAGGATTAAAGATAGTTTCTTGTTCGAAAAAAAAAAACAGGACGAGTGGACGGGGGAGCAGAAATTACAGTACGGAGATGTACCGGAGGACATCGAACCCGAAGAGATTAGGCCGATGGGGAACTATGCGGTGTCTATAACTTGGCCCGACGGATTTAGCCAGGTAAAAGTTTTTGCTCTGTTTATTTAATTTTTTGGGATTCGAATCTTGACGAGGTTATTGCATGTAAGAAGATCACTCACTGCGTCTCGTTGTTTTGTTCTTTTTTAACAGATAGCTCCGTACGATCAGTTGCAGACGATTGAGCGCTTAGTCGACGTCCCTCAGCTCTCTGATCTGTAGAAATTGTTGCAGTTTTGAGGATCATCTTGTGGTTATAATATATATGCTGTAAGAGTATAGAGATTTGTATTTCAATACTGAAAAAAAGTACACATGCTAAGCACTTTTCTCTGGCGACGTTTGGAATACGAGTGGAAAGAGTTCGGTCTAGGAAAAAACTGAATCTATGAAAATATTCGAACATCGACACTTAATAATGGAAACTACACATATCTAATCTTACAAGATTACAACAATAATGATCATTATTAAAAGCAGATTTGTTGTGACAACAACAAGCTCCCAAGAGGAGGACAAAAAACTACAAACAAAAGAAATAAAAAGGAGTGAAAAGAAAAAGGGGAAAAAATTTCGATTCAGGGCTTTCCTAAGAGAAAGAAAAATTCTTTTATTTTTGGTAAAACTACAAAAAATTTCATCTTTGTATAAAAAATTTCAATTCAGTCCAATGTCAGATAAATTTTATATGCAAGTACCTAGTAGGAAAAAGTTTTTACACATAAGTACCTATTTGGTAGGGGTGGTAAACAGGTCGGGTTGGGTCAGATTCGGGTTCAACCTGTTTAATAAATGGGTTGAAAACTTCAACCATAACCTGACCTACTTACTTAAACAGGAAATATCGAACCCAAACCCGACCTGATTTAACCCAAATCCAACCTTTTAACCCGTCAATCCGTTTAATTTTAAAAAATAATTAATTAAACAAAATAAAATTAATATAACTAAATAATCAAAAAGCAAAGAAATTATTTTCCAAAAAATCAACATAATTAAGAAACAGTTAAAGTTTCAAATAATAAGTCTCACAAAACATAATTAAATATCAAGTTATATCATATCGTCATCGAGTATCAACCAAAACCGATGATATTTGACTTGAACTTTCAACCATGCTCTTTTCCATTTGATCGTCGACCTCATCTTCATGACATCTCCGCATAAATCATCGAACATAGGATTAATTTTTGTTACAAAATGAAATGATTAGATAGGGAAAAAATGAAAACAAAAACTAATATGTATACTCGTATAGAAACAAAAACTAAATGGGCTAAGAATTAGGTCGAGTTGAGAATTAATTTACAATGAAATATGTAATTGTGTTAAATGGGTTGATAAACGGATTGTTGTCGGGTTGATTTCGAGTTGAAAATCCGAACCCTAACCTAACCCAATTAATATTTGGGTTGGGTTCGGGTTTACCCATTTACTTAAACAGGTCGAAAATGGCAACCCAAACCTGCTATTTTCAGGTGCGGTTCATGTCGGGTTGGCGGGTCGGGTGTGTTTTTAGCAGCCCTACTATTTGGTCGAGGGTACCTTTTTTCACTCCTTGACGTACCTTTTTATATATATTACGTACCACATCACGCGTTTGTATGGTACCAAAATGCGTTTATTATGGTACATAAAGTCCTTATATGATGTACTTTTTTCGCTTTAGTATGTACCTTTTTTCACTATTATGAACCACACTAAGTTTCTTTAGGTATCTAAATGTCTTATATGTTGTACCTTCGGCTAATGGGTACCTATGTGTAAAAACTTTATTTTACTAGGTACCTACATATAAAAAATTTTTGACAAGGGAGTGAATTGATATTTTTTATTCTAATAGGTATTTAAATGTAAGTTTTCCTTTATTTTAAAAAAAATAATTATAATAAAAAAAATGGCGAATAAAATGGCGCCCATCTCTTCTGCTTTGTTCCCGCTCGGTATATATTTGAGGCTACGCGCCCTCACTTCCCACTTGCACCCACTCGACGCATAAGGTTGGGGAAGAAAATGGAGAAAATGAGACAAAAATCTATACTCTCATTCCTACAATATCCTAAATCATCCAAACCTATCGCCGTCGACGAAGATGATGCTAAAGGTATCGATACTCCGCCGGATAAGGAGCAACGTCCTGGTTCTCTGTTTTCCTCTATTATGCACAAGTTCTCAAAACCTCACGCCGTTAATGACTCAGCGTTGGAGTCTCGCAGGTGATTCCGCCTTTTTTCTCATTATTGTTTTCTATTGACTTATGTGTCGATTGGTGACTGGTGTTCCGACGTTTGTCGAAGCAATTTTGAGAGATACTCGATTGATAAAGTCGTAAATGCTTTGATAGATGCATCAATGTCACCGTGGCATTTGTAGAAACAAAACTGAAGTAGATTCCTTGTCTATCGACTGAATTTTTGTGAAACATTTTTATTTTCAGTTTTTGGTTATGCATGTTCTTTTCTTCATCTCGATGCTTCCAAAACAGCAGCTAGTGGGCGAAAATTGTAACTGAAGAAGTTCAATCTGCTAATTGTCCGAGTGAAAACTATTCAGTATCTAGAGAAAAAAAATTTGTTATGCAGTGTTCGTATGAGATGTTTAACATATAATATAAATCTAAGTGAATCTTTCTATGATTTTAACTTACATTATATATTGATTAAATTCTCTGCTTTTATGTTGATTAAATTCTCTGCGGTTTTCTGTTCCAGATATTAACTTCTTCTAGAGTATGATTTTGATGTTTAGTAATTGAATTTTCTTCCTGCCGTATGCTGGTTGATGATGAGCACTTATGCTCCTTTTTGGGAATAACATTCAGGGTAGAAGTGGTGGATACTTCAATTCCTCAGTTTCCCTCTCTGGAATGTGACAGACAAAGGGAAATCTGCAGTGTAGATACACCTATCAGACGAGAAAAACATAGCTCCCACAGAACGATGCTTTCTCAGGGGAAGAAACAGTTTTCATCCTATAATGATGTTGTTGGGCCTGACACAGGCTCAAAATCTCTGATTCCTGGACTGAAGAGAGTCCAGGAGATATGTGCTTTTGATGACATAAAGGGAGATTTTTCAATTCCAGAGAACAGGAAAAGGTCAAAGATACTTCAGGATTCCGATGCTTCAAATGTGAACAATGAAATGAATACCAAGTTCGAATGGCTCCATCCCTCTAAAATCAAGGATTGCAATGGAAGAACTCCAGGGGAACCTCTATATGACAAGAGGACTCTTTACATTCCTCCTGATGCTCTGAGAAAAATGTCAGCATCCCAAAAGCAGTATTGGGAAGTCAAGCGCCAGTATATGGACGTGGTTGTCTTCTTCAAAGTGGTTAGTCGTGAGAGCCCTCTATATAATTTTAAATTTCTTTCAGAGTCGTCATGCTTATCTTTTCTGTATGCTCATCGTGAAACAACGCAGGGAAAATTTTATGAGCTCTATGAGCTAGATGCTGAAATCGGCCACAAGGAACTTGACTGGAAGATAACATTGAGTGGTGTGGGCAAATGTCGACAGGTAAGCTCGGCTACCTATTGGTCCGTTGTGTTGCTTTGGGCTGGTGCATGATGAATGGTTAACATTATTATTGAATGCACCTTTCACGTATGCATTTTATGTTTTTTAATGAAGTTTTATTTTTGGAACTGAGCCTATTCAGGTTGGTGTATCTGAGAGTGGAATTGATGATGCTGTTCAGAAGCTGGTAGCCCGTGGGTAAGATTATTCTTGTGCAAACTGATTTTTAGAAATGAAACACGTCCTGGACGTAGGAAAATAAACGGTCCATAACGGTTCGGTGCTTACGCATCACCTCACAAGCAATCGCATGCTGCACAGTTGGGGATTTAATACCTGTCTCTTGCACTTGAATTCTGTTCTTCATATATGTTCTTTACTGGAAAGGGACTACTATAAACACACTTGGAAATCTAGATCTCTTAATGTATAACAAAACTTAAACGAAATCATTGTTTGGTTTCTGGAAGGTACAAGGTTGGTCGAATAGAACAACTAGAGACATCAGAGCAAGCAAAATCCAGAGGTGCTACGTCTGTAAGTTCATGATTCATCAATTATGTTTCGTTCATCCATAATTTTCAATGGCACAAGCAGTCAGGATAAACACTTTCCCTTGGAACAATTACATGAAATTGTAACTTGGGCCTGCTATCTATATACAACTGAATATGTCACCATATAGGATTAAACAATGACCATCTATATCTGGAAGGTTCCCAGTTTTCTTGATTCAAGTCAATAAATATCATTAAGAGTCACCAAACCATCTTGTGCTTGGAATATTTGTGGACTGCACATGTTTCAGTCTTTCTCCAACTCCATCTTTGTTTGAAATTCAGTTTTCATGGTACCATCAACCGTAAATAACTTGCCATGGTCAAAACCTGAGTCATAAAGTAATCTTTCTTCCCTTACAGGTCATCCAAAGAAAGTTGCTTAATGTGCTCACTCCTGCAACCACAAGTGAGGGCAATATTGGGCCTGACGCTGTTCATCTTCTTTCCATAAAGGAGGTCAGTTGTATGTAGATCTGATTTATTGCTTCTATCTTTTCCTGTTTTACACTATTCATCGTTTCTCACAATGCTGAGCTTGGCACAATAAATGTGTTCTGTGAATGACACTAGAGCAATAGCTTGCGTATAAAACTGCAATCACGTCAACTTCAGGGTGAGCAATTGGAAGATGGTTCAACTACGTTTGGGTTTGCATTCGTGGATTGTGCTTCTTTAAAATTTTGGGTTGGCTCTGTTAGCGATGACGGGTCATGTTCTGCATTGGGAACTTTATTAGTGCAGGTAAGCTCTTTCAAGTTAGTTTCGTCAGAAATTAATAAACAGTGCATCTGATATGCAATGACTTGTAGGTGTCACCAAAGGAAATTATTTATGAGACAAGAGGTTGGTGTTTTTGTAGTGTTCTACGAAGACCTGGTTTATATTTTTATTGTATCATCTGCTGAATCTTCTTCTTGGATGGCATTGTAGGACTGACTAAGGCAGCGCACAAAGTGCTCAAAGAGTATAACTTAATTGGTGAGGATGATATGAGAACTATCAACTGCATATTCGATGCATGGTTTTCTTATCGAGTGTAATTATCCCATATGACAGTGTCCTTAGATATTACTATGGAGCCTTTCCCATTTTATCACCTGGGAACAGAGCAGTTCTTAAGCATATTTGAGTTCATACAGAAGTTGCTCATCCCATTTCTTTTGGTTATACTTCGGTCATACCTTGGTTGATGGTACAGAAACTGTCTTGAAGATTTGTTCAGTTCTTATTCGATATTTTCTCGTTCCATACAGTCTGGTGAATTTTGCAAGATGGATTGTTTTCTTAAATTCATAAACAACTGGGCTGTTTAAACACTGAAATTCAAGTCTAAGGACTTCTATTTCATTTGTAGATGGTCAGTCTTCATGGCTGTACAATGTTTGTGGCTTACTAACTCCACGGAGTTTTTTTCCCTTCTGAACCTTTTCTGTATTTATAATATTGAGAAATTATAATTACATTTTATATTTTTCTAGGATCCTCTTCGCCGCAGTTAAGTCCCTGTGATGCTTTTGGTGTAGCCCGTGAAATAAAAAACGGTATTGAGTCAAACAGATACTTCAATGGCTCGTGTAATTCATGGACTCACATACTCGATGGAGTCGTGCACTGTGACCTTACATTATGTGCTCTTGGGGGAATTATCAACCATCTATCACGACTAATGGTGAATATATATCTTTCGTGCTTATAATGTTACCAGTTTCGTCTTTTAGTTGCGGTTGATTCTCTCACTTTGCCATTATACTTTCAATCTGCAGTTGAAAGATGTGATTCGCAACGGAGATATATTGTCTTACCAAGTCTACAGAGGTTTCCTTAGAATGGATGGTCAAACTCTCATTAATCTCGAGATCTTCAATAACAATGCTGATGGTAGCTCCTCAGGCAAGCAACTCTCATCTATTAATCATGGATTCACTCAGCCATCTTCTCCTTTGTTGTTGATAAAACAATTTACGATTTCTGTAGGAACACTGTACAAATATCTTGACAACTGCCTTATTTCATCTGGTAAGAGGCTTCTGAGGAACTGGATTTGCCATCCTCTTCAGGATGTTGAAAAGATAAAGAACAGGCTCGCAGTAGTTGACAACCTGATAGCAAATCCCGATATCGTGCTATGCATCTCTCAGTCTCTTCGCAAGCTTCCGGATTTGGAAAGATTGCTTGCACGCATAAAGACTATTCATATGTCATCTTCTGTACTCCTGCTGCCCTCCATTGGCAAGAAACTATTGAAGCAGCGGGTAAGATTCAAGATCTTGTCTTTTATTACTCCTCTCACTTTAAAGTATTGTGGCCATGGGAAAATTTTAATTCATGGGCATTGTGATACCGCACGTTCATATGTCCGAGTATTCAATTTGTCTCATAAGAAGCTTATACCTACAGATGTTGACATGAGTCATAGTTATAGTTGGGAGCTGTCTTAATTTATGGATTATGCTAATTTAATCTAGATTGTACAATTTTGAAAAGAGATTCTTTGTTGCTGTACAATTTTGAAAAGAGATTCTTTGTAACTGAACAGGTGAAGATATTTGTATCTCTCATACGAGGACTGCGCACAGGCTTAGAAGTGTTAATGCTTCTGCAGAGCAACAAAGTGATTATCTCTTCATTATCGAAAGTTGTATCGCTACCAACGTTAACCGGAGAGCAGGGACTCGATGGATTCCTTGCTCAATTCAAAGCAGCTGTGGATAGCAACTTCCACAACGACCAGGTTAATTTTCTCATCACTGACTCACACATGATCTTTTGTGAAACTATCATATTTCTATCATAGTTTTCTCAATATTATGATAAATAATGATCCTTTTCGTATGACATTACTTTAAACTCGGGTCATATTTTGCAATAACAGGAACATAACGTGGCTGATTCCGACGATGAGACACTATCAGTTCTAATTGAAATGTTCGTCGAGAAGGCGACTCAGTGGTCTCAAGTCACACACGCCCTCAACTGCATCGACGTGTTGAGGTCTTTCGCCATTTCCGCAACTTCGTCCCGTGGAAAAATGTGTAGACCCGTAGTTCTCCCCAAGTCTGCGAGCGTCGATTCGTGCCCGACGCTTCTCATGGAAGGGCTATGGCATCCTTATGCCCTCGGCGAGAACGGTGAACTCCCCGTTCCAAACGATATCCTTCTAGGGGACGGGAGCAGTCGCGTCCCTCGAGCATTGTTGCTGACTGGGCCCAACATGGGCGGGAAATCAACGCTTCTACGCGCGACGTGTCTCGCCGTCGTAATGGCTCAGGTTTTTTTTTTTTTTTTTTTTTTTTGCTGTCTCATTAACATTCCACACGTTTGTGATTTCTGTGTAACGTTGATCAGTTGCTTTGCAGTTGGGTTGTTACGTTCCTTGCGAGACGTGCAAGCTCTCGATTGCGGACACCATATTCACTCGGCTCGGTGCGTCCGATCGAATCATGACGGGACAGAGTACGTTCCTTCGTTTTCATGAATTGTAAAGAGTTAGTTATCGAATGCTCTTGTCTGAACCCTGATGTCTCTATCGTATAAGGTACCTTTCTTGTCGAGTGTTCGGAGACGGCATCTGTTCTGCAAAATGCCACGCAGAACTCGCTCGTTCTTCTCGATGAGTTGGGCCGAGGGACGAGCACCTTCGACGGATACGCGATTGCTTACGCTGTACGGCCTCTATTCCTCTTTCCTGGTGGATACACTTGACTTAATTATTTTTTCCTCCTGTAAATTAAGGAGGGATGACACTTTAAGGACACCCGAAATAATAGTTGCAATTTTAGGACATCCAATTTAATAGTTGCAATTTTAGAAAACTAACTTTCAGAATTGAAGTAATTTTAAGGACACAAAAAGCACCAATTGGATTTCACACCTCTTCTGATGATGCGACAGTCCATTAGACGATACGCAACCTCTTTTTGTATGACATGTCAATCCAATTGGACGTCACCCTTTAGTTGGACGTGGCGCTCAATTGGCTTTCAGGTGGACTGCCACGTCACCAGAGAGGTGAAATGGCATCCAATCGGCTCTCGTCCTAAAGTTATTTCGACATTGTAAGTAATTTTCCCTAGAATTGCAACTCCTTAATTTGAGTGTCCCAAAAGTGTCACCCCTCTTAACTGAAAAAATATTTAGCCATACACATTTTTCTCCATTTTATCTACGCTTTAAAATTAAAAAAAAAAAAAAAAAAACATGCATGAAACTGGATGCGAAATGACAATAGGTATTCCGCCACCTCGTGGAGTCGGTGAACTGCCGGCTACTGTTCGCCACGCACTACCACTCCCTGACGAAGGAGTTTGCGTCGCACCCCCTCGCAAAGCTTCAGCACATGGCATGCTCATTCGATTCCTTGCCATCGTCTCGGCTCGTTTTCCTCTACCGATTATCTCCCGGGGCGTGCCCCGAGAGCTACGGGATGCACGTGGCGTCGATCGCGGGGATCCCGAGCGCGGTGGTGGAGAGGGCCTCGGAGGCCGCGCAGGTCATGAAGAAGACGGTCGGGGACAGTTTCAAGTCGTGCGAGCTGAGGGAGAACTTCTCGACACTGCACGAGGAATGGCTCAAGGCGCTTTTGTCTATTGCAAGAAAAGATGATGCAATCGCTGACGATGACGATGATGATGAGCTTGACTCCTTGATTTGCCTTTGGCATGAGCTGAAAAGAGATCAGATGACGAACTGAGTCGACTTTGCTTAAGGTATTTTTTTTTTTTTTTCTTTCCCATTTGCTTACAGTAATGATAATATTATATCAACTCTGCCAATTTTCGTGAAGCGCGGTTGATGATGTGGTCGCATATATACCTGCTGCACATGTAGTGGTTTGGTGGTGTCACGAATCCTTTTGAATCAAGTGAGCTGTGGTTGTGGTGTTTTTAGTAAGGTTAACTAATCGAACCGAAATCGGAATTTCGATTCGTATTGAATTTTATGTTTCGGTATTCGGTTTTTTATAGCGGAATTTTTAGGTCGAATGGAAACACCCAATTGTTTTTAAATATATAATAATATATATTTATAAGTAATATTTTAATGTTATTTTTTTAAAGTTTTTTCTTAGATCATTTAGCTGAAATCAATTGGAAAAAGTTGGCAAAAATCAAAACTTAACCAAAAATTTCGTTTCGGTATTTACTTCATTCAAAGTAAAAATTTCTGAATTCTGTTTGTGTACTGATGCGAAAGGCCAATCTCGAGTTTAGTGGGCTTTAGGCCCAATTCTTTCATCCAACAACCACATTGACTATGGCCTAACTTAGACATGCCCAACCGCCGGTTAACCGTAACCGGCGGTTGACGGTTGGTCGGAAGGACGAACCGTCCCTAACCGGCCGGGGGCGGTTGCCGGTTGACTATCCCCCGGTTACGGTTCGGCTAACTGGCGTCAACCGCCGCTAACCGCTGGTTTATTTTTTTATTTTTATTTTATTTTATCTTGGTACTGCGTTGCATAAATTTTTGGTATATTTTTCGATACAAAACTTCATATACTTAAATTTTACGGAATATAAATTCCGTTACAAAAATTTAAATACATATTTCAAAGTAAGAAAAAATAGTTAAAATAATTATTTTGGTATGAAATCGGTGTCGGACATGTATCTGCTTGTGCGAAATTCGATCATAAATTTGTCATTTTCTATTTTTTACACCGACTAATTTTTATAATAATATTTTTTATTTGGATACATAATTTTTTTATATTTTTTATGTTTTTTTTTTAATTTTTATAATAATTTTATAATAAAAATATATATTTATATAATATATATTAAACTGCCGGTTGAACCGCCAAACCGGCGGTTTGCGGTTTGGAAAAATTCCAAACCGGCCAGAACCGGCCTCCTACGGATGCCGGTTCCGGTTGCTAACCGGAACCGGCGGTTTGCCGGTTGGAAGCGCCGGTTCCGGTTAAATTTGGGCATGACTAGCCTAACCTTCTATTAAGCCATGCATCTAATTAACGGTGTAAGCAAGTTAAAAACTGTCAATTTGGTGTATTTAATAACCAATCAAATTTTTTCTACAATTAATAATTTGTTAAAAAAATGTAGAAATTACTTTCAATTATTTAAAAAATAAATCTAAATATAAAACAATATATAAATGCACACACATATGAGTGTGCTAGAATATTAGTATTTCTATGCACGCCCTTAATAAAACATTGAAAAAAAATTAACAATGTTGCAGTAGTTTATTTCAAATAGTATTAAAATTTTATTTTCCTATTTATTTGAAATAATATATCAATTAAATTTATTAAATTTTACATTAACATTATTAACGACAAAATAGTAATTATACTCAAATTGTCCTACCAATTGGTAGTTACGGTCATACCGTTTGTTTATATACACTGGTATTTTAAGCATGCTATGTGTACGTGTTGTAATATATAAATATAAGGCAATTCACCCAACACCATCTACGATAGACTTGATCGTGTATGTGCTACATTAGGGTGGACTATCAATTTTCCAAGGCATAAAGTTCTTCACATCCCGCGTCTTGCTCAGATCACTCGACACTGGCTATTATTCATGTACCAAATACCGCGACGTAGCAGGCCTTGGCGCTTCGAAGCAAAGTGGGTAAAAGACGATTCTTTTACAGAAGTGGTTCGCAACTGTTGGAAATATCATTCTACATCAGTGAATTGTCATGAAGTCACTGAAAAATTACAAAACTGTCAGCATGATCTTCGAAAGTGGGATCGTGTTCGCTCTCATAAGTCACGTGAAGAGAAAGATCTATTTGTCACAGCTTTGGCCTCATCAGCTTCTACAAAAGAAGAGAAAAGAAGAGAAAGAGCTACGTCGAAAGCTCAAAGAGCATTTGCAGCAAGATGAATTATATTGGAAGCAACAAAGCAAATCAGAATGGCTCAAAGAGGGGGACTGTAATACCCGCTACTTCCACCGAACGGCGTCAATTAGGAAGGCTCACAATACCATTACCAAAATTAGGGGCAACGACGTAGTTGGTGTGAGAACCCGTGTGATATCGAATATGCGGTCAGCTCATATTTCTCCTCTCTGTTCAACTCCAGCGCCCCATCAGCATACATGATAGCCAACGCGATTCGAGCCATTGCACCAAAAGTCACGGAGGATATGAACGAGTCGCTTCTCCGAACATATACCAGAGAAGAGGTAAAGGTAGTTGTGTCAGGTATGTTCGCATATAAGTCCCCAGGGCCGGATTGGTTTTCTCCTATTTTCTTTCAAAAATATTGGGATATCGTAGGCGATGACACGACTCAATGCATCCTTGACTTCCTTAACCACGGCGTGTCATCCCCAATATTCCATGCTACCAATATCGTTTTAATCCCAAAGAAAAAGGACCCTGAAACTCTTACTCATTTTCGACCGATTAGCCTTTGCAATGTCATTCATCGTATTGCTTCAAAATGTATTACGACTAGGTTAAAGCCCTTCATGGATGATATTATTTCACAGATGCAATCTGCTTTTATTCCTAATTGATTGATTACAGATAACGTCCTTCTAGCCTTTGAGATTAATCATGAGCTTAAGCAGAGACGTCGAGGTAAGGCGAGTTATTGTTCCCTTAAGATGGATATGAGCAGGCGTTTGACCGAGTTGAATGGCCTTTCCTCGCTGGGGTAATGCGTAAGCTTGGTTTTCATTCACAATTCATTTCTCTAGTTATGCGTTGCGTTACTTCAGTTACATATGATTTTATGCTAAACGGTCATTGTTTTGGGAAGCTTAATCCATCTCGTGGCCTACAACAGGGGGACCCTCTGTCTCCTTACCTTTTTTGCTATGTACGGAGTCCCTATGCAGTTACAGGATGCTGCGCGATCTAGCTCACTACGCGGTTTTGCCATTCGTCGAGGAGCACCGGCAATCTCACACCTCCTCTTTACTGACGATAAAATTATTTTCTGTCAAGCCAACCAATCATCAATGCTTACACTTAGTAGAATCCCCGAGGAGTACAAGGAAGCATCAGGACAACAAATAAACCTAGACAATTCTTCAGCCACGTTCTCACCGAACGTGGGCTCCCAAGACCGAGAAGCATGCTATTGGATCCTCGGGTTATAAAAGTCAGCCCGTCATAGTCTGTATTTGGGGCTCCCATCCATTGTAGGCCGAAACAAGAAAGAAATCTTCTCTTATATCACTGATCGAGTCTGGGCTAAAGTGAAGGGATGGTCCGAAAAACTGCTATCTCACGCGGGGCGTGAAACTCTCATAAAATCGGTAATCCAAGAAATTTCCACGTACGCTATGAGTTGCTTTTTATTACCTACGCAGGTCCTAGACGAGATCCAGAGGAGAACGGCGAGGTTTTGGTGGAGTTCGTCTAACAAATACAAAATACATTGGTTAGCTTGGCACAAACTGACGAATACGAAAAAATGATGGTGGTATCGGCTTCAGGGATCTGACATCTTTTAACCTTGCTTTACTCGCGAAGCAAGCTTGGCGCTTGATCACTCAACCAGGTTCTCTGCTGGGAAGAGTTCTTAAAGCTAAATACTTCCCTTCTCGATTATTGGAAGACGTTCCACTAGGTTCGCATCCATCCATGACGTGGCGAGGCCTGATCGCTGCCAGGCCACTCCTTTTATCAGGTGTTAGATGGAAAGTACACTCAGGGGCAAATATCAATATATGGCGAGATCCATTGGCTTCCTCGGCCGTCGACTTTTCGAGTCATTTCTCCCCACAGGCCTAAACATAGCGGTTTTACTGTAAGCGACCTTCGAATGGGATGCAATGCTAGTAAAATCGTTATTTGCACCGGTCGATGCAGAACTAATCCTGAGTATTCCGCTGGGCTCGAGCCACGCCCCAAACAAATTGATATGACATTTTTCTCCTAATAGAAAGCTTACTGTTCGATCATCGTACCACCTTGCTCGTCAACGGGAAACTCTTACTTCTGCCGGTACGAGTTCTTCGTCAACCTGGAAGTTTATCTGGTCTGCCCCTGTTATCCCGCGGGTTCGAGTTTTTGCTTAGGGATTGTGTCGTAACGCTCTCCCGACAGTGGAAAATCTAATCAAACGAAGACGCCTCCCACTCCCGATCTGTCATCGATGCGGCGCGGCTTGCGAGGACACTCGTCACGCCTTCGCCGATTGTCCAATGACACGAGCGATATGGAGCTTGGCAAACGTTGTACGTGACCCCGATCGTTTCTGGACTATCTCAGCAGAACAGTGGCTTCGGAATATGCATGAACTCCTCGGCCTTGATGACTTTGCTAACGTACTCAATCTCATGTGGGGGCTATCTGGGATTCCCGGAATAGTTTCGTGATGACGGACAAACTAACCACCCCCCAAACGGTTATTAAAGCTGTTGATGTTCAAGTTATTACTGTGGCAACCTCGCTCACACCTGATCTCACTCCTTCCCCATATATGGACCGATGGTTATGCCCTCCAAACAATTACATTAAAGTCAATTTTGACGAGGTCATACACGCACAACGTCATGGGGCTGCCAAAGGAGTCCTAGCTAGAGATCATCAGGGGTTGTGCGTTGAATGGAATGCTAACTTCTTCGAAGGAGCCTTTTCGCCGGAAGTCATTGAAGCTCTCGCTGTTCATCGAGCCATTCGCCTTGCAGTACAACACAAATGGCAGTGCGTTATCATCGAAGGAGATTGTCAAACGTTGATGAATAAGTTGCATAAGAGGAGCACAGATTCGTCTACTATTGGAGCTATCCTAGAAGACTGTGTTTGCCTTTATCGTTCTTTTATTTTCATTCGTTTTTCTTTTGTGAAGCGGCATTGCAACAGAGCCGCCCGCTATATAGCCAAATCTTTAGGTTATAATAGTAAGGATCGCTCCCCGCCTACCCAAGCTTTAGCTGATATTATGTATTCTGACCTTGCTTGATAAGTATAAAAGGTTCTTTGATCAATAATACTAATAATAATAATAATATTTTATATTTTAGAGTTATTATTAAATTAAAATATTCATTACTAATTTAAGGGTAAAATTGTAATACAAAATAATTAATGTGTAAAATTATAAAATTACATATCAAATTGTCAAACTAGTTTAGCATACTAATTTAGCAGTTTTTAAAGACCATCTCGCTTAATATATAGTATGGATATCATATACACACTGATGTGTTTGCTCTCATATATAAATATATATATAATATTACTTAATATTTTGAGTTAGTTGTATTGAATTATTTAATAGATAAAATTATATAATTTAATTATGTATTTTTTAACTTTAAAAAAGGAAAAAATGTGAGGATATAATTATAAGTAATAGAAATTAAGGGTAAATAGTATTGCTCAAATCAAAATAAATAAAAAATTACAAGTGTAAAATAGTAATTACAAATGACATACCGAATTATGTTGATCATTTAATTTATAACCCTCACCGATTATAAATAATATATGTGTGTGTGATATTGCAAGTTTCGAACATATTAATTTAGATATTTGTTGGGGGGAAATTAATTTTGATATTGATAAACAAATATACGATGTGCACAACATATAAATTTATATTTCAAATCGAGCCGCAAATTGACTTGGACTCTTGATCACGCCCTATCCACAACCTCACGCAATTATATTTGAACGATGATAGAAAATAAAATAATATTTGTACTCTTTTATTATTAAACCATTTCCAACCGGAAAACGCATTATCGAACTCAAAATGTAGTAATTCTTCTCCAACCGTTCGACTCATTCTCAAACTCAAAAGATATTTTTGTAAAATTATCTCCACACAAACTTTTAGAAATTTTCAATACTACCACAGATTTGACTACTTTACAAATTATACCACCAATAATAAAAACCGTGACCAAACCATTGAAAAATTAGCGAATAATAACATCACGAAGCAAATTGATATCACTAAAAGAGAAAATAAAAATCACGTAAACAGAACGAAAACGAAAATGAATCACGTACGAGAGCCTACTTCAATTTCGTAATACATAAGATTCTCGCTACTCCATCTTCCTCAAACCTCCATACAAGCATCTGCAAAAAACCTAAAAAATATATAAAAAAGGGGCTCTTCTCTTGCAACATGAATCAATCAATTACTTTCTCCCGATTGTCTTCTCCTTCGCCATCATTAATCAAACTCTCTACACATACCGTTGAACTTTGATGTTCCAACTCAGCATCCCATCGCCACTTTCCGGGCCACCTTTCCTTCAATATTTTCCAAATTTCTTTTCTCGTGGTCCTCATCTTCGATTCTCGATTAATTCGGGACACGACCTTCTATTTTTATCAGAATCTAGCTCACATTTGCAGGCGTTGATTAAATAACTTTTACGAGGACTTTTAGGCAATTTTAAGAAATACAAACGCATAATTTCAGTTTGAACGCATAATTGGGTTCATTTGAGGAGAGAGAAACATTTAATCCCATTTTGAGTTTGGTTTTTGACTTCGGTTGGAACAATTTTAATCTATTTTTTGAGTTTTCCTGTACCATTGGAGATGGTCTTAAGCCTAAGTATGAGTTAAAAACTGTAAATTGGTGTATCAATTTCAACCAATGAGATTTTATTAACAAGTAAAAATTAATATCAAAAATAAAAAATATTAATCACACGCTTAAAGATAAAAAGTGTCACTATTGCAAATAACTATCCACTAACAATTTGACTAACTAAGAACAACATAGCACATAAAAATTAAAAGACACGATTTTTTAGTTTTCATTGTTATTGTTATTATTTTTATACTGATTATCATTATTAGTACTGTTATTATTAAAAAATTAATTAAAATAAATATTTTTTAAGCACACTGTGCGAATTACTAGTCTATACTCTTTTATTAATGGTTAACACCTTTTAAAAACTGATATTTTTGTGTATCAATCAACCAATCAGAATTTATTTGCAATTAATAATTAAGAAAAAATAATGCAATTAACCCATTTTTTATTTTATTAAATAAATAATAAAAACTTATTACAAACATAACCACTCACTATTATTATGATTATTCAAATAACCTTTCACACACGTTTACCTTTTCAATTAATTATTTTTATTTTAAATTATTTTTTTCTCAATTTTCTTTGCACACATATTGGTTGTGGACGTATACTATATTTATTAATCTCCATCACATGGCCGTTAGGCAATTGTTGTTATGAATTAACCCATTAGAGATTCCAATTATTTTTTAATATGTTATTATTGAATTAAATTAATGCCATGATGCTGGTTGATGGACACACAATGAAATATTATATCAAGATATCAGAGGTTGCCACTTAAAAGTCTTTAATTTCTTTGAACTCTCGTTAAATAGATTCCATCAAGTATGTTCAAAACCCTATGATAATGTAGACAGGTTTTTTAATTGAAATTATAAATAACATCCATATTCGAAACATACCAAGTCATAAGCCATCACAGCCAACCTGCGTTGCGTATCATTTAAATACTATATATGTATTATATAGCATATATGTATTATATTTGCATGCGTTTATTTATATGCAATTAAACGTATTCCTACAATCTCGACGCCTACGCTACAGAAATATAATTATTCATGGACTATTTGTTGTCCTCTACTAACCAGATAAAATAAACAATAAACTATTTTCTTCTGTTTTCTTTCTTCTCAGCCCGAGTAATAGAAAGCCTACTAACATTTACCAACTTGACTATAAATAGTCTGAATAAAATTTTAGGGAAAATATAATGTTTGGAATATGAATAATTTATCTTGGGCCTTAATATAATATATAGTTTATATAACCATGTCTAAGTGCATGTAATGAGGGTCGGTAGATAATAGAACACTTGTTAATCAACTTACTAGTTATTTTATATTAGCAATAAAAATGATTTTTGTGAAGAATGTCACATGTGGCCAAATGTCCCACATTGATTACGACATGAAAAATTAACCGGTATATAAGTTGATGGGTCACTCCTCCTATAACCAATTGGTTTTAGGAAGGAACCTCATCAAGCTTATACGGTCACTCCCTCCTACGTGTGACGCGTGTGCGTGGGCTCCGATAATCCAAATTTAACACTTTTTATGGTAACTTAGGTTGTTTTTATACTTAATATCTTATATTGGTGTTAACTATTGTTTCATGCATTTATTTTTTGTTGGCTTGTATCAATTTTGCATGTAACACTTTGCATTCATGTACTCAATCTCTCTGAGTAATTAAAGCAGGATTATAGTTAGTGGGTCGAAAACTTATTTTTAAAATAAAAATTATAATGACTGTCAGTCATATAAACCAAAGGTGGAGCTATAGTTAACTACATATATAAAGCACAATAATACTGTTATTGATTAAAAAAATGGACGATGCAACAAGATATATAGAATTTCAGCCAAAGTATCTTTTTGTTCGATATATATATTTATATATATATATATTAATCGTAAGTTAATCATTACAAGTCCCGCTCTGTCTGTGGCTATGAGACAATCAATAATCATTAATGATCATAATATTGTTATAACTGTAGCTTTTAATTAATGATTTAATGTTGCTTTAAATAGAGGTTATGAGCTGGTCAACATTTTCATATGTAATTTTATTATTTTTCGGGAAATACCAAAAGAAAAAAAACACTAAAATAAAATAGATTGAAATTCGCATCTCAGGGCGGTGGTATTACATGCCAGCCGTTAACGCGTAGCTTTTGGCCGTATGACTAATTAATTAATTAAATTAAACAAAAAACTGAAGAAAATCAATTTAAAAACAAAAATATTTTACTACAGCAGCATTACTTGTGTATAAAATAGAAGATCTGGGAAAGAGCAAAGGCTCATAATCTCGAATCGTCATCTGTAGAAAAAAATGGAGGATCGCAGAAGTGCTTCGTCCCTCGCATTGTTCGTATCGATATCGATAGTTGCATTTCACTCGGCTTTAATCGAAGGAAATTTCCACGAGAGCATGTTCTTCAACTGGGGATTTCAGTGTTCTGCGTTCGAGAACACCGGAGAAGACGCCACGCTCATCCTCGATCAGACCTCAGGTATTCGATTAAATGCCGCAACGAAGGACATCGCATATAACGACCAAGCAACATTATCGCGTTTTTTGCTCTCGTATTCGAATTTCATTTCCAATTGCTTTGGGAATTATATGCGGATGATGCTGGGGATTTCATTTTCAGGCTCAGGGATTCAATCGAAGAGATCATTCTTATACGGAAGCTTTGGGATGTTAATCAAGCTTGTACCTGGAGATTCTGCTGGAACAGTTACAGCTTTCTATGTAAGTGCGAATTTTAGTGAAACGGCCAAATCTTAGTAAGGAAATTGTTTAATTCACTACCTTCTATACAAATCTTGGGTGCTGCAGCTTTCTTCAAATGGTAACAAACACGACGAAATCGACTTCGAGTTCCTCGGGAACGAAACGGGGCATCCTTATATTATCCACACAAATCTGCATCTTCAAGGAGCCGGAGGCAGAGAGCAGCAGTTCTATCCGTGGTTCGATCCGACCGAAGATTACCACAATTATACAATTCACTGGATGCCATCCGAAGTTGTGTAAGTGATTATAAAGCCCGCGTTTATATCTACGTTTTAGTCGATTTATTCCTGGTAAAATTATTGCCCTAATTCGTTCGTTGTTCATCTTCATACATATGTTCAAGAAAAGATAGTGAAAGACATGTTCATTCACACTGATATATCGTACAATCCCTTTAGTTGATGGTCGTTTTTATCATTACATCCATCTCAAACCTATAATGGCATCTCCAACATATACTGTGTACAGTAAAATTATCTTACAACCCAACACTAAATTCTACATTCATGGCAATCATCACTAGCAAAGTGAAGGAGAAGTGAGAGTAGCTAGCTAGTGTTATTGAACAATGTAACTCTATTTGCTGTAGAGCAACACTATTCTTCAACACAAAAATAGGGTTATAATTTTCTTATTTTTATATCAATATAATCATATTATCTATGCCCATGTTGTTTTTTATTATTGTTCAATTGTAACAATTTATTTTTAATAATATAATATTAATTAAGTCATGTTGCATTTGTTTTTGTAAATTAATTATAGTAATAATCAGTAATACGTAAGAAATAGAAAATAGAGTTAATGGGTCTGGAGTAAAAAGACCGTAGCAACAGCTTCATTCTTGTACAAAATTAACTGTATTTTTGTGTTGTGGGCTGGAGACGGCCTAAACCACCTACGAATTCGATTTTTACTCCACAGGTGGTACGTGGACAGCATCCCCATAAGAGTATACAAGAACTACGAGGGAGAGGGAATCCCGTTCCCGAGCAAGCAAGGGATGAGGGCTTACTCTAGCATATGGAACGGAGACAGCTGGGCCACGAGAGGAGGCCAAGCCAAGATCAACTGGGGCTCGGCCCCGTTCGTAGTGAGGCTGAGGCATTTCAACGCGAAGGCCTGCGAATTTGACGGGCTGATTCGGGTCCCGAGTGGGGACCGTAGCTGTGGGGCCCACTCGACGGGCAAAGATCCTGTCCGAGCCGGAGCTGGAAATAGCGGCGATAAGAGAGTCTTGGTGGAGACGGTGAGGGAGAACTTCATGATTTACGATTACTGCGAGGATTACAGGAAGTACAAAGGGCTTATGCCTGGGGAATGCTTGGAGCCACAATATTAATGATAGGGCCGCATTTTTCTTTTCTTACAACAACAGAGCGTTAATGCCTATATACATGGTGCATTTGTTTCACTATTCTTTTGTTAGAAGTTTTTTTTTTTTTTTTACTTGTGTAGATATAAAGAAAGAGTTGTTCGGAATCCCGTTGTTTAATGAGGAGAATTTATAAGGAAATGGCATTGTCCAAATGGGTTTGAGAAAGATGGCCTCCTAAAAGACTTATATACTTTTACTAACCAGCATTTAAGGGTGATGGGTAGGGTGAATATTGTTTGTTTAGTCTGTCATCTGAGTAATGCGTTGCGAATTCATTTCCTTACTATAACTTTTTTGCAGTGGGTTCTCAACCCATTATATATATAGGAATTTAATTTGACAATGTGGGTTAGGCTTAGGGATGGGTTCGGGTCGGGTTCGGTACAATCGGGTCGGTCGGGTACCCGGTCTCAGCGGGTAGCATTTTTGGTACCTGATCAAAGTCGGTGCCCGAAATCCGCATGGCTGGTTCGGGTTTCATTTTTTTGTTTTTTGTTTTTTGTTTTTTATTTAATAAATGTTGGTTCTTCGATTGTAAATAACAAAAATACATTCAAATTAAGGTCATTAACTAAAAAGGTCGATGTTATTTTTTTAAAAAACCTTTCTCAGAGAATCCATTATATATAGTTGACGATCCACTATGACAATGCATGTTCTCATAATGTAAGTGACAACGTATCATTAAAATTAAGGCCATTCACTAAAAGGATTGAGACTATATTTTAAAATCTTTGTCTATTTTTTAAAGAAAATTAGGAGAGCGTGACTGTTAAGGTAGGTGAGGCCTTGGTCCTTTTTCATTGTCCTCGTTCTCGCCGTTTAAGTACAATTTCACGTGATTACTTCAAATGGACATTGAATGTAATAAAAGTCAAGGAAATACGACGCTGTATGTAAGAATTCTACTTTCAAGACGCACAAACACAGAGGCCCCAATGGAACAAAACTTACCAAAAGACAATCCCCAAGAAAAAAAACTGAACCTAGAAAAGAACTCTTACAGTGGCGACAAGCAAATAGACAATTCTTCAACAAAGAGAAAGCAGCCTTAAGACAAGGCTTCTCACAACAAAAGAATACACAATTGAAAAAAAGAAAGAAAGAAAGAAAGAAAGAAAGACATTTTAAGACCCAACATATTAAATGCACATCAACACCTTTTCAAAGAAAAATAAAATCGGGCCCTCAAGGAGTGGTACCTGTCGCCGGAGATTCCCTCGAGGTAGCCGGCGGCGTCTGACTCTCCGAACCGCCACCGCCACCGCTGCCGCCTCTCAAGGCATCGTCGGAGGACTGCCTCAGCCCATCATCGGTGGTATTATCACCGCCGCCTCTGTTTATCTCCTCCATCATCTTCACCACTTGCTGCATATCGGGCCTCTGATCGGGCATCGTGGCCACACAGGCCATGCCTATCTGCAGAAGCTGCACCATCTCCTCCTCAACGTTGTTGTACCTGTTGGAGAAATAAAATATATAAATTTCAAATATGATGCACCCGATTCAAGCTTAAACTTTTAGGTGAAAAGGTCATCCAACATGGTATCAGAGCTCAGGGCCAAGAGGCCCTGTCTACGAATCTCCACGATCACACATTTAGGAAAATTACGCGTTTAAGGCTAGATAATAAAGAAATCAGCCTATATGTGACACGACATATATATATTTAAAATATGATGCACTCCCTTCAAGCTTAAACTTTCAGGTGAAGTGTTCATTCAACATAGTATCAGAGCTCAAGCCCAAGAGGCCGTGGCTACGAATCCTCATGACCTCTAATTTAAGAAAATATCACATCTAAGGCTAAATAAGAAAGAAATCGGCCTAGACGTGAGGGAAAGTGTTGAAAAAAAATATGTAAAATTTAAAATATGATACACTCCCTTCAGCAGTACCTCATGAGTTCAACGTCGAAGACCTCCGCGGTCCACTCTTCCCTCACGACGCTCTGCACCCATCTCGGGAGATCGATCCCTTCCTCCCCCAGCGAGGCTTGGTTGGGAGATTTCCCCGTCAGGAGCTCGAGCAGCAGCACCCCGAAGCTGTAGACGTCCGATTTGAAAGTGGCCTTGCGGGTCTCGAGGACCTCGGGGGCCCGGTAGCCCGTGGGTCGGTGGCTCGGCGGGGCAGTGCTGGAGAAGAGGGGGTTGAGCCCGAAATCTGAGACGGAGGAGTCGAGGTTGTCTTGTTTGAGGAGGATGTTGGAGGATTTGATGTTCCCGTGGACTACTCTGCCCGATTCGTGGAGATGGGTGAGCCCTCTCGCGGAGGAGACGGCAATTCTCAGGCGGGTTTCCCAGTCTAGCGGGGTTCGACCCGAGCCTCGGCTGCCTGCGTGCGAGAAAATAATCCCATTTATTCGTGAAATTTGGCATGTGTTCACATAGTAATGATATTTGTGTAAAAAAAAAACTCCTCACACCATCTTCGCAGATGGATTACCTTTCATCTATGCAATGTATCACTAAACTGAAATAAAGCCATGCTCATAATGCAATTTGTCCAATTAATTCCCAGTTTTTTTATGCTTTTTTTCACAGAATGCAAACATGGTTTTTTTCATTACAAACACTTGTGCAAGAATAGATACTAAACTACGATAGTTTCAAGTCCATGATAATATTCAGGCAAAAGGAAAGTGACAAAAGCATGCAATTGGCTTTCTGATGTGTGATCACCGACAATTCCAGATAATGAGGAGAAATGTCTGCATGCAATAACTAATTGAGAGATATATCCTTTTGAATTTAGATTAAACAACGGTTTAAAGCTTCAAACATTATGCTCTTACAAGTGATTAAATAACAATCCATGTAAGCTAAGGTTGCTATTATTATAAACATATAGATGTCATAGAATAGTCAATATGTGTTAAACACATATATCACACGCATAGACTCATAGTCACAGACGAAGAATCAAGAAAATCAATGAGTCACACGCAGGCCATATAGAAAATAAATTAACAAGAAAAACTTCAAGGTTAGATGTTATAATCAGTTTTAATGGTTAAGAGTTAAACATGTGAAAAGTATGGAGCAAATAAAGTGAAGTATTATAATAAAGATGCCGAACTAAAGGTTCTTTTTTCTTCTTTCTTCATTGTTAAAGCATGTCCGGTTAGTGATTGAAGCTAACGTGTCACTCATGATAGTACGACCAAAGGCGTGCACAGTTCCCCACATGATGGTGTTTTACAGCCTTGTAGAACATACATATGCCATGAAAAAGGGAAAAAAGAGAATTATTTAAACAACAACACACACATACATACACACATGATTCTTCAACTCTTTTAAATACTCCTAAATTAATATCATGATATTAGGACAGTTATAGATAATAAGAGCCGGCCTACTCTAATCATGAATATTGCGAATTAGTCCAAGTCTAACTTCCTATAAGAATTAATAAACTAATGCCACATTAAGACAGGTAGCAACTTGCAGTCCAATGCAAGAAAAGGCATGCACCGAATTATGTATCATGGGAGAATTTGCTGCAAAATGAGCGATAAAAGATAAAAAAAAATTGATTTTCATGAAATACATAGAGAAAGAAAAAAAATGATTTTTTACATTCGGGTTTTTCATATGGCTCTGTCCTTCGCATTTGACTAGGTAGAAGGATGACGGCATTGTCAGACAATAACGCAAAACAGAAAAAGGATAAACAAGAACAATAAATATTATTTAATGATTTAAATAAAAAAGGACAGAAAATTAACGAAATCGAACAACCTGAAACTGGGAAGATGAAGACGACGACGACACGAAGAAGAAGAAGAGAAGCCGTACCGTGTAGAAGAGCCGATAAACTCCCAGAAGGCAAGTAATCATAAACCAGCAACTTCTCGTCCTTGGAGAAGTAATAAGCCCTCAGCGGCAGCAAATTAGGATGCTTAATGTTGCCCAACGCCTCCATTTGCTGCTCAAACTCTTTCTTGGCCACCACAACGTCCTTCAGCCTCTTCACCACCACCGTTGTACCTTCCTCCAGCACAGCTTTGTAGCTCGTGCCGAGGCTCCCTTTGCCCAAGACTTCGGCCGAAGCCCTCAACAGATCCTCTAAATCGAAGCTGTAGCCTCCGCCGTCGAGGAAAACCAGCTTAGTCCTTTCGTTTCCTTCTGCTGAACCGGTGATGTCGTCCTTCGATGAAGAGGTTCCTGCTTGATCTGCTACGGCCCTCGAAGCTACGGCCGTGGGCGGTGGTTTTTGAGCTTTGATTCTCTCTCCTCCTTTCCTTTTTCTCTTGATTAAGAAGAGAATGAGGAATAGTAACAGGAGCAGAAGAATTATTCCTCCGGCGACTGAGATTCCGATTATGCCGGCAGTGGAGAGCTTCTTATGTTTCTTCCCAGGGGAGGAAACTTCCGGAGGAGACAATTCTGGCGACGGAGAAGGGGACTGGAAAAAGGGGTTGCTGCACGGCGGCAGAGGAGAGCCGCACAAATCGACGTTGTTGGTGAACGACGACGCAGGGAACTTCGCCAGCACCGTCGGGACCGAGCCGTTCAGCTGATTGCTCGAGACGTTAAAGTCGACGAGGTTCGGCAAGTCGATGCTCGGAATCGTGCCGGCGAACGCGTTGTCCTGCAGGTAGAGCCGTGTCAGCTGCGTCAGGTTGTTGACGGCGAACGGAATCGGACCGGAGAACTTGTTGCCGGAGAGGTCGAGCCTGTAGAGGCGAGTCAGCTCAGCGAAGCTCGCCGGGAAATCGCCGGTCAGCTGGTTCCCCTGCAAGTAGACGCTCCGGAGGAGCTTCAGCTCGGCGAAATCGGGCGGTACGGCGCCGGTGAGTCGATTCGAGCGCAGGCTGAGGACTCGCAGCTGCGCGAGGCGGCTCAGCGTGTCCGGCGGTATCCCGCCGACGAGGCCGATGCCCGGGAGGCGCAGGGAACGGACCGACGAGTTCGTAGGGTCGCATTCGACGCCGGTCCACGTGCACGCGGAAGCCGATGGGTCCCATTGGAGGCGATTCTCGTGCGGGAGCTTCGAGAGGAAGCTGAGGAGGGCCTGCTTGTCTTGAGTTGGCTCGGAGCCGATCCTCGAGGCTCGGTGAAGAATAATAACTATTGGAAGAATCCAGAAGACCACGGAAGCCATTGAATCGGAAAGTTTGGTAACGAGAGGAGGCTAACAACAAGTGATAATGTAGAACCGCATAGAATGACCCGACCCGAGTAGATGATGAGCCCCCATGATGTGCTTTTGGTAAAGGAGAGAGAGAGAGAGAGAAGGGAACAATAATGGAGTTTGCTGGGTTGGGTGTGAGGCGAAGATTATGCGAACTGAGAAAAAAGTGTGAACAGTGTGAGTTGTATTTGTGGACCTTTTATATTCCATTGTCATTTTGAAAACACTCTGACACTTCACTCACTATTATTCTTCCTTTTTTTAAAAAAAATAAATAAATATTATTTTTATACAGAAATTTATACTTAAATAACCCAATAAAACACTTCACTAACTCGTCAGCATTACGAAGTCGAGACCCCTAGTCGAAGATCGAAGAAAATGAAGAGTATTGTAGATTTAGCTTAACAACTATTTTTGTGATATGTTCTTTAAGTCTTTGTGTTCGAGACCGCCTTTCTCGTTTTTCGTCGGATTTTTTTCGTCTTTGTTTTTTCTTGTTTAGGTTGTTCAAGCTCCTATGCGAGCCTTCGTTCTCTTCGGACGATGATGTTACTGGAGAGACCCGTTGGGCTATATAGCCCTTGTATTTTTTGTGGCTATGAAATTCACGCGACCGTTTCGAAAAAAAAAAACTTGTCAGCATTATTTTATACTGAATTGTTTATTTTTTATACTAATGGATATTTAAGTCTAGATTTTCCTTAATTGTAAGCAAATATTATATTATTATTATTATTATTATTATCCCACCATAGTTTTCACATTTCAACTAAGTTGAATCGGAGTCATAAGTGAATCTATTGTCGGCTATACAAAGACTCGCGCTTTGAACGGAGTAATCCCCTTACCAATGTGCATTGCTCCAAATCTACAAAAAATATGAGGGTGAGAAGTCCAAGTTGATTGGAACCATTGACCTTTCAAATGAATATATAATAAACTCATACCACTGGAATTTAATAATATAAAAAAATAAATAAATATATATATATATACTTTTTTAATTATGACCCTAACTTAAAAACTGTCATTTGGTGTATCATTATCAACCAATCATAATTTACCTTCAATTAATAATTATTAAAAAATAAATATCCACTTCCTAACTTACAATGTCCTAGCTTATGAAAACCAACATGACTACTATTTAAATAATAAATTATTTATATTATGGCACACACGTATGATTATGCAATAATACACGTATGAATAATAATCGAAGACTTCAATTAGTCCGGCATTATGGCCTTGTGAGCTATTAAGCTTAATCCGTTCCTAATTTAAGACCAAACTTATCGGAATTACTATAGTTGTCTGGTGATATGCTGTTAGGAAGGAGTATTATTTCCTTTCCTAACCAAATTATTACTTTTTATTGGCTACAAGACTTGAAAAATCAGTTTGGTGCCCACCAAATTATGGGATCCTCGCTTTTATTGCATTGCAGGCAAAGTTAGAAAGCGTGATACCGAATGAATTAGCATACTACTACATCATAATTCATAACAACAAAAGCATTATAGTATTTCAATTATTATAGTCCACAACTGCGAATCACCTAATCAAATTCAAGTTTTTATTGCCCATCTAAAGTTAAAAGGGCCTCCTTGAGCAGTCTCTGAGCTTCTTCTCTTCTCCTGGTCAACAGTGAAAAAGAAAAAAGAAAGAAAATAACATACGACTCAATTATAAAGAGCATTGCACATCATAGCGATATTCAGGATATTTTAGGATAATAGTTTCGAGGAAGGGTGTCTTTAAAATAGTCTCCGTGGGCGTTTGGTTACAAAGAACTATATTAGTGTCCATCATAATATATTTATTACAAGCCCAGTGTAATTTATCTTGACAGTTTCTCCTAGTTAATTTGTATCGGGCCTTTTATCTAATATCGAGCTCTGAAATTATTACCGGGCTGAGAAAAAAAAAACCAAACGCAGCCCGTGTATAAAGAATATTATACACTTACTAAATGAGGCCTACTGCAGGTTCTCAGCTCCCCATTATAAGTTGAGCTTGAAGAGCCACTGACCCGCTATAAAATGGCAAAAATACACTGGCCTATTGACCAAAAAGACCGGTAGACGATGGTATTTTTTAAAAACCTTTTTGGTCAAATGCCTTTTTTTTTTGGAAAAACCCCGCAACATTAAAATACATACGACAGAAAGAAATCCCAAAACCCATAACAAGGGACCATTTATTGTACTCATATATTTCATAACATCATACCTCATAATGTCTTCCACAGCTTGTTTTCGCCTCTGTATCTGAAGTTCTAGGATATGGATCAATGTTGCTCTGGCCTATTATGCATCAGAAAGCAAAAACCAACCAACCAAAAAAGCCAATTAAGATTCATTTCACGTCCTTTTAAGGACGAATTAGGGTCCTTGTAAGAATAGGTCACCTGGTGGGGACGAAGAGCATTGAGTAAGTGATGCAAGTTCTTGAGAATAAGGGAAATATCTTCTACTCTTCGTGCATATTGTGATGGTCGCTCCACGAGAACGTCAGCGAGCTCCAACAGTTGAAGCTGCAGCTCCCTGTTTAGAGATCTCATCTCCTTCTTAAAATCTGGAAAATAATAATAAAGAAAAAGTAATACTTTCGTTATACCGACGGGAAATATAAGTGACAGAAATTTAAAGATCACTAATGAATTGAATCAATCTTTTTGATTGAGCTTTGAAGGAAGAGCACTTCGACTTTAAGATATTCGTATATAACCTTTGTATCTAACATCTACTGCAGTATATGGGAAGTAAATGCTGTGAGCATGCACCATCAACATCAACATGGGCAAATAAAGGTCAGCTAGAAAAAAGAATAATCGAAGTTTTATGAATGAATCGAGAGCCGATGATCAGATATAAATTGATTAATCACGGGATAAAATAAAAGAAAGATCAGATTTTATACCAATGTTTGGCCCTTTAGGGTACAATTGACGAACACCCTGCTCCTCAAGATCTGGTAAGACATCATCCGTCTGCAACAATTTCGAAAGCATAAGGTTTATATAAATGATATATGGCATGTGATCCGTCCCTCCCTCCCTACCAAGAGAGCAAAAGGATGCTACCAATTATCTGCCTAAAATTCAAGAAAAAAAAAGATGCCCTAAACAATTTCCGAGCAATGTAAAGCCCAATTGACTAGCTAAAGTACCAAACGGTGACTCAATTCAATTCTATCATCTGATTTCAGCTCCATTCTACAACGAATCAAGCAATTTCCAAGCTGAAACTCACCAAAACTGGCAAACGAAACTGAAAATGCGAAAATTAAGAATGTGAACTTCAAAACCAAAAAGGGGGGAAGAACTATATGGCACCGTATAAGTGGCACCGTAGAGGACATAAGTGCCTTCAACTGGAGGCGGTGGGGGCGGCGCAGAGCTCGGGTCGCGAACGTAGTCTCGGTAGAGCTTGTAATACGGCGGCGGTGGTGGGTAAGTCGCCGTCGACATTTTTCTTCGATTTTAACTCGGGGACCGGATTTTAAGTATGAAACGCTGTCGCATCAGTCTACGCTTTTTCATAAAATACGTAAAGCAGCGATTTTGTAATATTTCTAGAAGGTCCTTATATATTTGCATAAAAGCCCCTACTCTTCCTCTGCTGAACTTTCTAGGCTAGGGTTTTGTTATCCTCTTCCTCTCTCAGTCTCACTCAATAATCACATTGCACCACTATCCACCTAAAGTTGAAGTACTCGCCTCTGCAAATTGTTCTTCAGGTTTGATATGTAACTTCATTTCCATGTCCAAGGAGTTATTTCTACACTGTTCCTTCGATATTCATCAACTAATTGTTTCAATTCTTGTCGTGGTTTCTTCTCCAGATACCTCTTCTAGGAAGGAAATGGCTACTACACAGCTGACTTCTGCCGCATCTTCAATTTCTTCAACAGGTTTCGCTTCGTTTGACGGCCTCAGGGCTTCAAATGCCGCGAAAGTGTCGTTCTTTTCACCCCTGAAGCGCAATGGTCTCTCGGTGAGGAATTTCCCCGGTCTTGCTGTCAAGGCTGCTACCACCGTTGCCCCGAAGGTAATAATTGATCATGAATTCTTGGATAGTCGGATTTTAATTGTTTTTCTTCTTCCAGTTAATCTTGGAGTGTTTCGATAGACCACCATTGATATCTGTACTCATGGGGTTAATAGCTATTGCATCCTCTGTTGACATATCAATGTAGAGGATTTATGACTTAACATTTTCAATCTTAGACATTTTCGTTGGAAGAATCAATCTTAAAACCTTCAATAGATTCACCTCGCCCGTTTATCCTATCGTACACAGTACACTTCTGTGAAGCCGTTGGGCGATAGAGTGCTGGTAAAGATTAAGGAAGCTGAGGAGAAAACGTCGGGTGGTATCTTATTACCAACAACTGCTCAGACAAAACCTCAAAACGGTGAGGTCGTTGCCACCGGAGAGGGCAGTTCGGTTGGTAAGAAAAAGGTGGACATCAGCATAAAGGTATTTATTCAGCTCTAAAATGTTCAAGAATCTTTAGTCTTAATATGTTTTTGACTTATGAAACGGTTGTTTTTGCTTAGACCGGTGCACAAGTGATCTACTCCAAATACGCTGGCACGGAAGTGGAGTTCAATGGAACATCCCACATTATCTTGAAGGTGGATGACATTGTGGGCACCCTCGAAACCGAGGATGTAAAGGACATGAAGCCTCTGAACGATCGAGTCCTCATAAAGGTTTTATTACACCGTTGTAATTAGATGTTCTTATTGGTCTAATCTCAAGAATCTCAAGCTGTGGTTTTCTTTCTCAATTATTGACATTACACTTATTAGGTTGCTGAGGCTGAAGAAAAAACCGCTGGCGGTCTTTACCTGACCGATGCCAGTAAGGATAAGCCTTCGATTGGCACGGTACGTGAAAACAACTATCTTTATAGTGAATAAAATCTTGATCGGTGAAGCTTTGTACTTGTTTTCCCGTTACGTAGTTTCTTTGATGGGAGTGAGATGTTGAATTATACAGGTCATTGCTGTGGGGCCCGGTCCCCTCGATGAGGAGGGAAACAGGAAGCCATTGAATGTTGAGCCGGGGAACACGGTTATGTACTCAAAGTACGCGGGAAACAACTTTGAGGGCAGCGATGGCTCCGAGTACATAGTTCTCAGGGCTTCTGATGTTATGGCTATCCTTTCTTAGTAGGGTTTTGGATGTCACACACTGAGACAGTGAAGCAATGTGAAACATGGCATTGCTTTACTTAATTGAGGATAATTTGTATTTTGTGGTTTTGTGATTTTTGGCTTGTAATGTGGATTGGGAAACGATAATTTTAATCTTTTTCTTACATAATAATACTCTGCCATATGATCTCCGTGGCGATGATTTCGATTGTTGCACAGGGTTTAAACTATGATTGAAGATCAAATCCTCCACATATTACACCCCACCGCCCCCTATTTGCTTGTGTGTGTAGTGATAGATTTCTGACTGTCACATCATTACAACTTTCATTTTTTTTCTCAAATCGGAATATTTATATCAAATGCATCATTAAGTAGAAGACTATATCTCGATAATTATAGTTAAATTGTGACAACAATGGTGCGTTTGGTTTGAATAATTCGGTTATCAAAAGAAGAGAAAAGGCGGAGATATACAAAGGTCGAAGCGCAAAGTATCATTGTTTGATGTGCTAACTTAAATTTTCGTCGTGCTTTACACACATGAATTCCTCATACCAAACGCACCCTAAAAGTTGCTTATATTACTTGCCGGCTCGATCCCTCCTTTGGTTTCTCTGGTTATCTCATAAGTTCGTTAGGTTGATCCCTGCAGTAAAAAATGTCTCGATGATTTTGAATTTCTGAAGCCTCGGTTTTGTATAACGATCTCGATATAGAAAAGGAAAGGGAAGGCTTAGCGACTAGCGGTACGAGCGTCGAAGCATGACATATCATTGTTTCATAAACGAACATTTTTTTTCCAGTCTTTTCCACGCAGAAATTTTGCGTGCCAAACAGCTCCTAAGAATACCATATTTCCGTAGATAGAATCAAGACAGCCGTTGAGTCCTGCAAGAAAAGTTCACCTAACAAAAGATGGTTAGATTAGGAACTAATTATCAGTTAGTTTGCTTGCTTGCGCTTGACTTGTGGTTGGATTATTATGCCAACACGTTTTAGACTATACAATCACCAGAGAACAACCATTGTTTGTCTGTTGTAATGAGAACGCAAATGACTCCTCATACAAGTATTAATGACCACTTATTCGCACCATTTTAAGGTTGCACATGATTTTTTCATGATTTTTTTTGTCGTGTAGTATTCTTCTTTCTTTTTTCTAGATAATGTGGCTATAGTCTACGTGCTATAATAAGTTAAGTCTGAATTGAATCTGAACTTCATTTTCAGCTATGGGACGACCACGATTTCTGGCGGGATAAATCATCATGGCCCGTATGTCCCGATCTTAAGAGGACAAAGTAGAATTTAGGTCGACATTCTATTGGAGAGTCATGCGACGGATCTGATATGTCTTCTTTCTTACTTTTTAGCTGGCCGGAGATATTGTTGCTATTATATCCTATCCAAGTAGGTAATAACCCAACTTCATGGAGATTGTGATATATAAGCAACAAAATTATGTTTTTATTATGCGTAAAACATGTAAGATTGTTGGATTGGTGTACCAACATGAGTAGTGTAGTAGTGATCTACAATGTTGACCATATACTTCGATTAAGTTCAGACAATCAAATTTGTAACTCATTATCCGTTGTTGGACGATGCAAACTTCCATTCCAACGGGACTAATACACTTTGCATATATTGTTTTCAGCCACTACAAACATCAGACAGAGTCAAAGGTGATTATGCGAAATCAAACTTGTAACCTTTAACTAAAGATATCATGATACCATGAAACAAAATATTCTAATTTTCTGAGATTGGGGGCCCCACCTCTCTCGTGTCGACTTCGTGTGATTAATATCACATCATTTTATTAGTATCCATTAAATGTCGCCAAGCGTTAGGAAATTGGGAATAAATTTTTCCGGTACATTACAATTTAGTCAAACGTTAGAATGTGGTCTGTGGGCTAATATCAATATGACTTCCTAAAAAAAATTAAATTATTTGGTAATCGGTTGCAGGTATGCCTTTACCAAATATATTGTTGCGGTACCGAAAATAAATGCAGATAGGAAAAAGACAAATTACACACACAGTAACGCAGTTGAGTGCGAACTCGAAAGTCAATGATACTCAGATATTTCTCCAATTTAATTATTTTATATATAAATACGAAACAGTTTTCCTTTTCCACTATTTAATAAATCACAGACGACGTCATTTCGGCATCTGCTCATCTCTGTTTCTTTCCCGTCTCTGACTCAGATTCAATTTATCATCTCTCTCTCTCTCTCTCTCTCTCTCTCTCTCATTTCACCACCTTCAGTTCCAATCTCCACTCACCTTCCTGCCCACTCAATACATTAATGCCGTCAACGTGCATTAATCGCGACGCATTTGCAAAATACGTGAAATCAATCTAATTTAATGCTAGTGTTTGTGGGGAGAGGGCACTGATTGCATCATTTGTGTCCGTGTGCGTTGGCGCTTTGATTAATCGATGGCTTCGTCGTCGGTTGCGGCGTGCTCTTGGCTTACGGCCGGGTGCATGTCAGGGGCCGCCTACGAGAGGGACTTTAATTCTACGGAGGCGTCGTTTAGCAGACGCAATAAGAGGTTGGTGAGCACTTGCTTTGCTTTTCGACCGTGCTATGAGCTCAGGAAGTCGTCGCCTGCCTCAGATTCTTTGTCCGGATTCGGATCAGGGAGTGCTCAGCCGATGCGACGGCGTAGGAGGCTGCGCTCAGGTGCGTACCCTGTTCCTGGCGGCTCTAATGTGGCCTTTTTTTTATTTAATTTGATTAACAGTTACTGAATGCTTTCTGTTTTCTTTCTTTTTCCTTTTTAATTTATGGAATGGCTTCTCGCGATGAATAGAGTGGCTCGCTTACCATGTTTTCCCCTGTAAAATTGCTTTACACTATAGTAGTGTGGGCGTGTTTATGATGTAAATACATTAGAATTGCAGTTTACTTATCCTTTCCGTTGCTGGAAAGAATGATACGTTAATTGTCTTTTATGATGGTTTTTGATGAAATTCTTGTTTGATTTTGCTCCATACCTTCATTTATCAATAAGGTTGAAGTTCATTTATATGTTAATTGAAGTTGTTGCTTGTACCGTGTTCAAGGTTAGGCTGTTTGTGGTTGTTTTTTGTGCAAACTATTGGTGTACTGGTTGATGTTTCAGATATTTGGCACCTAATTTCAGTTTGTCCTCAGAATTGGTGGGGTGCTATTCTGCTGTGTTGCTAACCCTCAATGCCTGATTGTTGTTTTTTCTTGGAAAAATGACTATTGAATTAATTTTTACTATTTTATTGATACAGCCAAATTCTAATTTTTACTATTTTTACTATTGATTGTTTATGGGTTCTAATTTATTTTTATATTATTATAACAGGAGAAGCAATGGCTGTGGCTGTGCATCCTGCCATGGGAGGTGCACATGTGAAGAAGCCTTCCACCGAGCAAAGGCGTGTGGTTGTGACGGGGATGGGCGTGGAGACATCACTTGGAAACGATCCAGATTTTTTCTACAACAACCTGCTAGAAGGAGTCAGCGGAATCAGTGAAATTGAGTCTTTTGATTGTTCGCAGTTTCCCACGGTATTTTACCCTCACGATCTCCTCCGCATTGTCTGAAGATTTAAGTTTTCCTTTTTATCCATGTAAAGTGTTTCAATGCAGAAAATTGCTGGGGAGATCAAGTCATATTCAACAGATGGCCTGGTTTCTCCTAAACTTTCCAAGAGAATGGACAAGTTCATGCTCTACATGTTAACAGCAGGAAAGAGGGCCTTGGCTGATGGAGGAGTCACTGAAGATATCATGGATGAACTCAATAAAGTTAAATGTGGTGTGTTAATTGGCTCTGCTATGGGTGGGATGAAGGTGAGTGCAACAATGACTTAGAAGTTGGAACAAAGTGGTTTTTTTAAGTTTTTATAAATATGCGATATATAGAAGGTGGACTTAGTTTCTACCTCATGCTACTCCAACCTTGCATTTCCTCAATGATTTTGTGCCAAATCATTTGTGATTTCGTCTCCCTCTCTGTGAAGGCGGTCCATGAAACATGAATACCTGATGGAACACATACGTACACTTGCTATGACGTGCATAAACTCGTTAAATTTACTAGCCCGTTAGTGAGTTAAAGGGCAAGAACCTATATCTTTGAAGCATAAGGAAGTTCAAAGTTTCGCCTCTATGTGTTTGATGTAAGTGATTGGTTTGTGTACAGTTCATATCTCTCTGACTTATCTGTTGCTTCATTACCTGGCCAGGTCTTTAATGATGCTATCGAAGCACTGCGGGTCTCGTATAAAAAGATGAATCCATTTTGTGTACCCTTTGCAACTACAAACATGGGTTCTGCTATTCTCGCCATGGACCTGGTTAAATAAAAAAAAAAAACAAATTTCACAGCTTGATTATCATGTAACTTACTGATGCATGTTATGCGATTCTACTACAGGGATGGATGGGCCCAAACTACTCGATATCCACTGCTTGTGCAACGGGAAACTTTTGCATATTGAATGCAGCTAACCACATCATTAGAGGAGAAGCTGTAAGTCGGTTGACTTTATCGTTCATTTTGGTCATCTACCATGGGCTTCATAAATTGTAGTCAGATATAGGAACTCTATTGTTATACCCCGGTGTTTTTTGAGTTTTCAGGATATGATGCTTTGTGGTGGTTCTGATGCTGTAATCATACCAATTGGTAATTGCTTTCTACTCACTGTAAAAGTTATTTTTATTGCTGGTTCAGCATAAATAATGCCTCTAGTGCAGGTTTAGGAGGTTTTGTTGCATGCAAGGCACTGTCACAGAGAAATGCTGATCCTACTAAAGCCTCACGACCCTGGGATCATGTAATGCTGTTTATTTTCTTGCGCGATCATAGGTCCTGGAATATAACGGATAGACCTTATGGATTAAGGAATGATGTGCCTCAATTTTCATAATACAATGCTCAAAGAATAACTCTATGAATATTGTTTAGAAGAAGTGTCTGTTTAAATAGTAAAATTCTTAGTCCCCAGATGTCTATATATGTCATTTAGCAGAAATGTCTGATGCTGCAAGTGACAGGGAGATAATAGGCTACATCAGAAATAGTTCTTCGATCTAAAATTCTTTTCTCTTCCCGTGACCTGTTTTCTTGTCTTCAACAGAACCGTGACGGATTCGTAATGGGGGAAGGGGCTGGAGTATTGCTACTGGAGGAACTTGAACATGCGAAGGTATTCCGAGTTGAGATGGGTTCATCCGTTTATTTCCCGAATTTACTTCTGGAAAATATGCTTAGTTTTCTCATAAAAAATTCCCTAATCTTTTTTATCGAGCAGAGGAGGGGTGCAACTATATACGCTGAGTTCCTCGGTGGGAGTTTCACATCTGATGCTTATCACATGACAGAGCCTCATCCCAAAGGTGAATGAATCTTTCACTTCTTGTAGCTGATAAACTAACTGCTCAAAGAAGGGAATATGGGATATATATATATATGTTTTTTTTTCCATTTATACTTCTGAGAAATCTCCTTTAATTTCCTGTAAGTGATTAACTTCACTCTGTTATGATTCCCACTGTTTCCGTATCATCATCTCTATGATCATCAGGAGCTGGTGTCATCCTATGCATAGAGAAGGCTCTGGCTCAGTCGGGAGTATCCAAAGAAGATGTTAACTACATAAATGCACACGCAACTTCTACTCCGGCCGGAGATCTCAAGGAATACCACGCCCTTCATCATTGTTTTGGCCAGAATCCTGAGGTCTCAGAATAAATTTATTTTTCCCGGGATATGCCGGGAGAGTTAGTTATATTGTCTAGTTTTCTTGTTTAATTAAATATCAAATTTATGATATTTTCAGCTGAGGGTCAGTGTACTGCATATTTTATTTGTGGCTTTATTATTATTTTGTCATCCTGTATATTAGGGGGGGTGGCGTTATAAGGACGCCTAAATTAAAGGGTTGCAGTTTTAGGACAATAAGTTTCGAAATTGAAGCAATCATGAGGGTCCTTGAACTAAATGTTGCAATTTGAGGATAATAAGTTTTAAAACTGAAGCAATTTGAGAGCACAATTAACTCCGTACTTGTGAAACGATCAAACTGCTTCGACCTTGAAACTTACTGTCCTCTAATTGATTCAGTTTGAAAAAATTGCAAAATTTAATTTAAGTGTCCTCGTATCGCGTCGATTTCGATACGTATTATCCTAATCACTCACTAATTTAGGTGTCCTGAAAATGCCATTCTCCCAAATATACATGATTTAATAAAAGAACTAAGCCTTTATTTATTGGAGTTTGCATTTTGCAAGCATGAATCTCACCTCTCCTTGAATTCTTGCAGGCAATTAGAACCGGTTGGATCCATCCGAATATAAACCTTGAAAACCCAGATGACGGTGTGGTACGTTGTTTTGTTTCCCCCTTATCTCATAACACTATTCGATAAAATGAATCGGCATTCATACAAAAATATATTGGCGACGATTCGTTTTTTTTTTCCGTTTATGTTTTCAGGATACGAAATTGCTGGTGGGACCGAAGAAAGAGAGGCTCGACATCAAGGTGGCGCTTTCCAATTCGTTCGGGTTCGGTGGGCACAATTCGTCGATCTTGTTCGCTCCATACAAGCAAAGATAACTACTTTCTCTCTCTCTCTCTCTTTACACTATACATTATCCTGCTGAGAGAGGTATGTTTTGTCAATGTCAATCTTGCAACTGTATACTCTTCTTTATTAATGGTGGATATTAAAAATAAAGATGAAAGCTTATTAGGTGGTGACTGATTAGGCTTTGTTCTTCAGGAATTGGTGTATTATTAATTATGTTGGAAAACAATATTTATCCTCACTTTTATTGCAAAAGCAAGAGAAGCTCTTAGGTTGGTCAAATTTCGCTTCCTCCCTTGTTCAGTGAATTTTAGACTCATCCAGTGATTTTATATGCGTCAGATGTTGTAAGGTTATTGCGGTTATGCTTTTACTGAATTTAAATTAGTTTCAATAAGGGGAGTAGCATAGCATCCATGATTTCAAATAAATGCAAAGATATAAATATCACAACCACATAATAATGCGCATTCCTACGATTCCAATGAGAGTTATGCACAAAAGTTCATCGTTAGGAAATGTAACACAGGTTGGTGGTTGGAGGATATATTTCTACTTTCTATCGTGGGTTCGAATTCTGTAATTATTGTTTGTGAGATTTGAGGTATGTCACATGAATCAGAGATTAATAGATTAATAGCCCCTGAAAGCCAATATCGTACGACAGTGAGGTTCAGATTCATTTCATACTGAACTAGTGGGAGCATGAGAGGACTAGAATAGTGCTGTTTGGCATACATTTGACCTTAAAAAAGAAAATAAAAAAAGAAAAGAAAAACATAACATTTGGTATATGTGGGGATTACAATTAGTTATGTGAATACCTTCCTAATCCAAAAAATAGGGGAAACGTAACGTGGTATAATAACAATAATAATAGAAGAAGAATATCATTGCTTTAGAAAATAACGTTATTATATCCTAAAATTGTTGAATATACATCCGAAAATGGCGGGGACGCCACACAAAATCCTCTTAAACAAATATATAAATAAGATAATAAATAAGCACGAGATCGAAAGGAATGCATTCTTTGTCATTCCTACGGAAATAAATATATGTTTTTCCTCTAGGGAAAGAACAAATTAAAAGAACTCATCTTCATGAGAATTCTTAAAAGTCCAAGTTTATCTTTTATAATTCTCTGATTTCTTCAAGGGAATGTAAAAGAAATAAAGAAACCGTGGGAATTACAAATAGCACGAGAGAGTATTTCTTCGATTTAGGTCAAATCCTCTCCCCGAATATTAATTGAAAACCGAAGCTCGTTATGATCAAAATCATATCCTTTCGCATCGTTTCATTTTAAGATCGTCGGTGCTTGTTCCTCACCATTCGTCTCGTGTTTGCGCGTAAGTTTCTTTGCATTGCATGGATGGCTTCAATTTGGATATTTGATCCTTAATTGCATTGTTTCAATATGTATGGATCATGATGATTCAGTTGTTCGTTGCGATATATTGAAATGTGGATCATATTCCTATTCGTATGCCTCATTGTAAGATTAATCCTCCATTTTGATATCTGAGTGGATTCTATTCGACACTCACATCTGGCAATTGTTTTTATCTTATTTTTTTCAACGCCATTGATGAATCAGATGTACGAATCATTAATTTATCGCATGGAAGGTGTTCGATGAAATGCCAGAGAATATGATAATGTTCATGCCCCTTTTCTTATGAATAATCATTCTGTTATCATCCATTCATCTGTTGAATGTTTTACTGCTGAAATTTTCGGTACTGACCAAATCTTACACGCACACATAAGACAAAAAGAGGCAAATCATGGAAGACAACAACGTCAACGAAGGAGGAGCCAAAGTCACAGGCATTTGGCAGATCGTTCGGCTAAAGGAGTTCTTACAGAGATGGCAAAACGCAGCTCTCGGTCCAAATAAAGGCAACAACAATCGTTCGATCGAACGCGTGTGCAGCGGAATATCTCCCGAGATCAGCCGCAGGCTCAAGGCGAGCACCACGAACGAATCGGATGACGACAGCTGTCTCAGCCCTGAGCCGCCACATGGCATCCCCAAAGGGTACCTGGCGGTGTACGTGGGCCCCGAGCTTCGGAGGTTCATCGTACCGACTAGCTATCTTAGTGACCCGTTGTTTAAGGTTCTGCTAGAGAAGGTTGAGGAGGAGTTTGGATTTGATTACAGCGGGGCCATAACGATCCCGTGTGAGATTGAGACCTTTAAGTATTTGTTGCATTGCATGGAGAATCGTCAGAAAGATCAAAAGGGTGATGATCTTCAAGCCAGTATTTGTTGCATTGCATGGAGAATCGTCAGAAAGATCAAAAGGGTGATGATCTTCAAGCCAACGCTGGTTAGAGTCAACTTATATATATATATATATATATATATATATATCTGAAAGAATAAGTTATTTAGTGTTCTTTCATCCTAATTTTGGGTTTGACTGTTTTTGGGCAGATGAAGCAGTAGATGGTGAGTGAAATACTGGTCTATGTAATGGTGTTGAGTAATGGAATAGGGATTTTTTGCATCTTTTATTTCTTGACAATGTAATAGATATGGTGTTGGTGTAATTTGTGTGTATTTCTCATTTTGATATACATCGTTTACATTTGATCATCTGCTGTAGACTTTGTTGCTCCGTTGAATGTTCAATAATCTTTATTTTTTTCAAAGAATGTTCAAAATAATCCAATGTGGTGTCAACTCGTAACGCTTGAAAAAAATATATATATTAATATGGAACATTTGGTTCGGATCGATTTTATGGGAAGAAACAATGTTTTTATAAAAAGCTTAGGATTATATTTCAATAGATTTATGCCGCGAGCCATGTTTTATTAATTATATGCAACTGATTATTTCAGGAAATCGCATTTAATGCACGATTTCAGAAGAAAGATAATTATCTTCATTCAAAAAGAGTTCTTAGTTATATAAATACCAGAGGACTCACAATCAAGAATAACTTTTCACAATCAGTACAATTTCATTCACATCAAACGGGAATTAAAAAAAAGTGAGAAGTATCAAAGCAGATAAAGTCAAGTAGAATACGAAGTGCAACCGAGTACACTAGAAACTCGATAAATTGATACTCGATTATTTAATAAACTTTTTAAGATAATATTTTTGTATGGTCCCGACTTGGGAATAACATGCTAAATTAATAAACTCGCTAAAATTATAAGATAATACATTTTTGATAATTTCTATATGTCTCATATAAAATATAAATTAATATTTCCTTATATACTACACAATATTTTTAGGAAAATTACGTCTGATAACTCTGTGTTTAAGACTGCCCAAACTATTTTTTTCTAGATAGGTACTCATGTGTTTAAGGTTTTTTCAATTGTTGCCCAAACTATTTCAATTCCGTTAACTATATATATATATATATATATATATAAAAGAAAATAATATTAATTAGAGAAATGCACCACCAAGACTCCTCCGATGTTAATATAACTTCCAATACGCTAAATTAAAATCGAACATACATAGTCGTCGTGTTTCGAATTTCAATAGATGCTTGACGTGTAATGATATACTTACTTGACACCAAGCGTAATCCCACTGTATCCTTTACGTATTAAGGGCCGAAAGTTTCGTTAGAAAATTAAACTGATCTGAGGTTGAACGTTTGAAACCCTTAAATTACGAATAAAAATAGGAGGCGATTATATTTGCCATTATTAGCAGTAAAAAAAAAAAGAGGATAGATTCTTAGTATTAGTACAAAAACTGAAAACAAGGCAGGTTAACACTCTGGTCTCTTGGCGACTCCCCATATTCGCTTTGAGTCTTTATTATATCAAGAGACTGTTAACTATTCTCAAAAATTGAGAAAGAAAAGGCTTCACCTTTAAATTAAAATATGACGTCCCACCATAACATTTATTTGTATGGTTGAATATTAAACACCATATCGACAAAAAAAAAAAAAAATCACGATCCAATGAATCCATGTGAAGCTCCTGCTGCTGCTACTTCAATTCATAAATGGACGAGAAAGGTCTCATGCGACATATGCGCAAACATGAAGCTAAAGGCTAACATCTTCACCATCGCGGGCTGCAACCACTCGTATTGCTCTGAATGCGTGGCTAAATACGTCGATTCTAAGCTGCAAGAGAACAACGTTGTCATAATCCCATGCCCTTTCATGGGATGTAAAAGCTCTTTGGATCCTCACAAATGTCAGGGAATTCTTCCCAAGAAGGTCTTCGACAGGTGGTGCGATGCCTTGTGCGAATCTTCAATCGTTGGCTCTGAGGAGAAAGTTGTTTACTGCCCCTTTAAGGACTGTTCGGCTTTGCTTATCGATTCTAGGGTTTCGAGCAAGAAGAGTAATAAGGCTTTGGAGAGCGAGTGCCCCGAGTGCCACAGGCTCTTCTGCGGGGATTGTAGGGTTCCGTGGCACTTGAGATTAACGTGTAATGAATATCAGAAGCTGAAGGAAGACGAGAGGAGCAATGAGGACATAATGCTGATGGATCTTGCCAAGGGCAAAAAGTGGATTAGGTGTCCCCATTGCGGGTTTTACGTGGAGAGATCGGAGGGATGCTTGTTCATCAGATGTAGGTAATAATGCACAATTATAAATTTTGGTCACTAAGTATACCAGTTTTCATTTTTAGGATATCATTATGTTTGATAATTGCAAAAATAAGTCACTAAGTTTGTCTTAATAAAATTGGATCACTGGTCAATTTTTCGGCCAAAATTGCAAGAAATCCGACGCGGCTAAGGACACCAGCCGCGCGTCAGATATAATTATAACCCCAATTTAATAATTTTCCCCCAGGTAATAACTATAACCCTAAATTATTCTTTGTGGAATTGATGAATGCTTAATCGTGTCGGTGATTTTAATAGCTTCAAGACAAGGGTTTTGATCGATTTATGTTTTTCAGCTCACGTATCGAGCTTTTCTGTTGAGCGAGCACCACGATTGAGAGAGGAAATGTGCGAGAGATTTTGTAAATGAAAAGTGCTGACCTAATTTATTAATCACTGTTAAGTATATTTACAAAACAGAACAAAGCTATTTTACTAACATTAGTAATAAAACAAAATAGCAAAATAAAAATATATATAACAGAAAGAAATCGTAAGTCGTTCATCCCCCCCTCAAGCTCAGCAGTGAAGACTGAAGAGATAATGTCTTCATGCCAAGCTTGAACAAAATAGAAGAAAAAAGAGGTTTGGATAAAGATTTGGTGAAGACGTCCGCGAGTTGGTGGGAAGACGGAGTGTGAAGAGGAACAAGTAATCCTTGCTGGTACTGTAAGCGAACGAAATGGCAGATCTCTAAATGTTTGGTTCGCTCGTGGAAGACCGGATTCTCCGTGATGTAGATAGCCGCTTTGTTATCACACCACAAAGAAACAGGTAATGAAATGTCGATATCGAAATCCCGAAGCAAGTAAGTGAGCCACAAAATCTCCCGAGTAGTATAGCTCATACTTCGTACTCGGCTTCGGCGGAGGAACATGATATAGTAGTATGTTGTTTGGCCTTCCATGAGATTAAGGATGACCCGAGAAAAATACCGAAACCATAATGATTTCGAGTGAGAGGATCAGCTGCCCAATCCGCATCACTGAAAGCCTCAAGCTTAAATGCAGAATGAATAGGATAGAACATGCCGAGATCCGCTGTCCCTTTGAGATCTTCAAAATATGAATCAAAGCATCCCAATGGGCATACAAGGCTGCTGAACATGTTTGCTTAACTGCTGGACTGCAAAAGCTAGTCAGGCCTAGGAATGAGTGAGAGACAAGGGACTGCCCAACTAATCTTCTATACCTTGTAGCATCAGATAATGCATCGCCAGAATCAGTAGAGAAATTATGATTTTTAGGCAAGGGTGTAGTGGTGGGCTTGCAACCGATCAACCCCGTATCTCGTAGAATGTCGAGGATGTATTGCGCTGGTTGAAGTATAGAACCCGTCCTCTGACGTGGTGAGCTCTATACCCAAAAAATACTTAGCAATTCCCAGGTCCTTAATGGTGAATTTCAGATCCAGAAAATGTTTAAAATCAGCAATATCATCCTCATTAGAGCCGGTTATGAGGATATCGTCTACATAAACTACAAGAGCCATAAAACCCGTATTACTCTCTTTTGATAAGTAAACAAGGATCATTTTCAGATTGGCCAAACCCGTAATTCTGAAGCTGACGAGTTAGTTCAGCATTCCATTGACGCGAAGCCTGTTTAAGTCCATACAAGGACCGCTTCAACTTGCAAACCATTCCAGGTGCAGCATTACGATATCCCTCGGGGCGCGCTCATATAGACCTCTTCCTCTAAGTACCCGTGTAGAAAGGCATTATTAATATCTAGCTGATGCAACTCCAATTAGAAGCAGTAGCTATGGGCCACAACAGCCGCACAGTAACTACACGGCCCCCGTGAAAAGCGTCATAGAAGTCCTCTCCTTCGACTTGATTATATCCTTGGCCACTAGACGAGCTTTAAATCGATCTAGAGAACCATCCGGATGATATTTTACCTTGTAGATCCACGGCAACCAATAGCATGTTTTCCCGATGGTAATTCACTCAAGTCCCACGTTTCATTATCCTCAGGGCCTTGAGCTCAAGGTCCATGGCTTTAACCCAATGTGGGCTATTCTTAGCCTCTAAATAGATTTTGAACCCTATCATTGTCCAATTGTGTCAAAGGACACATGGTCTTGATAGAGAATGAGACTGCAAGTATAGGAAAAGACGAAGGAATATATTGGGAAGAGATGACGGTTGATTGAGGCAGCTGTGAAGAGCGTGATCCTGCATGTACACGAGAGACATAGTCCTCATCCATGTAGGTTTTGTTTGGGTCTCAGCTCTTTCTTTCGAGTTAGGGGAAGAGGTTCTGAATTTTCAGATCTAATAAGGACTCATTAGGACTTTCTGTTAAGGGAAATATTCTGAATTTTCTTGATGGGAAGGTGTTTGATTTCAGGTAAAGTTTCAGGACAGATTTGAGGTTCTGTAGACAGAGGCAATGGTTCTTTTATTTCAGGAAAAACAGCTTGCATCAACAGATCCATTGACCGAGGCACAATATTACCAAGGGCATCCAAATCACATGTGAAAGGAACGATTTTTGAATATGGAAAATGTTTCATAAATACTACATCCCTCGATATAAGGACCTTCTTGGCCTGTATATCTAAAGCTTAAAAGCCTTTGACCTTGAGATATCCTATAAAAACCATTTAGAAGCACGAGCCTCAAATTTATCCTTATGGGGAAAAGTATTGGTCGCATAACACAGCAACCGAATACTCGAAGATGGTCAAAGTTGGAACTTTAGAGTAAAGTATCTCATACGGAGATTCATGTTAAGGATCTTAGATGGAAGTCTATTTATCACATGAGTAGCCGTAAGAATAGATTTCACTCCAAAAATGTAGGTAATTCGATTGAAACATGAGACCTCTACCATTTTAAAAAAATCTTTCAAGGACTGCAACTTGGATTGCATAAGAAAAGTCCATACCGCTCTACTAAAGTCGTCTACTATAGTAAAAAAATAATAAGCTCCACTTATAGACTTTTGATGATACGGTCCCCAAACATCTACATGAACTAGTTCAAAAATTCTAGATGCTCGTGTTATGCTTTCAGAAAATTTATTTCTCGGTTGTTTGGAAAGGACATATCTCACAATGTGTTTTATTCATCATATCAATAGAAGGCAAATTTAAATTTTGCACTACAATATCAGAGGGATGCCCCAAGCGTTTGTGCCACAGATCAAAGTTTTCTTTTGACACACAGCTCATAACACGTTCTATATCTGAAAATTTAGCTAGTAAAGTGAAGAAAGGATTGTTTACGTGTGTTTTGGTAAGGTTCTGTATGGTGGCTTCTGAAAAGCTGTTGTCAATCATGTCAGCCGATTCACTACTCTCCCAGCCGCCATCAATCTCCTAGTCGCTTGGTCCTGTAAGGCACAGAAATCGGTTGAAAAAATGCAGTCCACGTTAGATTGGGTAGCAAGTTTATTTACTGAAATAAGATTGAACTTAAAAGTTGGAACATAAAGGCAATCTTTTAGGATCAAGGTGTTTGTAAGCTTCAGGTCTCCTATGCTTTTAGCATGGGTAATTGTTCCATCCGGAAGGTATATGGGTGTATAGCAAGAAATAGGTCTTAAGTTGTAAAGAAGGGAGATATTACAGACCATATGTCCGGTTGCCCCCGTGTCCAACGTGAGAAGTTCTTCATTCAAATTTTCGAGGGAACTAAGAATGTAATAACTTGCCATACCTGAGAAATCCATGGAATGTGCAAAATTTATGCCATTCACCTCCTGTAAAGCTCCTTTTCCTTTGACGAGCTTGTCCACCTCCTGTTGTAGCACCTTCATATTGCTTAGAATCAGCTGTAGATCATGATTATTTTTCACTGATCCATCTATTTCTGCTCCAGAAAAAATGTCTGCAATGTTTGCCTGATTTCTGAGCCCGACATGTGATTGTTGCTGCCGTTTTCCATCCTTATTGCCTTTCCACCATTCGGGGTATCCTATCAACTTGAAACACCCTTCCTTCAAGTGACCACTAACCCCACAGTGATCACACTTCAAGGTCCTTTTGTACGCTCTATCTTTCCTTAACTCGTTTTCCTTATTGCCCGCAAAATATCCTCTCTGCATACCGATGGTAGCTCCTTTCCCTGCCAACATCGCACCGTGCTCGTTACTATCAAACCTCACCCTTACAGCAAGCTGCTTCTCAACGTTCAAGCATAGCAAAAGCTTTCCTCACTTCAGGCCAAGGTTCTGACGCAAGGATCTGATTTCTAACACCATCGTATGTTCATTTAGTCCCATGAGAAATTGTATAAGTTTAGTTCTTCCTTCTTTTTCATTTATCCTTGCAGTTTTGCATACGCAACCTCCACAGATACACTCATCACTTGGTGCAAGACGGCTCAATTCATCCCAGAGCCGCTTCAACTTGTTGAAATACTGTGACAAGCTCATATTCCCTTGCGTCATCGAACAAATTTCTCTGTTCAATTGATAAAGCTGCGGGCCGTTACTTGTTCCATATTGTAGTCTCAGCTCTTCCCATAACTCTCTTGCCGTTTCAGCTAAACTAAAACTGTCAACCAGCTCTGGCGCAATTGAGTTCAGGATCCACGATACGACTGTGTCATTCACCCTAGTCCACTGCGCAAAATGTATGTCATCCTCTTTTGGTTTAGGAGTTGCTCCGTTGATGAACCCTAACTTATTCTTAGCACTGAGAGCTCGCTTCATCGAATGACTCCAAGCGAGGTAGTTCGATTCATTCAATTGATTTGAGATTATAGATAAACCTAAACCGTCAGAAGGAAGAAGAGTTAATGAGTGGACGTACCCTCCGAAATTGATCGGATCTATTCCTCTTCGATTCCTCAGCTCTTCTCTGTTCAATTCGTTGTTTCCCTGTTCTTCCGACATATTTGGTTGGAGATCTCGGATTAAATCCGCAGCCTACTTTGTCTGACGAAGATATTAAGCTTCTGAATACAACCGATCTTCAATTAGAGAGCATAATCGCCTGCTCTGATACCATGATCGATTTATGTTTTTCAGCTCACGTATCGAGCTTTTCTGTTGAGCAAGCACCACGATTGAGAGAGGAAATGTGCGAGAGATTTTGTAAATGAAAAGTGCTGACCTAATTTATTAATCACTGTTAAGTATATATACAAAACAGAACAAAGCTATTTTACTAACATTAGTAATAAAACAAAATAGCAAAATAAAAATATATATAACAGAAAGAAATCGTAAGTCGTTCAGGTTTTTACAACATGTTGCTCTTGTCTTGATTTGGTAGGTGTGGTGGTGATTTTTGTTACAACTGTGGAGCTCCGATGAAGGAACACTACTGTAGCTCATGTAAACACTGAAAATATCCATGAAAGTCCATGGAAGGATAAATGAGAAGGAAGGGGTGACGTGTTCTTTTTCGAGTAATTCATCACATTTGTTGGTGTAAAGGTTTTTGTCTTTTGAATTATAGGCGACGTTTTGAACAACGATTAATGTCTTATATTTGAATTTTCGTAGCAAGGATTACATGGGCAACTCTTTATTATTATTCTTGTTTTGCATATATCTTCGTAGGGGTGCAAACGAATCGAATCGAGTCGAATATCATGATATTCTATTATCAGATTCCGAATTCGGATTTGGATTCGAATACTAAAAATCGATTTGAATTCGATTTGATTATGATATTCGAATATCGAATCGAATACTGAAAGTCAAATTTATATTTTATTTTTATACTTTTTTATTTGATAAAAATAAACATAATATTATATTTAAAATATATATTGAATTCTAGTATCTTATATTAAATGTATGTTGAATTATAATATGTTTTATTGAATATATATTTAATAGATTATAATATATTACATTTAAATATATATTGAAAAATAATATTTTATATTTAAATTTCTACGAATTATTTGAATCGAATATAGCGATATTTATTTTCGTATTATAAAATTATTCGAATCGGAAAAAATAATCTTATTCGTATTTGATATTCTAAACTTTGGAATTTAGATCTCAATTTTTGAATCTAACAAAAAAAATTCGATTAATCTGTAGGCCAATGTTGATTTATAATACGGATGCCCGTTGGAAATTAAGTTAAATGATGCTATTCATGGTTTTCGTCCTAACTTTTTTTGCTACTGATCGATATTACTAATCTTCGATCCTTGTGGTAGCCGGATTCGGTATATCGATCGATGATGAGTTTATGTTCCGGTTCCCTGAATCTTCTTTTCTTGGTCTTTATTTTATTCTTCAATACAGAGAACTAGGGTTTTTAATACAGTGATAGGAAGAATACGTTTCCCAAAACCCTAGATGAAAAAAATGCACGCACTAAGAAGACTCGATTAAAACGAAGAGGCACGCATTGCTATTAAATAATGGAACAAAAGTGAATTTTTTAAAATTAATCATTCTCGATTTAATAGAGAAAAATCACGAAGGGTCACGCAATTATCGATGAGCTCGATGAATCCTCAAAATACCATTTATTTTTGCACTAAAAAAAATAGGAATGCAGGAAGACGTTTAATTTACACACAAATCCCCACTATTATACGTCGTTTAAATATACGAAAATCCCAGTAATCTTTATTTATAATACTTCTCTTTACTACATGCTGTGGACTAGTTCAATTCAAACCCTTGTTATCCCCTTTACTCAAAGAAAAACGAAAAAACAGATATTTAGGGTTAAACTGAAAATACCATACAAAGCAGCCATGGCGGCGGAGAGCAATGGAAAACCCTCGATCATCATTGATCTCACAAAAAATTACTACCCTCCGTATCCAGAAAGCAAAGCCACTCCATGCGGCTCCTCTTCATCTCTCCCAAAAACCATGAAAAGGCTCACCATAAAAATCGAGGACGACATCTTAAAAACATGCGACATATGCGCGGAGGAGAAGCTCGAAGACGACTTTCACACCATCATGGGCTGTTTTCACTCTTTCTGCGTCGAGTGCGTGTCTAAGTACGTGGTCTCCAAGCTTCAGGACAACGTGGTGAAGATCCAGTGCCCTTTCTTGGGCTGCAACGGCTCTTTACTGCCCGAAAACTGCCAGCGAATTCTTTCCAAGAAGCTCTTCGAAAGGTGGTGCGACGCTTTGTGCGAAGACTTAATCTCTGAGAAAGTTTACTGCCCTTTCAAGGACTGCTCGGCTTTGCTAATCGACTCGAGGCCTGTTGGGAGTGAGGGCCCTTTGGAGTGCGAGTGCCCCGAATGCCACAGGCTTTTCTGCGGAGAGTGTAGGGTTACGTGGCACTCGGGCTTTTCTTGCAAGGAGTATCGGGGTTTGAGCAAAGACGAGAGGAGCAATGAGGACATGAAGCTCATGAATCTTGCCAGGAGTGAGAAGTGGAGGAGGTGCCCTAATTGCAGGTTTTACGTGCAGAGATCCGAGGGATGCGTATTCATCAAATGCAGGTGATCATGTGTTATCGTTGGTCCTGGATGTTTATACCCGTTGGATGATTTTGGTCCACGATATTATGATTTGCTATATTTAGTCCGCGATGTTGTCGGAGTTGGGACAATTTTGGTCCTTCCGGATAAATATTTCGTTGATTTTGATTGAATTGATGTGAAAGCGCCCAAGTGGGTGGACTTCTTTATTAGTTTAAGATAAAATCGCTTTTGGTCCCGATGTTTTGTAGTCAAAAAAATTTTATCCCCAAAATTGGTATATTCCGAGAATATTCCGTCTATATTTTATGGAAATCAGGTCACAAATCAGAAAACATTTGGGACTAAATGTTGCACATCGTAATACCGGCGATCAAAATTGTCCAATGGACAAACATCGGGGACCAAAAGTGACTTTATCCCGTTATTGTTGGAAATAAGATATGTAAATAGAAAATATGATACACTCCTTTCGAGTCTAAACTTTTAGTCGAAATGATAGACATGAAAGAAATCAGCATATACTTAAAGAACATGTTAGGAAGAATATATATAAATTAAAAATACGATACACTCATTTTGAGCTTAAGTTTTTAGCTGAAGTGGTTATTATTGCATTAGTAATAGGATTAACGATTTATTACTCATTAATAATGCTAGGATAAACTTATGCCTATTTGTTAAATCTAATGACAGGTGTGGACATAGTTTTTGTTACAACTGCGGAGACCCTATGAAGACGGAGCACTTCTGTAAAAAGTGTAACATGTGAATTTTCATGACGATGGTATTTATGTAGTAGATGGTAATGAGGTCTTTTCCTTTTATATGATAGCCTATGTAGTTGTTGCAGCTTAAGGGTTTGTTTATGGCAAGATCAGATGTTGCACCATGGATTGATATATGATTATTGATTATATATGTTTCTTATTTTCAGATCATTACTTCACTTGATATATGGAGAATGTCTAACAGATAACATCACATTCGTAAATTTGCTTATTTAAGTCGATATGGCTATGTATATATATCTTTTTCTCAATGCACTAAAAAAAAAAAAAACGCGACGGAAAATGCAGTGATAATATCGTCTAATTTTAGCTACGGAGGATCGTCACTAACATTACCAGCGGATATTCCGTCGCATATTTCCTGTCAGATTTACAGAATATTTCCGTCCGAGTAATACCCCAAACCGTCGCAATATATATATATATATATATATATATATATATATTATATATATAATAGTTCGATTTTCTCAAAATATCTATTCTATTATATTAATGGTGAGGGGCGGCTAAAAACTGCACAATTTGGTGCACAATTTGGTGTATTTAAACCTCAATCTTTTATTTATTACAATCACATCCTCACAAATAATTCTTTTAAAAATATTATTTCACAATATAATTTATTTGATTTGTATTTAAACCTCAATCTTTTATTTATTACAATCACATCCTCACAAATAATTCTTTTAAAAATATTATTTCACTGTTAAATATTATAAATTAAAAATAACTTAAAATATAAATTAGTATTAAATATTTCTATTTAGGCACATGCATCGAGTGTGCAAGAATACTAGTATATAGAAATGCACTATCAAAATTTCTTGGACACACCAAACCACATACCGTTCTTTATCACGACTTATATATGCGTGTTTTTTCTAATATCTGGTATGTATGAAACATATATCATTATTTAGAGCCATTTTGGTTCCACTTTTAATTCATAAGTACGTCTAGTAAATGGACTTTCGAAATGTAGTTTTTTAAATGTAAAATTATTTTATAAAGCGTTTAGTGGGAATTGACTTTTGCAAAAGTTGCAGGAAGTAATTCTGAAAAGTCATTAAAAGTTGTTTTTCTCAAATGGTCTTCTAGATAAGTAACTTATTTTAAAAGTCCATCTCAAATTTTTCACCAAATATATTTTACTTTTCAAAATGGACTTTTAGGTTATACGTCAATTTCGTAAGTGCTTCCAAACACCCCCTTATTTATAATCGATAACAAGTCTATAAAATATAAGCAAAGGCCTCTTCTTTTTTTCGATAGAACAAAAGTAAAAAAGAAATAGACTCGATGACTAGACATGATTTCACCTAAATGTGAGCATGTTATTCTCTGCAGCCATTGGTCTTCGAAATTTGCCGAGTGTTGGATCATTCAAAATTGTATCAAGAAGGTAGAAATACAACATAGTCTCTTTATTAAAATATAATTCAAATATGTGCAGATTCCAAAAATGTCACGTTTATTTGTTTCATTTAAATCGTCACAAATGTATTTATTTCTTTTTCCTTTTGCATGATACCGATATTGAAAAAGTTATAAGATTAGGTCATTACGTATACATGTTTTTGTTTTCGGGTCATTATGTTTGATAATTGTAAAAATAGGTCACTAACTTTTATGTCAAAATAATTTGTCATGTTTTCAATTTTAGGCCACTAAGTATATAGTTTTCAATTTTGGATCACTAAATATACATTTTTGAATTTTGGATCACTCATTTGACAACTAACATTTGGTAACTAACATGGTTAGTGATGTGATGGGTGTTTACATTCTTGACTTCGATTTCCAATAAAAACCAGTATCGTTTTAGGACTCCAATTTTCAAGTGTATTTCTTTAAACTTGTGGAATCACAAATAGATATACGAACTTAAATGTATAGTGTCAGAGTTTGCCCTCACAATTAGAGGCAATTTCTGAAGGCTTTGGATTTGAATTCGAACCATAGTTTTTATTCAATTGAGTTTGAAAGGATAAAACCCCACTAGACCAATAGGTACGAGGAGGAGGCTTGTTGGAGGGGATTTAATTCTTGGCTCGGAGTGAACCTGTTGAGGAAGAACTCGTGGTTCATAGGGCTCTGGAGAACTTGAAATCGGCCCGAACCAATCGGACCCGACAGAGGATTATCGGGTTTTTATTACGAGATCACGGTAGTGCATGTAATAAACTTATATGTGTGTTTGTTTTCTAATATCTGGAATGTATGCAGCGTATGTTAAAACTTATTTAATATCATTATTTATTTTTAACCGATAACAAGTCTATAAAATATAAGGAAAAGCCTCTTGTTTTTTCTCGATAGAAACAAAAATAAAAAGAAGCAGACTCTAAGACTAGACATGATTTCAAGTAAATTTGAGCATGTTACCTCTCTACAGTTATTGATCTTCGGAATTTGCCAAATGTTGGATCATTCAAAATTGTATCAAGAAGGTAGAAATACAACGAGTCTCTTTATTAAAATATAATTCAAATATGTGCGGGTCCCAATAATGTCACATTTATTTGTTTTATTTAAATCGTCACAAATGTATTTATTTCTTTTTCCTTTTCCATGATATTGATATTATAAGATTAGGTCACTAAGTATACATGTTTTCGTTTTCGGGTCACTATGTTTGTAAATTGTAAAAATATGTCACTAACTTTGTATGTCAAAACAATTTTTGGTCATGTTTTCAATTTTAGGTCACTAAGTATATATTTTTCGATTTTGTATCACTAAGTATATATTTTTCGATTTTGTATCACTAAATATATATTTTTCAATTTTGGGTCACTCATATGGTAACTAAAATGGTTAGTGATGCGATGGGTGTGTACATTCTTGACTTTGATTTCCAATAAAAACCAGAATCGTTTTAGGAACTCCAATTTTCAACTGTATTTCTTTAAACTTGTGGAATCACAAATAGATATACGAACTTGAATGTATAGTGTCAGAGTTTGCCCGCACAATTAGAGGCAATTTCTGAAGGCTTTGGATTCGAATTCGAATTTGAATCATAGTGGTTATTCAATTAAGTTTGAAAGGATAAAAACCCACTAGACAAATAGGTATGAGGATAAGGCTTGTTGGAGGGGCTTTAATTCTTGGCTAGGAGTGAACCTGTTGAGGAAGAACCCGTGGTTCATAGGGCTCTGGAGAACCTGAAATCGGCCCGAACCGATCGGACCCGGCAGAGGATTATCGTGTTTTTATTGCGAGATCACGGTAGTGCATGTAATGATATAATCAATATGTGTTGGGTTACAATAATGAGTGCAGGTTTAAAATATCGACCTGTGTTGGGTTAAAATAATGATTGCAGGTTTAAAATGTCGATCTGTCCTCGCATCACTCTTGTTTGTTTTAAGTTACCGCATACAAAGCAGGGCTCGGGCGTCGGGAGGCTTATCGCGGCAAAGCACGGACGAGCGAGGAGGGCTTTGACGTGAGCCAACTTTGAAGTGCGCGCGAGCGAAGAAATTTCGAATAAAATTTCTAAGTCCCAGATTTGCAACAAAAAACTTATATGTGTGTTTTTTTCCTAATATCTTGTATGTATGAAACATATATTAAAACTTATTTAAGATCATTATTTATTTATAGCCGATAACAAGTCTATAAAATATAACCAAAAGCTGTTTTTTCTTGATAGAAACAAAAATAAAAAGAAGTGGACTCGATGACTGGACATGATTTCATGCAAATGTGAGCATGTTATCTCTCTGCACCCATTGATCTTCGGAATTTTCCAAATGTTGGCTCATTCGAAATTGTATCAAGAAGATAGGAATACAACGAGTCTCTTTATTAAAATATAATTCAAATATGGGTAGATTCCAAAAATGTCACATTTATTTGTTTCATTTAAATCGTCACAAATGTATTTATTTCTTTTTCCTTTTACATGATACTGATATTGGAAAAATTATAAGATTAGGTCACCAAGTATACATATTTTCGTTTTCGGGTCACTATATTTGATAATTGTAAAGTAGGTCACCAACTTTGTATGTCAAAATAATTTTCAGTCATGTTTTCAATTTTAGGTCACTAAGTATATATTTTTCGATTTTGGATCACCAAGTATACATTTTTCAATTTTGGGCCACTCATTTGGTAACTAACACGGTTAGTGATGCGATGGGTGTGTAGATTTTTGACTTCGATTTCCAATATAAACCAGTATCGTTTTAGGAACTCCAATTTTCAATTGTATTTCTTTAAACTTGTGGAATCACAAAGATATACGAACTTGAATGTATAGTGCCAGATTTTTGCCCTCACAATTAGAGACAATTTCTAAAGGCTCTGGATTCGAATTCGAACCATAATTGTTATTCAGTTGAGTTTGAAAGGATAAAACAAAGCGAAATTTGAAATCCAGAATTGATATTACGGCCCGAAATCTTCTTTGGGCTGTCCTTTTTCCAATTGTTTGCTCGCGAGGCTCTATCTTTTTCTTTTAAGCCTGATGCCTAGTCGGTATTATTGCGTTGGATTGACCACTAAGACAAATAGGTACGAGGAGGAGGCTTGTTGGAGGGGCTTTAATTCTTGGCTCTGAGTGAACCCGTTGAGGAAAAACTCGTGGTTCATAGGGCTCTGGAGAACCTGAAACTGCCCCAAACCGATCGGACCTGGCAGAGGATTATCGGATTTTCATTGCAAGATCACGATAATGCATGTAATGATCTGATCGATCTGTGTTGGGTTACAATAATGATCGCAGGTTTAAAATATCGACTTGTTCCTCGCACTCACTCTTGTTTGTTTTACGTTTCCGCATACAAAGCATGGCTCGAGCGTTGGGAGAGGCTTATCACGGCAAAGCACGAATCGGGCGAGCGAGGAGGCTTTGACGTGAGCCGGTTGTGAAGCGCGCACGGGCGAAGAAATTTTAATTTTTTTTTAAGTCCCGAATTTGCAACAAAAACTTATATATTGTGTTTTTTCTAGTATTTGCTATGTCCGCGACGTATATTAAATCTAATTTAAGATAATTATTTATTTATAACCGATAACAAGTCTATAAAATATAAGCAAATACCTCTGTTTTTTCTCGATACAAAAAAAAAAAAAAAAGTGGACTCTGATGACCGGACATTATTCCACGTAAAAGTGAGCATGCTAGGATCATTCGGAATTTGTATCAAGATGGGAATTGATATGGTCTCCATGTATATCAAAAAGAAAAAAGAAGGTAGAATTGCAACGAGTCTCTTAATTTTAAAATAATCAAAATATGCGCAGATTCCAAAAATGTCACATTTGTATCTGGTTTATTTAAATTGTCACAAATTTATTTATTTCTTTTACCCTTCTCCATGATACCGATACTTATCCCTCAAATTCAAAACCCTTCGTGAACCCTAGAAAGAAAATAACACAGCTAGCGTCGAAGAGATTCATGTCGACCATCAAATTAAAAATCCCAAATTCAAATCCAATCACCGAACCCACAACGTTCATCGATCTCACAGATGGGTCCTCGCATTCAGCTCCAGAAATGAAGCCGCGCCGTGAAACGACGACTTCGCCTTCAGTTTCCGTCACGATCATCGATCTCACGCAAGAGTTTCCGTACTCCGTTCAAGAATCCAAACACCCCACGCCAAACCCAAAAACGATCATCGATCTTACAGAAGATTTTCCCAATTCAGTTCGAAAATTCGAATCCCCGAATAATAATCACATCCCGAAAAGGCGCAGCAAACGACCCACTGCGAAGGCGCCGTGCGTCATATGCGCGGAGGAGAAGCTCAACGACGACGACATGTTCTCCATCGCCGGCTGCAACCACTCGTATTGCTCCGCGTGCGTGGGGAAATACGTGGATTCCAAGCTGCAAGAGAACAACGTTGTCGTCATAATCCCATGCCCTTTCTTGGGATGTAAAAGCTCTTTGGATCCTCAGAAATGTCAGGGAATTCTCCCCAAGAAGGTGTTCGACAGGTGGTGCGGTGCCCTGTGCGAATCTTCGATCCTCAGTGAGGAGAGATTCTACTGCCCTTTCAGTGACTGCTCGGCTCTGCTAATCAGTGCCAGCAGCAGCAGCAGCAGCAGCAGCAGCAGCACAAGGCATGAGAAGAGTTGCGAGTGCCCCGAGTGCCACAGGCTCTTCTGTGCAAAGTGTAGGGTTCCATGGCACGTGAGCTTGAGGTGCAGTGAGTATCGGAAGCTCAAGGAGGACGAGAGGAGCCACGAGGACGTATTGCTGATGGATCTTGCCAAGAGGGAGAAGTGGATAAGGTGTTCGCGTTGCGGGTTCTACGTGCAGAGATCGGACGGGTGCTTGTTCATGAAATGCAGGTTGTTATTCGGAATTATTATCAGGCCAAATTACTTAAATTAGAAGTCTCGTGTTTTTCGGGTCACCGTGTTTGATGATTGCAAACTTATGTGACTAAGTAACATATCTGATTTCTTTTGGGTCGTCGGAAAATTTACAGGTGACCTAAAAGAAATCAGATATGTTACTTAGTGACCTAAGGTTGCAATTATGAAACACAGCGACCCAAAAATAAAAATTGGTATAGTTAGGACCTAATTTAGTAATTTGACCTTATTATTATGCCTGTGATTAAAGGGGTTATATCTTATTAGTGACATTATGTCTCATGCTTAATCTTTGATAGGTGTGGCCATGGTTTTTGTTACAACCGTGGAGCTCCCATGGTGAGGCACTACTGTGAGAACTGTAAACACTGAACTGAATTTTATTCCATGGACGATGATATTAATTCGTGTGGAACTACTACACAATGCATAACGTGTTTTGTATGCAAATACCCATAGTAAATTGCTGTTGAGTTTTGGGTCTTGAAATGAGGGAGCCCACAACTCAAGATAATTACATAATTTGTCTTCTAGGACATTTTTTTGCATGTGCTAAGCTCGTTTTGAGTGAGAACATATTTTGTCTTTTTTTATTGCATCTTTTTATACGTGTTATAACTGTCTGATCTGACTCATGGGAGTTCTAAGACCATCTCCAATCGTAGTTTCAAACTCAAACTCAAAATACAGTATCACATGAAACATTAATTTTTCTTCAACTACTAAACTAATTCCCATATTTTAAAATAATATTCTCGGAATAAAAGTATAAGGAATAAAAATAGTATTTGATTTATAAACAGTTTAAGTATTTGATTTACAATTATAAACATTATTTATGTATTATATAAATATAAGGAATAAAAATAAATCTAATTAAAAGAGGAATTAAAACAGTTTGTGATAAAAAAATAAATTATTAATTTAATTGGTTCTTTTTTGTAGGAGGTAAAAACTTTATTAGTACATGACACAAATTTGCAACTGCGTGTCAGTTGGACTCAAAAACTTTTGCATTATAATTTGCGAATCCGTTGGATAAAGGCCTAAGTTTTGCGTTATGTTTCAAAAGATGGTAACACAAGAGAATGTGAGAATCTTACTACTTGATAAACCTGCTTGAAACAACAAAAGATAAAATAAAAAATAAAAATAAAAATAAAAATTTGGAGGTGATTATGCTCAGTCCTTGACATCAGTAACACCATCTGCTGTGATCTGAAATCTAGCCTCGGCCTCGGCCAGGCACGGTGAGCTCACCACCTTGCATATCCTCTCCTCACCCCTTCCCTTTCTCATAGCCAATCTATTTTCAATTTTTTTTTTTCAGATTAATAATTAATAACCAACTCTTCCGAATTTTTTTTGTAATTGTTAGTAATATATTATTACCTCGTCGTGGTAGCATGAGCCATGATGTTTCCACCTATCGGCTTGATTTGGGGACCGGCGAAGATTGCAGAGCCGTCCACTTGTGCCACCACTTGGTTCGTTATTACCACAGCTATGCCAAACTGTGAATGGCAGACAAATATTTTCATGGGACAACATATTTTTAAATGTAATAATAATTTAATGAGAATAATCTCTAAAACCTCGTCTGCTAATTTCTGAAGGCTGCGGAGGAACTTTGCGAGGTGCATCTGCCGGGCCGATAACTCTCCCCTTCCCGAGAAATCCGTCCTATATAGAGCCGTTGCACTGTCCACTATCATCAATGCAAATCTGCACGAATGATCATCACATTTTGCAATGGTTTCATATGATATATATATATATATATATTATTGAATGACTATTTCATCTAAAAGCTTAAGTTTGAATGGAGTGTTTCAATTTTTATTTCCAACACTCCCTCACACGTCTAGGCTGATTTATGTTTTATTTAGCATTACACGTGTAATTTTTCTTAAATGAGTAGTCCTGAAGATTCGTACCACTTCACCTAAAAGTTTAAGCTTTGAGGGGGTGTATCATTTTTTGAATTTTATATATTTTTATTTCCAACATATATGTAATATATCGAATCATACAACCACGAACAATCCACTCGAGATGCATAAAACTGCAGAAAAAAATGGATCATAATGGTTAGTTAAATACCTGGTTTCCACCATCATGGACGCAGCTTCAAGCAGAAGCCTCGACTGGTGATCGGTGTTATACGCTCGGGCATACGCGACGTTCTCCAAAACATCAGCACCGTTCAACCCGAATCTGATATATATATATATATATATATATATATATATATATATATATAATATTCAGTACTAAATATAATTACAGCAAACAATTTTGATATCTTGAAGAAAGCTTAGCTCTACTCTACCTGTCAGCTATCTGTAGTAACCTCTGAGGCCTAAACGTGCCCTCTGCATCGATGTACATGGCCTTCCCTTCACCGCCACCTTGATCTAACGGAAGCTGCATAATAACGATTGCATTAAAAAGAAATAATCAAGAACATGAAATACCTATAATAGATAAATTGATTTAAACGTGAAAAGATCTTTACTTGGCAGGTAACACACAGTGTGTGGCACAGTTGAGTCTTTCCACTTCGATACTCCCCGTAGAGCTCTGTAATGGATCCCGTCTCAATACCTCCTATTATTAATCAACAACATGAGCACATTATTAAGACACGGAGCTTATATATATATATATATATATATATATATATATATATATATATATATATATATCAATTACCTTCTAGTACTTTGTCTAATTCTTTCGATCCCGAAGTTATCTGAATGATCTCAAGCCTCTGAGCGTGCAATTGGCTAGCACTCGTGAAGCCCAGTGGCACCAATTTTGAAGCTGTGGATATATGTGTAATATTGTCAATGAAACGTAGAACAGCAAAAGAAATGAAAGCGACATTTTTTGAACTTGCCTGCTTCGATTATCTTATCGACTTTAGCATCGCTGATTCCTTTTATTTGCAGGAGCTCTTTTCTGGGAGAGTAAGCCACCGATTCCACAGTGCATAATCCCGCGTCTTTGAGCTTTTTAATGTCAGCAGCGGCGATTCCCGATGCCTGAATGAAGAACATAACGCATTATATGTAAAGGATTTTTCCGAATTACAATGACACATTTAGTAGTGAGATTATATTTTTCCAAAGGACGTTCAGTTCAATAAAATGGAGAGCAGTTACCAAAGGGGATACCCTTACTTCTAGAATTCAAGAAACTCTAATCATTGGATAGCAATGGAGAATTACATTTTTAGGAAATTCAAAACCAGAATTCAGAAAAAAATACGGTATGAAAATTGTATCTGATCAAAACAAGCAGCAATTTCACCTACACGGAAAAGGTGAAATCCGAATTTTCAATCGACGGCCCTCCCAATTTTATATCGTGGGACGAAAGATTAAAAAAAATTCCCAATTTGCAGAATCGTTCGATTAAGCTTCACACCAGAAAATTTGGGAAAGTTACATCCTTTGAAATAAAATCGCTAAAAAAATTCAGAAACCCAATAAAACCCTCGTCATCAATGGAAAACCTCAGAAAAGATATCGAAACAAATCGAAAGGACCTGAAGCTGCTCAATCGGGAATGGCCCTTGTTGAATATCTTCACTTTCCTCGGCTTGTCTCTGATTAATCACCTGCTGCCTCTGTTGTTCCATTTGCGACAAATGTTTCGCGTGGTTGCGCGAGTGTTACAGAGTTAAGAGAGAGAGAGAGAGAGATTCAGAGGGAAAGAGATGTATTTTCAAGAGTTTAAAGAGGCGCAAAACGCGAAACTTGCTGTGCAGCTTATTAGCTTCTTCTGTAAGTAAAACCTTTAGATTAATAAAAAAAACAAATGGGCTTTTGACCCAATCGTTTACTGGGCCTCACAGTTTGTAGCCCAATAATATATATGGAGAGCGGTTACTTTTATTATTTGAGGAATGAACGAACTAGACTTGCCCAAAAACAACCGGTTCCGGTTTGTAACCGGAACCGGCCACCAACCGTATCCGGCAACCGCGGGTGGCCGGTTCCGGGCGGTTTGGGATTTTCCCAAACCGCAAACCGCCGGTTGTCAACCGGCGGTTCCGGCTTTTTTTTTTTTTATTTTTTTAATATATTTAATTATATATAAATAGATATATAATATAAAAAAAATTTAAAAAAAGTTACCGTTAGTCCGTTAGTTAGAAAAAAAAAATAAAAAAATTAAAAAATAGCCGTTGCAACCGGCGGTTGCAACGGCTAGTCCAAAAAAAAAATTATAAATACCCCCCACCCCTCTTCAAAAAATCACAACTCAATTCTATCTCTTTCTCTCAATTATTCACTCTCAAAACGCGTAATTCTCAGTCTAGTTGTAGTCCACGAACTAAAAATAAACTAATTAAAATACTAGTCCACCATTCCCCGCTCGGCTTTACTACGCTCATCAATCCCCGCCCGGCTCTACTACACGGCGCTCCGAATTTCACTCGCCTCGTTTTTCGTAAGTTTACACTTTTTTTTATCGAACGTTTATTCTAACCTTTTATTTTAGATATGGATAGCCGTCGTCGAGGATCGAGTTCGAGATCTAGGGGGAAACAGATTGTCGGTAGTTCATCGCAAGATGACTACTACCAATATGACGACTCCCCCGAAATTATGCTCGACCTAAGTGACGTACTCGGCTCGGACATGGATGGAACACAAAGCAACACGCAACGGGACCAAACGGAAAAATTCCGATGCCGACGACCGACACCCAAGCACGGGCCGCCGCCGCCGCCCTACGCTCGGATATTTTCGCGGTACACTTCAAGAAGGTACCGACCGAAAATAAAGATATTTTTAGAGTTATATGTAATTATTGTGGTAAGGAGTACCCTTTTAGGAAGGGGGGCGGATATGGCAATTTTACCGGCCATGTCCGCTCAAAACATCCTACTAAGATAGGAATTAGTCAAAGTCAAAGTCAAATGCACGGGGCTACGGGTACGGGGTCGTCCGCTACCGGACAAGGACCCAGTGCGAGTCCGACGTCTTTGTTCATGTACAACGAAGACGTTGCGCGCAAACAACTTGCAAAATTTGTTTGCGCGAAACATCTTCCTTTTCGGTTTGCCGACGATCCGATCTACGAAGATTGGATCAGAAAGTCGTATAACTCCCAAGCGAAGAAAGTTTCACGTAGCACCCTTACGCGAGACATTAGGAAGACCGTACTCGCGTATAAACGCGAGTTAATAGATCAATTAGGAAACTTAGAGTGTAGAGTATCCATTGCCTCCGATATATGGAGTGATCACTGGCAAGATCATCATTACATGGGCGTTACATGCCATTGGATTGATGACTCTTGGCAAGTACAGAAACGCTTAATTGCGTATAGGGAATTTGACACAGCACACACAGCTCAAAACATCGCACTTAAGCTTAGGAATATCTTATCGGAATATAGGATACTCGAGAAGATTTTCTCGGTATCCTTTGATAATGCTAGCGCTAATAACGCGAGCATTGAAGATTTGATTAAGTATTGTCGACCGTCATTTGGCGGCCGATTCTTTCATGTCCGGTGCTTCTGCCACATACTTAACCTATGTGTTCAGGACGCACTGACGCATCTAAAGGCACACGTTACGCCGATACGAACGGCGATTAGTTACATGATGCGCCACTATTCTGTACTGAAGAAGTGGAAGCGTCATTGTAGAAGTTTGGGTGTCATGCCCAAGAAGTTTGCCTTAGATGTACCCAACAGGTGGAATTCCACCTATAAGATGTTGGAGACGTCGTACGAATATCGCCATACCTTGAGCGATTTCTACGACGAAAACCCCGAATTCGGGGTAGCACTACATCCTACGATGTGGGACGGATGCAACGGCATATGTGAAATACTTCAAGTATTTCACGATGCCACGAGGGAGATGTCGGGAATATATTACCCGACATCTATCTTGGCATTAGATCATTGCGTTAAAGTCGCATGCATTCTAAACGGGTTTGTAAATGACGAGATTGCGGGTCCGGCCGTTTTAGCCATGAAAGCTAAATGGCTGAAGTACTTTTGGGATCTACCCGATATCTTCATCATTGCGAAGATATTAGAGCCCAGATTACGCGTAGAGGGGACCGATAATTTTCTAGGATTATACTACCAGTCCATAGCGGCTAATTCTAATGTCCTCCCCGATGGCTATCACATTCAAGTTAGGAATGTAGGGTATGACGCTCTAAAGGCAGTCTTTAGAGCGTATAAGACCGATAGTGGCCAAGACCCAACTCGATCGAGTTCGGGTCAATCCACTAGTAGTAGTAGTGCTAGCGGTAGTGATCGCTTAGCCTCCTACTACAACCTCCTCAACACGAGCAAACGCCAAAGGTCGACGAACCCGTTCATAGAGTTAGAAAACTACTTGTCGACCACTTTTGATTCGGCGAGGATGAAGATCAGTTCAACGTCCTCCGATGGTGGTCGAAGATGTCGCCAACGTATCCAACGTTGGCGAAGATCGCTAGGGAAATCTTTGCCGTCCCAATTTCAACCGTCGCGGTTGAACAAGCTTTTAGCATGGGCGGCTTAACGTTAAGTGAAAGGCGTTCGAGGTTGACGGTAGAAAACGTCGAATACCAATGCCTTCTCGATGATTGGACGAGAGCCGAACATCGGACACAAGACGCCACGAATACCGATTCGGACGACGACGTATTCGACGACACCACCGGTACCGGTTCTAGTGGTGGCGGCGGCAATGGCGGGGACGGGGACGACTAAGAGTAGAGAGTAGAGAATATCCGAAAATGGCGAAAGATTCAAGCCCGAAAAAAGATAAGTCCTTAATACTAATCTCATTGTATTAATTTTTTATTTTATATTTTTAAATATTACTTACTCATACAATCTTATTTTTCAGCCAACGTCTCCAAGAAATCGCTCGCGTGACGACATCTAAGCCAACGACAAGTCCGAAAAAAGATAAGTCCTTAAAACTAATTTCATTTTTTAATGGCGATTGTACAAAAGAATATTATAATTATTATCTAACTAACTTCTATTGTATTTTTTTTCAGAAACCGATTATCGACTGGCGTTGGCAAATGGCGAATAAATTTTTTTTTCTTACTTTGTATTTTCGACTTTGTAAATTTTAATTGTAAATGTAACTTTGTTTTTGTAATAAAATTAATTTATTACGATTAAAACTTTTAAATCGAAACCCTTGTTATATACCGAAAAAAAATAATTGTGTCCCGAAAAGTCGAAAACTATCGAAATACACACTATAAATTGAAATAAAAATTAAAAAAAAATATTAAAAAAAAATTAAAAAAAAATTAAAAAAAAATTAAAAATAAATAAAAAAATCCGGCGGTTGGTAACCGCCGGACATCCTTTGACCGGCGGTTTGACCAACCGCAGGTTGGTCAACCGGCAACCGGAGACGGCCAACCGGGAACCGTCTCCGGCCGGTTGACGCCGGTTGGTCATTTCGACCAACCGGCAACCGCCGGATCCCAACCGCCGGTTAACCGTAACCGGCGGTTGGGCAACACTAAACGAAAGAGGTATTTGTGATTTAGTCCCTTAAATCGTTTTCCTTCGTGATTTACCACCTGTTCATTCATTGCAGTTTCATACATGATTGTCATCTATTTTATCTATTCTATTATATTACGGCTCAAGGCCTTTAAAAAACCGTCTTTCATACACATTGATTTGATCTGTTAATTAACTAATCATATTTTTTGTAAGTAATAATTAGTTAAAAGAAATAAAAAACAATTACCTATGTTTATGCTTAAAAAAGCCACGAACGCCCTATAAACTGCCCTTGATCTACATTTTTTATTTGTTTAAATTAAGTCATGAATAATAGAATGATCATTATAAAAAAGAAAAACCAACCACCCACAAGGTTTCGTCATAATTTTATAGTTGGATCATTTCATTGTATTTTCTTTGTTTCGATTTTTCATTTTTGTGATTTTACAAATTAATACTTTTTTATATACTTTTCTCAATTAGTGATAGACTATCTCAAGTCGATGCGATCAGTATCGAGTGTTCGGAGAAGTATTCGTTGATACATACATGTAGATATTTTTTGTTCCTTTACAAATTTCGTAGTAATGATTCTTACACGTCGTCGTTTTTTAAGATATTTATTCTTTTTTCTGTGTATCAGGAATGTTGTTCTTTCTCCGAGTCCAGACGTAGTCTCGAAGAATAGCCTTCTCACCGAATTAATATTTTAGGGTTGTAAGTGGAATTTTTTTTTATCGAAATGAGAACAAAACCTTATTTTGAAGTTTCTTTTTTTTAACTTTGATTGGTATGTCATCTTATTTTTAGTTTGATTTAATTTTCGTTGCACGCGCGTATGATGTGCCGAATTTACTAGTCTATCTATTAATTGTTATGGAAGGTGTGATTACTATTTGCCCTTTACTTCTTTAATTTATTATATTATTAACTTTACAAGTTAATTTTTGTTACAAACTTACAAACAATATATAATTAATTAAATTTTATGATTTTATATTTGAATCATAATTACAATTCAACTATAAAGTAATAGTACATATCATAGCACCGCATCGTGTGTTCCGATTCCGATAGTGTCATCACACACAAATAAAAATTAAGGGACTGATACGTAAATTCAAAAAGAATATTAAAACAGAGGTCAAAACAACGATTTAACAAACATCGAACAACTCTAAAACAAATCCTCCCAAGCAAACGGTGTGAACACGTGACCTGCACGCGCCTCCAACAACTCCAGATGCCTCCGGCTCAAATGCGCGTAGACAACCCAATCCCCATTACCCTTCACGCTCGGCACCGGCATGACGTAACCCGTCTCCCCGCCCCACGGGAAATGGTACGACCCGAAACCCAGCGGGCCGAACCCGAAATTCAGCTCTCCCACGGGAAACCTGAGACCCGAAGACACAACGACCGCAGCCTCGTCGTTGACCGGGTCCTTGCAGTAGACCCTGACCACACCGGGACTGGGCCGGCGGAGCTCGACCCAGTCGATGAGGCTTAGGAAATGGTTGGAGGAAGCGGCCGTGGAGATCAGCTCGTGGACCGCGGCGGCCGTGGATTTTAAGCTGCCGTCTCTGAGGTCGTTGACCGTTGACTCCTTGTAAGGGACGGAGAGGACGTTGCCAAAGTAGTTATCGAATTTCGAGCCTGAATCAACGAATATATAAATTAAAATAAATGGTAGAAAATAAATTTGAAATGAATATTCGACTTTTTTTTCCAGTCCGATGTATCTCCACTCGATCCGGCGATAAGCTAGCATCTAAATACCGGCGTGGTCATGCGCCATGTATGTATGACGGAGGATAATTGCGCCACATATAGACTTATCTCAGGGCCCGATAGATACGTTACAAACTCACCTGTCAACTATAGTTATATGGTATAACTCCATGGAGACTACTCAAGTAATTGTGGGACGGATAATTCGATTCTACAACCTAACCAACAAATTCTTAATACATTAGCTTTAACCATTATGCCAAGAACTCATTGGCGAAACGAATATTCGACTTAGCAATTTGATATTCCTAGAAAATATTTTCTATCCTGTCAGCAATCCAATTCCATTGATATAGTGACACCTTATCAACATTCAATTTTTTTGACGAGTCAACATCACAGAAGAGTTCGGCTGTGTTTCAATGGAAAAGCAAGAAAAAATCTTCCTAAAATTCTTCAACATTGCCAAGTATAGTATTAGAAATTGATAGTTTCATTCTAAAACTAATTGGTGATAGAAATATATGTATCTTTTTATTTGTATATTGAGTCGCATGAAGTTAATTTTTTTCCGATGAGAGACAAATATCTCAATGCGTCTCCTCACATGTGGGACGATTCAAAGCAAAGCATACATATAAAATTGGGAGTCGTTAGTTCAAAAAAGCGTGCGTGCATATCGAACAGACTCTGATACCATATTAGAAATTGAAGCTTTTGTCCTAAAACTACAATCTCTCTGATTTATTTAGTGAAGCGAGTGACGTAAGTTACCCCATATGGGACGAATAATATCAACAAACAGTAAACGCAATTCTTTTTTTAAATCAACCATATAATTTTGACTAACCTAATCTCGACCTCCCATCGACGACGATGCCTAATTTCACCAACTTGTTCGAATTCTCACCACCTTCGCAGATAGTCTTCCAAAGAAACGCGGCGAACGCCTCGAGCTTCGTCCTCTTCGTACCGTTAGAGCTGGCTTGTGACTGTAAGAGTTCGATCTCCGAAGCTCTTACGCAATAAATCTGACCAACTAGTTGGTGTTGAGGTTTCGGGGGCGCAATGGAAGACAAAGGAGCGTAAATTTTGTCCATTAGGTCGTGATCGGGTTGAAGCGGTCTACGGGGGTTTAGGACCGATCTACGAAACGATGGGACCCGCTTGATGGGCTCGGACCGAGCCGTATCGGCCCATCCGGTCAGAAACATGTTGGCGGAGTGAGCGTCGGCGGCTCGGTGGTCGAACATGCAGCCGAGCACTAGTCCTCCATATTTTAGCTCTGTGGCCTGTGGTGCGCGCGCAATGATTATAGTTATTATTGATAACTAAATGTGAGGACATTAAAAAGGAAATGTTTTGACAAAATATATGTTCGTGGAGAGTCTTAGGAACTTGTAAAGTATTTGAAAGTTAGGTCCATCGATGACTAAAATTGATTATTAAGGAAGAGTTGGAATTGGCAAGGGATTAAAATCAAGTGCAATCTGGAAGACGTTAACGTGTTGAATAAATTATAATAAGTTTAGCAAGTAAAATTTCTAATCACTTTAAAAATAGCATAAATTTTGAGAGAAGTTAACTCAATTACGACCAACGCGAACTCTGGGTAAAAAATGAATGGAACCATCCATTTGTAAGACAAACTTAACATACATGCAATTACCGGATACAAAATACATAGAAATACATACATTATTTCTAATTATATATTTACTATAGTTGGTTCAATATCTGGGTAAGAAAACTAATACAAAATAATTAAATAAATAAATAATACCTGAACAGCGAGGACTCCGTTCGTCTTAACGGGGACAAGCTTCCCTTGAACGGACATGTCGGGACGATAGAGATCAATATCCTTCAGCTCCACGTCAGCAGACGCATGCACAAAATCCACCCCACGATTATTACACAGTATCTCCGGCTCCCCCTGTCGGTTCTGCACGATCTCTCCGGCGAACGGATAGAAAGTCACGAGGGCTTCAGCCAGAGATTTTTTAAGGGCAGCCACCGTATTTTCGGGCAGCAACGAATCGTTTTTCGGGTAGCATAAGAAGATTCCAAAATCCAGTGGAGGCAGTAGCAGATCGAGGTTCGACATGGGAAGCCAGTGTTCTTGCATGGGTAGCACCGCGGAGACAACCTCGTTCTTTTTTATTTTTACATGGAAGGTGGAGTTAGGTTCCATGTAGTAAAATGTATTTTTGATAAGTGTAGTAGATGAATATTGTGAGGAGATGTAGTAAGAAGGTGAACAAGCAGATGAGTGGTTGTTTGCAAAGCGTTCACGTAAAATGTCACTATATAATGGGTTGGGGGACGATCTGCATTCATGTGAGAAAATTGCAAGAATTTACATCAATAGGTATAAATTTAATAATTTCTGTTAATTTTCGATTATCTGGGCCCGCGCACATGCGACGCACGTATGAGTGAGAGACCGTACAAGCTTGATGGGGTTCCTTCCTAAAACCAATTGGTGTTAGAAGGAGTACTCGTCAAGCTTATATACCGGTTAAATCTTCTCGTCGTAATCAATATGAGACATTTTGCCCTCACAATGTGATATTCTTCACAATTTCATAAATAGTAATCTAGAATGACCCAGGGGTTACATCATTTTGTTTTTGTTTTTTTTTTCTTTTTTCAATTTGGATAAAGTTCTTTTTCACACCGATATTTCGAACTTGGATTCTTGAATCAGATTGAAAAATATAATGATTTAAGCGAAATAAAATATATCAGTAGGGGTTTCTTTAATTTTTTTTTTAACATTATACCGTGCTTTTTCAATACATTAAATAAAATAAAACTAATTGCTACAAATATATACATACAAGAATATATCTTTCATGATTAAATATGAAAATTAGTGCGTTGTCACTGACTTCCGGGGAAAGATTGATACAGTGATGACAAATTATTTGAAAGGCGCGACACTTTTATATTCATGAAAAATTGATGCTGCTCGCAAGTCACTATAGTTTGCAATTTTAATTTAAATCCGAATATATTATATAAAATAGCATAACTTATAGTGATTAATTTCCCCCATTACGGAGAAGCGATTACGTGGCAGGCCGATATGGCTTGTGACCGTGACATGCACACTACACTTCTCTAAACTAATCTAATTTCGTACAATTAAATATATAACCCATTTTTGCTTGGTAACCAAATTGAGACATATAATATGCACGTCATGGTTTATTCATAGTATGGATACAACCCTATTAATATCAACACCATCACTTTTTTTTTTCCATTCTCACGATAATTCACACTCTTAATAAAAAAGGTCAAAAGTAAATTACAAACTCGAAAATACATAGGATATGAATTCTCCACTGGGTCAAATATCCGAGGATTGGGGAACGAGGAGAAATTTCTTTCTATTTGCTACTTTTATTTTTTTTCCCTATCAAGTGCGCCTACTAACGAGCTTGATTCAACGTGTTGGATAAGTATTTCTTTCTATAATTTGTTACATTTATATAACAAAGTAATCAAGACAAACTATCTCATAAAGTTGAGTTGTAGACTTGTAGCAGCGTACAATTTATCTTCTCGAGCAAACTGCTTCACTATTTAAATAGGTAAAGTTCTATTCTTTATTGAAAACTTGATACAAAGGAAACTGTAATAACCACTAACGTTTTGACTATAGTTACCTTAACCTATCCACTTGATTGTATTCTATATATGAATTTGTTCAACCACTTTGATTTAGAAAAGTCAACTAATCATATCATTTGACTGATAAAAGTTGGAAGTGGATGGGGAAGCAAAATGCGAAACGTGACATATTTAAAGATATCAATAAGTCATCGCAAAGAAAAATAACTTGTAGCAAAAAAAGACCTAAACAAACTCAATTCACATTTGTCATTTACCTCTAGTCAAGCTTCGAAATTATTAGGACCCTTTTGGAAATATACTCCTCGAATGTATCAATGAAAACATTCAACCTAGTCTAAGAAAAATATCATAATTTATTAAAAGAGATACCTATTCATATTCTTTAACAATAGAACACAAGCAGGGATAATATATAGATTCAGCTAATATTATTCTCTATATGATTATTTTGAAATGGTTTCTTCTTATATTATTATAAATATCTATCTCATTCGTTTATATAATATAGTAACAATAAACCGTATGAATTCAAAGTCATTCACCTGCCCTCATAAGTCATATGAACAATAAACCGTATGAATTCAAAGTCATTCACCAGCCCTCATAAGTCCTATGAATAAGATAGCACAAGTTAGGACCAAGTAAAAAATGCTGAGTGGTATTAGTAGGTAAGCCTAGTGCTTTGTAGAGAGAATATTACCAATTCGTGTTATTTTTACTTTTTATTTTCCAATTCTTGCACAAATGCACAAGCATATATAGCTCCAACTAGACCCGTTGATCAGTTCGGGTCAACCCAAAACCGCTCAAACTTCCGCGACCTAAAAAGCCGTAGTCCCTCTAAGAAGCTAGCTGAGAAGGGATACCTCCGCATAGCTAGTTAGCAGGCTGAGGTCTCGTTCGTTAACGGAATTAACCAGACAAATCGCTCCACCAACTAAGAACGGCCATGCACCACCACCCATAGAATCAAGAAAGAGCTATCAGTCTGTCAATCCTTACTATCTCTGGACCTGGTAAGTTTCCCCGTGTTGAGTCAAATTAAGCCGCAGGATCCACTCCTGGTGGTGCCCTTCCGTCAATTCCTTTAAGTTTTTCGGAGATTGTAAGAGGGAGATCATTAAATCCAAAAATAATAATAAATAATAAATAAAAATAAAAATAGACAAACTCCGTTTTGAACCGATACTTAAACCGGCCGGGTAAAGAACATTCCAAAAATATTGGGCTGAGAGGCCCAATAAGGGCCCGCTTTGCTTCAGAAACTTTCGGCCCGATCATGAAGACCCACTTTGTTTAGAGCGGGCTGTACTCGCAAAGGTACAAGAACCCTAAAACCCCAATCTCGCTTCGCTGTCTCGGGATCGACTTGGGGCGTGCAAGTTCCTGTAATTTTGGAGAAGCTTTTTCGTGATAATATATCCATCGAAGCGGTGTGAAGAATTTTTCGGCACACGGTTAATTGAGACGTGTTGAAAAAGATGTTGAGGATACATGTTGGTGGATTGGGCTCGAACGTTCGCGAAGATGATTTGAAGAAGACCTTCGATTCGCCGCATCTGGGTAGCGTTGAATCGGTTGAAATCATCCGCACGAAAGGTCGTAGCTTCGCGTACTTGGATTTTGTTCCCGCCTCTGATAAAGGATTAGCTAAGCTATTCAGCACGGTAGGCTCTCGCATTCGAAATTGCAGGATTTGTTCGTAAATTATCTTTCTGGTATGAAATGTTTACGTTCTTATAAGTTCTCTGTTCTCTTCGTTATGTGTCGGATGATTGTTAAGGTGATGCTTATAAGTGTATACATTACATGGTTATGAAGTTGTGTATGATTCTCATTTTCGGGTATGGAATTTGCACGCAGTACAATGGATGCATGTGGAAAGGTGGGAGGCTTAAGCTCGAGAAGGCTAAGGAGCATTATCTTTCTCGTTTACAGCATGAATGGGAAGAAGAAGAAGCGAAGCTACTTGCCAGTAAATTATCCGCTCAAAATGATGTTGTTGATGAGGGGATGAGTTTGAAACCAAAAACGGGCCGAGATATGGAGAAAGTGAATCTCAACATTTTCTTCCCCAAATTGCGGAAGGTAGTTTTTTCCTTTTTTTTGTGTGGATTAGTTGTTTTATTAGTCCTCTATATTTGGAGAAGTGACATTTTAATGACAATTAAATTAAGGAGTGACAATTTTAGGACAACAAGTTTCCAATTTGATGCAATTTTAGGACAAGTAATGTTGGGAACCTACAGTTGGGAAAGAACACACATGAGCCGTATTTAAAAATTAAATTGGGGTGAAATACTACGTGGCGGCGGACGTGCTGATTTGGACCGAATGTTTTCCGATGCCACGTAGGATTTCGCCCCAAATTAATTGCCGCGTGCATCTCACGTATGTTAGTTCCCGGGTTGGAATTAGGTTTTCGGCATTAATTGTCCTCAAATTTATTCAATTCGTCAGAAATGATGATTTGACCGAATTTTTTTCTTGCACCACTAGATCACCCAACCCCGAAATAATTGTCATGTGGGGCTCACATGTGTAAATTCCAAGCTGAAATCAGGTTTCAAGGGTTATTTGTTCTTCAAATTGCTTCGACTTTGAAGCTTATTTCCCTAAAATTGCCACCATTTAGTTTAGGTATCCTTAAAATGACACTCCGCCAAACATACAAAACTAAATAATAATTAACCCCTTTTTTTTAACAGTGTTAAAATATGTACCATCTTTCTCTTCGTTGCGTTTTAAAGCCTCACATGCTCGTTGCGGCCTTTTATCTACTTAGTATCTTGCTGTTAAGTCATCTTGAATGATTCTTGTGCTGACCGCTGTGTGCTGAGACGACTTTTTATTACGTATGATGAAAGGTTAAACCCTTACCTCTTAAAGGCTCGGGAAAACACAAATACAGTTTCCAACGCGTTGAAGTTCCTCCCTTACCTGTCAACTTTTGCGACTGTGAAGAACACGCTGCGCCTCTGGAGTCAACCGTAAGAACTCGTACAATCACCCGAAATAACGAGGAAGAAGCCTGCGAGGTGAATGAGGAAGAGCTTAACCTGATGAAATTGGTATTGGAGAAGATTCTAGAAGAAAACGAGAAGAACCCTTCAAAGGCAATTCAAAATCCAAACGGTGATGAAGCAGCCAAGAAAACAGAATTTGATGCTAATCAATGGCAAGCTGGGGATGATTTTGCAGAAGATCAAGCTAGTGATGAAGACAACCTCGTGATCAACATTGTAGGCCTACCAGCGAAGAAACGGGTAAGATCAAGCTAGTGATGAAGATCAAGCTGTGGATTTGTCTTTTTCTTTCATTGAAAATTCATGTTGTTCTTTCTTGCCATGAATTGCCCAGAATCCTCTGTCGGTAGCAGTGGAGTTGTTGAGCAAATCTGCTGAGGAAATCCATGGAAATCATCAAAAGAAGAAAGCTCCTCCGAACAAGAAGAGGAAACAGCCCGACACGATGAGTAATGCTGACGACAGCGTGCCTTCGAAAAGAAAGATGAATAAGTCTAGCGAAAGCGTTTATGAGAAGAAGCAGCAACCGCTGGATATCGAGCCAATGGATGACGATTTAGGAAGTTCGAAAAAGAAATCTTCATGGAAGGACTCGGTGAAGAAGGAAAACCCTACTTTTCGCATTTCGGATATTTTATCGAACCTTATCCCACAAGACAAAGAATCCGATCATAACGATTACGATAATGCGAGCAAAGAAGATGCGCCGTCGGAGAAATCCGGCGACCTTCAAGAACAAAAAACGACAGCATCAGCAACAGCAGCAACTACAACAACAACAACAGATGAGAGATATGCAAGAGGCACCGCGTGGCTGCAAAAGTCTTCTTGGCTACAACTAATCGCGGACGCGAATAAGAGCTCTTTTAGCATCGCACACGTCTTGCCCGGTGCGACTTTCCAAAATCAAGCCTTGCAAGAAAGTAAGAAGAATCCCGAGATAGTACTCAATGGCGCTCCAATGCCTCATGATGCTTCAACCGAGGAGACGACTCGTGTTGATACCGTAGATTCTCGGGGACACGAGGAAAACGAGGGCACTGATGTGAAAGAGGAAGCATCATCTTACGTAGGGAGAGGCGGCGTTGTAATAAGCGAGACGTGTCCGTTCATGAGAGATGCTGCTTCGGTGCGCGAGTGGGCCAAGGCTAAAGCCGCGTTAAGTGGATCCAATCGGAACACAAAGGTATGTGATTCGTAGGTGCGAATTCATTTTTTCGAATTTATTTTGCCAGCTATGTTGTTGTAAGGAGACATTTTGAATGCCTTTTCTCTATTAATCTTCGCCGCTTTTTTTTTTTTTTTTCTCTCCTCATATTGGGAAGCTTCCATGTAGTTAGTTAATGGAGCTCTCTAGGTTTTTTTTTTGCTATTTCTTTGATTCGACGTAGTTTTTTTTGCTATAGAAAACGTTTTGGTAAGCCCGCGTTGAGCCAGATCATGAGCCTGTGCTGGGACCCGAACCCGGACGTGAGGCCCTCGTTTAGCCGGGTGCTCGAGGCTGCCGAGGTTGAGGTCATAACCGCGGTCAGCAAGGCTCGGTTCCGGTGCTGCATGAGCCGCCAGCCCATGACTACTGATTGAGATATTGGTGGGTCCATTTTCTTTTTTCTTTGGATTTTATCAATGAATGTGTGAATGTGATGTGTGTAGCTTATTTATTTTGGTAAGGGGTACGGATAAACGAGAAATATGTGTACCGGTATTTTAAGAGCATTTTGAGGGTGGTCTCATATATAAATAGTAAGTACATGTACTATTACTATTCTATACTTTTGAGTAACTTTTAATTTAAAATGTTCAATAAATGAAGTCTTAATTTTAATTTTAATTGATTATTATTTTTAATTATATAAAAGGAATAATTAATTTGTGAGGATATAATTAGAATACATTAAACTGTAAGAGTTAAATTAAAATTTTGTATTTTAATTGACATACAAATCAATTGATGATTGGCACTTAAGTGATGTTGTGCCTTAATAAAATGGAATAGATTGTGATGATATAATTTTGAATAAAATTAAAAGTCAAGTTTAAATTGTAACTTTTTTATTGTAATTGACATAACATCAATTCAAGATTGACAATTTTAAGTGGTACTGATATTTAAAAAAACAAAATAGATCTATATTATTTCCTTGGTTGGGTTAATCGAAATATATTGTTTTGATTTGTTTTTTTTGGTATTCGGTCATTGTAGAAAATGTATTTTAAGGAAATAAAAATGCGTTAATCCTACCCTTCCAATGGTCATTCTTTATTTTAAATATATTACGTCACATCAGCTTTGAATGATCTGTGTAGTTTTGGATGGTCATTCTTTACGAATTAAATATATAGATTTTATGTTATTTTAAATAAAATAAATGTACGAATTGTATGTGTTCTTCTATATATAAATATAAAAATCAATAACTGAAAATCAGTTTGTATAATATATGATTCCGTCAGGTTGATGAAGATTTCTCAACGTTAAATCTAATAATCATTATCGAGTTGCGTATCAAAAGAAGAGTACATAAAAATTATCTAAAAAAACATATACCTTATTTATTTATATCAAATAAATAAATAATTTATTTGTACAATTAACGGTGTGGTCCTAAGTACGATTTTATTAAGATATATTAATTGATTTTTTTTTATTTTCTCAACAAGTAACGGGACCAGAAAAGAACTATTTTTCTTGATTTGATGACCGCATGAAGGGCTCCAATTTTTTTTCTTTTAATATTTGTAGTACACTCGACATTATCGCAATTCGCATCAACATCGATGCGATGATGAATAACTACAGAATGCATAACTCCAAATAATATAATTATCTATTTTTCTTTTTTGCTAACTCAACATATAAATCGAACTTGATCTTGACAATTTCGTGCAAAATGATTTTTTGGCTCTTCTAACCTTGTCTATTTTGTCTATACCTCACCCTGCTTAAACGATTGAGATCCTTCATTTTTATCACTAGTCACCTTAAAAAATATATCTATTTAATTATTCGTATCTTTAACCCGGTAAACCTGACATAGCTTAGCGAGGCCTACTGGGTAAGCCAATCTAGGACAAATCAATGTGTGATAGACTCAGTCAAAGTATTTGATAGCCAGAGAGATCGAACTTAGAAAAGTATTTGGTAGCCAGATAGATTGAACTTGGGACATGCTCCTCCAAAGACCTTGATCACATCAACTTGACCGGTAGGCCAAGCCTAAATAATAATAATAATAATAATAATAATAATAATAATAATACCAATAGTAATAAAAAAATAATGGATAAAATAATAATTAACCAAATTAAAATAAATTAAAAAGGGATAAAAAGGTAATTGTGCCACCCATCACCGTTTATAAATAATATAAAATAAACTAGTCACCTTTGCATACACTATGCGTGTGCACAAACTAAAATTGATATCAACAAATAACACAACTTAAAATGATAATAACATTTACTTGAAAAACATCAAAATCAAAACATGAATAACACAAAATAATTAACACTCACCGACGGTTAGAAAAAATGAGATTTTTTTCCCTTTATTTATACATGTTTTCATTATATGAAATGATCGTGGGTTTATTATAGAGTGAGCCACTTTGAATTATTTTTGAAATAATTATTAATTGTAGAAAATTTTGTGATTGAATGATAGTGTTACACCAATAGGTAGTTTTTAAGTTGGTCTCACCATTAATATAAGAGTATAGATAATACTAGTTGAGAAATATTTATTTATAGATAGAGAATATTTTCTTACAATTTTTTAATTTTTATTTTTGGTTTCAATTCAAAATTGTCTCAACGCTTCGATCGATCTCACCATACTTTTGTTGCGAACAAGCGACATTGTCATTGACTCTTCCTGTTGCAACTGCAACGGTTGAAAGGTTGTTTTCGACCATGTGAATTGTGAAAGTTGCGAATCGGATAAATGATAATTAGATGAACTATTTCCAATGTTGATAATGATGATATTATGCAAATATTTGAAAATATGGAGATTCCAAAAAGACAACTGATATTTGTTAGGTCGTATTGTTTTCTTATCGTAATATAATTTCCCAGCTCTTCTCGACATTAGAGAAATAGTTTATGAATTGGTTGACAGCCTTAGCTATGGATTGTGGCTTTATTGAAACCAAGTGAAAACGACCTTCGTTTATTTGGTCACAATATCTATACTATACATAAATGATGAGGTACTTGGAGAACCCCTCCTAATTAATTTGTTATGTCATACAAAAATACAAATATTATCCTTCATTACATTATTTATTCCAATTTTATCCTCACAAATCAATTTGTTCTTCAAATACTTACAAAACTAAATTATACTTTCTATTAAACATTTAAATTAAAAAATAACTCTTAATATATATATATATATATATATATATATATATTGGCGCACACGCAACGAATGTAGGGGTGAAAGATGCCTGCTCGCGAGCCCTATGGGCCAGCTCGAGCTCGTAAAATTCGAGCTGAGCTCATTTTTGTTGCTCGAGCTTATCGTGAGTGCTCGGACCTTTTTTTATTATTATTTATTTTTTATTAAACTCAGTCATGCATGCATCAACGATATACAAACCTTAACGTTGCTGTCAAGTGTCAATAAAAAACGGAATGCCATCTTTGTCTTGGTTTTATCTCTCGCGTATGGTAAGAATATATATATATATATATATATATATATATATGTAATATTCTTGCAACATACCAAGTTGTTCGAGCAAATTCAAATTGTAAGAAAACAAACAAGGCAAAGATGTGGAGGCTGAGAGTTTCCGAGGAGGGCGACGATCCGTGGCTTACGAGCGTGAATAACCACACCGGACGTGAATTCTGGGAATTCGATCCCACTCGTGGGACTGACGAAGACAGAGCTTTAATAGAAAAATTTCGATACGAATTTAAGAAGAATCGTTTCGAGATAAAACACAGCTCCGACCTCCTAATGCGGTTTCAGGTTTATTAATATTACAGCATTCTATAAATACATCATGTGGGTGAGTAGCATGCATGTCTTAATAAATTTTATTTTCCCCTTATATTTGTAGTTTGCAAAGGAAAATCCATGTGAAGCATACTTTGAGGAAGTTAAGGTTGGTAACGAAGACGAAGAAGAAGCAAGCGGAGAAAAAGTTGAGATCGTACTTTCGAAAGCTTTGAGATTCTTCGGGACTCTCCAAGCTGACGATGGACATTGGCCTAATGACTATGGAGGCCCTTTATTTCTCATCCCCGGATTGGTTGGTTATCTATACTATTTATAAAGCGGGAGCACACCACGGAGTAACTTCAACTATTTGTTTATTTCACGAAATTGCAATTTTTTTACCTTCTATAATTTATTTTATTCCAACATTATAAATTCTCTTCTTTTATATATTGAATAATAATAATACTACTATGATTGAAATTTCATGATTTAAACATTAAAATTAATAACAACTCTGAAAATAAAATAACCTCTTATATATTTTATTGCACAATCTTTGAATTTGCTTAATATACTAGTTATTACTTTTTCAGAAATAATATCCCCTTTAGCCTATACTCAGGAGCCAAATGAGATTTTATTCTAAACCCAATTTTTACAGATGAAGTAGTCTACTGAGCTTATACGTAGGTCATAGTTTTTCCTTTTTTCCTTTTTTCTACTTAACTCATGTAGGACTAAATTTGACAACCCAACAACTACCTCATGGCTCATTCCAATCAACATGCATGGGTCGTTTTAGCTAATGATTTCATGTATATAAGTTATTGCAGGTGATAGCCTTACACGTAATGAATGTCCTAAACGTGGTTCTCCCCGAAGAACACAACAAGGAAATACGTCGTTGTCTCTATAACCATCAGGTTGTGTGATTTAGGGTTTTACTCAAGGCACTGAGCTCGATTATCGATTTATCATAAATCTGCAGAATATCGATGGAGGATGGGGATTGCACATAGAAGGACACAGCACCATGTTTTGCACGGTGTTGAACTACGTGAGCTTAAGGCTTTTAGGACAAGGAGAACATTTTGGAGACAACGGCGATCACAGTCCGATGATGAACAAAGCAAGAACGTGGATTCTTGATCGTGGTGGTGCTACTTATATCCCCTCGTGGGGTAAACTGTGGCTCTCGGTAATAAGTATTTAACGAATAAATCTCCGATCGTATAATTTCATTCGAATACGACTCGGCATACATGACTGCGAATTTAAAAAAAAAATATAGGTGCTCGGCGTTTATGAGTGGGACGGAAACAATCCACTGCCACCAGAACTATGGCTTCTTCCTCACTCTCTTCCTATACATCCAGGTTTTGTGTGCCCCATTTCGAATGACTATTTCACCTAAAACTTTGAGCTTGATGGCCGATGGGAGCGTTTCATATTTTAATTTTATATATTATATCGTCTATTTTGATTTCTCTATATCCAGCTTAACACAGTGTAATTTTTATTAAATGGGTGGTTGTGGATCCATATACCCATGATCTTTTGGACTTCTTTGTACCATGTTGAATGACCACTTCACCTAGAATGTTAGGTTTCAAGGAAGTGTATAGTATTTTAATATTATATATTCTATTTCCAACCACCACGCCTATTAGGAGCCCATTTATTACGCCGAAAAATATAACATTAATATTCTGTTTTAGGACGTATGTGGTGTCACTGTCGTATGGTGTACCTCCCCATGTCGTATTTATACGGTAAGAGATTCGTAGGAAGAATCAACAGCGTTGTTCTCTCGCTTAGAAAGGAGCTCTATGCTCAAGATTACCATCGCATAGACTGGGATTCAGCAAGAAACCAATGTTGCAAGGTAAATAAACAAGAAAAAAAAAAAATTAATCCGCTTTTCACTTAATAAAGCTACCTACTGTTTGCATCTTTACAGGAGGATCTTTACAACGCTCATCCGTTATTACAAGACATTCTATGGGATTTCTTGCACAGATTTGCAGAACCTCTCCTCAAGAAGTGGCCTCTGTCTAAGTTGAGGCATAGAGCACTGACCACCGTAATGAAACACATGGAATACGAAGATGTCAACACAAACTATATTTGCATTGGACCTGTTAATAAGGTTACATACAATTTCAATCTTCATTAACTTTATTTACATCTTATGCTCAAGAGGGTTCATTTGATTTATATAAACAGGTGCTGAACATGCTGTGCTGCTGGATAAACAATCCTGAATCTGAAGGAGTAAAGCGACATATATCGAGGATAAAGGATTATCTATGGGTGGCTGAAGATGGAATGAAAATGAAGGTAAAATAACACTGATTTAGGAGTAGATTTAATTTTAGTCGTATTATAACATTCACGGCATTCGTTTTTGGTCAGAGTTCGAAAATAGTGATATGTATATAACTTTTACAAAATTTGATTTTCGTCATCTGATTCGTCCATATCCAAAACTAGTCTAGTAGTTCATCACAAATAGTCAATTTCGTTACTTTTCAGTTAACTTTTTTATTGCTTCCGGCAACGAAAATACGATTGCTTTAACATGAACGTTAATTAAATTTGTGAAACGTGATATGACTATTTATAATTAATGCTGGAAAATTGCGAAAAAAAAAGACCAGATATGATAAATGGTGCAAACATACTGGTTTAGTTTTGGACAAAGACAATTTAGAGGATGAAAAACGAATTCCAAAAGTTACAGGAAAAAATTTTTAGTTACTTTTAAACGTAATGGACGCGGCTTATGACAAGTACTATTTGTTCTCTCAATGTAATGTGATTTTTAACGGCCATCTCTCGACGATTAGGGATACAACGGATCACAGTTATGGGATGCGGCTTTGGCAGTTCAAGCGATAACACAGACAAACCTTCCACGCGAGTACCGTTCGACGCTCAAAAAGGCGCACAAGTTCATCAGATCATCGCAGGTAGTTTTTCCATGCATTGAAGATTTCTTTACATGTTCTAAGATTCCAACATTAGTATATAATTAATATCTATCTAGTACTAATTAAATAACTCAAAGTCTGTTCAATATATATACATATATAATCGGTGATTTTATTAAGGTGAGGAAAGACAGCTCGGGACATCTCAATTCGTGGTATCGCCACAAGTCGAAAGGCGGGTGGCCCTTTTCGACCCCCGACAACGGTTGGATTGTCTCAGATTGTACAGCAGAGGGGCTTGAGGTTGTTTATTTTATTTTATTTAATTTTTTTAGATTGTACATTTTTAATAATGATGAAATTTAAACTTATGACTATGATAATATGGTGCAGGCATCACTTTTACTATCTCAGCTGCCACGAGATGTTGCTGGGGAACCACTGGAGCTTGATAGGCTTTGTGATGCAGTTGATCTTCTTCTGTCTCTTCAGGTGTTTCTCTTACACACACACATAATTCATAGTACATAAGAAAACCCTATTTTCATAATATAATCTTCCAATATTACGTAAAAAAACCGTCGCAGAACGGCAATGGAGGATTCGCATCGTACGAACTCACGAGGTCTTATGCCTGGTTAGAGGTGAGGCCATCATCATACAGAAGAAAATGAATATTCCTCCTATAAAATTTCATGCATTCTTCTCGAGGAATAAAACGATCTGTCTGAAACAGATGATTAATCCAGCAGAAACATTCGGCGATATAATCATCGATTACCAGTAAGTCTCTTACGTCGAAAAACAGTATTAACAATATAGAAAAAAATGGTAAGCCTGCGAAGTGTGTGTGTGTTAGGTATGTGGAGTGTACCTCAGCAGCAATTCAAAGCCTAAAATCATTCAGCAGATTGCATCCCGGGTACCGAAGGAAAGAGATCGAAATATGCGTCGAGAAAGCGCTTAACTTCATCGAGAGCATACAATTATCAAATGGATCATGGTAAAAAATAAAGAAAAATTACAAAAATATCGTCGTTTAATCCGATTCTTGAATCTGCAAAAATGAGATCACGAGCGAAAAATCGTTGAAATACGAAAACTATATAAATAGGTACGGTTCGTGGGGCGTGTGCTTTATCTACGGGACATGGTTTGCGATAAGAGGGCTCGTTGCGTGCGGCAAGACTTACGACAACAGCTTATGCGTTAGAAAAGCTTGCGAGTTCTTACTGTCCAAGCAGCTTCGATCGGGCGGATGGTGCGAAAGCTATCTCTCGAGCCAAAACAAGGTACGTAATTACATATGATTATTATTATTATTATTTTTTGTTCGTCATTTAAGTTAAGAAGAGCGACACTTTCAACATACCAACTCAATAAGCTGCAGTTTTAGGACACTAACTTACAAAGTCGAAGCAATTTAAAGACAACAGGCGTCAACTGGACGCCATCACTTCTTATATATGATGTGGCGCTCAATTGGCTTCCAGTTGGACTGCAACGTCATCAGAAGAGGCGACATGACGCGTGACACTTGGTGTCCTTAAATTGCTTCAATGACGTAATATAACAATTTTTTAAGTTGAATTTTTTGAAATGTCACCCCTCTTAACTTACTGGACGAGAAAAAAAACTAATTAAGCATATATAAAACGAGCTCGATTATATCGATTTGCGTCGATAATCTCTAACTCTCGGTAAAATGACAGGAATACATAAACATTGGGAAAGACAAAGCACATAATGTGAGCACTGCATGGGCTATGATGGCTCTTATCGAAGCCGGACAAGTACGTATTTTACCTTGCGACGCGCATATATTCGGAGAAATTGCATGTTTTCGGCGACTACCAAAGAATAATATTTACATACAATTTTTGTCCTTGGCAATAAATTACATTAATGGACAGGCGAATCGGGACCCTACGCCATTGCATCGTGCGGCGAGAGTGCTAATCGAATCGCAAATGGTGAGTGGAGACTTTCCGCAACAGGTAACAGAAATAACGACCACTCTTTCGTATCTATCGCATTCATGTTTCAAGAAAATTACAGATTACATTTATTCACAGGAGATTATTGGAGTGTTCAACAGGAACTGTATGATAAGCTATTCTGCTTACAGAAACATCTTCCCCATATGGGCTCTTGGGGATTACCTCAACAAGGTGTTGAAAGCATGAGCGCAATAAGGTTGTGTAAAATAAATAAAGACCTTGGTTTTATTATGTGCTTTTGCTGTACATATTGTTTCATAAATCTTAAACCGCAAGGCAAGTATTATGTCAACTAACAAATCGCTTAGAGGCTAGTTTGGTTCCACTTTTGATTCATAAGCACGTCTGGTAAATAAACTTTTTTCGAAATGTAGCTTTTATAATGTAAATTTATTTTTTTAAAGTGTTTGGAGGGAATGGACTTTTACAAAAGTTGCAGGAAGTAATTCTGAAAAGTCATTAAAAGTTGCTTCTCTCAAATGGACTTCTAAAGTAACTTATTTTAAAAGTTCATCCCAAAATTTTCACCAAAGGTATTTTACTATTCAAAATGAACTTTTAGATTAGAAGTCCATTTCATAAGTGCTTCCAAACACACGCTAAATATATAAAATCAACTTGATAGGTTTTTATGTGAATTTGATTTTAGCATGATATCTAGATCATGGTACAAATCATGGCAACAACCCTTAAAAGGAAATCTATAACATATTATATTTAAACTTTAGAAGAAGTGATCATTTAATATTATATGTTTGTATATCAATTTATAATAAGGTACAAGATAACAAGCATGGATTTTATACCTCAACAAGGTGTTGAAAGCGTGAGCGAAATAAGACTAATGTTTTATAAACCAAAACTGATAATATAAAAATGTTCCATTTGTATTGATTGAATATAAAGACCTTGGTTCCCATGCCGGTATTTAGGGGCTAGCCCATAGCCAGGTCGAGTGGGGATACCTCGGGACAGTTAAAAAAAAATAAAAAAATATAAAGACCTTGGTTTTATATGCATTTGTTGTGACGATCATTTCAGCTACTTAAAACTTAAGTTGGAAGGAACGTATCATATTTTAAATTTTATATATTTTATTTTTAACGTGTCCCTCATTTCTCGACTCTGATATCTTTCTTATCTTACCGTAGACGGAATATCCTGTTTATGGGTCGTGGGGATTCTTACTCACGATCTCATTGTCCGAGTTCTGATTGTTGGATGACCGCTTGGCATAAAAACTGAGTGTATTATATTTTAAACTTTGTGTATTTTATTTTCCATCAACAAATTTATAAGTAAGCCACGCTTTATACTTTTTTCAATTAATAAAAAAAGAAGAGATAAGATTAACTACAAGAGGTGCCATGCTTGTCCTCCATTCATATTGAACTTCTTAAGTCTACCAAATAGCATGACTATGACGAGGACCATTTTACCCTCATCGCTCCATTTTCCGGCAAATCCGTACCATTTGTCGACGCAATATGATTCTCTATTTATCCGGCGATCGCAGCTATAGCCCGTTGAGAACCCTACGTTTCCATACGCACTGCATCATTCAAATATACAATAATTGTACATTTAAATATACATTTATATGATCATATCGAATATATAATCTCGCTTTATTACCTTATTACTTCGAATACGATGTTGAGCACGCTGAAGTTGATCGGATCTTTCTTAAGGCTGTTCCTCTCGGTGATGCATGTAAGGATAATGAATATAACAAGGTAAGATAGCTGCGAGAATATTAGGTCTTCTGCGAATCTTTTTCTTCTTTTCATACATCCTTCGAACTGGTTCTGTTGGTCATCGTTTTTAATTGGTAGAAATGATGTGTACGGCGGAAGATACCTGCAAAAATATTTTTCGATGCGGATATGATTTCACTATAGTATACGTAGTACGTAAAGAACATCTAATGGTGTTATTGTTATATTTATCTTTATTTTCGACGTTATTTCCGTAAAAAAAAAATCGACGGGATTTCCGTCGAAAATTTTATGACTTTTTCGCCTTAAAATTTGTTCAACAGAAGCCCTGTCGAAAAATTTTGCGGCAGATTTGTCGTGGTAACTGCTGTAAAAATTTATCCTGCCAAAGAAGCTTATCCAATGAGAGAGAGAGAAGAGAGAAGAGAGAGAGAGAGAGAGTACTAACATCATGGCAACGAAGAAGACCATTATGGCAGGTGCAACTGTGGAGAGATCAAGAATAGATTCGCCAGTGTGCCTTGAGTTCACGTTTAGAAACATCACACCAACAACTTTCTGATAAACATTCAATCCATTCAATCCCTCCAATTCCCAATCCATGGAGCAAAAGAGGACAAATCCAACGAGGATAAACCCTAAAACAGTAACGAAGAGTAGCTTCGAATACAGACTCGGAAGCAAATGCTTGTAGCCCACTTCACTCGTCTTCTTCAACAAGTACTTAACTTTCTGATTCTTGTATCTTTCCCCTAAAACACATAGTAATAACCTCAAACCGCAAGGAAAAAGTGTATTCCCTAGGAGAACTTGAGGGATTAAAATCAATAACAGACCGGAGTTCTTTCGAAAAACGATCATGTTTTCGTTCGTGGGTATAAAGCCACAGCTAGCAAACGTAGAAACTACGGTGAAGACAGCAAAAGTGAAAATCTTAAGCCCTTTTTTCCTCAAAACGTCTCTGGCATCCGAAATAAAAGCTAAATAGGCAAGAACCGAAGCTATGCCAAGAATGTGAGTCACCAGAAGATAACCTAGTACTACAAACCCTAAAAATCTAATCGATTCGTACTTGATAAAAGGATTATTATTCGGAGAAAGCACGTCGTTTTGAGACTGAAACCTACTCAACCCACCAAATTCTTGAACTGTTATAACGTCACCGCCTAACTCTATTGGATCATTAACATGAAAAGGCTCTGACGGAGTTGGTGGTGATGAACTTGATTGACGACTCTCCACAGACTCAACCCTTCCATCGCTTTCCCATGTTCGTATAATTTTTGACCTCTTTAAGTGAAGCCCCACCATTGAAGTGAAAACTTCACCGCCTACAAACATTAATAATGTAGTAACGATAAGCTGCGAATTGGAGAAAACCTCCATTTCAACGGTGGACATGCTCGAGACCGTGGCTGCTGAAACCGATGTGAAGAACACGTCGATGTTTCTAGGCTTGAAATTAGATGTTCGGGGCTTCAACGAGCTGAGGATGCCATAGCCAATGAAGGAGAGGAAGATGAAATAGAATATGTAAATCAAGAACGGGTTGATTCGGAAGAGAAGGTCACGATAGCAACAACAGACGAGAGCCATCGTGAATTTAAATGAATTACTACAACGGTGTTGAAGTTTGTTGCCAAAGATTATCATCCTTGATGCTAATTCGGACATTATTTATTTGTGTATAGTATTTATTTATCGCTATGATGAAAGTGGACAAGAAATGGAGGTAATGATGGGAGTATATATAGGACAAGCTTGACTTAAATGCGTTCCAACTAGGTTCATCCTATACTGCTTCAGGTGAGTTGTGAAGCAATCAAATATTCATAATATTTTGTTACGCGTTTAGGTTTGACTTTTATAGCACTCTCGTCCGAGTAAGCCTCGATAAATTACAGTTTTAGATATAATTTATCGGTTATATATATAATATATTATATATATATGTTTGAAAGTAATCCTAGGATATTAAAACAATTAATAGGACCAATGACTAAGGGTTAAGACTAGTTATTAATAATAAATTGTCGAAAGCTTCGACTTCTTTACATATTTACAGGTTAGATGGCATTAATCAAACTAACTATTACCATTAACATATATGATAAGTTTACTAATTCAATCATTTCTGATGTAAGACAATAATTCATTAGATAATGCATTATTGACTATGGCCACCTAAAGCATATATCTGTATTTATAATATTCAATTATTGCATGTTATTTAATTGATATCTTGAGTTTGAAAACCACCAGTACAATGTACATTGCTACGAGCGTCTCAACCTTTTACACATGGTTACACATGCACGCCAATTGTAAAAATAATAATAACGAGAGTTCTCGGAATGATTTTGAAATGAATCACTTTAGAATTATAATAATTAATAATATAGTTGGGATAATAGCGTTGAAGTAGGAGTATCAATGATTGTATATATTTATTATATAACGCCATCATCACCGGATTGTGTAAGCGTTTAGGTGGTGATATCTTCATAAGAAAGTCACGGTTCGACTCTTACCGGGTCGTCTTAACTAGTAATGGTTGCCGTGGCTTCAAAACATTAATGTTAGAGTAAGGTTGCAAATGATTTTTTTTTGTTCGATTCGAATTAGGATGCCCGACAATGTCGAAAATTTCATTAACTTTTGTTCCATCACTTCCTTTCAAATACCTGTACTTATCTATATATAATGAATGAGCACCTTATATTTTGGGACATTATACGCCGAAACCCTATATTTTGCCCCAAATTCTAGGGTTGCTGCGTGTAATCTAGGATTCCGGTGAATTCTGAGGTGGAAGTCGAAGTAATTATACGGACAATAATTATGGTGTGTTCCGACGTATAATTTCCCAAAATTACTGATATTTTAAAGTTTTTGTCTATGATCCTTATACGTCATTCGCGATCTATTACAGGACTAAAAAAGTAATAAACCTTAAAATAAAATATAAAATCATTCAGAAGCTTTCGAAGCTACTACAGCCCATGAGTGTTGGGCCCAATTTAAACCCTATGGAATGTAATATAAGATAGCCTTCGCGCTAGGGCTAATCAATTTTCTCCCCATCTATAATACACAACCGGTTCGAAAGCAAAAATGGGAGTTTTTACGTTCGTATGCCGCGGATCAGGTGGCGATTGGACGGCCAAGCAGCTCAACGGCGATCTCGAGGCCTCGGCGGATTCGGCCTTTGCCCTCCAGCGCAAGCTCGTTCAGGTCGCTCTCTCAGCTGATTCATCCGGCGCTGTTCAATCGTCGTTCTCCTACGTCACGCCTTCTTCAGCCGTCGTTCAGGTGCTAACATGCTCCGAGATCTTATGCACTTTGTTGTTGTTGCCAATAGTTAGTTGTGCTGTTTTAGTTTGGTTTGTGCGATTTATTTGTGAGCTATCTATTTACAGTGTTGCTTTCGTGTGAAGCATGCCATCTGGTTAAGATAGTGGTAATGAGAATGAAATTTTGATACTGTGTGTCAGCTAAAGTTTGGATTTTCATGTATTGCCTTGTTTGTTGCTGCTCGATGCTCAATAGAATTTCCAGATGGGAACCTCACTAGATTTTTGAGCAATAATTATGGCAGGTGATTATTGGCGCCAGCGGCGGTGGTGGCTTTGTTGGAGGTGCCGGAGCCTCTGCTCCTGCAGCTTCCGGTGGTGGTGCAGCAACGGAAGCTCCACCAGCAGAGGACAAAAAGGAGGAGAAAGAGGAGAGTGACGATGACATGGGATTCTCACTATTCGATTAGGTTTATTGAACCGGCTGATTTCGATTTGTCATTAGGGCTTGGTTTTCTATGTTTGCTCTCTTTGTGATGGATTGGATTATATAGGATTTTGAATAATATGACTTCCTTTCATGTTTACACTTTGCCTCTAGTCTTCATTTTCAATGAGTATTTAGTGGCTGCTTGTTATGGCTTGTATCTGCTTCATTGGAAGTTGAATTTTTGCCTCCACTTTCATCTGAATAGAGTAGTTGGAGACGAGATGATAAATGGGAAGACGATCATTTGTTCTTTAGACTAAGTACAGCCTTAGCCTTACAAGTTACAGATCACACTCTTTCAAGCTCAACCAGTACTCAATTCATAGGGCAATATTTATTCATTTTTACAATTGAAACCCATTTTTAACCCATCTCCTCCCGTGCAGAGACCACAAGCCATGTACAAACGGGTAACATTAGACTGATTAGTTAAACTTGTAGATGCTGGGCACAAGATGAAGGGGATTCTTCTTGTGCATAGTAATCCCCGGCAAGACCTCAGTGTCAATATCTTCAGCCTTCACCCCACGAGGCAGCTCCCAGTCAAAGGAGTACAAAAGATTGGCAAGTGCAAGCTCCACGTTGACTAAGCCCATCGTGATCCCCGGACAACCTCGTCTCCCTCCTCCAAAAGGTATCGCCTGAAAACTATCTCTTCCTGTGATGTCCATGCTATTACCGTGATCCATGAATCTCTCCGGCTTAAACTCGTTCGGGTTTTCCCAGTATTCCTCCTCTCTTGCAATTGCCCACGCGTTTATGTACACAACAGTTTTGGGTCTTATGGTGTACCCCTGTATTGTACATTTCTCTAGTGCTTCTCTCGGCAGTAAAAGAGGAGCTGGAGGGTACAGTCTTAGCGTTTCTTTGACTACTGCTCTGAGGTAAAGTACCTTCGGTAAATCGTCCTCCATAACTCTACCTTTTGAACCAATGATGTCTCTGATTTCTTGTTGTAGCCTTCTCATTGTGTTCGGATTCTTTATCAGTGCAGTCATGGCCCACGTTAATGTTGCTGCAGCGGTGTCTGTTCCAGCTACAAATACATCCTGCGATTGCGTGTGTATCACAAGTTATGCAACGTACTGCCCCGAAAATGAATCGAAACGAGGTAAGTTTTGCATTTTTAGCAGAACAATGAAAATGGAATATATTTATTGGGATGTTGATTACCGAGAGTATAGCTTTCACGTGGTTCCACGTGAGATCGATGGAGCATGATTTCTCTTCTTTCAGCTGTATCATACAATCGAGAATATCGAGCTCGTTCGCTGCGGGCTTGGGCCTGCGCGGGTCCAAATGCTCGTTGATGATTTCTTGGTAGAATTTATCCAACTCTCCACAAACCGTTTTGAGCCTACCAATCATTCCACTCCACCTGTCCACGAAACCGCCAAGTAAGGGCAGATAATCAGAGGCAAAGAACCCTCCTTGCATAGCTTGACACTCAATCATAAGCTCATCGAATCTCCTGCGCTGCTCGGAGCCTTCTCCTCTAAATATCTTCCCGAAAGCTATCCTGCAAATTAGGGTGCTCGAATAGGACATCATGGCCGACCCGAAATCCACCGCTCGACCCGAACCCGACCCGTCGGATATCCGATCCATGGTACCGAACACGACTTCTTCGCGGTCGGGTTTGAAGGATAGGACCCGTTTGGAGCTGAAGAGACGGAGGGAACCGATTTTTCTGAGCTCCCTCCATGACTCGCCGTAGGGCCCGAAGCTGATGTCCAAGCCGTCGTAGAACACCGTGTGGGGGCCTAGGAATTTGGGCCGGGTGCAGAATGAGAGATCGTGAGTTTTCAGGACCTGTTCTGCGATTTTGGACGACGTTACGATTATTACGGGGACCGAGCCGAGCCTCATGTGCATGAGGGGACCGTATTTTTTGGAGAGGTCATATAGGTAGAGGTGTGGAGATGGAGTGTTGAACTGGTGGAGGTTTCCTATTATGGGGAGGCCTTTGGGACCCGGAGGGTTTTTTGGTTCCTGAGTTGCTGCTCTCTGTTGTCTGATGAAGAAGATGATGGTGATGATAGCAGGTATGAATGTTGTTGCTAGCAGCAGAAGTATCATCTTTGGGTTTTTGCTGGGTTTTTTTTTTTTTTTTTTCTGATGCAGAAATGAGTTTTGCTGACGATGGTTGTTAGATGATTTTGTTTTATAAGTATATATCATGAGTGCAGATTTTCCTGAAAACGATATCAGTGGTTCAAACAAAGTTGATCGATTACTGGCTTGTTTGCACCGAGTATGCAATTATCATCCCACATGTTGATTGGAATTATTTGTCTTCATTTTCAATGAGGTTGATAGGGCTTGTAAATGAGCTGAGGGATTATTTGTCTTCATTTTCGATTAGTGTTCCATATTGCTGTAGATGAGCCGAGCTCTCGATCACTCATATGAGTGAATTCGACTTGACAAACTTGAGCGGAGCTTCGTAGCCAGCTTGGCTATCACATACTTCGAGTAAAAGAAATTGATACGGGTGTGATCCCGATCAACAAAATTTAGATCCAAGAAACGTATGACGATTGAGCTAAAGAAAAGACCAAAAATAAAGAGAGACATGATTTACGTGGTTCGGATTTGAGAGAATTCTACGTCCACGGGCCGTCAAATAATGTTTTCCATTAATAGATAAAGATTACATATTCAAGCTCACCTCCTTTCATATTTACATGTGATTTTGAGCCCTAAAAGATTAGGAAGAGAGGAAGAGAGGATATGTGTGTGTGTTCTTAGTGTGTTAGTGTGTGCAGAATGGGTAAATTTGGTGTAAAATGGCTAAGGTTTCTCCCTTTATAGTGTATCTCTCTCACTTGCCCTTAGAAATGATCTTCATTTTTCTTCCTTTATGGCATGGGACCCACAAGCGTGTAGCTTTCTCCTTAGCGTTCCTGACAGGTGTATCAGATGACCTATCGTCAGGATTGTCTGTCATTAGAGTAGATCTGCACCCCGAAATATCTCTTTCAGCTCTACCTCCGCCCCGACAAACCTGCTAGAAGTAGCAGTGAGTAGGGAAGATGTGCATCTCTAACGGTTTGTCTCTTATCAGAGGTAGCGCTCAGGATGTAAGCATCAGTCAAACCTCATCTTCTCGGTCGGAAGGCAGGGGTAGATTCCGGAACGTCCCTTTCTCTCCTATTCAATCGGACCTGAGTCTTATTTGAGTTGTTCCTCTTCTCTTAAGAAGGATCTTAAAAGGTTCAGGCCTCTGTGGATCAGGTATAGAGGTTTTCATTATCTAGCCGGGAGAAAGAGCCATTGTGCTAAAATTCACCCGCATCAGAATGACCTAATATTTTCTACCACTTGATTTAAATTGATTGTATTGTTTAACTAATCACGGTTTATTTTATGTTATTCGTTCGAATTTAAATTTTAAACAATACCCAAAGAAAGTGAAGTTATAGGTAAAATAAAAAACTCCTCTTTATCGCTAATGATTTTATGATAAAATATTAAAAATTAGTAGTAATAAAAATTAGTTGTAATCCTTTAAAATATGAAGTTGATGATCGTTGATAGACGCATGCAAATGATGCAAAAACATGATTATGCATTTTTGCTAATAGTTTTAGTCATTTCCGCATGCTGCTTCAATATGAATATACATACGCATAGAGCTGAAAATTTGGATCGGAGCCATGACCCTGAAAAAAACAGGGCTCGACCCCCAAATTTTCAAGGCCCAAACATGAGCAAGTTTTGGCCCGCTACATGCTTGCCCGGTGGGCTGGTGGGCCGCGGGCCAAACTTTGCTTGGATTTTGTTTTTTTATATGTTTTTTGCTTTTACTTTTATATACAATATTTTAAAAAATTCAAGTGTATGAGTAAAAAAGCTATATTTTAGTTGTTTATAGGCTTTTTTTTTTGAGTATTTGTGTCATTCTGTATAATATTACGTATAGATTATAATTAATAATAAGCTAATAAGTGGATTTTTTTTAAAAAGGTCCGATGGGCCGGCCCTAATTTCAAGAACACTAAAAACTTCACACAATAATTTTACGTCGCACGTCAACATCCCCGTATCTAGGGTTGCAAACGAATCGAATCGAGTCGAGTATCATGATATTGTATTCATATTCTATTATCAAATTTCGAATTCGAATGCGAATACTAATCGGATACTAAAAATCAGATTTGAATTCGATTTGATTATGAAATTCGAATACCGAATCGAATCTTCGAATAATTTTTTATTCCTAAAAATAAAATAATATTATATTTAAAATATATATTATAGTATCTTATATTTAAATATATGTTGAATTATAATATATTTTATTTTCTATAGAGATATTTTATGGTGTTCACCTTACATGAGCACCTCACACGTGGCATAGAATGATGTCAAATCAACACACCATATCAATGCCATATGCGGTATTAATAGTGGTATGGTGATTTTGCATATTGATGTGACATGTGGACGTGACATCATTCAATGTCATGTGTGACGTGCTCACGAAGGTGCTCACATAAGGTGAGCACCATAAAATTCCTCATTTAATATATATATATATATATATATGCATATATGTATGGATATATATTGAATAATAATATAACATTTAAATATATTTTGAATTATAATACTTAATATTTAAATTTTTACGAATTCGAATAGTGAGGTATTTGTATTCGTATTCTAAAATTATTCGAATTGGAAAAGTATTCTTATTAGGATTTGATATTCTAATCTTTTGATTTCGAATCTCAATTTGCGAATCGAATTTCGAATCGAACAAAAAAGTTCGATTCATTTGCAACCCTCCTCGTATCATTGCATTGGTAAAAATTAAACAATAATACGGTGAGAAACAAAAGAATGATATGTATATTCTGGAACATTATTTTTGAGAATTGGATGTACCGTTCTTCATTTTTTTAAGAAAATTTATAGGGTTTGACAGTATTTTGTATTGCTTGATTCGTACCTGCTTTAGATTTCTATTGTATCAAGCATCAACGACGTGTAAACATCTTGTGTATTTTTTGTATCATTCGGTGCTTGACAGTGAGGTTGTAATATCTTTCTTTTTGCGTTTTTCGTAATGGTTGTCTTGAGTATTTTATACTGTTAAGTTTTGAATCTGTTATACCAAACCGAATCGTATCACTTTGTGCGTGGATTCTCTTGTTCTTGAATAATCTTGTTTCAGTGAAGGCAATCGACTCGAGGCTTAAAGCAAACTTAAGAGGCAATCGACCTCAACGCCCTAAAAGTTGTCGCCGCCCTTCGCAATTTCACGTCGCACGTCAACATCCTCGTACTCATAACTGGTATAATAAAAACAACAATAAAATAGAAAACAAACCAAAAATGATACACAGATTCCTAAGAAAATTTCTCAGAAGTGGATGTTGTTGTTGAGAAATCCACATTTTAGCAACCGTTCTTGTATCTTAACTTATGTTTGCAATTCAAACATATTATAAAATGTAATGAATCATCTCATTTGCGTCGGATTAATAGCCGTGCACGATTACTGTGAAGCTGCGACTATCTTGTTTTTGTCTACAATAACATATTTGTTTTTGTAACCGTTCGTTTATTATTACACACACATGCGTATATCATCGCCCAAACGCATGATTATGCAATTTTTGCATATAGTTTAGTCATCAGCTTGTGCCCGTTGCTTCGATATACACATGTATGGTTTATTCAAACAGTTTAACGATATGAAATTGATCATTAAATGTGTTTTTTTTGTTTAAATAAATTGGTTGCATTTTGTGTGAGTATCACACAGTGATATCACTTTGTGTGAGGTTTTTTCATGTTCTTAAAATGTCTTGTTTCAGTGAAGAAATTGAATTGAGCGATGCTTTGCAGCAAACATACGAGTTCACGACATCTACACTAGTTACAAGCATAAATCAACTTCATTGGATACTCAAAATTATCTCATTGCTTCCTCCTTTCCCTTTAAAATGTTATAATTGTCTCCACCAATTTGGTCTTTCAAGTCTAACATGACCCAAATCAAATATAAATTGGTCTTACCATAAGATGAAAGTATTGGACGCCAAATCGACCCTAATATGTTTATAGGCCAAATTATTAAATTAGGTCACTAAGTATGCGTCTCGTGTTTTTTAGGTCACTAAGTTTCATATTTGCAAACTTAAGTCACTAAGTAACGTCGTCGATTTTTTTTGGGACACTTTTCGAATTTTCGGGCGATAACGATCGGAATTCATACATCATCAGCTGATTGTGTAAGAAATGCCTAGTTGGCGGCTGACTGTGTAAGTGAGCTTTAGATCTTTTTTTAAGGTAGAAAACGTTTTAAAATAAAAAAACAAAAAAAAGATATAATTTTTCCCAAATCGACTTAAAATTCCTGAGAACACTCTAGCCATTATTTCTTTTAAGAACCCTAGTTCTATCAAGCCATAAATATCAAACGAATTGATACGATAATGTCTTCATCGTCATCTTCCTCTTATAGGATGTGTGACTGCAAGAAACGCACATTCTTGATGACATGCTGAAAAGAGGACAACCATGGACGACGATTTCATGGGTGTCCCGATTGGAAGGTAAGACTCTTTGTAGTTCAGAATTTTCATAATTTAACTGATTTAATTATCGATATTATATGGGCTTGTTTTCAGAAAGGTGGATGTGGATTTTTCTGTTGGGAAGATCCACCAATGTGTCGCAGATCTCTTGCTGTAATTCCGATGTTGAGGCAGAAATCCGTAAGACTCCAAGAAGAAAATGAAAGCGTTAGGAACATTGATCTCGACTCGAAGTAGAAAATGACATTCTGAAGTGCAAAATTTCAATCCTTGAAAAAAAGAATGAAGATTCGCGTTCTACTAAACATAAGCTTGATAAAATGAAGTTGGAGAACATAAATTTGAAATTTAAATTTCTCCTGGCTTGTTCGTGGATGTTTTTCTTTTTCATGTGGTTTGGTTGAGATTGAGTTACCAATGGTGTGTTGTATTTGTTTGTGGATTCTATCTATGGTTTAGAGATGTAGGTATGGTGGAAGACTTTATGTAATGTAATGTGCGGTTTTGAGTTTCGTCTTGTGTTTTAATATGCTATTTTCTCCCGCATTTGTCTTGAGTTTTGGATCTTATGTTGAATGTGATCTTGTGTTTTAATGTGATCTCGTCAATGTCTTCTTGTTCTGTTATGACATAATTATACCAAACCAATTCATTACACAAAATATGGTATTTAATAAACGACATTATCTGACCAAACCAAAGCATTTCATTACCCAGAATATGGTTTGTCACCTTGGTCTAAATACATAGCCAAAACACATCTATAAAACGCCAATCGATGTCTAATACATATCCAAACACAACCACATGACACATACATATATCGAAACACATATTCAAAACACCCTTAATAGACTACGAAGCACCACATATCCAACATATACTATTTCTTCGCCTTTCTTTTGTGCTTTGAGAGGGCATCTTTTATGTTAGCATACATATTGCCCCTTGTTGTCCTTGGTGGAAGCACATACTTGCTTGACTGATATTGACCTTGCTGCAATTGCTCGAACATTGTAGGGCCTTGTAATTGTGATCTAGTCTGATGATATAATATGTTGTTAGATGGTTTTAAAATTGGATTTTCAAGGAGTTATCACGTCAAGTAAAATTTACCTTTGGCTTATTTGGAATGACTTGCATGTCCATTGTAGTTGGTTGAGATTGTGCTATAGTCTAAAAAGGAATCAAAGAAACAATGTAAATGTTAATCAAACATATTCAAGAAAAGTATGAGTTATTGATTTTACCTTAGGCCTAATTGGTAGCTTTTTCAAACCTTCTGATGCCTCAATTTGGACCTGAAAATAGTAAAACAAAAATAGTTAGGAACTGAACCAACTTAACATACAAACTATGTAAGTATATTTATTACCTTAGGATCATCAATATTCAACGCTTCATCAACAACATTCAACACTCTTCCAGCAATATTCAACTCTTCATCAGCAACATTCAACTCTCCTCCAGCAATATTCAACTCTTCATCAACAGCATTCAACACTCATCCAGCAACATTAAACTCTTCATCAACATTGTTAATGATTTGTTCATCATCATTAAAGTCTTCAGCAGTTGATCCCATCTCCTGACTCGCTCCCACATTGCCAAGTCTCACATGACACTTCCTCATATTATGACCTTCAACCCCACAATGCCTACACTCACACTTTTCTGAATCCTTTTCAATGTTGTATCAGCAGTCGTCATACTCTCCATGCCTCCTTTCATCCTTTTTTGCTTAATTAGTATCTCTTCTGGCTCTCTTCTTCCTGCTTTTGCAGGTCTACCTACTGCTCTAACAGGTTTTGGAGGCACTGGTGGTGCGATGTCAGTACTAGCCACTCATCTCTGCCATTAATTGGCATAATAGATGTCTCATACACTTTCTTGTATGTGTCAACATTGTAACATTGGTCTACAAACTGCTAAACATCCAAACCTTGACAAAGTATAGCGCTGACTCTATGTTTGCATGGAATACAACTTAAACCCCATCTCCTACATCCATAGGTGCCTTTCTCAAGGTCTACACTAAACTGCTAGCCATCAAAGCATGGTAATGTTTGTCATCAGCTTTAATAGGAATGCAGTCTCCAACGACTTCAACTCTCCTCTGAATCAATTCTTTTATTTTGGGACGCACAAGACCTTGCCACTTCTTAGATGCACTATCTCTGTTTACCTGTAACCTTTTCATCAGGTACTGCATGATCCACTCTAACATGCTCGACAGTGTTTTCTCTCTAGCCTCTAAAATGCAAGCATTAAATGCCTCACACACATTATTCACTAGCAGTCACACTTAGAATGAAAGCTAAAATGTGATTTGGACCAGTGTTGGGGAGGTTTATCATTCAACCATTCAGCCATTCAGCAGTTGTAGGGTCCATTTCTGTCATTTGCCTCATGTAGTGACCAAATGTATTAGATGTTGATGCTCTTGCACACTTTCATAATTGATCCTTAAAAGCTTGCTCTCTGAAGCCAGCCTTAACAAAGTTACCATGTAGATGTCTAACACAAAATCTCTGATCATAATTGGGAAACACTTCCTGAAATGCATGAATCAACCCTTTTTACTTATCAGATATCCATGTAAAAACATAATCATTTACAATATGCAAGTCTATTTTGAGACATGACAGAAACCATGCCCAAGTCTCACCACACTGTCTGTACAATGGAATATGCTACAAGATATATATTATTGTTTGGGTCAATACCAACAACTGTTAACAACACTCCCTTATGAGGACCCCTCAAATGACAACCATCAACTCCAATTACTTGCGTACAACCATTCTGGAAACCAATTTTAAGTGCATTTAGACAAATATACAACTTGTCAAACACATTATCCCCTTCAGTTCCCACAATGACAGTAGATCCTGGGTTAGTCCTCCTAACCTCATCAGCATAGTCCCACAGAAGTTTGTACTGCTCATCAGTTGTGCCTTCAAGCTGTTTTAAAGCCTTCTTTTTGCGCTGTAGGCCTGATTAATGGAAATGTTAACTCTGATATCCTGAATAGCATCAACTCTAAACCCCTGGACACTTCTTTTGGGATCTGACTTAAACTTATGCAAATATTTGCCAGCCAACCAAGTGCTCTTCAGATTTTTCGCATTAAAAGTGACCCCATATGTATGTTCCTGTTTATACTCCCTATTGAGAGAACAACAAACCATCACTCAAAGCTCCGTCATTCCCACCCACATCTGGTTCCACATTATAATCACTATCTGAATCACTATCACTACCCCCTAACCCATGGTTTTACCCTTGCCTACCCTGTCAACGTATAAAGACACCTCTTTACATAGCAAATGCTCCCCACAACACTCTCAAATCTGCATCAGCAACAATCATTTTAAACCACCCACTGGACAAAATATAAAACCGTTTACTCCCCAACTGACCTACATAATTCGCATAACTGTTCAAAGCCGACATCGTGATCGTATCTGCATCTATGTAATCATACTTTATCACACTTCCACCCACGTATTTAGCCATTGGATGATGCACAAACTCACCATTGAAGTGCAGATATATGGTTAGTTCTCTGCCTTCACTCTCGTATGCGGGCATAATATAATCTAGCTTTGGGTCCCTCATCCTCATTATTTTACCCGTCATGTACTTAGGTTTTTTTTGTGGAATCGATTTTATCATTTGGGAGAGAAATCGTAGAGGTTGGGTTGTGTGTTTTTGGGATTTTCAAAGTGTAGGGTTTTGTTCTGTTTTGTTTCATTTGGGAGAGAAATCATTTTTTATCTTAAAATATAATTTTTTTTATTTTAAAACGTTTTCTACCTTAAAAAAAAAATCTAAAGCTCACTTACAGAGTTAGCCGCCAACTAGGCGTTTTCTTACACAATCAGCTGATGATGTATGAACTCCGATCGTTATCGCCGGAAAATTCGGAAAGTGTCCCAAAAAAAATCGACGGCGTTACTTAGTGACCTAAGTTTGCAATTATGAAACTTAGTGACTTAAAAAACACGAGACGCATACTTAGTGACCTAATTTAATAATTTGGCCATGTTTATATTAATTGTATATAGGGGCATAGCAGAGCTCAGGTCATTTTCTAGACTCGAGAAGTCAAACTAAAAAATTTAATATCGAACTAGAGCTCGAAAAGCTATATATAATTAAGCTCGAAATCGACTTATGAGCTCTTTTACTAGACGAGCCGAGCTCGTACTCGAGCTTTAAGCTCGAAATTTTAAATTTTAGACTAAAAATTAAAACAAATAATAAATAGTTCACAAGTTCAGTTTGAGCTTAAAAGCTCAACTTTTTAAATTTAGATTAAAATTTTAAAAACAAAATTCACAAGCAGCATAAAGCTCAAAATTTTAAATTTAGATTAAAAAATTAAAATATATAATAAAAAACTCATGAGTAGTCGATTAATAAGATTTTAAACAGTTACGACAAAGCTAAAGGACTCATTTTTTCAACCCAAATTATATATAACCTGTCAATATGTCAATATAGGATAGTTTATAGTACCTCAATATTATAAAATGGATCAAAATAAAAACTTCGAAAGAGCACACGACGCACAACGATCTCATCATTAAAATTTTTTTTTTTCCTGTGTGGTGTATTTCTTTCTTGTCAATTAATTCGATGGGAACAAAAGTTGCCCGCCATAATTGATGTGTTTTTTTTACCATAATATTCGCACTATGCCTCAATCCTTAAAAAGCTCACAAAAGTCATATCCTAATACATAAAAGTTAATGCCAAGTTGCAAACCTCATCGGTGAAAAAGCCATATAAAGTAGTTTTCTTGATCAGCTTTAATGTCGAGACCATGTGCAAATTACTACATGCACGGATTATATTTAACGGTTGATAAGCATTTGACGGCAATAATTAAAAAGAATGTTTCATTAAGATTGTATAATTGCAAATAATTGATTCTCTCTAATTGCTTCATCGTTTCAGCAGATATTTCAATATTTAATTTGTTCAAAGAAAAAATAGAAATGGGGTTTCGATTCTCTCGATACTCTCTTCAAGATTAACTAATCAGTGAATTGAAGTGAGGACTTGCAATTATAAAAGGGATAAGATTACCACAAGACGATCGATCAGCTGCAACTTGTTGAATCCTTTATATAAATAAAACAAATACATATGTATATATAATTTCAAAGAATGAAATTTTAATTATTCAATGCCATGTTGATATCAATCACAGACCTTTTATCTTCGTCTATATATAGAATGTAGGGTCGTTGTAATCCACCTTTGTAACAATAAAGTGGTGGCACCACACACACACTCCCATGATTCTTATCAAGAAATATACGAGCCCAAATGATTATATATTTATATATTAAACAATTTTAATCATCATTGTATATTAGTACTGAAAGTGTGCGGGACGGGTGCGGGCGCGGCGGGCGGTCCCGATAAAATTGATATGGAAATAGCTAAGTTAAAAGTAAACTTAAATGTTGACCCTAATGTTGAAACAACATTTGAGATCAGAATATTTTTGCACAGCGGAAAATTTAAACTTAGTAGTAAAAACGATAGAGACGCAGTTTTAAAATATGCAGTCAGTTAAATAACTTGCTGCACGCCTTCGGGGCAAAATTCCACTACTTGAATGGATTACAAAAAGTCGAACTATCGAAAGATAGTAAAAACAACCTAGTAAAGAATCTGACGACTCTCCTAATCTTCACACAGATAACCTACGATCTATGTGAAGGTAAAACACTAGGTAAAGAACTGTGATGACGAATATATGTAGAGAGCTCTCTCGTTTTCTTTTTCTTCTCGTTCGTCGCTCGTTACTCCATCGTTGTTAGTTGTTGTATGAGATCGAAGTTCCTCTTTATATAGCTGCAATTCCATTCGGGATCATATCTATTCCGAAAATAACTCATTCCTTTTAGCTCCATATCCATTCCCAAAATATCTCCTCCACTCTATTGGATCATATGCATTCCGAAAATTACTCCTTCTTTTTAGCTCCATATCCATTCCGAAAATATCTCCTCCACTTTATTGAATCACATCCATTCCGAAAATAACTCTTCCTTTTTAGCTCCATATCTATTCCGAAAATATCTCATGCACACTCGTAAATAAAGTCATAATATATGGTAAACGGTTTTTAGATTTGAAAGACAAAATCAAGGATGGAACAAGTTATATATCGTCAATGTCAACAAAATCAACATTAACAATCTCCCCCTTTTTGTCATTCTTCCCAAAACCCCGTGCAGTGATAAATTCAAAATTATGTAATAAGGTTTTCGGGTATGAAAGACAAAACCAAGGATAGTCCAATGTTGACTCAGGTGTTGATTCCACATTGTCAATGTAAACGTTAATAATCTCCCCCTTTTTGTCTTTCTTCCCAAAACCCGTGCAGAGATAAATTCACAAAACTCCCCCTGAAATCATTAAGACAATCAGAACAAAACATGGTTATCGTTAGATAAGAATAACCATATGGACTAGTCTGATTAAGTCTTAATTAATCCTGCAAGAAAGAAAAATTAGAGAAATCAAAAAATAGATTAGAAAATCTAAAAAATAAGAGAATCAAATGATTCTTCTTCAGCGGTTTCCTTTCCAGCATTTTCTCCAGCATCTTCAGCTTCAGCATCATCTCCCTCACCAACAGCAGTTGCATCAGTCGTCACAGCTTCTTCTTCTGCACCATCTAAATCTCCCCCTTTTTGGGTAGAAAGGAAACTCCTAAGAGTATCTCTTTATGCAGATACTTGATATGGCGTTCCAGGACTGATGTTGGAGCAGATGATGAACCAACATTTGGTTCAGCATTTGGAGCTCCTACTCAGGGCAGATCCACAACCTTGTGTAGCCCCATCAAATGACTGCTATCTTAGATTGCTTTTTTAAATAGCACAGTGTAAAGTGAGGTGAGTTCAAAAGAGGTGAGTTTGCCATTGATGGAAAATGAAAGAAAGCTCGAGAAATTCGTGATTTGTAGAGATAGATTTTGAAAACATGCAATAGAGTAGTGCGAATTAGGAGATATCAAGTGAGCATAAAATAATAGGTAAATGCGAAAATGTAGTACCGGTTGAAAGTTTTTGCAGCAACAGTAACTAGTTTTCAGCTTGGAAAATAGCACAAATAAAGAGTTTAAATGAAAACTAACCGTTAGGACTTGATGAACCGCGAGCTCCAAGTGGGGGGGTTTCTGATTTTCTCTTAAATCATCATGAGAGATATAGATACTAGACTCGACAGACTAATTATATATATAAATATAAATATATATAGATAATATAAATATAAAATATAGCATGATCAAAATGATTAGTCACACATGTTGCTCAACATTTGATCCAACATTCTCAAACGATTTCCTTCATTTTCTGTTTAACACCTTAGAACTCAATTTTCTTTCATTTTCTGCCCTTTACTCACCTTTATTATAGATATGAAATATTGTGCACTGCTCTTTATTGATTTCCTTTCCATCAAGGTTCAGCTTTTTATTGTACGCAAAGAATACATCGTCACCGCGAATGCCGTGTATCTAAGGATTCTTAATATTCTGAACATGTATCTTGAAAAATGATCATGAGCAAACTTTGTGCTAGTGAGCGGGTCATTTCAGAAAATGTCTAGGTGAGTCAAATCATTTCAGGAATTTACTGAGAGAAATTTAGACCAAAAATCGAAACAGTAACAATCATATTTGACATATGCAAATGTTGATCCAGATACTGGACCAACATTTACTGACACTGACACAGACCTATAGACTTCTTAAGGCTTGAAACCTTTCAAAGTCTAACTCTTTTTCTACTATGTCTCTCAAATAATGATGTCTAATATCTATATGCTTAGTCCTAGAGTGCTGAATAGAATTTGAAATATTTATAGCACTCAAATTATCACACTCACAATATATCAGAACAGTTTCACTCTCTAACTCATAATCACTCAACATATTCTTAAGCCATATGAGTTGTGTACAACAGCTGCCTGCTACCACATACTCAGATTCGGCCGTAGAGAGAGAAACACAATTTTGCTTTTTACAAAACCAAGACACTATATTATTACCTAAGAAGAAACACCCACCACTTGTGTTCTTGCGATCATCTTCGTCACCTGCCCAGTCAGCATCACTAAAACCAACTAAATTTGTTTTAGTATCCTTGGGAAACCATAAACCGAGACTGCAAGAACCACCAACATACTTTAAAATTGTTTTAACAACATTTAAATGTGAAATTTTTGGCTCGGCCTGATATCTCGCACATACGCAAACACTATACATAAGATCTGGTCTACTCGCAGTTAGATATAACAAGCTTGCAATCATGGAACGGTATAATGTTGGATCAACATTTTCCCCAACATTATATTTACTTACCTTCTGCGTAGATCCCATAGGAGTTTTCATTACCTTTTCATTTTGTAGCCCGAATTTCTTCACAGTATTCTTCGAATATTTTTCCTGAGACATAAATATGTCATCCTTGCTTTGTTTCACCTGTAGACCTAGGAAGAATGTTAGTTCACCGATCATACTCATCTCAAATGTGGAATTCATAGCTTGGATAAAATCATCCGACATAGATCGAGATGTTGATCCGAAGACTACATCATCAACATAAATTTGAGAGATTAATACTTCATTACCAACTCTTTTTACGAAAAGAGTTCTATAGGCTTTGCCTCTAACAAAACCAAAATCTAAGAGAAACGAAGTTAGTCTACCATACCAAGCTCGAGGAGCTTGCTTTAAACCATAAAGAGCTTTTTTTAACTTAAACACAGGATCAGTATGGTAAGGATCTTCGAAACCTTTCGGTTGCTCAACATAAATTTCTTTATCGATAAAGTCATTTAAGAATGCACCCTTTACATCCATCTGGTGTAGGGTAATGTTGAGCCAACATGCAATAGCAAGTAAGAGTCTTATAGATTCTAACCTTGCTACGGGGGCAAAGGTTTCGTCAAAGTCTATACCCTCAACTTGGGTGTAGCCTTGAGCAACTAAACGAGCATTATTCCTAATAACATTTCCGTACTCATCAGATTTATTTTTGAAAATCAACTTTGTACCAATGACGTTACCGTCGCTTGGTCGTGGAACCAAAGTCCAAACCTGATTTTTATCAAATTGAACAAGCTCTTCTTGCATAGCATTGATCCAAAAACTGTCCTTGAGGGCTTCAAGAACGTTTTTCAGTTCAATTTCAGATACAAAACAATTAAACCTTACCTCATTGTATACGGAAGTCATACATACATTTTTTACCATAGATCTATAATCTCTTCTTGGTTTATCTCTGGTTCATCCAGTATGCCGATGATCTGATCAGAGGGGTGAGACTTCTGAATCCTAGCAGGGGGATCTCTCCGAACATTTAAGGTTTCATCCTCAGTATCTTGTTCAGGAGCTAATGTTGAGTCGGATGTTGACTCAACATTGTTGGCTTCCAGATCCTCTGCTGGACCAACCTGGTAGCAATAATCACTCGACCTTTTACCTGCCATCACACACAAATCCTTGTCATTAAAAACTTCACAACATTCTCTATTAAACCTTACCTCAAGATCGTCGTCACATAGTTGACTTATGCTAATTAAATTAGCAACAAGTCCATCAACATGGAGGACATTCCTTAGGGTGGGAAAGTCATCTACATTAAGTTTACCTCGTCCAAGAATTTTACCTTTTGCTCCACCTCCAAAAGTAACCGTACAATTACTCAAGGGAGTATAGTCTATCAAGTAATCTTTGGTACCTGTCATATGGCGTGAACAGCCACTATCAAAGTACCAAGATCCTGAAACATTAGCTTTCAAGGACGTGTAAACAACATTACATTGAATTGGCGACTTTCTTACCCAGACTTTCTTCTGAACTGATGAACTCCAAAAAGCTCTATTCATATGATTCACAGAATTTAAACTACGGTTGTCTGAAACATCTCCAGACATTCTCTTCAACACTGATCTCTCAATGTTGGATCGAATGTTGGATGGTTTTTCAGCAAAATTTGCTTTTTGGAAATCGCATCTTTCAGTTTCCAACAATAAGGTTTGATATGTCCAGGTTTAAAACAAAAATGACACTTAAAGCTTCTAGACCTGGACTTTGATGCAGAATGCTTAGATTTTTTAGGATGTGATTTGAATCCTAGACCATGATTAGAAATATTAACGAAAGAGAGTACATCGTCAAGTGTTGACTTGCCTTTATTCATTTTTGAAAAGGTATTCGAAGCCTTGTTGACTTGTTTTTGCAGCTTGTCAATTTCTTTGTCCTTTCTGGTCAAGCTATTGATTAGCTTTTCGTTGTTAAGATTTTCCTCAATCAGCACTTGAACGGAATCCTTCAGTTTCGATATTTTCTTCATTTGATTCGTCCACTCTACGTACAGTTGTTTTCACGTTTCTTCCAGTGATTCAACATCCTCGGCATTTTCTAAAAGATCTCCTGAGTCATTTAACAAAAATTCATCAAAATTGTTTGGTTCATCATAATAAAAAAGAATATAGTGTTCAGATGTTGAATCCAATGTTGGCTCAACATCCGTTACCGCATTAAACCCAATATGATGTTCCTCTTCTTCGTTGTCAGAGAAGGTTGGATTTGAGACTTTAGTCCATTGGGCAACCTGATGCGTGTTTCTTGCTGGCGCGTCTTCTTCATCATCAGATAAGCTGACCCAATATCCTTTTCCAAACCTGCGAAGAGTGTTAGCACATTTATTTGCAAAATGACCCCAGCCTTTACAAGCATGACATTGAACAGAGTCTCTGTCAAGCTTGTCGGCTTTTGCTTTATGAGCAGAATTTCTTCTGTTGATAGGGCGATTAGGTGTTGATGAAGACTCTATAGCGTTGAGAACTTTCCGGATTTTCCAATAGGCATAACTTGATCCGTCTAAGACGGGGCTTTGCCAAAATAGTTTGGGCTTAGGACATCCATATCAATAGGATAAAAACGCTTAGTGTATCAAGCGGTTGCTCTGATACCAAAAGGGAGCGGTGCGGGTGCGGGCGCGGCGGGCGGTCCCGATAAAATTGATATGGAAATAGCTAAGTTAAAAGTAAACTTAAATGTTGACCCCAATGTTGAAACAACATTCGGGATCAGAATATTTTTGCACAGCGGAAAATTTAAACTTAGTAGTAAAAACGATGGAGACGCAGTTTTAAAATATGCAGCAAGTTAAATAACTTGTTGCACGCCTTGAGGGCAAATTCCACTATTTGAATGGATTACAAAAAATTGAACTATCGAAAGATAGTAAAAACAACCTAGTAAATAATCTGACGACTCTCCTAATCTTCACACAGATAACCTACGATCTATGCGAAGGTAAAACACTAGGTAAAGAACTATGATGACGAATATATGTAGAGAGCTCTCTCGTTTTCTTGTTCTTCTCGTTCGTCGCTCGTTACTTCATCGTTGTTAGTTGTTGTATGAGATCGAAGTTCCTCTTTATATAGCTGCAATTCCATTCGGGATCATATCTATTCCGAAGATAACTCCTTCCTTTTAGCTCCATATCCATTCCCAAAATATCTCCTCCACTCTATTGGATCATATCAATTCCGGAAATAACTCATTCTTTTTAGCTCCATATCCATTCCGAAAATATCTCCTCCACTTTATTGAATCATATCCATTCCGGAAATAACTCTTCCTTTTTAGCTCCATATCTATTGCGAAAATATCTCCTGCACACTCGTAAATAAAGCTATAATATATGGTAAACGGTTTTTAGATTTAAAAGACAAAATCAAAGATGGAACAAGTTCCATATCGTCAATGTCAACAAAGTCAACATTAACAAGTACCCCATATCATGTTCACAATATATTTTTCATTTGGCATGACTTAAATGCAGACATAATAAACTTAATGAAGTAAGTTAAGCAAACACCGCCGTACGACTGCGAAATCAAGAACACGAGCTTCCCTAATATGACAATATATGATACTATGTTAAATACTTTCGAGTTTTGATCATAGAAAATTGGTCATTGAAAAATAAGAAAGACGTGGGACTAAAGCATGGTAGTAATTACTTACTAATTCGAGTTTTGAATTTTGATTTTTGATTTGGAATTTAATTTGTGCGGTCCCATCAAATACAATGTCTATGTGTATATATATCTCTGTAAATCTCTCCACTTTCATCGTTCATCTCACTCTCTTACAGCTCGTGAGTGGCTTACATTCAACGGTTCAAAGGATTATATCTGAGAAGAGACGAACATTATTTCATGGATTCTTAATTTGGTCGAAGAGGTTTGCATGGATAGTACGGAGAGCGGATTAATGCAGCCAAGGATGACTTGCCGGTATATATCTACATAAATATATATATCTACATAAATATATATATATATATATATATATATATATAATTTCATGGAGACCGGCAAGTTGTTTTTGGCTACGTTTGGCTTTCTGCTTTTCATGTGAGCCTCAAGATTTTCCTACAAAGCTGCAATTTTTCCAAGGTATATATAATATAGGTATACGGTTCCATAGCTTTGATTTTTCTTTTATTATTTGTCTTATGTTAATTCCCTCGCTTTATATTAGAGGTTCATTGGGTTTTAGGCATTGGTCCACGCTCAGCATATTTTTTTGGTAAAATTATAAGATTAGGTTACTAAATATATATTTTTTCGTTTTTTGGTCACTATGTTTGATAATTGCAAAAGTGGGTCATCATAACTTTGTATGCCAAAACAATTTTGGGTCATATTTTCAATTTTAGGTCACTAAATATATATTTTTCGATTTTGGGTCACTATGTTTACTAATTAGTTACCAAATGAGTGACCCGAAATTGAAAAATGTATAGTTAGTGATCCAAAATAGAAAAATATACTTAGTGACCTAAAATTGAAAACATGACTCAAAATTGTTTTGAGATACAAAGTTAGTAATCTACTTTTGCAATTATCAAACATAATGATTCAAAAACGAAAACAAGTATATTTAGTGATCTAATCTTATAATTTTCCCTTATTTTTTTTGCTTTCTTCGTACGTTGTATCACTTCAGTACATTCATTTTTTTAACCTATAATGTATATATCATGTTTTAAACTTAGGACTAAGTTGATTTATTTTCTTATCCATGCATCATAATCAGACGTGACATTTTCTTTTAGGGAAGTAACGTGGATTCGTTTCCATTATGAAATATTGGTTGCAGCTCCGATTCCATGTTAAATGACTATTTTGCTTATATTTTTTTTGGTTTTACATATTATATTTCCGACAAACATCACCTAGGATAATCATCGACGTCGATAGGTATGTATCGCCGCAATCTGTAAATGAGAAAATGGGCTCTTATCATCTTCCAAGCTTGTACACCTTTTAAAAGTTTTGCCTTTTTTTTGGGGAATTATGCAAGATGTAGAATGTGTTAAATATAAAAAGTTAATTGAAATGGACCCTTCAATAACGAAAAGGAGACACCATATCCAAATATAGATTTTGTGGCAGCCTTGCTCGAAGGCAAACGGCCAAATGATAGCAACCTATAAAGATGAAATGTAAGGCACTATGATATACATTATAAATGGTCCCTCAACTATACGCTTTCTTCAGTTTCTTTTAAGGCAGGATAATTTGATCGATATACCTTAAAAGGCGAATATTGCTTTTATTGTGATCTTGATAAAAATATGTATACTTCATGCAGTTGGTTTGTGGTCCATCGAGATTACATTAGATAATAACCAAATCAAACTAAAATTGTCTATTCTCTAGGCTTTAAGCACTTTTAACATTTAATTAATAAAAAAAGGTTCAATAACAACCTTAATAAAATAAATTTTTCGTTATGATATTAACCATGACAACGTGAAACCGCACCGATTGATATAGATTCCGAGTGATCTCTCTCTAAAATTCGTATTTGGAGTGTTGCCTTCTCCGATGGATGAAATTGATTGATAGTATAGACATGGACAGTAGGTCCGTTGGATGAATTGGACATTATTACTGAAACATGAGGACTCGATTGGATGTTTTTCAGAAGTATCATCGATTTTATTTTGGACTGCGAGTGAAATCTAGGGTGTGATGGAAATAAGCTTGTTTCGACCACTTTTTCCCTATTTCGACTATTTTTTTTTTCATGTTGAATTGGCGTGTTTTTTTTTTTTTTTATGTTTGTTTAGATCAGGAGTGTTGTTTTGCGGGCTCTTTTTTTTTTTTTCGTTTACTTGGTAGTAGTGGTTTTCACATGAGTTCTTGAGATGTGTTATCCAACTCGTTTCATGTTCTTTCATTGTAATTATGTCTTGTTATTAATAGAAATCGTTTGGAAAAAAAATTAATGGTCATGACATTTTGAGTTTAACTGGGTCTTCTTTGTTCGGCTCGTGAACGAAGAGACAGAAACACAGAAATAAATTAAAAAACGTCACATCCAACATTTCATATGTGACGCAGGACATAAAACCCATAAAAATTGGCCTAAATGTGCGTTAAAAACGTTATTAGGCCATCTACAACCGAAAAATTCATTATCATACGCAAAATGCAGTAAATGTCACATTAAACAGTAATTCTTCTTCAACCATATTATTTTAAATTCAGTTACGAAAATATTTATTAAAATTAATTTTAGAGAACAATAAAAAAATAATGATGATAATAAAATAATTAGTCAAATGAATGTAATGTACGAATTTAAAATAAACAAAAACAAAACTACATAAATAAATATATGACTTTTATAGATATATAATATTATTTGGGCCAAATAATAATTTACCTAAAAATTGAGATGGTGAACGTTGGAAACGCAACGAGAGAGAAAGGGCCACTTGACGCATATTGTCGTTTGATTGGAACATAAATCCTATTTTGGGATGCAGTTTCGGCATCCGTTGGAGTTGATCTTAACGACGTCATGGCTAATGGTCACGAAAATGCTTATATTAATTTCCTTAATCTAACCCATTTTATTTATTAACGTAAAAGGCTTAAATTAATTAAAAGAAACTAATCTCTATGGCTAAATTTTTTATTTTTCATTTCTGGTCCCGGGGGAAACAAAAACAGGTCAGTTCTTCAGGAAAAAGACCCTACCCTACTCAAGAGATGATATGCTTAGCAATAAAAGGGAAAAAAAAAGATCATAGTTAAATATATGAATCATACATAGATAACTAACTGACGCGTAGATGATAATCTCAGATATATGAAAAATGACTTGAAAGCACAAAAGAATAATGCTGCGTGTTTTAAGTGAACAAAAATATCTTATCGCAAAAATCCGCGGAGGGAGTTTAACGTCAAAACATAAAACATGGCATTACTAAGCTAACGAGCTCAATATGTATCGCTGGTTCAGTAACGTAAATGAGATCAATCAGAAATAAGACTCTTTTTTCCTCTATTTGGCATCAGAAACTCGGAAAAAAAAAAACATGAAAGAGATAACAAGACAAACAAGTCTAATCACGTTTTGAACGAAGCAATTCCGGTAAAAATATCATCTTGCTACCACAAAACAATGAGGCAATTCGCATCCAAAAATGTCGATCATCCCGTAGAGAACATAACAATTATATTATAATAGGATGATTCAGCAGCAACCAGATTGAAATTTAAAATTATAGCAATGATCAAGAAAGGACACCGATTTCATGAGAACACAACACACTAAAATAAATGCAAGATTAAATTAAACCAAATCCGTCGGGGTAAACATCATAATCAACTACCAGTAGCAAATTCCAAATGCTAAAAGATTACGGGATAACCCATAGAGGATCGATCATTACGAATCTCATTCTTTAGTAATAAAGCCCTCCTTTCTTCCTTCGAATCCGGGCCTCATCAACTTCTTCTCCCTCTTCTCGATCTTCCTCCTCTTCTTCTCATTAATCCTCCCCGTAATGTTGTCTTTCCTCTTCATTTGCCTCTCGCCTTTCATCTTCTCCTGCGTCTCCACCCTTTCTTTCCACTTCTGTGAGTTTTTCTCTCTCTTTTTCTTCTCTTTCCTCATACTCACCTTAAGAAGCTGAGGGTTGTCGTGGACCTTAACCCCCATTGCCCTGTCAGCTGCGGTTTTCCAAGCCACGTGGGGATTCGTTTTCTTCGCCTCTCGCAACCTCTCAGCTCTTTCCAACTCCTTAGCCTTTGGCAGCTTCTTCCTCTTCTTTTTCTTTCCGTTTCTGCCCTCTTCCTCATCGCTTAGTCTAATGTTTCCGTACTCAATTATCTCCTCATCATCGTCATCATCTGCCTCCTCACCACCAGCGTTAGCCCCAGTTGAATCCCAAAATTTCCCATTCTGCCCCTCGCTACTAGTTTCAGCACCCCTCTTCCTCTTCCTATCATTATCTTCCTTCTTCTCTCCCCTATTTCCGCGCAAAGACTCAATCTTCGCCCTCAATTTCATCCTCAGCTCCTCGTAGGTGACGGCCTTCGATTTTTCCTCGCCTCCCTCATCCCCCGCATCGTTGGGCTCGCCCTCGCCGTCGTTCTGCAGGAGCGTGGCCTCGGCGGTTTCGGGTCGGTGATCGGGGTCGAATCGGGCTTTCCGAGCTAATTTGAGATTCTCCTTGGTCTGCTGTTTCAGGGAAGCCTTCGCGGCTCTGGAGAGGCCTTGGTACCATGGCTTCGATTCCCCGTCGTCGTTCTGCTGGTAGAATCTCGGAGGGATGAGTTCGACCAAGTGGTCGAAGAATTTACTGCTCGAATGGATCATGGCGTCGAGGTCGACGCCGATTGGGGCTGCTTCTGCGTGCTGCTGCTGCTGCTGCTTTTGCTTCTTCTTCATCTTCTTGCGTTGGGTCAACTAGGGTTTTTTCGGAGACGCGGGTGATTTTGTAGTCTATGTTTAGGGATACGGAACGAAACGACGCAGTTCTGCACTGTTCGCCGATATGGGCCTGGGCTCTCGAAGTTTTATGGGCCTATTTATATTTTAGGCTTTTTTAACTAAATAAATAAAAAAAAACATTTAATTTTTAAAATAAGGCTTTTTTTGGGATTATTTAAGTAAATGGCCTTTGACTGGGTCAATTTTAAAAAAATGACCTCCATAATGTTTGAAGTCTATTCTACCCTTACTAACTCAGGGAAAAAGACGTCTTTACCCTTATTTAACCCATTCAACTACCCAAAGTAAAATTAATTAGGTTTAATCGATTCCCCCACTGTAGCGTCACGGGTCGTCTTCTTCTTCATAACCGAGTACAGTACAATAATTGACAGTTAAAAGTGAAGAAAAACACATAACGGAAACGAAGCAGTAAATTTCCAGATCCACGAAACAACCTCTAACCGAAGCAGAAAAATCTCCAAACCGACTACAATGGCAATGAGCGCGCGTCCCGAAAGAGTGCCGGTAAATTTCACTGTTACTTCGTCTTCCTCAGGAGCAGGTCTCGTGCGTCGAATTGATTGGGTCCCAAACAGTCGCGCAAATCAGGGTACCCGTGATAGCAGGCTTGGGACCCGAGCACAGTCGCATGGTACCCATACGCACGGTACCCATACGGGCAGGTACCTTGCGATTGTGTGCGGGTACCATGCGATTGCGTGCGGGTACCATGCGATTGCGCGCGGGTACCATGCGATTGCGCGCGGGTACCATGCGATTGCGTGCGGGTACCATGCGATTGCGCGCGGGTACCATGCGATTGCGCGCGGGTACCATGCGATAGTGAGCGCGGGTACCATGCTCTTGTGTGCGGGTACCATGCTCGCAAGCGCGGGTACCATATGCGCATGCGCGGGTACCATGCTCGCAAGCGCGGGTATCATGCGCTTGTGCGCGGGTACCATGCTCGCAAGCGCGGGTACCATGCTTTCCTGTGCGGGTACCATGCTTGCCAGCGCGGGTACCATGCTTTCCTGTGCGGGTATCATGCGATAGTGAGCGCGGGTACCATGCTCTTGTGTGCGGGTACCTTGCGCGCATGCGCGGGTACCATGCTCGCAAGCGCGGGTACCATATACGCATGCGCGGGTACCATGCTCGCAAGCGCGGGTATCATGCGCTTGTGCGCGGGTACCATGCTCGCAAGCGCGGGTACCATGCTTTCCTGTGCGGGTACCATGCTTGCCAGCGCGGGTACCATGCTTTCCTGTGCGGGTATCATGCTTTCATGTGCGGGTACCATGCACGTACTAACTGGTTATTTACTCTTATGATTCCCAGGTTGTGCTGAAGAAGCAATTGTCATCCCGAGACGACGACTTCGAGTTCCGATTGACAATGACCGGGATGTACACGGAGGCAAGCGCGAAGATCAGGAACAATCTAAATGGAAATGAGTGGGAGAGTTATAGGGCGGGGAGTCCATTTGGTAGACTCGTCGAGGCTGCCGCCGATTTCAATTTATCCACCCAGCTCATTACATTTTTGACGAGGAGGCAGACTACTCTTCACGACCGCGAGGAGCTGTGGATGGTCATAAACAACCGACCTCTCCGATTTTCTAAAGCGGAGTATTGCGTGATTACCGGGCTAAGGTTCTCCGATCATATCCCGGAAGTAGACCCCAATGGCGATTTCGCTGAGAGAAACTTCCCGGGAAGATCCACCATCCGTTTGTCGTACGTCGAGGATCGGCTGCGAGAGTTGGGAGCCAACGACGACGGAACCGTCAACTTTGATAAGTTGAAGTTGGCGGACATTCTCTTTGCCGCATCTGTGGTGCTTCCTCGACCGTCGAAGAAGGACACCATTCTTCGGTCGTGGCTGCTTTCGTTGGTCGAAGACGAAGTCGCCTTCGCCAACTATCCTTGGGGCAGCGTAGCGTTCAAAGAGGTGATACGCTCGCTGAAGATAAACCTCAGGGAGAAGCGAGATTTTGTGCGCGAACGAGCCCGCAACGGGGGCAGCGAACACTGCGGGCTACTGATTAGTGGCTTCGTTCATCCGCTTCAGGTCGTTCATTATTTAAAATCCTTATAAATATATTTAATCGTGATTATATTTTTGCTAAGTTGGTTTCTTTGCATTCTAGGTTTTGGCGTACGAGTGCATACCAGGCATTCGGTACGCATTCGCCTATCGTAGAAACGAGGCGGATGTGGTGACCCCGCGGATATGCCGGTACGTCACCAATGATTGGTCGACGAAGGGAGCTCCGAAGATGGAGACCATCCTCCAAGCCGTAAAGGGGTCACCTGTCTCGGGGATGGTGAGCCCGACTGTATCGGAGATGAACGAGCCGTATTTCCGATATAGTCGGTTCGAAGTGGAGGAGCGGCACGAAGTCCTCGACCGTATAACGAGTCTCCTCGAGGATGGTGTAGAGCTTAAGTGCGTACGGCATCTGCCGGCCGCGGAGGACGTCGTAGCAACGCAGCCTTCGCCAATCATGCCTCAACTATCGCAGCGATCGTTCTACGAGGAAGAGGCGGACCAATTTCGTCCCCCCTCACCTCCACGGTTCACGAGCCCTCCTCCACATCATAACTCGGGCCCTTCTCACTCACGGTACCCGTCCCCTCCTCCACAGCATTATTCGGGCCCCACTTGGGAGCAATTCGATGAGTTCACAAGACGCGTGGACCAAAATTTCGAGACGGTGAATCATCGGTTCGACGACGTGTCTACGAGCATCTCGCAGTTACGGGACTCGTATGACGAACGATGGTCCACGGCTCAAGAGTGGGGCGCGAGTCTATTCGGGTTGCAGCAGTCGATGGCTGAATTGCAACAGAACTTGCAACAGGGGTGGTACAGGCCCAATCGAGACTTTCCGGCACACGCGTCGCACGGTACGTCCCTATAAATAATTTGCTGCAATTTTGATAGTTTTTGACGTTGGAGTTTTATCTTGTTAGATTATGAGGCCGGTGGATCCAACCATGCGTTCTATCCGTCGGAACCTGAGGCAGCTCGAGAGGCCGAGTTCCCGTGTGAACCCGAGACCGCGGAGGAAGCCGCTGCCGCGGAGGAAGCCGCTGCCGCTGAGGAACCCGAGCCCGCGGAGGAACCCGAGCCCGCGAAGGATCCCGCGGCCGCGGAGGAACCCGAGCCCACGGTGGAGTCGACGCCGCCTCGGGAAACCAGGCCCTCCAAGTACCAGGTGACCCCATTCACCGATCCGAACCAGAACCGTGTGCCGAACAGCATAAACCCAATGCTGGAACGGCACATGAAGAGAAAGCTGAAATTATGGGGACGTCAAAAACAGAGGATCGATACGATGGAAGATAACGGCCGGGTCCTTTGCTTGTCCAAATCGTATCGAACCAAGACGTGGTTTCAGGAGCTCTACACCACTTCGTATTGGCTCGACGACGCGGTAAGAAGGATTGATAACTTTAATACGTGTAAATGCATTAATACGTTTTATTAATTAACTTGTTTCCTTTTATTTTATAGCACATTGACGAATCCATTAGAGGGTTCATCGAGATGCAGAGGATTCATACCTTCTGTTCTCGGGCCATCTCCTTCATGAGCGTTGCGATGAAGGAGAGCATCGATCGGGACTGCATAGAGAACGGGAAATTTGTCAAGGGGATGCTGTCCTTTTTGGTCCACTTCGCAGAGGGACGGGATCAAGACTGGCCGTCCGTGTCGTGGCAAGTTGCGGACTTTATCGTGGTCCCGGTGCAGACCATCGCGCATTGGGTTCTTGCAGTCCTCGACTGGAAGAACAAGACGATCCGAGTATTCGACTCGGATCCGTCTTGCGATGTGGACATGCGCAACATGCACGCAGCCCTCGCCGGTCTCCAATTAGCTGTCCCGATCGTGCTCAAAAAGCTCGGTCTGATCGCAAACGCTTTTAGGAAATGGAAGGTCGAACGGATCCCCAACTTCAAGAAGCAAGAAAATTCGTAAGTGTTTCATATTTCGATATTAAGTTGTCTCTACTACTTTATCTCATTATTAAATATTTGGTTGTTTTCAGCGGCGATTGTGGGGTTCACGTGTTGCGGGCCGCATTTTCAATGTTATTCCGGGGCGATAGCGTCGGCGAGCTTACAGGGCGGCAAGTGAGCCAATTTCGTGAATTTTTATGTATTACCATTCTCATGAACGATTGGGGTGCTTGGTATCAATAATTTATATGTACTTGAATAATTTTGTATTTGGATAAATTGTAAATATGAGTAAATTTTATGTCATAATGGAATTTCGAGTTGTATATTCGGTAAATTGTATTATGTTATAAGTCTTTCGAGTTGTATAGGCACGGTACCCGCGCACAAGCACAGGGTACCCGCGCACAAGAGCAGGGGGTACCGCGCGTAAGCGCATGGTACCCGCGCACTGGCGCAGGGGACCCGCGCTCAAACTCGCAGGGTACCCGCGCACTGGCGCAGGGTACCCGCGCACTGGCGCAGGGTACCCGCGCACATGGTGCACGGTACCCGCACACATGATGCACGGTACCCGCACACAAGAGCACGGTACCCGCGCACAAGCACAGGGTACCCGCGCACAAGAGCACGGTACCCGCGCACTGGCGCAGGGGACCCGCGCACTGGCGCAGGGGACCCGCGCACATGATGCACGGTACCCGCACACAAGGGCTCGGTACCCCCGCACAAGCACAGGGTACCCGTGCACAAGCCCAGGGTACCGCGCGTAAGCGCATGGTACCCGCGCACAAGCGCAGGGGACCCGCGCACAAACTCATTTTAGTTGTCATCATGTAGAGCACATGTTTAGATATCATATTATAGTAATTCACTTAAATACAAGTTGTAACATTATAGCAACTCACACAAAACTCATTTAAATTTTCATTACATTTACCCAACTAATTAGACATCTTCATTAAACATTGTCATAACTAATTATAGTATTTCATTGACTATTATTTGATATTAATGACTTGATATTATTATCATAAAATTACAAGTATTAATTATACTCTTATTTGATTCGAATCATGGTCTTTTGGGTTCTAATAACGCTTATCCGAGTTCAAATGGAATTATTCGAGTTCAAATGGACTTATTCGAGTTCTAATAAGGGTTATTTGAACTCGAATAGGGTTATTGGAACTCGAATAGGACTTATTCGAACTCGAATAGGGTTATTCGAACTCGAATAGGGTTATTCGAACTCGAATAGGACCTATTCGAACTCGAATAAGGCGTATTCGAATCCGAATAAGCCTTATTTGAACTCACGTAATGATCAACTTAGTATGTCTAACTACCGTAACCACTCACGGACCGAAATAGGCCAACTCTATTTTGTGATACCAAAATAAAGAAATTTGTGCTACCAACTCTAATAAGGCTCGGTACCCGCACATAAAAGGCCTGGTACCCGCACACAATCGCAGGGTACCCGCACACTTAGGCACGGTACCCGCACAGTAGTATACAGTTATTTTATATAGATAAATAATTATTTTATTTCATTTTCAGAATAATTGGTTAATGATTATCCCGATCATTTGATGTGACTGATACAATTATTTTTACGAGTTAACGTACAGACAACTACTGACTTGATTGATGTAACGTAAAGTACTGACATGATTGAATTAATTAAAATCATTTGACAGTTTGCACAAGGCACACAAGGCGCGGTACCCGCACACTCAGGCACGGTACCCGCACAGAATGCGCATGGTACCCGCACACTTAGGCACGGTACCCGCACGCAATGCGTACCAAACATTACAACATATCGAATTTCCATATAAATTACACCTGTACAAATCAAACTCATAGGATTTAACCCCTCCTACCAAATTCTCCGACGGGCATTCTATTTTTTTGTGCTCTTCCACGTTTTGGGTCAATGAGTGGTGGTAACATATTAACAATTCCTTCAACGCGCTCGGTCACAGGCCATATGGTACCCTCGTACGCTGATTTCCATGTCTCCAAGCTGTAATACGCATGGACTAGCGAATATACCCCTACATTAGCGTGTCCACAAGCCGCAATGGCGTGCGCACACGGGATACGATCGATATCAAACATCTTACAACTACATGACTTCGTCTCGATATCGACCACCTCGTTGACTCCATGCCCGTATACATTATACCGTTGAATGCCAATTTCCGAGACGTGTAGATTTTGAGAATTTATGTAGTGAGACCGTAGGATTGACTCGACCTTCGGCGTAAATGACGTAACATTGGCTGTCATCGAAGCTTCGCAAGTTCGTCGATGCTTACTAAACCAACTAGTTGTATCGAATCCAACAATCCTATGAGGGGAAGCTCTCTATCCGCGCGTAGAGCGGCATTTATCGATTCGAGCCGTTTGTGGTCATGATGTTGTACCTCGTTCTCGGGCAATACGATCTCGTCCATTTTGCCTTCGTACCATCCTGAAGATACTTATGCACGTTTTCGTACCGTTCCTTTAGCGTTTCCAACAATCGATCGCAATCGCTCGTCTTGTAGGCGTACGCAATATTAAGGAATAACGCCCACGCACCTTTCTCCTTCATACGGGTCTTTATATTTTGTTGAATATGCCACGCACAGAACCCGTGAAACGCATTTGGGAAAACTGCCGGTACGGCTGTCTTTATCCCGCCATGTCTGTCAGAAATTATGACGAGGTCATTTGAATCGGCCACGATCCGTTTCAATCTCGTTAAGAACCATGACCAAGATTCGGTAGATTCGGTGCTCGCAATACCCCATGCGATAGGATATTGGTGGTAATCGCCGTCTTGCGCCGTAGCAACAAGCATCACCCCTTTATATTTTCCCTTTAAAAAGGTGGCGTCGATAGAAATTACCTTACGCATGAAAGCAAATCCCGCTATGCATGCACCGTATGCCAAAAACAGATATTTAAATCTGTTTTCCTCGTCCATCTCCCAATCCGTGACACTTCCGGCGTTCATTTGCTTCACGGCCTCCAAATACGCCGGGATCAATGCGTAACAATCGTCCCCGTTACCGACCAACTCCTCCGTAGCGATATTCTTCCCCTTCCAAGCCTTGTAATAAGAAACATTCACCCCTCTATTTTGCATCATAGACATGATAGCCTTTGGCGCGGGAATGTCTTTAGGCCCGCTAAAATTGTCAAGAAGCATCCTAGACACAACCGATGAAGTTCCTTGACGATGACTTCGACGTCGATGAGACACGCCGCATGTGTGTGTGCCGCAATATGTCCGTACCGAGAAAAAAGGGGAATCTCTATCTTTTGCAGCTCGAAAGCGCCACGAACATTGCTCCATCGCACATCTTACTACATACAAAGTCTTGTTCGACTTTACTAATTTGCACTCGAACGACGCAGCCAACGCGATTTTAGATATTTCCTCGATAACTTCCGCCTTATCACGAAACTGCTGCCCAACGTGTAGGCTTGAACCGTCCGGAAATGCAAAAGTACCATCGGCAGTCTCTTCTACCGGGTTTCGATCTATATCGTCATTGTGATCACGGGCTACGAATTCCTCTTCCGACTCGTCAGTGTTTTCAATTGCCTCATCTTCATTTTCATTCGAATGCCAACCCGAGTAATCCCTACCCCCAGACGGTCCAGCGATATCTTCAAGACCCTCAAACGGTTCGATTTGCGCATTTTCATCGCAATCGGCTATGAGCCCGGTATTATTACTAGAAGAACCAGCAAATGCGTCCGACGGAGCCACAAGCGCACATTCCACCACCTCGACATGAATCACGGGTCTCGATTGAGGGCCACCAAAACCCAAGTACGCACGTAGAGCATAGTCGTTATCGATGTATATGGGCCTCGGATAACTATAGGGTACATTTGGCATATAGCTTAGTGTTAGCCTCGCATTGTCGTTGCGAAACGCTAACACGGATACAATTTGCTCCTTTACGTCTTCTAACGTGCATGCGTCCTCATCCACCAAAATTGAATGCCAGCTACAATTTGACGCAGGAGACCAAGTCGAGATATTGTCCTCGCCGATTAACCACCGACCGTCGAATTGAAATACAATGTTGGTAATTGTCATTTTGAACACCTGCAATATTATGCAATGTTACTGTTTAGAAAACGATTCTCGTCATATATCGTGCTTATATATGATCTTCAGCGCATGGATCCCGAACATGGGATCACGGTACCCGCACACAACGCAGGGGACCCGCGCACTGGCGCATGCTACCCGCACACTGGCGCAGGGTACCCGCACACTGGCGCATGGTACCCGCACACTGGGCGCATGGTACCCGCACACTGGCGCAGGGTACCCGCACACTGGCGCAGTGTACCCTCACACAAGCGCATGGTACCCGCACACTGGGCGCATGGTACCCGCACACTGGCGCAGGGTACCGCACACTGGTGCAGGGTACCCTCACACAAGCGCATGGTACCCGCACACTGGGCGTATGGTACCCGCACCTATATCTCACGGTACACGCACCTATATCGCATGGTACTCGCACGCAGGGGTCCCATGCACGAACAGTAGACCTCAGAATATGTATTTTCAGGTCCGATTTCTCGTAATAACCACTGAAACATCGCTACTCTGGCTAGTACACGTTATCTAATAAATAACCCATACATTTTAGGGGGTAATGGACTGGAAATTCACCATTTTCGACGTTAAAATTGCAGTTTTCATGTAACGAATGCTTACTGGTAAATATGCTGAAATGCTTGCTGTTTTCTTGGTTTGAAAAGTTGTTTTCCGGCACTAAACGAAGAGAACAGCTCGCGTCGCTTTAGGTTTGTGAGAGAGGTATGTGTTGTTACCCTTTGTTCTTTAAAATGGAGAAGATAATGCATTCATATCGATTGTATGGTTATGGTTAAAGAGGGAGATGGACCCATGTTCTGTTCAGTCAGTTATTGAAGCCATTTTTTCGTTTTTCTTTTTATTTTTTTATTTTAATGAGTTAAGTATGAGAATTAGTTAATATGGTTAACGTTTAAACAAAGTGAGGGCTATTGACCAAAAAAAATCGTCAACGAGGCCATTTTTTTAAAATTGACCCAGTCAAGGGCCATTTTTTTAAAAGCCCCCTTTTTTTGAACATATTAATAAAATAGGGTTAATTGCGGGTATTACCCGCGACGTCGCGCCTAATGGCCACGACGTCGCGGGCAATGGACGCGACGCACCCTCGTGGTGGGCCAGTGGTACGGGGCTCCCGTACTGGGCTTTTTTTTGGCCCAGTACGGGCGTCGCGGGTAATAGGCGCGGCGTCGTGCCTAATGGGCGCGACGTCGGGGATATATAGATCTGAGATCTATTCTCCCTCCCTCACTCTCTCCCTCAATCTCTCTCTCTAAAACCCTAACCCTAACCCTCTTCCTCCGCCGCCGTCCGCCGCTCACCACGCCCCGCCACCGCGCAGCTCGATCTCTCTCTCTCTCTCTATCTCTCTCTCTCTCTCTCTCCACCGCGTCCACCACCCCGCCGCGCCCCCCGGCTCCGCCACCACCGCCGCTCACCCCGCGTTGCTCGCCCGGCGCTCTCTCTCTCTCTCTCTCTCTCTCTCTCTCTCGCTCTCTCTCTACCACCCCGCCGCCGTGACCGCTGCTACCTCCGTCGCCGCCGCCACCGAACCGGACCTCCACCGCCTCCGCGCCTCCGTACGCTCTCCGCCTTATATTTATTAGGTATTTTGTTTGCTATAGTTAAATTTAGTTGTTCGTTTGTTATTCGTTGTTTGGTTATAACATAAGACAGATTCGTATAGTCATCGGATCTATATTGTTTGATTGGTTATAACATTGTTTTGTTCAATTTAGGATGGACACGAACGATTTCTACGGTCCGACCAACCGTTCGCTGTTGATTTTCCAGGATAGTCATCGTTGTAACGATGTGCTATCCAACACGGATGATGCTATTGACACCCCGTTGACGGTGAGGGGGTTAGACAACGTAGTGTGGGGTAAGATATCACGACCGGTGCATTTACACGGTCGGGTTTTAGAGAAGTTAGATACTATGTCGCTGTACGGCGGCTATAGTTGTGGATCTCAGAAATTAGATCCACACTTGATTACCGCACTGGTAGAACGGTGGAGAAAGGAGACACACACGTTTCACCTACCGGTGGGGGAGGCGACTGTGACATTAGAGGACGTAGGGTTGCTGTGGGCACTCCCCGTGGACGGTATTTCCGTAAGCGGTGTGATCCCACGTAAGACGCAGGAGCAGTGGCTCGAATACTGCGAGGAGATGACTGGGTACAGACCTCCCGAAGGAGCGTACCACGGGACCAAGTTGTCTCTTCGGAAGTTTGCGGCCTGGTTAGAAGAAAATCCAGTCGACGACATGACCGACGAGCTAATCGTCGATCAACATGCGCGTGCCTACGCATTGCTGCTGTTCGGGTCGGTGATGTTTCCCGACTAAAGTGGAAGTCACACTCGATGACCTACCTGACGCTGCTCGAGGACATCGACGAAGTCCATCATTACAGCTGGGGCAGCGCCGTGTTAGCATTCCTCTACAGAGAGCTCTGCACATCATGTCAGTCGAGGAAGATGAACATAGGTGGAGCTTTGCGGTTGCTGCAGGTACGGAAGATAGCTTAATGAAACAAATCGAAAATCGTAAACGACACTTATGTATATAAATAATTAAAATATAGGTTTGGGCATGGATGTGTATAGTACAAGTTCAGCCCATTATCGTCCACCCTCGAGTGGTAATGCAGCCTTCTGTAGTCGATGGCATTCTTACCCATTCCACCGCATGCTGCGAGGTAGTTGTCTCCTAATTATTCGAACTTTCAATTAAAAAATTTTCAGCCAAATTAATATTTATTCATTTAGATGGAATGCATTGTTTGACCATACGACATCCGCAAATTCAAATTTGCATGCGATATGGGAGTCCATCGATAGTATGTCGATGGAGCAATTTGTTTGGACCCCGTACAACTATCACGCACCGGAGATATTGGCGCTACGCCCGGAATGCCGTCCTCAGTCCTCTCGGTCGTCGTGCCCGCTGATATGTTACAACATCGTCGAGTGGCACTATCCAGATCGCGTGATGCGACAGTTCGGATTGATTCAGTCGGTGCCACAACCACCGGCGTATCTTACTGTAGATCTCCACCGTTTTAGCACTCGGAATGTCCCCGGAAAAGATTGGAGATCGCAGCACGAACTGCACGAGGCGTATTGGAGCCAAAAGCACTCGAGGATTGTCAATGGACTGGAGATAGGTTCCGGACCGCAGTGCACCAGTGACTATTTCGGCTGGTACCGGTCCGTGACCCGTCGATATATATCTCCTTCGTCTATTCACATGTCGCGAGGCTTTCAGATGGGAGATGGAGCATTCATCGACGTGATTGTTAGTTTATATACTAATTTTATTTATTATATTTAATTTTGATTTATTAGCGGCAAAATAATATTTGAATATGCTAAATAAAAGGCACAGCATCTCGATGACGTGGAGTCAAGACTACGTCGTCGTGAAGTGGACGGAGGATTAGACATTGTACATCGTATGCAGCGTCTAATCATCGATAGGCGTCAGCGACGTGATACCCAGTTCACCGACATTCCTCCGACGCAAGATCGTGGGGCATCATCCTCGCATCATGTCACTCAAGGTGCTGGGCCGTCGTCATCGCGTATTCCGACGGGTTTTTCGGCGATGGTGGATATGGGACGTCGATGCCATCGGGGTACACTACGCCGATGCAGTACACTTACGAGGACGAGGACGAGGACGACGACGACGACGCGCCACCTTACCGCTCATCTTCCCATCGTCGTCCATCCGAGCGTGAGGCCCCAGTTGACCGTCGTCATCTGCGTAGAGAGCAGCGTCCTCGTAGATGCGGTACCGGAGGGCATTATATGCCGTAGTTTTTTTTGTACTTATCAGACTACGTTTTTTTGTTATATGTTATTATGAGTTACGTTTTTATTTTACCGATGTTATTTATTCAGACGATGTTTTTATTTTAGCATTATATGTTATTATCTTATTATGAGTTTTTTTTTGTTATATGTTATTACCTCGATTATATTATTTTAGCGATGTTATTATCTTATGGTGGATATTTATAAAATTGGATGTTATATAATTATTAGAGCCGTAAAAAAAGGCCCGAAGCCCGCGGGCCGCCCCGCCCGTCGGGGAGTGGGCCTAAGCGGGGCCTCGGGAAATATAATATATTTTGATTAATAAATTTAATATATATGTATTAAATTAAATTATGTAAATGTACTAAAAGGTTAAATTTAATAGTACTTAAAAATTAAAAAAAATCAAAGTTAATATATTTTTAAAAAATAAATATAATATATTTTTATTAATAAATTTAATATATATGTATTAATTAAATTATGTAAATGTACTAAAAGGTTAAATTTAATAGTACTTAAAAATTAAAATAAATCAAAGTTAATATATTTTTACAAAATAAATATGGGTTATATTTTGATTAATAAATTTAATATATATGTATTAAATTATGTAAATGTACTTATTAATCAATAAGTAAAAAAATCGTGCAGCTTTAATCAACGCTGCCTGCAACTTTTATCATGCGCGTGCAACTTTACTCAACGCTACCCGCAAATTCAGCAACTTTTATCATGCGCGTGCAGCTTTAATCAATGCTACCTGCAACTTCTGCAACTTTTATCATGCGCGTGCAGCTTTAATCAACGCTATCTGTAATCTACCTTTAATCTAACTGTACAGAACAATAGTGACATTCAAGAAATACGATCCAGAACATCTATAAAATCCCACAAATTAAGAAAATAACATACAATATTTGAGGTACGATGCACCCATTTGGTAGAGACCCGCGTCTTAATCGCTTCAATGGAAAAAAGATGAATGAGGATCATCCGATATTCGGGAATTTAAAGGTCCTTGGTGATTACTTTTACGACGAAGTGTGGACGTACGATATTGAAAGATGGTTCGTTGGAACATTTTCGGCAAAAGCATCTATGGGTGATATCACGAAAGAGAATTTATCCGAATGTCTTCAATTCCTTGCTCAACTATACAATCAACGTTACGGAATTCATTTCACCGTACCGTTTCTAACGGAGAAACTTTGTCATTTGAAGCGTCGCTACCTTTTATGGACAAAACTACGCGCCGAAATGGGTGGGGAGAATATGACAGAATCGCAGATACCGAGCAATGGCTTAAGTGGTTTCAGGTGGTTACTCTACACAACGATTTATTCGGATGCAATAAAAATTTTTAATTATGCAATTTGTCATATTCTTGCAGGAGGATCCTCTTTCAACAATTTACTTCTATGAGCGCGAGCCACATGAATATTATCTGTATATAATTTTCGCTAGATATATCAACCCAGACATTGTTCCAGACATTGACGTGCTTGCAATTCCTAACAACGAATGTCCAATAGTTCATACTCAGACAGAAGAATCATCCAAAAGACAGTCGGTGAAACATGTCAGCTCGAGTTCGAGAGTCACAAACGATACGGGGGACGACGACTTCGTCGACCCGCCACCGAAAGGAAACCGATACAATATGTCGAGTAAGATCGGCAACGCTGGCAAAAACAAAGGCGATGATGACTTCGTCAACCCACCTCCGAAAGGAAAACAAAAAGGTAAGTATAGAAAGACGCACAACAAATGCAAACATCATGCAATGTCGAGTTCCATAGTTGGAGAAGATAATAGTGACGATGACTTCGTTGACCCCCCCCGAAGGGTTGGAGAAAATATTTTCCAAAGTAATTGGCTGTAACTTCAGTAACATTTGTCATGCGTGTTTGCAACTAATATGAGGTAAATTCGGACGTAACTGAAAACTTGTAATAATTTACTACAAGATATTAGTACAACATATGAATACTAAAAGTACTTAAAAATTAAAAAAAATCAACGTTGACCACTGCCTCCGCCTCTTCGACCTTGTCTCCGCCTTGAACCACCGCGATCCATTTCGTTCTGTATACGAGTTGTACGGATTCTCCCGGACCTCTTCGGGTACGCAAAGCGTCGTTATGTATAAGAGAGAATTCAGCAGGCTCCCAATAACATTCGTCATGTAGAGGATGAAAAAACCCCTCGTATGTTTTACGGTACGCTTGTTTGTTATAGAAAGAGCAATATGATGCATGCTATGAACTCCCCACATACGGCAGCTGCTTGGGCATGAGAACATGGGATGAAATACGTGTCCCATTTTCCGCACGTGCACGTCTTTCCTAAGATGTTTACCACGTGCTTCCTTTGATTCACGGCCGAAGTATAAACTTCAGCTGTTTGCAAACGTGGGTCAAAATTAAATGCGACGTGACTCCAAGAACGACTTGTCCAGTCGTTGAACTTATTCCACGCATACGGAGACCAATCGCTTTCGGTGTTAGCCATCGCTGCAGAGCACTCCGTAAATCGATTGCGAAAGTATTCAACGCATCGATGAAAGCTAAAGTCCACTATTGCTTTCGGAGGCAAACACATCGCCCCTTTGAAAACTCCGTTAAGGGCCTCGGAGATATTAGTGGTCATCACCCCGCATCGGAATCCACCATCGTAAGCAAACGTCCACTGCTCTTTGTCAATCTTATCTAACCACTTCCAGGCCGGTTCGTTGAGAACTTTAATGTGTTCCATAATGCGATTGAACTTCTCCAACGTGTGGGCCGTTCCAGCTCTACGGCATAACTGTTTTAGGTCATTGTTCTTGAATTCAGTGTTGAAGTTTGATACGACATGGCGTAGACAAAATCGGTGTACACCATTCGGTGGCCTAAACGCTGCTTATTCGCTTACCGCGGCCAATATTTCTATAACAAATTACGATCAATCGATTAAAAGGGTGTCAAATAAATACATGAATGTATGTAGGAAAATACAAGTACCTCGATGACGATCAGAAATGAGGCATACACCTTGTTGATCCAACACGTGGATGTTAAGTAAGTTCAGGAACCAACGCCAAGAATGTATGCTTTCCGTTGAAACAATGGCAAAAGCAAGGAGGAGAATATTTTGATTTGCATCGAGCCCAGATGCAATTAACATTTTATGCTCGTATTTGGAGTATAAGTGTGTACCGTCAACGCAAACAACTCTACGACAATGCCTAAACCCATCAATACAAGGTTTGAAAGCCCAGAAAACATACCCCAATTTCTTCACACCGGGGGCTTCAGTTGGAAGATTCAACCACTTGACGACCGTGTCGGGGTTATAACGTTTCAAAGCTTTCATGAAGATAGGAAGTTGTTGGACTGAAGTTTCCCAGGTGCCGTAGACATTTTCTTTCGCCCTTTTGAGGCCATGCCACGCTTGAATGTATGAGATGTCGTACCCGGTATTGTCCTTCACCAGCTGCTTTACATTCTTTGGTAGAAATTGAGGGTCTGTCTTCACTATTCCAATCAACATTCTCGCAATTGTGTTTCGCGAAATGTTGCGGTGTGTTCTCGACAACTCGTTCATGTAGCATGTGTGTGGCCCCCCATACATCGTAACCTTCCAATAACATTTCTTCGGTTTGAAGCATGCTCGTAACCTCCAGTGACACTCATGGCTATGGTTGCATTTCACCCCCCACACGGTTTTGTTACTTTCTGAGACGTGAAACTCACGTCTAGCCACTGTAAGAATAATCGCCCACAGCTTCTTGTAAGTGAGCTTTGGTACTAAATATCATACCGACTCTGAACCTGGGATTGTCCCTACTGTAAAAATCACCGCCGACTTCGTTGGCTTCTGGAGGCGCCATTTGATATGTTGAATAAAAAGGCACGAGTTGGTAAGGCACACGACCATCTTCCGGCGGCAATAGAATGTCGTTCTCGGGACCATCATTGTTTCCATCATCGTCGCTATCGTCGTTATCATCAGCGGGATCCGGAAAATCCTCCAGTGCACCACCAACGTCGTCAGCTTCAGAGTCGCTAGCGTCACTATTTTGCAAGTCTTCGGGCACAGGCTCAGGTTGTGACACATTCGACATATTAGGAACATCACGGCTGCTCGAAGGAATGTCTATATGAGGAGGGTGCAGTGAAAAGTCACTAATTCCTTGAGTAACTGCCGTGATATCAGGGAACGAGTGGCTGGAGGTGATGTTGGTGAACACGTCGGGTGCGTCTTCATTACGGTCGGGATGAACGTTCTCGCTGGCCTCGACAAACACTTCAATTAAATTTAGTTCCGCATCAGCATCCAAGAAGTACGATAGTTCCGCGTCGTTTGAAATTTGAAAGAGCCTCTGATAGAGTCGAGAATGCTGATAGTATTCATTCTTGACATGAACGGGTAAGGAGGAAAAATTGTTGTCGAGGCGAATAACCTCATGTAGCATGCCCAGAAATTGAGCAAAGCTAGTGTCGCGACGAATTCGTCTAAGTGAAATGGGTGGGATGCTGTAACGAATGGAGTTTGATTCGGTAATGATTTCGCCACCGTAGTAGATAGAGACTTGAATTTTACGGGATGTCATAATTTGAGGAGGAATTTAAATACTTCAAGTTGTTTTTTTTACATATCAACGTATATGGAATTATAGTACTTTATATAGGAAAAATTGTCGCATTTAATGGACGCGACGATTCTTCTGCAACACTCGTGAACGTTACGTCCACATCAATTCTCTAATAATTTTAATTTTAACAGACAACGCGTGAACATGTCCCATCATCGCGCTCAATGGACGCGTCGTCGCGTCTATTAAACGCGACGACGGGCTCAATACGATATTGGCCCGTTTAAGGGCCCGTTTAAGCGATTAAACGGGCCAACATCATCGTCGCGTCCATTGCCCGCGACGTCGCGGCCATTAGGCGCGACGTCGCGGGTAATACCCGCAATTAACTCTATTTTATTAATATGTTCAAAAAAAGCCCTATTTTAAAAATTAAATGTTTTTTTTGATTTATTTAGTTAAAAAAGCCATATTTTATATCAAACACCGTGAGGATTTATAGTTTAGTAACTATCTATAATTTATTTCAATATAATTAATTTACTATGTCTAGTAAACACACACACACACACACACATATATATATAAATTATGTCATGTAAAATTATTTATTTGCGATTATATCCTCACATATCAAGTTTTTATAAAATACTTGAAAATAATACAAACTTAAATATAAATTAAAATTTGATAAATTAAACACTTAAAAAATTAAAAATAACTCTTAAAATTTAAAATTGTACGAGCTCTAGGTGGAGAGGATGTTGACCCGGAGAGGAGAGGCAAGAGCCGAGCATCCCTATGGCTCCACGAAAGACGTACGAGCACGAGGTGGAGAGGATCATCGCACATCGAAGGCGCGGTGACACACCCAACTGCACCAAATGATTATTTGGTGGAGTGGCGGAACCAACCCATGACGGAGAGCTCATGGGAACTGAGGAGAAGACTTGTGGCAATTCCAAGATCAAGTGAAGGCCTACTTGAGGATGCAAGCCCCTAGCTCGTCGACGGTTCAAGCGGGGGAGGATTGTCACGAGGTTGACCGGAGATGACCGTTGACCACGGTCAACGGTGGCCGGACGGCGACGAAATCTCGGAGTTGCCCTATGATGTGCGGCAAAATGTGTTTGCCGCCCGAGCACGGTCGGATGGGAAGGCCCGAACATACCATGGCATCGCAAGTTGGCCACGAGGGGCCCGACTCGTAGGTGTGAGTTCGGAGTGAGCTCGAGTATATGTCTCGAGGGAAAAGTGAGAGTGCGTGTGTTTCGCACTAGGCGTCGGAGAGGGGAGAGTAGTTGTCAATTGTGTAGGCTTAGCAGCACGTTGCGGCCACTTCGTGTCGTCGCCATGTTACTATCCGAGAAAAACGCGAGAAAATTTTTTTAAGTGTTTCTGGGTTGTGACTAGTGGAACCAAACTAGCCCAATAAAGAAATGGGCAATTTCTTGCGACCAACCAATAGTTGGCAGAATGTGGTAAGATTCTTGGAAAATACCATGTGAGAGACGAGTCGGCCCATCAAGCTCTCGAGCTCGTGATTGTCGAGCTCAAGGAGCTTTCACCGTATCTGTTCCGAAAGCTCGTGAGTTTTTTTAAATAATTTTTGTTAAAAAAAAAAAAAACTATTTTTAAAATTTTCAAACTTCACGTCCGAGCTCTTACTCGTTGCGTAAACGAACTAAGCTCACGATCCGAGCTCGAAAACATTAAACCTTGTCGAGCTCGAGCCTGAAAAACGAGCCGAGCTCGACTCGTTACACCCCTAACTGGAAATACAGAAGTGAAGCATGTACAATTTTCAATCAAATTCTCGGAAACGGTCAACAAAATTGCCAACATTTTTGGCACATGACAGCTGAAAAAATGATTTAAAACCGCAAAAATTAAAACAGCTAACATTTTGGCCAATGCTCTCTTTTCTTTTATAGCCGAAAGCAATTAACAGCGTAGCAATTGCATGCAGCATTAAGTCTCCTTACCTACTGTTAGAGAAGAAACTCAGGATTCTATTTGTCTTCCATGGCTGAATTAGGAGGACAACTCTCCTTTACAGTTGCATCGGGCCCATTACGAACGGGCCGGGCCTGCTTTTGCGAATCGGCCTTCTTCGAGCAATCGGTTCTTTTCTTGTTCTTCTCCGCATCTCTAATAATTTTCGACTGCACACGAAAAGTAAAATGACATCATAAATAAAACAAGAAGCGAAAAATAACACTGAGAGACCAAAAGATTCTACCTTCGAAGCGCGTTCTCGCAGATCGTTTTTCTCCGAGCAAATGAACTTTCGCCGTTTCGCAGCTAGCCGTGGCCTCAACTGCACGCCCCGTCGATTTTTCACGTAATAACATACGCAATCAGTTGACGCAGAAAAATCACATCTATAAGCATAACTTGATCTTTCTGATAATGTGGAGAATTTTTATTTTTTTTTTTACGAATCCCGAATAATATTCTTACATTGTACATGAATTAGCAAGTGAATTAACGGGGTTTTTTAAAAATAGCCTCGTTGACTCATCTTTTTAGTCAATGACCTTAATTTTAAGCGTATTTTTGTCATTTTATAGTCTGAGAACCCACATCGTCACAGTGTGTATTCAACAATATAATGGGTACTCAGCTACTGAGTAACTATTATACTGCTGAGTACCCGTGTAAAAGTAAATAGCTATAGCAAGGATTTGAACCAATAACCACTAGATAAAAATGTATTTGGTAAATTGCAAAGACGGAAACATACCAGCTCTATGTACTTCAATTGCCTCATGATGTCTTCGGTGATTAATTCCTGAAACGGTAGAAGATGAGTGTCTCTAAGGTCACATAAGAAGCAAAAAAAAAAATAATCACTGTCATTTGGTTACTTAATTTGCTACTCAATTCAGTGTCCCAAGATAATCATTCATCGTCAACGTTGACATGGATCCTTATATCAGTGTTACATTTGAACTAAATATACCAATTCCTTTCGGGAGTGATAAGTTCAAATCCTATGAAACAAATAGTTTCTTAAAAATCAACATTTCAAGAGAATATCATCAACGAGAAACAGCTAAAATTCAATTAGGTACCTGAGGTACAGCACAATCTGCATGGGCTGGATCCCATAGTACACATCGAAAGCATTCCCAGTCATTCGTTTGAACTTCGAAAAGAGGAGCCCTATTATATATATGTAGATATAGATATTCAGTTCCATAAGTGCAATTTATGAATACGAATTGAAATATAAGCAAAAGAAAACTAGTATACATTCTGTAACTGAAAAGCCCGTTCTTCATGCGTCACAGATGATTCCAGTTATACAAAAAAATAATGTACAGAAAAGAAATCTTAAGTGCCAAACCCATAACAAGGAATTTCTGAAGTAGAATCACTGTGAATTATATTCATCACACATCAGCACCATCGAGGAAATACAAATAGGAAGATAGAATTTTTTTTCTTGGAAGTACTATATTGAATCAGTATCTCCCAACATGATAATGTTGATGTCCTAATAGAAAGGTGCAAATTAACACAACAAGCAGATATACAATATATGAATGAATAGACAATGAATGAGTAGCTTCTTCATTGGGATACTTATTCATCTATTTCATGCTTCACCAGCTATATAATACATAGAGAGATCAGCAGCTACCGAATAGAAAATTAAGTCTATTCCAAGAAAAAACTTTGAGCTCACACAGTAAATGCATTTTATTTATCTTTATAACATGTTAGCTTATTGAATGGAACTGAGATGATCTGCTTACGGCATCTAATAATCAATATATGAACATTTCAAATTCAAAATAGCAAAACATAAGCTTATTGTAGTGAGGGAAAAAGCGAATGAAAATATATATACTTTTACCTGCGCCATTTATTGCAAATGGTTCCATCCACACAATCTCCAATGCCTTCCACAACTGCCCGGCACTGAATCCAATTACCAATCGAACTGAGCTTCGAAGATTCAGTTAGATGATGTTCCTATAATGAAATAAGAAAAGTTTATTAACGCCTGTAGAAAAAATATGACCTTAACAGAGAAATACACACTAGTAAACAAGAATGTAATAATTACCTGCAAGCCAATGTTATTAGAATTATTCATTTGCAAAGGGTCACCAGCGTGATCATCTTTGCTGTAGAAAAATGAAAGGCGATTATATGACTGCACAAAATGGTAATCAGTAGCAACATTTACTCTAGAAATCATGAGATAGCTAAAAACATATGTTGAAGACGAAGACAAGTGAAATTCTTTTATAGACATGGAAACATAATCGTGAAGTGACAGCTAGTCAAAGAAAATACAGTTGCAGCTTCGCATGTGAACATCCGAAAACAAATGATTTACAGGTTGCTTGTGTTGATGAACAACATAAGCTATGCATGCACATATAGTGAACTAAAAATGGCAGGTTAGATCCATTGTGGACCTTATTTTTATGCAATTCATAACATCCAATCATCAATGCTTCCTCAGATGATAAGCATGCGAACATTATAAACATAAAAACTCATTTTACGTCTAATAAAAAACGACAAATTAACTTTTGAACAGCAAGAAATATGTAAAATTGGTGGAACATACTCGTCACAAGGGCCCCGCCAATCGGGTATGGTGGCTTGAAATTCATCACCAACTCGCACTCTCGACATATACGGCTCTGTCTCCGTGAACATGAATCCCAAGGAACCTAAATTGACTCCCGGTGCCGAATCTTGATTATTGTCCAATTTTTCTACATTTTCACTAATTGAATCACACACAGATTTCTCATTCAACCTTACGTGTCTCTGCTTCAAGCAAGAACCACAGTGCCACTCACCAACCGGTATAATACCACAGCCACAGCAAGAAACATGAAATGCATCTTCACAACTATCACACACAAGCATTCTTGAGGTGTTTCCAACGCGTGCACAGATTTTGCACGGAAGTGAAGGATAATAATTGCTGTTCCCGCTAATATTTTCAGACACCGAAGATCGATCACCTCTATTACGAACTGGACCGAGTAGTCCCTGATTTTTAAGAATTTCTATACACGTATCTCTTTCTGAAATTTCTTGTGGGCTCTTTTCAGCCAGCGATGAAACAGAAGACGGGCAATTTTCAGCATCTTCCAAGATATTTTTCGAAGTAGCAGAGTTGCACTTCAAGTCGGATACTGATGAAGAGCAATCATCATTAACAGTGCAGGCATTAGAAACTCCACCAGCAGCAGCCAATAAGGCCTCTTCGGAAGCAGAAATTTCACCAGATGAGCTACCGTATAAGGATTTTGTTGGTCTATTATGATTAGCAGGAGGTTCTATAGATCCTAAAGTGCACTGAGGAGCCTCAGAATTGACAGCAGAGAGCCCACAATCATTAGATTTAGAGCCATTTGAAGGATTATTTTTTTTCTTACGCTGGTAAACGAGAGTAGGCATACACTTCTTGGACATGACACTGCGGGTTGATAGCTGGGAATGATTTCTTGTACGGTTTAGAAGATCATCGTTTTCTCTACCCTCAGCAAAAGATTCGCCATGGTAACAAACTGAACTTTTAGGCCAACTTTCAGTACCTGGCATCAATTTTCAAATAAAATCGAATGAAGACGAATAGGAAATTTGGACTAGACTAATAAACTGAAAAATACAAAAAGAAGCCATCATCGGATTTGACATAGACAGCCTACAAAATAGTTCTTCGGAGACTGCTGTGCCCATTAATGTTCTGCATTCTGGGAGAAGTTAATCACGAGTTCCCGTGATTCTAACATGGCATCAAGAATCTCCTTCAATTAAAGGTAAGATTCAATCAACTACTCACATCGTATCAGGGATTTCAAGACAATTATTTTCTGTAAAGCTTACCTACAAGACACCACATTCATAAAACTGTTGATTACGCAAGCTCTTATCTATGAAGTCCTTTAATACCCAAGTCAGAAATCAGATTCGAAAAATCGTCTGGTCTAAATCAAGAAGGAACTCTGGTTAATAAGAAGATGGCTACCTATATTAGTTCCCCATTTGATCACCTTACGCAACATCGACGATTGAAATGTACAAATCAGATACAACACGTTTTAAAAACCTCCCGCGGTGGATAGTATTCGTTCACTAATTCTAAGAATCTCAATCACCAAAACGGTTTTTTCTTCTCAGCTCGCCACATTCAAAGTTTCTGATTCATCTTTGTTCCATGTTTCATTAAAGATCCCATTATTCACCCCTCAGCACATATTCCTTTCCTTTAAGGGGATTCCTAGGGTTCACAAAAAAAATTGGCAGCTCTTCAACAATAGGAATTCAAAACTCCATTTCCCATATGAACAAACGATGAAAACATCAAAACTTAATCCTCACTTCGATCAAAACAGTGCAACGCACACAAACATCAAGGAAGCAACAGAAATTTCTCAAAACTGCCATCAAGAACGCAACTTTCAAGAAACTAATAAACAAGCAAAAGGCAAAGATGCAAAAAAATTAAAAGATATTTAATACCTTCACCCTGCCATTGAAGCACTACCATCTACCAAGCTAACGACGTTTGCAGGAGCTTTGGTGCGAGAGGCGAAAATAGTAAGCAGATATTAAAAATGTGTTTGAACTCTTGTTCCGCACTGGGTAGAGACTTAAAAAGGGAAAATTCTACACAATTACGACTCTTGAAATATATGAATATTTGTGTGTAGCTTATAAAATTAAGGATGAAACTTTATGTTGGGCACATTTATATATAGTCCATTCTTTATTTTTTTTCTTAACCCGAGGTATCCATCCCCATTTCATCGGTTATGAGCTGACGTCACACGCTCCGAGAATATGACTGACCCCGAGACCGGGTGAAATGGTCCAATTCCACCCAACAAGAGGGTATATAACCACCCCTCAACCAATAGGCCATTCACACGGGAGCTATAAATTGTCCAGTGGAAGTTCAATGCCGCGTTTGGTATAAAGATTCCTACATGGAAAAGAAAAGAAAATGTGTAACTATACGACATCATTGTTCGACACGCTGGCATTGTTTTCCTTAGTCTTTTCCACGGACAAATTCCGCGTACCAAACGGAACGCGATAGAAAAAAGATAGAAAATGAGGAAATTAATGTCGCGGAGAGCTTATATTTTTGCCGACATGGCGATATCTCGACGGAGTTGGGTTTGCGAAAAGACATTTTTCAAAAATGCCTCTTGTAGAGCAAACACCATTTTAGTCCCTCCCTGTAGTTGTTGCAGAAAGTCTCAACTGATATTTTCAAGCCACACTATAATATCTGTCTTTATGATAAATAAGGCCACACAGAACAAAGCCTAAGAAGTTCACTGAAGATGCAGATTTCAGATTATGAATCCTGTATTTTGTTTTTAGTACAATGATAGAGAGTTGAATCGAATTCCACAAAATAACTCGTTAAAACGTCGATACAATGCTACAATTTTGCGGCCTTTGCAGAGGTAAAAGCCCATATCTCAGCACCTGCACAGCAGGAGACAATGAAATTATAGAACGGTCTCCGAATATGAAAGCTCGTTCGAGGAATAAATCAGCTGAAATCTCCGTGGCCAACATGATCATCGAATATACGTATTATATAACAAGGGACATGGAAGATCCAAATCACAAGACAAAGAGAACTGATAACTGATGGATAACCAAATTTTGTGACGAATATGTTACACTTATTCATCTGTTTAGTTGCTTTTCATTGTTCTTCATTGGATTTCAGACAAGTTTATAGATCATGGAAAGCCTCAGATACGTTGAAGAAACTTAACCCGGTTATCCAAACATCATTAGCCATTTTTGTAAAGAAATTTTATCTCTGTACAAGTTTCATATAAGTGCTTTATTAGGCACGCACATACACCTCCAGAAGTGGAATAAGAACCCAGATTTCAGCAAAGTTGATCCACTGTTAGTTAGGAATCAGTAAATTGTCGGCTGTAAGGAAAAAAAAACAAAGAGATCGATAAAGAAAGGCTACCTCTTCAAGCGATGTTAGAACCAAGTAGGTTAAGTTCCTGAGTTTAACCTTGCTGCACAGGAGTTCTATGAGGCTTTGGAGCTGCATAAGATTGAAAGCGATAGAAATAAAATGCCATACAAACTATTACATGAGGCAATAATGCACTGCACTAAGGCAAATGAGGCAGAAAGAGAAGGTAGCCTAATTAATAACTGGGATAAAAGCATGAATAACATCCGATATCTGCTTCAAGCTCTAACGCCAGATCAAAATTAAACCATTTAACAGGCCAAAACAAACTACAGAAAAAACACCAACTTGATGTTATTTACTGAATACTGATAGAATTGTTTCCATCTATGGCTAACAGATTTCATCTCAGTTCTCATTCAGATATAACTTTTTCGAAATCATTCACTATTGGCCCTGCAGTGTGCTCCCTCTCACTACATGAAAAGATTGATTTTTCCTTTATTCAAAACAACTCTTACGACATTCAATATGCTTCAGAAGCTCCAGCGTGTATTAATCATTCATCAGTATCTACACTATATTGTTTACCGTTTGGATTTCCTTGCTCGTAAAAGTTTCTCAGAAGGTTGACGGCTTCCGACGCCATAATTCCTCCGGTGCACTTGAATCCCTTTGAAACTCCTACGCTGTGATTACAAAGAGAACCATTTTCAGAAAAGTTTTATCGGAGTGCTATTCAACGCCTTGGAATATATAAAGGAATGACATTGCCTAAAACCATAATAAGCAGCTCCAACTAGAACCAATTAAAATACGAAAAGTTTTGGTAGTTATCCTTTTTAAGATTCACAGAAAAACAATAAAAGAAGAAAGAAGGAAACGTTCGTTATTGGCAACAACTACTGAAATTAAGACTAGTAACTAGTTAGCGTTTAGTGCTTTACACGATACGAGAAAGAAAACTGCCTGCATCGGATAAGAAAGAAACCTTGTCTGCTTCTTAGGGGTATCAGTGTGCAGGGACAATATTGATCCACATCCTCCAAACTTATCATTTGCACAGCCATAATACACTTCTCTAATTCCTGAGATTAAAAGAAAACGTGAAATTTACAGTAAAACTCAATACAAATATTTAACGAATAGTTTTTGTGGACATACCAATAATTGATAAAGCTGCGGCACACATTATACATGGCTCGCATGTAACATAAAGAGTGCTGTTAGAGAATTTCTGTGCGACGTCCTCCCTTGTTAGTCCTTGTTTGTGCCATTGTTCAAGCAGCTTATCAATTGCTTCCATCTCTGCATGCCGAGTAGCCTGCAAGTGCAGCCGAGATCAATAAATCAAATAAACTGAGAGGTAAATTATGCAATACCCCCATGTGGTTATACTGAAATGCACATAACTACCCTATGCTTTTTTTATTGCGTGAAAATCCTTTGCGCTATCTAAAACTTAGCACCATACTCCCTTTATTGTTTAAAACTTAACACCATACCCCCTGTGTTGTCTAAAACTTAGCCTTGTACCCCCTGTGTTTTTAAAAATATAGCATTGTACCCCCCAATTATGGAGTGAAAATTACAAGGACGGGAAGTTACGCTATTTCCGAACCATAGGGGTTTTGATGTTTATTTTTCAAACCACAGGTGGGTTATATGTTATTTACTCTAAACTGAGGGTAAAAGGTGAAAAAGGTATGAAAACAAGTTTGCAATTATGGAAGAATTCAAGAATTGGAGATACCAGGAACTTTCTTATAAGAATCAGAGATGCTAACAAGACACACGACATTCTCATTACAGGAACGAAATGGTTGCAAGGAAAAAGAATATCAGCAACATAATTATTTGTTCATGTGGACAAAGAGACTTCCATTGATTGTCTTAAAGATGTTACGAGAGTTACTATAAGCTCAATTTAAAACATCCCTTATGAACTACACTGAAAATCAATTTACAATAGCTACTCAAACTCATGGATGTGTTTGATTTTGACTAAAAGAAAACAGAAAATGAGCCTAATACCCATCGTACAATGCAGGTGACATAATGAGCCAACATGATGTGACTCGGAAACAAATCGCACACAACCAAACCAAGTTTATGACATAAAGTAAATGAGAGTGATGAGATGATAGTACATTTCTCGTCTCAGTTGTTCTATTTCTCCCCGAGGAAATGACCTTCTGATCCTCAACAATAACACACCTGCCAACATTATAAATGGCCGTGGGTTAAGAAGAATACAAGCAATGACTCGTAGGAAAATTTTGTTCAGTAGCTGAATCATAGTCACATCATCAATTACAGCCACTATCGAACACATGAGTTGCATAAGGCATGTTTTGCAATCTCAACGTTAACCATTAACAAGAATGAAATTTGTATGAAAGAGAAGAGGCTTACCCCACCGGAACTTCAAGGCTTTCCAGCGCCTCTTTTGCCTTTCAGAAATAAACACAAGTGATCATACTGAGCTAAACAAAAATCACAAGTGATCATTTCTACGGTAAAAATGATCAAGACACAGCAGCTGCAATCACATATTGTAAATGCAGAATCTGCAAATAATTGGGTTCGAATAGCAAATTTCAGAAGTAACCTAAAGATGGATAATTCAATCACCTGTTCTAAGGCAAGCTTCATAAATGCTGTAATCTCCGTCTCCATCTGAACTAGAGAAAAACAGATAAAAAAGTGGAATCAAAATACGAAATAAAGTCCTACAAATACTCCAAGTCGTTAAACTAGGGGTCTTTGAAGCATTTTCACGAGCACATGAACAACGCAAGTATGTAAAAATCGAACGAACAATAGCAAACGAATCTCTTACAAATGTATATCAAAAATCGTATCCCGGAATCTGTGGAAGAGATCAACAACCACGAATCGCGAAGAAAGACAGTCGATCGTTAATATGATCCGTTAACATACGGTATTAATCATTCGAGCCTTCGATATGCATGGGGCGAGTTAAAACTTAAAAGAGTGCTCCTTCTAAAAGGCCTCCTAATTTGGGCCCTCTAATTACTCCGCGTTTTATTATAAGACATAAATAATTAATCGTAATTACATTCCGTTACAAATTGATAAAAAAAAAAAACGAGAAACATAAATCATTTATACTAGTATACGTGAACACCCAATGTGAGAAGGTAAACGTGTGTGAGAGATTATTTGAATAATCATAATAATAGTGCATAGTTATGCTTGTAATAATTTTTTTATTATTTATTTAACAAATTAAAAAAGAATGGGGTTAATAGTAGATAGTTATGTTTGTAATAATTTTTTATTATTTATTTAACAAAATAAAAAAGAATGGAATTAATGAATTATGTTAGGGGTTCTTTCGCTTTTGCCAGATCTAGAGAGATACTATTCCCTACTGTCCTATCAACAAAGAAACTCAGTAGCTTGGATTATTTTTTCTTAATTATTAGTTACAAATAAATTTTGATTGGTTGATTGATACACCAAAATAACAGTTTTTAAAAGGTGTTCATTATTAATAAAAGAGTATAGATATTTAATACCTATTATGTCCCGCTCCAAGAAAATTCCTATTACTCGTATTCCAGCACACTCATACGCGTGTGCATTTATATTTATAAATTAGTTAAATAATTAAAAGAAACTTCTAATAAAAAAAAATAAAAAGTAGTGTAGTGAAATTGACCAACATCAGTTTTTGTTTAATTGATTAGCAACATGAGTATTCATTTTTTATTAATGATTAATTGAAAGAAAATTTTTGATTGATTATTGAATACAATAAATTGACAGTTTTTAACTACTATTAATAAAAGAATATAGATTACTATTTAGTATAAGAAAAACATAATGTCAACATAAATCATTTCAGAACCAAATCAGAAACAGTTCAAACACGGAATTAAGAAAGGAAGAAAAGAATAAATCTCCAACGTGTCTAGTTTTTCATAATCATCATCAAGTTCTTCCACTGTACTAAATCACAATTCACAGCATTACCAAGCCACCAAGAAAGAAAAAAAAAGTCAAAAATTCCGTAAAACAGATAAACGAACACACAGAAAAACTATACAACAGTTCAACTTCAACACTTAAAGAAAAGTCGAATCCTCTCGAGCAAAAGAAAAAAAAAGGGATCAACGAAAACCCGAGTGTTTTCGTCTTAAACAGGTATGACGTCGGTCTTGGAAGTGTCTTCGCAGTTCAAAACGATGCCCTCGAGGCTCGCGGGCAATATGCACTTGCTCCACTGACATCCCGTGGAGAAAGGCTCCGGCGGTGGGACGATCATTAGGACGTTCTCGTTCCTTTGCACTACTCCCATAACGCTCACCGTGCTACCTTCTTTAATGTACCTATATAGACCAATATTGATAACAAAAACAAGAAAATAAATAAATAATTATCACATGTAAGAGCTCAAGGTCTATCGAGTTAGCAGGGTTCAGGTTCAAATCTCTCTGGCTACCAACAGTGCCGTTTTTTTTAATTATTGCGGGGCCCCGTTCTTGTAACGAAGTGGGCCCTCAAGCATAAACATCGACCATAAATAGGTAGGTGTAGGTGATTGTGGGCCTTAAAAAAATTTAGCCCTACAACTTTGTGGCTTTGTGCAATAGATCATGATGCACATCCTTAAATCCGGCCCAGGCTCTTTGAGTGGGCCTTGTCCTAGAGTGGGTTTTACCTGGTTGGCATAGTTTGCAGGCTGTCGCGCTGGTCCACGGGATTTAATTGGTCCAAAGGCCGGGGTTTATCAAGTTAAACAAAAAGAATTGATTAGAATGATATAAAATAGGAAAATATTATCAAACTTACCCTTCTTTGAGCCTCATTACACGGTCATCGCTCGAAAGTTTTCTTTCGGCCAACCACCTGACGAATTCGGGAGACATATCTCTGTTCGAAGGATTTACGTCGACGACGACCGATTCTTCCACGTAAGGAGTCACCCTCGCGCCGGAGCCTGTCTTCACCAGCGCCCTCAGCCCCGATTGGAAATCGGAGATGTAGAAGTCAACCACATGCCTCTGTTTTTAGAAAATGTATCAGTTAACAGCATACGCATGAGAACCGAAAAAAAAAATTGTTTTTTTTTCCTAATTTTTTCGGGGGTCACCTCTAATGTTCTGAGGCCCCAAGTGAATCGACGATGAGTGGGATTAGCAGCTTTCGAATCCCATCCGCGGTACTCGTACAAGCTCGTGGACGTATAGACGCATCGAGGAACTTTCTGGAATGACGATTCGAGGGGGACGTTTCCGCATGTGACAACCTTGAACAAATAAAATAACATTAATGTCACTTGTAATAATTTACATGCAAACTTGGGAAGTTACGGCAACTTAAAGATAAGATATCGCTATGTGATTTAATGATGAGAAGGGACCGGATAGGAGAAATTGGCGTGTGTTAATAATGGAACACTAACTTTTGGAATCGAAGCAATTTGAGAACAACAAGCGCCAACTGGACACCACCTCACTGCCTCTGCCGACGGGTGGGTGGCAATCCAACTGGACGGTACGCCACATCTTTTGTATGACGTGGCATTCCGACTGGATGGACGCCATGTCACCTCTTCTATATGACGTGGCGCCCGGATGGACTGCCACGTCGTCAGAAGAGGCTGCGACGTGGCGTCCAGTTGGCGCTTGTCGTTCTTAAATTGTTTCGATTTTGAAAGTCAATGTCCCAAAATTGCAACCCCTTAAGTTGAGTGGGTCCTAAAATTGTCACACCTCTAAACTTACAAAAACAATATTTAAACCTATATACATTATATAATATATATATATATTGAACGTACCCCCGAAACTTTAACAAATTGTCCATCCTTAGCAGTCCTCAGCTCGGCATCGGGATAACTCGCTATATACCCCGAAATAGCCCTCCTCCCCCAGCAAGAATTCCATGCGAAGACAGCAGAAACGGCAGCGAAAAGCACCACCACCACCACGAGGAGGATCGGGTTGTGGACGGCCCCGAGTATGAACCCACCGGCTATGAACCCCATCACGAACAGAAGCACCATGGCCCAAAACACGGGCCTCGGAAACCCCTTCTTGAACGAGTACTCATCGTCACGGCTCAGGTGTGTGACCGCCTGGTTGTTGAGCACCGAGGAGCTCCTCATCTTCATCGAGCCCGCGGAGTCCAACTGGCCCGAGGCTTTCCTCGGAGTACCGGAGGAGTTGAGCGGGCCCGAAGTGATGGGCCCGGAGGTGATGAGGCCCGTGGTGGGGAGGACGGGTGGAGCAGGCATGGGCCCGGAGTTCTGGCGTGAGGCGGCTGTCTGCGTGCCCGAGGATTTCTTCATGGGCTCGCCGTGCTTGTTGAGGGGCCCGGAGTTCGTCTTCTTCATGGAGGTGGAACCGGGCAGGCCCGTGCCTGAGATGGGCCCGCGTGCCGATGAGTTCAGCTGACCCGAGTGAGAGGTAGGCCCGCGGGCCGATGAGTTCAGCTGGCCCGAGTGGGAGGTGGGCCCGCCGAAGGAGCCCGTCCTCGTGGGGGCATTGGTGATGGGTCCTGATTTTCGGGACCTCGAGGACCCGTCCCCGTGGATGTCGAACATCTTCCCGAGCTCACCGGATTTCTTTATGTCGCCGCCGGTGTAGGGCATTGCCACCGAGCTCATCGTCGGGGTTTTTTCCTTGGGCTGTTCGGGCCGGCCCGATACGTAGAGCCCGCTGCTTAGCTGGTGGGAGGGGAAACGCGAGCCCATGTTCGATTTGATGGGAGTGGTTTCTTACGAGGGTTACGTAAAAGATCAGAGACGGTGAGTTGTAGTTATAGTCAGCGGAGATTTGGCCTAGCTCGTGAAATTCTTGCAGATACCATACCTAAAGGTAACAAAAAACGAGCTCAAAAGAAAGGAACAAGATTTCATTTTCGAGAATCGAATGTTATAAAGTGTATCTATCGAAAAGACAAGTTTGAAATAGAATGCAAGAGAACATGAACGGAATATTATATAGATATAGCTGCATAAGGGGCAGCTAACATCGAAGATTTGTGTAATAACTGACAATCTATAAACAGATTTCACAAGATCTCAAAATGTGAAGCTTGGTAGGTTCGTGTATGAAGATCAAAAAGAATCTAATAGGTGCGTAAATCACAAAATTTGTAAGTGATAACAAACTCGATTTTGGCCCAGAAAGACTTCGAAAACCAGCACATTAGAAGAAAGAATTATTCCACAAAGCTCAGCTCAGATCTGATAATAAATAGATTGAATATAACATAAATTGCACTTACGAACTCATGTACTTGAAGCTTGCACCACCATTCGATCATATACAATTATAGAATTGAAAGAAATAAAGTTTACAGATCCAATGGAGACAAAAATGGGGGTAAAGAGTGACTGATAAACATCTGGAAAAATCAAAAACCCTAATGAAATGCAAGAGATCTCTATTTTCAGAAATAGAATACGAAGATCCAATTTTCACCAGGCTAAAGAAAAAAACTCAGAAAAACACCACGATTCGCAAAAAGGTCAAAAACTTTTTTTTACACATCTCTAGCGGAAATCGAAGGACACTAACTACAAACAAATGAGAACAGACATTGCAGATTTCTAATTTTCACTTAGATTAAGTGAAAATACACGCCGAGCCCATCAACACCAGCAGAATCAAGAAGAAGAAAAATGGATATATGGGTGTCTTATTGCGCGTACCTCGACGACAAAGCCGGTAATCCGAGAGACGGATACATGAAGGGTGAGCGTGTGATCCTAAGAAAATGTTGAAGAGTAGGTATTTTGAGAGTATAATATGATTTTTTTTGGTTCTTTACGCTGATGTATGAACGTGTTGTAATTGATTGACAGAAGGACGATGAAATAAAAAAGAAAGGAAGGACAGTAGTGAAGATGAAAACACACACTTCACCTCACACCCTCTACTTTCTTTCTGGTATTGTATCAGTTTTCGACTAGTTGGTGGCAATTTCCATTTTTACCCTTCATTCCGATCTCCATCTTCCTTTGTGCCATTATGGTAGTAAGCTCGCTGCACGGTTTTGAAACCGGATTTTCGAAAATTTTAGTGATTTAAGGTTCAGTAGTTTAACCGGTATATTTTATGAATATATCAATCAAATAATATGTATTGTGAGTTAAAAAGTAATTGTAAAATGGGATGTCAAGAGTTAAATTTATAAAATTGGGGGTTTAGTTAATTAAAGTAAAATATATTGGGGAAATAAAAAAATTAAATATAAAATGAGGTGTCAAAAATTAATTTAAAATAAAATTTAATATGCACTGAAAAAGATTTTAACTTACAACCTTCGAAAAATAAATCTCAAGCCCTAACTATTAGGCCCAACAATATATTTAATCTTCTTTTTATTGTTTGGTATTATTCATTTTCTGTTTCGATTTTTATTTTATTTTTTTAAAAATAAAGCTGAACCGTACCTGATCCGAACCGGAACGATTCGCAGTTTTCTGGTCAAAACCGGCGAGTCCGATCCGCTTCTAAAAACCCTGGTTGGCAGATATTTTGCTAATACCTTTCTTATTGTCCACATCCCTAAATGAGGTCAACCTCGTCACATTTATTCGGAAAAAAAAAACTAGAAGTTGATTGCTTTAAGAATGTCACAAAAAAATACGCCTAATTTTACACGAAAATAGTATTTTTTTGTGTTGTTCGATAAACTTGGAAACTGACTCAACAACATGCAAACACGCAAGTCAGATAAATCGCACTAGGACATGTCCGTGTATGACAGACTTGTTAATGTTGAAGACATCAACATTGATAATGTTGGGACAGCATTCCAGTCAACATTGTTGTATGAGAATGTGTCCGACTTCTGTTTTATCTTTCATGCCCAAAACACGTTTTAATAGATAACGTGGCTTTTATTAGTGTCATGCAGGTCATGGATAAGGGATGGAATGATTCAAAACGTGTGGATTGCGTGTGGATAAGCTGGAGCGAAATTAGGAGCGGAAGCATACTAAAAATAGGAAAATTGGAGCTCAAGTCAAGACCAAGTCATTTGAGCTGATCCGAATTTACTCTCAACGGACTCTCCTATCTTAGAGGACGCGGTGGAAGTTAGTTGAGGCGACCAAGTCTATTGTGAAGTAGTCAAAGTCGAAGACATATAAAAAGGGGACTTCAATTTACCATTCGTGAGATGGACGAGATAATAGAGCTTGAGAGATACGAGATTCTATGAGAGAAAAGTCTGAGTGAGCTTGAACTATCACGAGAGTCTCTTTTAGCCTAGTGTTTATATTTTGCAAAAGTCGAAAGACTTTGTAGTTTGGTAGAATCTCTGTGGATTCGATTCCTTTTCTAGGCTTGTTTTTATAATCCATTTTTATAGTGGAATTTCGCCTTGAGGCACGCAACAAGTTTTTATAACTTGCTGGAAACTTTACATCTCGTGTTTATCAGTTTTTGTCTCTAAGTAATTTACATATTCCGCTGTGCGCTTTTGTGTTGGATCGAATGTTCCCTCAACATTAGTTCCAACATTTAGGTTTCAGTTTTACTACTTAGTTCACATCCATATCGGGACCACAACCCACCATCAAAGTGGTATCAGAGCCTCCGCTTGACGTTACTAAGCGTTCTTAATCCTCTACATGGATGTTACAAGCTCAAACCATTTCGGCAAGGTTCCCGTGCTAGACGGAACCAACTACGCCTATTGGAAAGTACGTGTGCGCCAGTGCATCAAATCGATCGATACGCGAGCGTGGGAAGCTGTGCTCAATGGATACACTCCACATCGAACTGCTCCAGATGCTGATGGAGAAGTCGCTGACAAACCTATCGACGAATGGACGGTCGCTGAGAAAAACGCTGCCGAGTTCAACGACAAAGCCCTTAATGCCATATTCTCCTCTGTCGACATCTTCATGTTCAAGATCATTCAAAACTGTACAGCTGCAAAGAATGCATGGGATCTACTTCAGAGGTACTGCGAAGGCGATGCAACCGTGAGGGAAACCAGTCTAAGGCTTCTCTACAATCAATTCGAAAACCTCATAATGAAGGAAGATGAAGACATCACCACGTATTTCGGGAAAATACTGACGATCTCAAACGAATGTGCCAGCCTAGGAGATCCAATCTCTAATAAGGTATTGAATTCTAAAGCAGTACGTACACTAACCGAAAAGTTTAATGTGAAGGTAGCGGCAGTTGAGGAAGCACACAATTTGGCCACGATGGACTTCAACACATTGATGAACATGATGAAGAATTTCGAGACCAATCTCGACGTCCAAAGGAGGGCTTCTCGCGGCAAAAGCCTTGCTCTAGTCAGTCAGCTCTCTAAGTGTCAAACTGAGGATGAATCTGATGATGAGGATACGGCCTTGTTCTTGAAGAAATTTAAGAAGTTCCTCAAGACAGATGTGACGAAAAATGTTGGCCCAACATTCAAGAAGGGTCCGAGTTCAAATGAATCGATGTCTGCCCCACCGTTCTTCAAACGTAACCCTGATGGAAAGAAAAAGAACATCAACTAGGATTCAGTGAGATGTCATGCTTGCAAGGGTTGGGGGCACTTTGCCAATGAATGTGCAAATACGCTTCGCAAACGAGGGAAATCACTTTGGGTCGATCTTTCCGATGATGAAGATGAAGAACAAGTTCCTAAGGAGTCAAGGCAATCTTCAGTAACCATTCAATCCTTCTCAGACAACGAAGAAGATGAAGATCATCAAATCGGCTTCAATGTGGTAAATGATGTTGAGTCAACATTAGACCCAACATCTGAGAAACAAATTACTTTCGATTATGATGACTCAAACTGTTTTGATGGGTATTTAAGTTTTGATGATGCAGGATTAGAAACTGATGTTCTAGAAGAAATTCAGACAAATAATGCCTTCAAACTATTGTCCGCAAAATATGAGAAAGAAAAAGGGAAAAACTCGGAACTCAATGCTATCGTGAAAACGCAGTACGATGAGTTTGAGAAAAACGAAAAGATGGTCAAAAGCCTACTTGAAGGGATGAACAAATTGGAAGCATTACTGACACGAAAAGATAAAGAAATCGACAAGCTTCAGAAGCGAGTAGACGAGGCCGATGAGACGTTCTCAAAAATGAACAAGGGTAAATTGACCCTTGATGAGGTATTATCGTTAGGTATTTTTGATAAGCAAGGACTAGGATACAATGCTGAGCCTCCTCTTGATCCTGTGACTCATGATAGACCTAACATTGTGTTTGTTAATGAAAAGCTCAAAACCTCGAACCTTAGTGAGACCGTGATTATTAAAAAGAGCACTAAGCATGCTGCCCATAAGTCTAAGTATAGATCGTTTAAGTGTCATCATTGCATGCAGCCTGGTCATATCAAGCCTTATTGCTGGAAATTGAAGGGGGAGATTTCGAAGAAATCTATGTTGGCTGAAATGTCGTCCAACATTCCACTCAACATTGAGAAATCAGTGTTGAAAGGTGTATCTGGAGAAATTTCAGTTAACGCTCCTTCAAGTTCTGATGAACACAATGCTGTTTTGTCATCTAAGAAAGTTTGGGTAGAGAAATCCGTGCATAAATGCTATGTAGTTTACACCTCTTTGCGAGCTAACGTGACAGGTTCTTGGTACTTCGATAGCGGGTGTTCCCGACATATGACGGGTACCAAAGAGTTCCTAATCGACTATCTACCGTTAAGCAGCGGATCTGTAACGTTTGGAGGAGGTGCGAAAGGGCGGATTCTCGGTCGTGGCAGATTGAACGTGCATGATTTCCCAAAGCTAAGCAACGTCCTTCATGTCGACGGGCTTGTGGCTAACTTGATTAGCATAAGTCAGCTTTGCGACGACGACCTCGAGGTTAAATTTAATAAGGAATGTTGTGAGGTTTTTAACAACAAGTGTGTTCGAGTTATGGCAGGAAAACGATCGAGTGACAATTGCTATCTGGTCGGCGACAAATCCGGATCGAAAGACGTGTGTCAACTCTCAAAGGCCAAGGACGAGGTGATCCTTTGGCATTACAAACTGGGCCACGTCAACTACAGAACACTGGAGCAACTTATCAAACATGATGCAATCAGAGGCATTCCGAAGCTTAAGGAGTTTGGTAAGGTTGTGTGTGAGTCATGTTTGAAGGGTAAGCAAGTGCATTCTAGTCATAATGTTGACCAACATGCTGCCCAACATTCTAGTCATTAATGGGACCGATGGAAGTAGATAGCATTGGTGGTAGGAAATATGCTTATGTGATTGTTGATGACTATTCTAGATATGCATGGATATTCTTTCTTAGGGAAAAATCTGAATCGTTCGAATTTTTCAAAACTTTCAGTGCTATGGTTAAGAATAATTTAAGTGCTCCTATATTTCGCATTAGGTCTGATCATGGTAAGGAATTTGAGAATCAGTCGTTCAATGAATTCTGTAATAAGAAAGGCATAATTCATGAGTTTTCATCTTTTAAGACGCCCCAACAAAATGGGGTGGCCGAAAGGAAGAATAGGACATTGCAAGAAATGGCAGGTGTTATGTTACAATCTAAGAGTCTTTCTAAGAGATTTTGGGCTGAAGCGTTGCATACCGCATGTCACATTTCGAATCGTGTATATTTTCGGCAAGGTACTAAGAAAACGTCGTATGAATTATTGAATGGGAAAAAGCCAACTGTCAAGTATTTTCATGTCTTTGGATGCTACTGTTACATGCTTAATGATCGTGAATACTTGACCAAATTTGATTCGAAGAGTGATAAATGTATCTTCCTAGGTTACTTCTCTAATAGTCGTGCATATCGAGTTTACAATTTGCGATTGAAATCTATTCAGGAATCGGTGAATATTGTGTTTGATGATGCTACTGACCTTAGTAGAAATGCTCCACAAGTTGGTATTTCAGATGTTATCCAAGCTGTTGATGAAACAGAGGAGAATATGGACGAAAATGTTGAGTCAACACCAGACTCAACATCTGCATCTGAACAGAATGATGAGGAAGGACTCAGCGAAGTTCGAAGAGATCCCCCACCTAAGATACAGAAAGACCATCCCACATACTTAATTATCGGAGATATGAACGAAGGAAGGAAAACTAGAGACAAGCCACGCAAGGACTACAAATCTATGGTAAGGAACGTATGCATGAACTCCGTATACGCCGAGGTACGTTTTAATTGCTTTGTGTCTAATCTAGAACCCAAAAATGTGCT